>JAOPSE010000056.1:7144591-7744591 GCA_029449295.1 Zea luxurians
TTTTATACCTCATGATTTATGTGAATGCTTCACCCTACGTTATTATGTTCACGAAGGTGCGTCCTTGTAACCTTCGTCCGAAGTTCCTTATATACCTGAGGGGATATAACGAAGTGGAGGACGAAGGACTTAATATCTAACATTTTCTGTGTTGCCTTGTTCTTAACTCTTAGCATTTGAGAACAAGCTCCCAACAACACCTATCACCTAGTGCATCAAGCAAGTGAGAAAGATTTTAAAACACAAGGGCGGTGGCAAATGCACCATGGCTTGCCTTTGTTTATGGGTGAGTCAGGCTCAGATCCACAAATATCGAAGTAGAAACAATTCTCAGCCTGAGTGTCCAAAGGTGGTGGTACTTGCTCTTCAGTGGCTTCCACTTCTTCCTCGTGTTCTAATCATAACCACATATATGTATAAGAATGAATGCCATGTAATGCTCATGAGGGTGCGAAGATAATATAAATTTATTATCTAAGTCTTGAATACAACTTTCCTTCACGGTACACCGAGAACTTAGGGTTTCCGGAGTCGGTAAAGGAGTTCACAGGGCAGGGGGGTTTTAGGGTTTAGTAATCGAACAAGGTCCAAATCAAGCCAAACTCTACCCAAGGCTTCTAAATAATATGAGGAGCTCATATAAAAAGTTTGAGCATTTTTGGGATTATCATTTATCTTTTTAAAATCCAGAACTACTGCCTTGAACTACTTTAAAAACCTTAAAATTCCTAATTTAACCTAAAAATCATGAAACTATTTTTATTAAATTCTAGGGAAAATAAGAAGCCTAGAAAAATTGGTTTCACAATTTTAGGATTTTCTACGATTTATAACAAATTTCCCAGTTCTTGTGAAAAGAAAAAAGGAAAAGATTCAACAGGACTGGCTGATTTCGGCCCAGGCGGCCCAATCCAGAGGAAAAGGCGCCCGCGCGCGCGCCGCGCTGGCGACTTCGCAGAAAGGTCCTCGGCTTTAACGGCTAAACAGAAATAGGTCCATTCACTATTGCACTAAGTCACTGACATATTGCAGATAAGTCCCCGGGCTTCTAATTCTTTACATCCCGTGGTCCACGACGTCGGTGAACGCAGCCGCGCTCCGGTGAGGCACTGTACCAACCGATTGAGGCGATGACCGGCGCTCCCGAGCGACAGACACTAAATCGGACCTATCCTAAGCTTTTCCCCTAACTTAATTGCACTAATGACCAACTAAGGAGTTCTGGCCACGGTGACCGAGAGCATGGCGGCTAGAGCGTTGTGTTCCCGCGATCCCTGGCGGTTCGGTTCGATTAAAGGGGTCGGGGAGCTTAAGGAGGACCTAGGGATGCTAGAACAATCAACAGAGGAGTATGAATTCACCTAGAATAGGCTGGCCGCGGTGAAGTGTTCTTACGGGTGTTCAAACCGATTTGGGGGAAATTAGGAATTCGAGCTCTCAGGTGAACGATTGAGGACGATATTTGGTGGCTGGGTGCGCGATGATGTTGTGAAGCTCTATGTGGGGTCAATTTATAGATCCCGGGGCGGTGGCGCTTAATTTGAGCGGACAGTGGGGGGCCGGAGATGAGGAAGAACCTTGGCGCGGTAATACGTGTCCAGTGGCGTGGCATTAACTCCGGTGGTCGACGGGGAGTTAGAGGGAGTCACGGTGATGCAGTGGCGAGGTTGGGACACGCGGTGGACAACGGCGATGACACGACGATGGTGAGCAGCTGTATCCTCGGTAGTGAGCAAGGGGAGAAGTACCGCGGCTGACCGGGGTGGCTTCCAGCTCGACGGCGACGACGATCTTTCTACCCCGAAGTGTTATCCGGTTACCAGCGAGCGTTAATCTTAACGGCGGCGGCGCGAATCCTCGCGCAGGGGGGGTCACCGGCGGCGAGCAGGCTACGCTGGCATCCTGATCCTATTGGCTACTATACAATCAGAGTTCTTATTCGATCGCCTAACAAAGCATTTTGCAGAGGAATTTCCTCCCAATTTCATATGGCAACTCCTCCCAAGCTCTGCAGCAAAATTGTAGAGCTATAAACCAGCAATAATTCGGCTATAGGACTTGAACTTATTTGAGCACTAGATCAAGGTTGAATTCATACTCAAAGTTGGCTCTGTCACACTGACATCTGAATTTCAGACTGAATCAGCGTGACAGCATGACTTCAGGCCTGATTATCTCCATATTTTCTTAACAACAATGCTCACACTCTTAAGCAAAGTTGTTCACCTATAATTGGGCTATAATTTTGATGTGACCTAGGGCAAAAACCCTTTTGTTTAAAAGTTACAAGGTCACAAAGATGAGCACAATACACTAAATTCAGACTTAATCAAAGAGTTCAAATGTGGCTCTTTTGCAAATAAGTCCAAAACTCAGGGTTTGGCTTGCAAATTCACATATGAGGGACCTAAATGACTTAAGATACTTATTTGACTTGGTTTTTGCACTTTAGTCCAAAAGTGGACTAATTTTGCACATAGGTCCCTAGGGTTTGGTTTTAGGGTTTTCCAGGGTTCCAATTAGGGTTTCTGGTATCCCAGGGGTATAAATGTAATTCCACTTAAGTTTTGGGATCATTTGTGACTATTCCCCTAAAGCCTTTAGGTTTTCTCAACTTGGATTATGTTTTACCCTTTTAATCCCTATTTAGGGTTAAGTTCCCTATCCAGGGTTCTATTTGCAAAACACTAAAAACAATACACTTGTTTGAAGTTTACCTAGTGAATGCATTCTAGGTGTGTCAAACATATGTAATGCCAATGTTTATGATGCCATGCTCAAGTTTTAGTTACAGTAACACCAGGGTGTTACAATCCTCCTCCTCTTGGGAGTTACGGCAGGAATTTTTTGCATCTTTGGCAAATCTGCCTCTGTCGGTGGGCTCAGGATCTCTGGCATTTTCATCACCTTCTCCACCTATGGCTCTTCAGCCTTATCATCTCTAGCTTTGGTTGGCCCAACTGTAGGCACCTTCGGCACTACAATGGGCTCTTTAGTACTCTACACAACCGAAATAGCTTGCTTTGCTTCGGCAGCTGAAGAGGTCCCCGCGCTAAATTTAGGCACCACGACCGGTTCAATATAACGTGGCCGGTGGATTAGAACCTTCATCTTTTTGCCCTTCGGCTCAGCTGCAATGGCCGAAGCGACAGTCTTTCTCTTTTTCTCTTGCCCTTGTAGTGGGTAATGGTAATCTGGGTATACGAAGCCAATAGCATCAAATACCCTGTTCAATCTTTTCTTACCCCGACCCCCGAAAGCTAGACAAAGCATTATCTTCAGCCTTGGAGTATGCCCCAAGTAGCTCATCACTGGTAGCTTCGATACTTTTCAACCAGTCATCGTCTGGCTCATCAAACTTCTCCCTAAATCTGAAGGTATACTTCAATCGGACTAGACCACCTCACTAGAATCGGCAGTGGTTTCCTTCGGCATATCCCAGCTCTCCACAAGTGGCCATACCCTAAAGGATATATGTTCTTGAATCAAATCCTTCGTGCCAATGAAAGCACACACAGTGCTAAAGGCCTTCTGACATGCTTCAACTTTGCCATCAATTTCCACCTTCGGCCTTCGGAGGCCAAAGCGAGACCAGATGGGGCGCTGAATGATTTCTTTGATGTCTTCCCTTGCCTTTAAATCATTTTAATGTAAAACCACTGCTCCATCCATGCCCGGGCCATCTTTTTGGAATGTTAGCACTAGGTGGCTTGCATTGGGGCGAGCAATAAATCCATAACAATCGAAGTTGTTGTGGTACAATTCTTTGCCAGTAGCCTTCGTCTCATATAAAAGCTCGTGCATACTACAGAAGCATTTCGCGCTTGGTTCTAGCCCCTGACTCCTTACAGCCCAGACAAAAAACCTCATTCTAATTATAACTTTGGGGGTAATCTAATGAAGGAAGATCTGGTATATCTTCAGAACTTCAACCACAAACTTGCTCAGCGGGAACCGAAGACCTACCTTTAAGAAGCTTCGGTATATAACAATTTCGTTTTCCTCCGGAGCAGGAGCAGTACTGTCTCCTCCAACCCTAACAATAGACATGTCACGAAAATACCTCCCCTCATGGCATCAATATGACTTTGTTTGATAGTCGATTTTCCGAAGATAGTATGGTTTGGGCGCCACGGCCGATCCTCAGAATCTTCATCCCCACTTTCCCACGTCATAACTATCACTGTCATCAGAATCTTCGGATAAATCCTCCATGATCTCCTTAGTAATTTTCTCTGTATTTGTTTTGCCATGGACTCAATAAAACCAACAATGAAAGGATCTGCAACTTTCTTCTCTTCATACAGCTTCGTCTCCCGGTCATTTTCTTCTCTTCAGCTATCTTCTTCTCTCCACTCATCTTCTTCTTTTAAAATTTGGAACAAACGTGTCTTTAAACCGAAGCTCTAAAAACTAGAAAATCAGGCAAGAGCTAATGAGCAAGAGCTAAATGTTTGAAGAAAACAATGCAAATGGCAGAAATGGCGTATCAAATGCTGCCGCTATGGTTCATATTTATATGCCCAGTGCTTTGCAAATTGGTGGACCCTATTTGTCATTGACTGTTGCTATTCTAGCAAAGGGAAGATATTTTTTCGGACTTTCGGCTAAAGGCCTTCGTTCACGTCGCAGTCTAAATTCGTTGTTATAACAAATTAATACTGCGAGAGGCTACTGTTGGGGGCCTTCATCTTCCGAAGGTCCTCAAAAACATGATTAACAATGTTTCCCAAGTGTAATATATGTACAGGGACCTTCGGACTCGGAATGAGGTTGTACACAATATGAAAAGCATGGTCGGGACGAAGGTTGAACCAGCTCCGAAGCTACGCGCAAGGAAGCTTCGGCTCAGTAGCAGAAAAAGGAACTGACTTAAAGAGGAAAAGGCTATCTAGTTCTCAATAGATTGTCCTTAAGTCAATAGTAAACATGAAGGGCATGAATGTAATTCTACACACGCTGCGCCCTGTGCCTATAAATAGATGAACAGTACCCCCATACTGTTCACACTGACTGGTATTCACTCGTGTGTCACGCTTGGACTTTTGTCTTCTGTCAAGCTGAAGGTACAACTGTAATTCAATATTGTTTATGTTCATTCATGATGATATATAAAAGATATATTAAAGATGTCATATGATTATTCATGTCATTTCTCATGTTTCATATGCTTCTTCTTTCTTTAATACATACTGCGGTGATGAAGGTACGTCCTTCATGACCTTCGTCTGAAGATCATTATATACTAAGGGAAATAATGCTTCGAAGAACGAAGGGACTTTAACCATTAATATTTTGTGTTGCCTTGTTCTTAACTCATAGCATTTGAGAACAAGTTCCCAACAGACGTTGAATAACTATTCTGAATGTATAGTAGAGAAACCTTAGAAGGAGAAACTAATGTAGCTAGTACTGCACTTTGGATAGGGCACTTTTCTATTCTAGTGTTAACACTTGCATTGGTAGCCAAGGAGCTTGAGATAGAGTTCAGGATAACTATATATCTCTGGTAATTAAGAAAAACTCAAATTATCAATAAAGAATTTGGTGAGCATAGCTATGCATTCACGAACACATGAGTGAGTGCAAATTGTATGTAGTAACGACAACATATTGACATTTGTTTCACATAGACATAAGGGGTGGACGTTCACCCGAAAATTTTGGATTGTATAATTCGGATAATTTAAATTTTGAGTTTTGAAAATTGATACCCGAAATTAGAACGTGTTTTACAATATCCAAAAATCGGGTATCCGGAACTTTAAGTTTGGGTTTGGATATTCCCGAATTAACTGAATTATTGTGTCAACTTTATAAAAACACATGCACCCTATTAAATTAGTATAAAAATATATTTCAAATAATGATATACATGCACAAAAAACACTAGCAGTCTACAATTGTAAGTCTTGCACACTTACACATTATTATAGATACACAAATTAATAACACATGAAAGTTTAGGTAATTCTGGTACCTGATTATGATACGAATTAACCGAAATAAATTCAGGTTTTACAAGTTGCTATTCAAAATTCACAACAAAATTCGAGTTTCCAGTCTTCCGAATTTGGGTTTCGGTTTAATGATTTTTTTGCCTAGCCCTAGACACAATGTACAGTGAGGAACATATCACGTGTAGGGCGTGGAATTGTCGACAGCCACCAGTTTGCGCACACAATGGTGATTAATGTCGACATGTATAACAATGGTAATGCTGAAAAATGCATTTATACCGTGCTGATTTTGTACGGCAGCATGTTTCTTATGCCCCGTTTAGATCATTGGAATTGAATTCCATTCTAATAATAGTAATTTAGGCATATATCAATTAAGCTAATTCGGTTTTATGCAAAATATATTTATATACTATTATTAGCAAGATGTCGGAGATATTTATGTGCTACATTTTTACTGTAGAGGAGTGAGACAAAGAGTGTATGTAAGTTATAGAGTAGAAACAAATTCTACTAATGCATAAAATCAATTTCCCACACTCCACCCCGTGAATTGAGATAGGCTTATATCTCAACTTTGGAAAGTGGTGGAATGTCAAATTCCAAACTAAATAAGTTACTTTATTGAGTGAATTCCAATTCCTCTAAAATGAAGGGATCCAAACGCCCTAGAATTGGAATACCACATGTTGCATTACGTCCTAGAATCACCACCATTTGTCGGGAAAACATTTATATTTTAAAACCCGTGTTTCTAGTCTATAAGGAATTGAACAGAATCATCAATAAACTGGGTATTTCGATTGAATGGGTATAAATCTCAACTCATTAGTATAAATAAGCTCTATATAGCTAGTTGTGAATCCATTTGTACTAGCGTTTTTCAAAACCTGCAGTGATAGGGGCCTAGTAGAACAATCAGTTTTGTTGCACACATATTAGAATAATCCGAGTATAAATTGACTATTTAAGGCTGCAAAGAATTCAAACAAAAAGTTGTCAACCACAAACTTTCATAACTTTTAAAGTTCTACAACTTTTATTTTCATACTTTTCCCATCCAAATTCATTTGCCAAATTTGCATTTTAAATTTGACGAATTATATGCAATTTTTTAGAGCCAAATTATTTCAAATAAAAAATTGTCATTGTAACACACCAAAATCCTATTTTCAGGATTCAGAAAAATGCTCTAAAGATTTAAAATTTAAAGAGTCTTTTATAATAAAATTATAAATTAAAACTATTCTCCTAAAACTTAAATATAAAAATTTAGCTATGTGTTCCAATTATTTTTTGAATAATTATTATGGTAAAATATTTTACATAAATAATTCCTACTAAGTTATATGTATTGTTTGAAGCATTTGCTTAAATAGATAAATTAGTTAATAAAAAATGCTTTGCATTCCTGTGAATTTTTTATTTGTTGCAATTTATGCTTAAAGTAGAACATTTAACTTATCTCTAAATTAGACTTGAATTTAAAATTTAAAATATATCAACAATATTATTAGAATAAAAGAGACAAGTTAGAGTTCTAAACGATAGATTCTAACAAATAAGCAGAGTTGGATTGTCATAGGACTAGTTTACCATATTAGATCTGTCATGTAATCGCTACTACATATATACATATATGCCACTATAAACAGCACAAACCATCAACCATAAAATCATATCCTCTATAGCATCACAGCAACGTCGCCGCCATCCAAGCCACACTAGCCCTCCGCCAGCTAAGCCCGCAACATAAGCCGCCATGACTAGCTCGTCAAAGTTCGAGATCCTCCTCAACTCTAGCGATAATTCCAACGAGGAATTTCTCTTCGTCCCTTCATCTTTCTAGACAACCCAAAACATCGTCCTGACCAGTTCAGCGCGAGCTTCGTCAACGCGCTCGGATGTCTAGCAGCAGCTCGAGATCGAATGGATTGATTGGAAGATAAGTTAGTGGTAGGTTCGTTGTCATTCCTGCATGATAGGCTAGCGCTCCCCGTAATAGATAACCACCACCATATACTATTTTACATATAGGACTACTATACAACACAAATTTAACAGTAAATATAATCATGATAAGTTGGCAACAGTTAGGTCATGCCTTTGTAAACAGATCTTTGCCATCTTAACGATCAGATCTAACCAATTAGATTGTGTTATGTCACCTATTTCTGTACATCGCTACTAATTTATTAAAAATACGATATCTTCTCAGTCAAAATAATTTGTTTTAATTTGTTCAAATTAGTTTCATATTAATTTTTCATACATAGTAATAACATTGTTTTAATCACACCCCATGTTTTAAATAATTAATTATTTAAATTTTTGTTTAATTAATGTTAATTAGCTAGGCAATTGTTAATCTAATTTGTAGTTCTAACATACGCTTTTATAAATAATTGTTAAAGTGATTAATATAAACTCAATATTTTGATTTAATACCTTTTTAATTTAAATGCAACATCTATTAGATTTATTGCACCTAAAAAATATTGTTTTACCCACAACATCTATCTGATTTTAATGGATCTCGAAACTACGATTTCATAGTGACGCGTAGAATATTATTATGTGGTTTGTTTCCATCTTTGGTGTAATGTTATCATATCCATTATTTGCTTGTATTGCTGCGCATGGAAGCAAGGTGACGAGGAATCTGAAGCCCAACTTTTGGGGCAGCATCTGAACTAAAAAGTTATCGCAAGTATAAGACAAGTTGTGTCCTTGATCACATTCTTTTACCTAATAAAGTTCATAATATTCACCGTGACATGCTTAGGTTAACGTGATGGGACCTAATAGATTATCTAGTTTTGTTTACCGTACACCTTGCATAGAAATGAATTATTGGGTAGTGTTGCTATTGCTCTACCTGGTTTTGAGATTAATGTTACCTACAAATTATGATCATACTCTATTATTATTTTCAATGGATTCTTTATTGTTGACGATAAGATCATTTTGTTAATTGGAACATGGAGCGGCCACCGAAGAAAATAGTGCTACCACAAGGGTGGTATGGGACACCCTTGACTAACTAATTTGAAAAGCTAGTGGAGAACTACCTTACTTGAAAGGGGCAAGGGAGGTATAAGGGGTTGCCGGTATAGGGAGGTTCTCAGGTCGATCATGCTGTGAGGGCTTTTCAGATGACAGATTCCTATATCGCCCCCTTCTCGACTAAACCATAGCGGATTTTCTGAAGCTATTGGAAATTTGTAAAGGCCTCATAGTACTACCCTGCCTCGTGTGGCGGAACCGCCCGAATTATTCCAACTTAAGTGCCCAAGTCCCACCTTGAAGGCAAAACCACACTTAAATAGGAAGAAAACGTCAGTCCCTCAGATCGAGTCCGACAAGGCCACTAATAGTATCAAGTACCACATACTCACTCAAAGGTGAGGCAAAGAGAAAGTACAATAAAGCATAGAACCATAAATTAAAGGAGTACTTAAGATTATTACAACATCATCGGAGTTTTGCAAAAGTAGTAACCATTGTTCTCGATGCAGCGGAATTTAACTAACGGTAAAATAAAACAGAGGATGGGGAAGCCTGGCCCATCAGTCCTCATGCTCCTCCTGCTGAGGTAGGCTCCCACTCGACTGTCCAACCCGTTGGCAGGATGGACGGCCAAGTCACTCCAGCAACCATATCCTCCAGAGAACCTGTAAAAATTTATGCCACATGCAAGACTGAGTATACTAATACTTAGCTAGACTTACCCGTTGTGAGGAGTCTACTCCTCTACCTCTAGACATGTAGTTGTTTAGCTGAGGGGTTTGGTTTGCCAAAAGCACTAGCTGAGTCTAAAATCAAGTTTTAGCTTTTCAAGTTTTAGTATGATCCTTTTAAACTAGATGAGTACCTAGCTATTCATACATGGTATCAAACATTTTATCAATCAACCTCTTTTGCCAGTCACCTCATTTCCACTTATTACTCAATGCAGTACAATGAATCAAGCAGTCTCATTAGCTGCGAGAAGCAGACGATTTGAATCGAGTTTTAACCTTGCAAGGTAAACCTAAACACACGACCTGGCGAAGCACTCTGTCCCCATACACATCAACCGTCCCCATCGATTCCCTAGCAACAGAAAGGGGCTCACCGCCTTGGCGTACAATGCCTCACTGACCCCGACTGCCGTCGTGCAGTGATCGCACTTGTACCCATAACCGGAATAGGAGACCACGTCTCAGGTCGCGTGAGGAGGGCAATCTGTGGGCACGTTCACCCAGGTACTAGGCTTGCCGATTTACCATATTTCTCGGCATGTGTTTAGTACGTTCAAACGCTTGACACAGGTACCACACCTTAATCCTTATTCCCATTTCGTCTTGTAGACAACGCATCTCCATGGATCGTTTGTCTACAGACCATCATCATTCCGATATAAAAATGGATACAACCAATTCCTGACCTCACGCGATGTGCTCGAAAAATTACTCGACTTCTACCGAGATCCCTAATTAGTAAAGCAGCTACTCGACCTAGCCTACTAGTATCCATCTCAAAAGGAATCCTGAGTTCATGCAACTAGGGTTTCAGACAACTCCTACACTTAAGTGCGCAGTGCAAGCCTACAAACATTAAATGTAGTAAAATAGCATATATATAATAGTTATGCATAAAACCGGGGCTTGGCCTTCAAAAGCTCGGTGCAGGCAGATCCTTAGTAGCAGGCTCTGATGCAGGCTCCGGGACTACCTCCTGAGCAACTCCTTGCTCCGGAATGAGGTCGTACTCTCCGTCAGCGAGATTACAATCTATCGAATGCAATGAATAAGATACATGTATATTAATGATATGTCAATTTAGTTAACACGATGCATGGTAGACAATATTAAGGAACTGGTAACTAGGGTTTCTTTATCATACGATGTTCTTAGTGTTTTATACTCACATATTGTAGGGCCTTGATTGAAATTAAGAACTTAATTCTTTCCTTCATGTGTATTGGAAACTTAGGGAGATCTAGTTGTATAATATTAATTCCTTTCATAATTCCCTTTTTATTATCTATTTATGCTTTTAACAGTGAGTTTGAATGACCATAGTAATTTAGAATTTTCCAAAAATTTGCAAAAATTACAGTGGGGTAAACACTGGTCTCTGCAGTCAACTCTAAAATTTTGAGGTTAAAAATAATTAGGATAAAATCTAGGCAAAAATATCAAAAGTGAAGGTGGATGGTCACTTTGCACTACAGCTCTAATTTCGATGAGGGTTCTGCATAAAAATTATTTTTGCCAACATCTATGGGTAATGACAGGTCTCTGTGCCAAAACCACAGGAAAGTGACTTAATGGTTATTTAGTTGTGATTTTCTAAAGTTTAATGTTAAAAAGGCACTTATAACTAACTTGTCATTTGAAAAATATCAAACAACAGAACTTGTATTTTTCCTAGATTCATACTAGCATAATAGTAGTTATCCGAAGGATTGGGGTGGTTTCTCCTTAGGGTTATTTTTCAAGGATTTTTCTAAGTTCTTACTGTTTTTATGAAATAAAATGTGGTGTCTTTCTTTGTACTAACAGAGGGTTCAACAAATTTTTCTTATGAATTATATCACTTAAGTAAGCTAGGAAAAATGTGTTTGCTCCCTGGTTCTTATTTTAATTTCCCTTTTTCATTTTCTTAAGGTTTGGGCCAATACAAGTTTTAATGGTTAATCCCTCCTTAACCTAGTGTACTGAGGAGTTTATCATTTTTAAACAGGGTAGTTAGTAGTTAAGTATGTCTCTAATTTTTATTACCCTCAGTCCAAAAGTATTTCTATTTTTTTCTCTATTTATTTAGTTTTGGGCAGTATACTTATTTAAATTAAAACTCTAAAAGTGTTTGCAGTACTCAGGGTGTTTTATTATTTTTCCTAAATAGTTCATAATATTTAGGATCTAGCAAAATTGGTTTGACTAATTTGGTTGGATAAGACTCAAGTTATGAATTTTTCAATTTCTGTACTCATTTAAAAGAATAAATCTTAAAGGTTTAAGGAAAACAGCTTTGCACGGGACCCCTGGGGTTTTCTTTAACTAAATCATTTAAACTGTGCCCCTGCGGAACTGTTTTACTGAGTCACTGACATTGCGAATACCCCCTGGTTTTTCTCTCTCTCAACCCAAGCTCCCTCCTCGCCGGAAAAGTAGCCGTAGAGAGGAAAAAGGGTGGTGCGGCTTACCAGCGGCGGGAGTGGTTCGATGGAGGGCTGGGTGAGGTCCGTGAGGTCCTCGCGGTCACGTCGAGGGGCGGATCGTCAGCGGTGATGGCCAAAATAGGGCTGGCCGTGTGCGCAGGCGGTCGGGCTCGTCGGTGGCGTGTGCTCCGGCCTGCTCACGGTGGTATAGTTTAATTAAATGGCACGAGGAGCTTCACTGGAGGTCAAGGATGTCGTAGGCACAAGGAATCGACGAATGGCTTACCGTGTGGCTCGGTCTACGTGCGACAGCGACCGATTGAAGTCCGGCGTCGTCAATCCGGCGTCTCCAATGAGGTGGTGTCTGGTCTGCGGCTCAGGGAGCTTCAATGAGCTCCGGGGAAGCTAGCCAAAGGGTCAGACGGGGTGGAGGGGGGCTGGAGTGGCCGGTCTACAGTGGTCGGGGCTTACACGGCCGCTGGCACGCCGTTCTCTGGGCAAACGCCGGTGAACTCGTTCTCGGGCAGGGTTGGGAGCGCGTGGAGGCATACAGTTGAGGCCGGGGTTGGCTTTATAGCCGCAAGCGTGGGCTATGGGCGTGGGGTTGAGGCGGTGTAGTGCGGCGCGCGCGGGGCCGAGCGCTGGGGTGTGCTCTGGCGTTGCCAGGGCGTGTCGAACACGTGGCCGTGTGTAATCTGCTCGAGTTCTTGCGCCTGCAGAGCTCCCAAACGTGTGAATCTTGCCATATGACTTGTGTAAGATTTCTTCCCTGCACCTAGAGCTATCTAGTTAATGTGAGTTCCAAGGGGAGATCAGGTCTGGCTTGGAAGATATGGTGGCGCCAAGTCTTGTCTGTCTGCACTGTTCACCCGCGAAAAAACAGATGCCAAACCATGTCAAACGACCCTGGTTTGGTTTCAAATTTTTCAAGGGTGTGCCTTGGGTAGTTTGGCTACTTTTTGTTATTTGGACCAAGTGGTTTTGGCGCTAGCAAAAGGGTGAACACTTCTGATCTCTAAATTAGGGCTGATTTTTGACTTAGAGAAAATGGATTGCTCTAGGGTGCTCTCCACTTGGGGGCTTGATTTGGAGTTTTTGCAGGACCTTTTTGTAATACCTTCCTTACTATATTTTGTAGATTTATTAATGTACTTCAACTTTAGTAAAGGGTTCAATCCATGAATTGACTATTTGTATAGTTTTCCCTTTAATCTCAATGTTTGGGGGTTTAATGGCTCAAGAGGGGAAATTAGGGTTTTAGAACCTTTTTCATAGGTGAAGATACATGAAGGCTAGTGTATCCCTCCCATCATGGTCACTACTTGAGTTAGCCATGGTTCTAAAGCTTTGGGGGCCCTCTCTTTCCACTTAAACACATGTGATAAAGGGCCACAGGTGCATGCATGAGCTAGGGCCTTGGGTAACACCTGGGGTGTTATAGCCCTCCCCCCTTAAAGGAATCTTGTCCCGAGATTGGGTAGGGATCCTTGAGAGGGGTGCTAAGAAGGTGCGTGCTTGCGTGGTGTGGTTTCTTTTGTCAAGGTTCTCTAGTAGACTACTCTTCAAATGTCATCCTCTTTGCATCTTCAGAAGGAAGTCCTTCTAGATTTAATTTCACCACTTACTCAGTTCTTGTTAACTACATTTCTCTTATACTTAGATTCAAAAGGCAGGTGGGGGTGTTTTGGGGACCGATTTACGTACCTATCTCCCGGGGCAGAAAATCGGGGTAGTGAGAGCGCAGAAATTCCTCTGTTTTCCCAAGTAGCCTCTTCTTCTGAATGGTTGCTCCACTAGATCTTATACATTTGGATTGTCTTTGATCGAGTTGACCTTTCCTTTTGGTCCAATACTTTGACAGGGTGCTCTTGATATGAAAAGTCTGGGTTCTATCTCCAATTCAGGTTCGGGTAGCACTTCCGTTGGTAAGCGGACACACTTCTTCAGTTGAGACACATGGAACACATCATGAATGGCAGACATGTGAGGTGGCAACTTCCAACTATAAGCTACAAGTCCACAGGTCTCCTTGATTTCATAGGGCCCAATATAGCGAGGAGCTAATTTCCCTTAATCCCAAATCTCTGAACACCTTTAGTGGGTGACACTTTGAGATACACATGATCCCCCACTTCGAATTGTAGAGGCTTCCTTCTTTTATCATGATAGCTCTTTTGCCTGGCCTGAGCAGCTTCCAAGTTCTTCTTAATGACTCTGATTTATCCTCGGCTTCAAGCACTAGGTCAGGTCCAAATATTTCCCTTTTTTAGCTTGTGACCAATTTAGTGGTGTTCTACACCTTTCTACAGCTGGATTGGTAGCTGTTATTGTAAGAGAATTCTGCCAGAGAAAGGCACTTATCCCAATTCTTTCCATAGTGTAACACACACGCTCTCAACATGTCCTCAAGAATCTGATTTACTCTTTTCATTTGGTCGTCAGTTTGAGGATGGTATGCTGAGCTTCTTATCACATGGGTTCCAAGTGACTTCTGCAGCTGTTCCTAGAAACATGCGATGAAAGGTGCTCCTCTATCTGACACTATAGTCCTTGGGATTCCATGCAAACGCACTATTTGGTCAATATAGATCTCTACATAATTTTCCATCTTGTGGGTGGTATGCACAGGCAAGAAATGAGCTGTCTTGGTTAGTCTATCCGCAATGACCCATATAGAATCGTGATGCCGGGAGGTGCTGGCAATCCCACAATAAAATCCATGCAAATATCCTCCCATTTCCAAGATGGTATGGGGAGAGGTTGTAAGGTACCTACTACCTTTAAATGACTAGCTTTGATTCTTTGGCAAGTGTCGCACTCAAATACATACTTAGCAATTTCTCTCTTCATCCTGGTCCACCAATATAAGGATCTGAGGTCGTGATACATTTTGTTACTTCCAGGGTGCATGGAAAATTTTGAGAGATGAGCTTCGTCCAAGATTTTCTTCCTGAGTTCTGGATTTTTGGGAACAACCAATCGGTCTTTAAACCATAGAATACCCCTGCTGTCCTGATGAAAACATTTGTACTTATCCACCTTTTGGTTGAGCATTTCCTTAATGACTTGAACACCCTTGTCACCAATCTGTGCCATGATTATCTGCTCTTGTAAAGTTGGCTCAACGGAGATATAATCCAAGGTACCTGGGGAAACCACTTCCATGTTCAGCTTGCGCAACTTGTCACACAGAGTGGCGATCTTAGAGTCCATGGTTATACAGTTGCACTGGGCTTTTCGACTTAAGGCATCCGCCACAACTTTTGCCTTGCCAGGATGGTAACGTACTTCCAGATCATAATCCTTGATCAATTCCAACCATCTTTTCTACCTCATATTAAGATCAGCCTGAGTGAAAATATACTTGAGACTCTTGTGGTCAGTATAGATATTACAATGAGCTCCCATTAGGTAATGTCTCCATATTTTCAGAGCATGAACTACTCCTTCTAACTCTAGATCATGTGTGGGGTAATTTTGCTCATGAGGCCTGAGTGCTCTGGATGTGTAGGCAATAACCCGGTTGTCTTGCATCAAAACACAACCTAGTCCAGTGCCCGAGGCATCGCAATACACATCAAAACATTTGGTGTTGTCAAGCTGTGCCAACACGGGTGCTGTCGTCAGATGCTGCCTCAATGTATGAAAGGCATCCTCACATTTATGACTCCAATCAAATTTCACTCCTTTCTTCAACAATTCAGTCATTGGTTTAGCAATCATGGAGAAATCCGGAATGAATCGCCGATAGTATCCTACCAATCCCAGGAAACTCCGAATCTGTCGCACGGTGGTAGGAGGCTTCCAATCCATCACTTCTTATACTTTCTCAGGATCAACTGATATCCCATCCTGAGAAATGGTGTGACCAAAGACCTTGATCTCCCTTAGCCAGAAATCACATTTGGAGAGTTTGGCATACAAATGATGATCGTGTAGCCGCTGAAGTACTACGCTTTGTGTGTTCGTCTTCACTCTTTGAATAGACCAGGATATCATCAATGAAGACCACCACAAATTTGTCCAGTTCAGGCATAAATACTGAATTCATCAAATACATGAAATATGGTAGGGCATTGGTCAGCCCGAATGACATCACCAAGTACTCGTAAAGCCCATATCTGGTAGAGAAAGCCGTCTTTGGAATATCGCTGGCCCTGATCTTGATTTGATGATAGCCAGAGCGAAGGTCTATCTTGGAAAACACCTTGGCTCCGACCAACTGATCAAACAAAACATCAATGCGAGGCAAAGGATACTTGTTTTTAACAGTCACCGCATTGAGAGGGCAGTAATCGACACATAGTCTCAGACTCTCATCCTTCTTCTTTACGAACAAGGCTGGACATCCCCATGGTGAAGTACTTGGGCGAATGAACCCTTTGTCCAACAACTCTTGTAATTGCTTCTTCAGTTCTGCCAACTCTGCTGGAGGCATCCTATAGGGTCTCTTGGATATAGGTGCAGTCCCGGGTTGCAATTCTATGGCAAACTCTATATCCTTGTCGGGTGGCATCCCTGGCAATTCGTCTAGGAAGACATCAGGGTACTCACAGACTACTGGAATCCTTCCCACTAGTGATTCTACCCTGGTGAGTGCATAAGAATGGGTACAACCCTGGTTTGGTATGTACAAGATGATTTCTCCACAAATTGGTTAATGTATTTCAATGGCTCTTGTTGCGACATCAATTAATGCATGATGTCGTGATAACCAATCAGTCCCCAGAATGATGTCCACGCTCTCCAATGCCATGATAAGGAGGGTGGTTCTAAATATGATACTACCCAATTTTATTGGCACCTGCTGGTTGAGTTGATAGGTGGCAACCCTGCCTCCAGGTGTTGCAATCATAATGGCACCATTTGTGTGGTGAAAAGGTAGCTGACATTTGGCACTAAATTTTGCGCTGATGAAGCTGTGTGATGCACTAGAATAAAAAAGAATGACTGCAAGAAAATATAAAATAGAAAAGATACCAGTCATGATGGGTGCTCCCTCCGGAATGTCAGCCAATGTGGTGAAGTTCAGCCTGCCCTGCATTACTTGCACCTTCTGCCTCTTGCCTTGGTTCTGATTTACATTCTGACCCTGCCTCTATTGGTTCCTGGGACAATTCTTGGCATAGTGTCCGGTGTTGCCACAAGTGAAACAGCTATTATCATTGCCCTAACGATACTGCTGCGGTGGCTGGTTGTTATTTCTCTGAGCTGGGGGTTGAGAGCAGTTGGGTGCCTACTGCTGCTGCTTTGGTCGGATCACCCATCGTCCCTGCTACTGCTGAGGTCCTCTGTTCTGAGTATTGGACACAATTATGAAGTGCTGAGGCTGAGCTTATGGCCCTGCCATAGGGGTCTTTCTCTTCTTCTCTACCTGGCGGGATGTGATACAATCCTCCTCAGAGATGACCATGTTGACTAACTCATTGTAGTTGTTGGCCCTGACTGTGTTGAGATGGTCACGGAGCTTAGTGCTGAGGCCCCTCCTGAATCTGTCTCTCTTCTTCTCATTAGTGTCAGCATTGTAGCCTGCATACTGACACAGGTCATTGAAATCTTGGGCGTACTGCAACACGGTACGACTTCCCAGAGTGAGTGCCAAAACTCATTGAGCTTGTGGTCCATGATGCCTACTAGTATGTGATGCCCTCGGAATACGGCTTTGAACTCTCCCCACTCAACCGCGTGGTCAGCCGGCTGCATGGCGAAGAAATGGTCCCACCATGTCCGAGCGGGCCCACGAAGCTGCTAGGTGGCGAAACGGACCTTGGTCGCATCTGAACAATCTCCATTAAGTAGTGGGAATTTGGATTCCACCACCCTGAGCCAAACATCAGCATTGAGTGGATCTTCTGCCCGAGTGAACAAGGGCGGTTGAGTACTGAGAAACTCCTGGTAGGTGGCCGCTGCCGGGGCACGCTGGTGGTGATAACCACCACCATAGTGCGGAGGCGGTGGCTGACGCTGAGCGAGCTACCGCATAATTTCATTCTACTGAGCCATCAGCTCCTGCATGGTAGGAGGCTGCGGCAGTGGTGGAGGAATGCACTCGTTCTGTCCACGGCATGCTCTTCCTGCCATCTGAAATTTAGGATGTTCTTATTATCATACATTGAAATCCGTGTTTACACATGATAAAAGAACTTAAACAGTGAGGTTTGCAAGGACCCAAGTTTGCCTCGCCTTTCACAACTGGTACCAACAGGATATAATTTCATTCATAAACTTAAAATAAAAACCATCCATCATTCATCTTGCCAAAAGAATTCCCAACGGTTATAGCAGTACCCAAAATACTCAACTCTCTAGACCCTAGTACCTCCAAGGTGCAAAAGCTAAGCTAGATTCGAGGAGTTCTACTGCTACACACTTCTATACTAACTCTGGAAGCTAATGAGCAAATGAGGCAACGCTAGACTCGGGGAAGGTGGTCTTCCTGAGCCAGCAGTGTCTAAGCTAGATGTAGGCTCCGGCTCCTCGCCTCCCTCGATATCTACATCCTCATCGGCCCCTTCTTCCTCCATATCCTCAATCTCTTGATGGTGCAGATCCAAATGTTGGTTGGCTTCCTCAAGCTGTTGTTGGGTGGTCTGGAGCTGATCTTCTAGAACCTCGATAGTGTTCTCCCTGGCTTCCACCTAGTCCTGGAGCTCTTGGATTTAGTTGGCCATCTGCTCCACCTGGAGATCCTTTTCCACCAGCTCAGTGGACAAGTCGACAACAAGGTCCTCCCAGTTATCCAGGGTGATCTTGGTAGACTCCACTAGGCCCATAAGCTGGGACATCGCCTCACCTTGCAAGGCCTGCAGACGATACAGGGCACTCATGCACCGAACCGTCAGGTGAGCGGTATGCCCAGGGTAGAGAGCCCATACATCCTTAGCGTGCTCAACCCGATCCTTCCACATCGGGTCGTCCTCCTTCTCAGCGCGGAATAAGCCAATGGGGTGGGTTGACAACTCCAAGGGGTGAAATCCGCAGAAGGTTGTTAGCACATGCAGAGCCGTGGACTCAATAGTATCCTCGGCCCTGAAACTAAAAAAGACTCCGAGTGCAAGGAACGCTAGCCGGGCTGTAGGGGATGAGGCTCCAAGGTCATCCTCACCCTACAGCGAGGTACCCGGTGCTCCTCGAACAGCTGCACCGCATACTGGGGAGGCGTAGCGTAACCTGCTCCCTGCAGTACCTCCCACAAAATGTGGGGAAAGCCCTCTCGCGCAAGACCGTCTGGGTGGGAATGTGCGTTCCCTCCGTCGGTGGGTACGTGAGAAGTCATCTGTGCAAGGGCAAGTGTAAGAGAAAAGAAAAAGAACCCCAAAAATAAAAGGAGCTAGTGCAAAAGACTAGAAAATTTCTGCGGACTTGGCTTTTCTAGGGTGAAGTGGCAATTTTTGTTATAGCTTTCCATTCTTGTTATGGATGTTTCCTTGTTTATGTATCTTACTGTTGATAATGACATTTTACTAAGACGACAAAACAAGAAAAAGGATGCATGCATGCTCGTCCTAAGCGTCCTCACATCAAGTATAGAGGTACAGAATTCCCCTATCGATATTGTAGTAGCCTCTACGGCCTATTTAAATAGCCACCTAGCTACCCATCTAATATCCTAAGGCTTCACATCCTAGGTCTGATGCTGGCTCCGGGACTACCTCTTGAGCAACTCCTTGCTCCGGAATGAGGACGTACTCTCCATCCGCGAGATTACAATCTATCGAATGCAATGAATAAGATACATGTATATTAAAGATATGTCAATTTAGTAAACATGATGCATGGTAATACAATATTAAGGCAGTGGTAACTAGAGTTTCTTTATCGTACCATGTTCTTAGTGTTTTATACTCACCTATTGTAGGGCCTTGAGTGAAATTAAGAACTTAATTATTTCCTTCATGTTGTATTGGAAACTTAGGGAGATCTAGTTGTATAATATTAATTCCTTTCATAATTCCCTTTTTATTTTCTATTTATGCTTTTAAAGTGAGTTTGAATGACCATAGTGATTTAGGATTTTCCAAAAATGTTGCAAAAATTACAGTGGGTAAACACTGGTTTCTGCAGTCAACTCTAAAATTTTGAGGTTAAAAATAATTAGGATAAAATCTAGGCAAAAATATCAAAAGTGAAGGTGGATGGTCACTTTGCACTACAGCTCTGATTTAGGTGAGGGTTCTGCATTAAAAATTATTTTTGCCAACATCTATGGGTAATGACAAGTTTTTGTGCCAAAAATCATAGAAAGTGACTTAATGGTTATTTAGTTGTGATTTTTCAAAGTTTAATGTCAAAAAGGCACTTATAACTAACTTGTGATTTGAAAAATATCAAACAACAGAACTTGTATTTTACCTAGATTTATACTAGCATAATAGTAGTTATCCTAAGGATTGGGGTGGTTTCTTCTTAGGGTTATTTTTCTAGGATTTTTCTAAGTTCTTACTGTTTTTATGAAATAAAATGTGGTGTCTTTTTTTTTGTACTAACAGAGGGTTCAACAAAATTTTCTTATGAATTATATCACTTAAGTAAGCTAGGAAAAATGTGGAAGCCCCCTGGTTCTTATTTTAAATTCCCTTTTTCATTTTCTTAAGGTTTGGGCCAATGCAAGTTTTAATAGTTAATCCCTCCTTAACCTAGTGTACTGAGGAGTTTAATATTTTTAAATAGGGTAGTTAGTTGTTATGTATGTCTCTAATTTTTCTTACCCTCAGTCCAAAAGTATTTCTATTTTTCCTCTATTTATTTAGTTTTGGGCAGTATACTTATTTAAATTAAAACTCTAAAAAATGTTGCAGTACTCAGGGTGTTTATTATTTTTCCTAATAAGTTCATAATATTTAGGATCTAGAAAATTTGGTTTGACTAAGTTTTGTTGGATAAGGCTCAAGTTATGAATTTTTCGAGTTCTGTGATCATTTAAAAGAATAAATCTTAAAGGTTTACGGAAAACAGCTTTGCACTAGGACCCCTGGGGTTTTCTTTAACTAAATCATTTAAACTGTGCCCCTGTGGAACTGTTTTACTGAGTCACTGACATTGCGAATACCCCCCGTCTTTTCTCTCACTCAACCCGAGCTCCCTCCTCGCCGGAACAGTAGCCGCAGAGAGGAATAAGGGTGGCGCAGCTTATCGACGGCGGGAGAGGTCTGGTGGACGGCTGGGTAAGGTCCAGGAGGTCCTAGTGGTCACATCGAGGGGCGGATCACCGACAATGATGGTCGGAATAGGGCTGGCCACGTGTGCAGGCGGTCGGGCTCGTCGGCGGCGTGTGCTCCGGTCTGCTCACAGCGGTATAGTTCAATTAAATGGCACGGGGAGCTTCACTGGAGGTCAAGGATGCCGTAGGCACAAGGAATCGACGAATGGCTTACCGTGTGGCTCGGTCTACGTGCGACGGCGGCCGGCTTAAGTCCGGCGACGTCAATCCGGTGTCTCCGGAGAGGTGGTGTCCGGTCTGCGGCTCAGGGAGCTTCACTAAGCTCCAGGGAAGCTAGCCAAAGGGTCAGAATGGGTGGAGGAGGGCTGGAGTGGCCGGTCTACGGTGGCTAGGGCTTACATGGCCGTTGGCACGCCGTTCTCTGGGCAAACGCCGGTGAACTCGTGCTCGGGCAGGGTTGGGAGCGCGCGGAGGCGTACTATCAAGGCTGGGGTTGGCTTTATAGCCGCGGGCGTGGGGCCGAGCACCGGGGCGTTCTCAGGCGTTGTTGGTGCGCGTCGAACACGTGGCCGTGTTAATCTGCCCGAGTTCTTATGCCTGTAGAGCTCCCAAACGTGCGAATCTTGCCATATGACTTGTGTAAGATTTCTTCCCTGCACCTAGATCTATCTAGTTCATGTGAGTTCCAAGGGGAGATCAGGTCTGGCTTGGAAGATATGGTGGCGCCAAGTCTTGTCTGTCTGCACTGTTCACCCCACGACAAAACAGATGCCAAACCGTGTCAAACGACCCTGGTTTGGTTTCAAATTTTTCAAGGGTGTGTCTTGGGTAGTTTGGCTACTTTTTGTTATTTGTACCAAGTGGTTTTGGCGCCAGCAAAAGGGTAAACACTTCTGATCTCTAGATTAGGGCTGATTTTTGACTTAGAGAAAAGTGGATTGCTCTAGGGTGCTCTCCACTTGGGGGCTTGATTTGGGGTTTTTGCAGGACCTTTTTGTAGATTTATTAATGTACTTCAACTTTAGTAAAGGGTTCAATCCATGAATTGACTATTTGTATAGTTTTCCCTTTAATCCCAATGTTTGGGGGTTTAATGGCTCAAGAGGGGAAATTAGGGTTTTAGAACCATTTTCATAGGTCTAGGGTATCCCTCCCATCATGATCACTACTTAAGTTAGCCATGCTTCTAAAGCTTTGGGGGCCCTCTCTTTCCACTTAAACACTTGTGATAAAGGGCCAGAGGTGCATGCATTGAGCCAGGGCCTTGGATAACACCTGGGGTTTTACACCTTGCCTCCTCAGTAGAGGTGTATGGGAATCATGACCCCATGGCAGATGGGTATCATGACTTGTGGGTAAATATACACAACCTCTACAGAGTGAAAACTGGTATATCAGTTGTGCTCACAGTCAAGAGGGGCTTAGATCCTCACATGAGTAAGTTATGGAATTAAAACTTCATCAAACATTTGCTTTGCATTGTGGGAAATTATTCATCTTTGTGACCAATTATTTAATTGGGAGGATAAACACTTATATTTAGTAATTGCTAATAAAATTTGACCAACTCCTTAAAAGCAATGCCCAGGCTTAACCAATTTCTTTGGTAAGCCTTGCACTTCACATGAGTCCCCACCGTAAGTGAGCTCATGCAAATTATTCCCCACAACTTGTTGAGCGATGACCGTATGGGAGCTCATTCTTGCTATAATTACACCTAGTCAAGAACAGCTACTGCAAAATGAGGAGCTTGAAGGATACTACAATGAGTTCGGAGAGGTCTAGGTCGTCGTCTCCTAGTCAACTATGGTTGTGGATGATCGTTGTTGTCATATGATGTATTTTTTAGCTATTTTGCACAGAACTCCTATTATGTAATAAAGATGTGACATTAATTTCTGTACCATGAGCAATCATATGTGTGAGACTTGATCCTAGCACACATTTGAGACACACCCAGGTTTGCCCTTAAATCCAGGTGTGATAGAAGTGGTATCAGAGGATTGTTTACTGTAGGACGTAATCTAGATAGAACTGGTCAAACCCTTACCTTCCTACACACACGATGATCATTGAAACACATATACCAATTGAAAAAGGCAAGATCATACATATTGAAAGAACAACATCTAAGCATGAGATCTAGACACACTCTGATTAAAAAGACATTGCTGAGGTACACCAATAGAAAGAAAACACCATATTAAAGCATAAAGCACCTAAGCCAAGATACTACCATTTGAAAGCAAGAAAACAACTATGATCACAATCAATGGAAATTCAAGATTTTCAGCGAATTACATAGTTCCATACTCCATACCTTTGCTTTTTACCTGAATACCATGAGATCCACTCATTTAGGTAGTGTGGAGAGGATGACAACTTGTGAACTGAGACAACAATATCTCTTGTTCTCCTCGGTTTCATTGAAACGTGGAGCAGCGGAGCCCCTCGTTCGGGGGCGACGAGCTCTGTCGTGGCGAGCATGTGCGTAAGCTGCTAGCATCTCCATGGCCCGAGGTTCAACATGTCGCTTGGATTCAGTGTTGTTGTCACCAATTGAGGGCTCCTTTTGCTCATGCACCTCGTTCCTTAAAATTACCTTGACATAGCTTAAAGTGGGGGTGCATTAGAGACACTATATGGATTCTTGTTTTGTTATACACAGAGTACCAAGACAAAGAAATCATGTGAACATGGACTAAACAAAATTATCATGCTTGCACATAGGTTAATATCAATTGATGCATCATCAAAAAACAGCACAACAAGATTTACACAAAAAGATACATGTTTAGTCATATACACCAAGAGAGCCAATCATGGCAGATAGATATATCAAATGAAAAGCTACCAGTTTGAAACATTCAAGGGATTTAAAATATAAAGCACACAACCACGATCAAGCAGGCATGAAAGATATGGATTGCAAGAATACCAATTGTATGACATTATACAACACAAGCAATCTTAATAGCATAATTACTCCAAGGATAGGTCAAGAAAGACAAGCTGACTTAAGAGCAATAACAATTAAAATTAATCCACTTAAGATACAAGGTTACCGTCCGTGCCTGCCCTCATCAACACGGCTGTGTCCACCCTCGGCGCGGATGTGTTAGCCCTCGGCATGGTTTTGCCCACCCTTGGCGCCGTTGTGTCCACCCTCAGCATGGTTGTGCCCGCCCTCGGCTCACTCTAGCTAGCCTAGTGGCTAAGCCCCGGAGCCAGGTGACTTCGCCCACACGCTGGGATGCTGCCTCCACCTGATTAACTGTAATCTCAGGAGAGTTTCCTCCATGCTTGCGACTACTTCGGCTGTAGGACTTCTAAAGCTTATTTAACTCGAGATGAACATGGGATTAGTATTGCAAAATAATTTAACCTTGGGTCAATAAATAAACAATAAAATTGACAGCTTAAGCATAGAGTTTGAATTAACCATCTTAAGCTCTCCCAAGGTCTCCAGTCCATCTCGGGGCACCTGCATGGTCTAGGTGGCACATTTTGGTACCCATCTCGGGATGGGTCCATAGATATCCTTTAAAAGTGCTTTGGGTACCCAAACAACATTTGTGCCAGTTCTAGGTGATCTCAACATGGGTTTAGCACAAGTGTTTGATTTGGGTCTCCTAAGCGAATAAGTATGATATGGATTTGTTTGCATAGGAGCCATACCCTTTTTACGTGCCTTACGTACATGACCTTGTTCACCACACTTGTAGGAGAAACGTCACTCAACCTAACATGACGCTTGTTGTTCATTCTTTGTCTTGGTGAGGGTCATCGTGGGGGATGCATGTCCTTGATTCTTCATGAGTGGGCATGAAGCAATCACATGGTCCTCATTATTGCATCCAAAGCATCTTCTCATCCTTTCCTCCTGGTCTTTGTGTGGATTAGACGCAATGAAGTGGCCTAGCTCCTAGCACTTGAAGCATCTCATTTTGCCTCTTCCCTTTTTGTGCTTGGAGGACATAGAGCAATTGTTAGCGCA
Source organism: Zea luxurians (assembly GCA_029449295.1). Lineage (NCBI taxonomy): Eukaryota > Viridiplantae > Streptophyta > Magnoliopsida > Poales > Poaceae > Zea > Zea luxurians. Next base: position 7,169,857 of record JAOPSE010000056.1, read on the forward strand.
AACAACATGTCTAATTGAATCTTTACCTTTTTCCTTGTTCATGTTGATTGCTTCATTTAATGTTTTAGGAACTTCCTTCTTATGAGGTTTGACACTTGTTGTGGTCTCTCCCTTCTCGAGCTTCTTCACCACACGTCTGTGGATATCTTGAGGAGGTTGAGAAATGCATCTTCTCCTTAGGTGCTTTGCTTTCTTGTTCCTTTTCTTTATTCATGAGCAACTTATCTTTTGATCCTACAACTTGATGATCAATCAAAGATTGGCTTTCTTTTGAGCAACATGGGTTAGCACATGGTGATATATTGTCTAAATGCACACATGTGCAAGAATGAGGATCACATGAATTTAAACTCATAATTACATCCTCATGAGCAACATTAAGCATGATATGGCTATCCATAAGATTATCATGAGAGTAAGACAACATATCATTTTTTCACTAAGAGCAAGTTTCTCAAGGTTTAGCAAATCTATTTGACTCTTAAGCATGGCATTTTCAATTTTAAGTTGAGCAACACAAGATAAAATAATATCATTATTACTTTGCTCAATTAACATCAAATCATACTATTGGACCAAGTCATCATGAGAGCACTTTAGCTTCTCATGTTCTTTGGTCATTTTCTCTAGGTTCTTGTTGGTCTTGATGAGAGTCTCCTCTAGCCTGAGAAGTGTCTCACCTTGTTCCTTGTTCCTTGTTCATTATCAATAGCTTCAGCAAGAGCACCTTGTCTTCCTTGTTGAGACGTCTATAGAGCTAGGGAAGCTCCTTTTCTTTTACATCCTCGACCTCATCTTCCCTATCATCATTATAAGCGGATGTATGCAAAACAATATAGGAAGATGCACTTTTTGATGATGTGGATTTGGTTTCATCCTCGCTATCATCCTCATATTCCTCCTCCTCATCGCTTTCATCTCCAGTATCATTGTTAGCAACAAGACATTTATAACTAGTAGGAGACAAACCTATCAGTGAGGTGGACTCAGTTTGGTTGCCATCGTTGTTCTTCTCCCTTTGAAAAGTTAGTACCACAAGCAATAGAGGCAGCAGAAGCGGTGCACATGGACTTGAAATATTTTGACCTAATTCTAATCCAAAAATCATGAGCATCAACAAAACAATCATTGTCACTCCTCATGATAGAAAAATAAGAATCTCTAGAAAGCGACTCAACTAAGACGTTGCAAGCATGGTGATTGAGAGATAAACATCTTATATCTACCTCAGAAGGATTTTACTAAAATTAGAAGGAAAAATACTTCTACTAAAAATCTGTCTCAAATTAGGATCAATATACTTGAAAGAATTATAAATAGAGACAGACCAAGATTTATAATTAGAACCATCGCCTAAAAGATGTGACACCCCAGGTGTCAATTTCACGTTATGTCGGGAGATTTATCCTAATCTTGAATGCTCAGTGAAAATTTCTATGTCTCGATCGCGTCTACCTCTGTTTATCCAGATTTCTCATTCACATTTCACCGAATTTGGAGTTACTCAGTCTCACAGAAGGCCAATTTTGGAGCCTGTTAAAACTTTTAATTCTCGGCACGAATGCAAACTCGTTAATCCATCTCGATTTATAAATCTCGTCTAAAGCTCATTTAATCAGGCGCTCGACAGTTGCTAGTCGAGCTATGTCCGAATCCAATTTCTCGATGATTCGATCTATGTCCAAAAATTAATCCGACTCCGTACTCTCAAACAGAATGCTCAATATGTCGTCTCTAATCAAATTTATCCGACTCGGCCAAATATCTCATGTCCGAACCGAATTCAAAACCCCGTATCGACAGCGATTTTAAATTGTCACGATTCGATTTCTCCGACTAAAAATCCGAAGCCGATCGGAAGTCTGAGAGAAACATTTATTTTTAAAATAGTGCGCGAGAAATTATTTCCGAGCGAATTCAAATCAAACTCTCGGCCGAATTAATCGTTCAATTGTCCGCTCGTCCGAACTCTATTTCGCTCTATTTTCTGTAGCGACGAATTCTGCAGGAGCATTTTTACTCTAGAAATAATTCAGCGCGGCACGATTTAGCATTTTGGGGCAAGTCCATTCCGGCCCATTTGGCCCACTAAGGAAACCCTAACCCTAGCCATCTTCTATAAATAGGGGTGCCCTTCCCTTACACTTGGGCTATTTTGCACTCCCACCCTCCATTTTTCCCAGCCGCCACAACATTTTCCTCCCTGCCTTCTTCCTCCTCACGCCGTCTCCTTCTTCCCTGTTTTCCACGGCGGCCAGCAGGGAGGATCGGCCAGCAGCTAGGGCGTCCTCCATATCTTCCCCAGCGCCACCCCTGCTTCAGCCGGCTCCCCCTCCATGCTCCCTCCCTAGCCGAGCTTCTCTTTCCCCTGCTGTTTCCCCTGCGTGCAAGGAGCACTAAGGCCAGTGCCCTTGCCCTCTACTCCAGCCATGGTGCGGGCTTTCTCTGGTTCGGGCTCGCAGTCGCCCATGGCGCTCTCCCCTTCTCCGCGGCGTTCGGCAGCAGGAAAGAGCAGCGCCCCTTTCTTCTCTCCCATGACCGGCGCTTCCCCATGGCGCCGGCCTCTGCTCCTTGCGCTCGGCGTCCCCTTGCAGGCGAGCAGCGGCGCCCTTCTTCCCCAATGGCATGGAGCAGCGGCTTCCCTCTCCTAGCTCGACCTCGCCATCGCGCAGGGAAGAGCAAGTGCCCAGCAGCAGCTCACCCCATGGATGGCGCCGAGAAATTCTAGCCGAGCTCCCTGTCCATGGCGTCCATTCCTCTGTCCCTTGCCGCAGAAACTCCCTGGGTGCAGCCGGCGTCCTGCACAGCGCCCCTTTCACCTTTGGTCGTGGGCCCCTCTGCTCCTTGCGCGCACAGCACTTCTCTAGTCCGAGCTCGCGCAGCCGTGGAGCACCTCCCTGCCATCTCCCTCCCATGGCCGAGTACAGCAGCCATGGCGCCCAACTCTCTCTATCCAGCGCGCCCCATTTTCTTCCATGGAAAACTAGCAGGAAGCCCCCTCCCCTCAGCTCCAATGGTGAGCCTCTCCATGGCCGACGCCCCGCGCAGCGCCTCTGCTCGACTCCCCTCCCCAAACAGCGAGCCCCCTTCCTCGCTGTTCTCTATTGTGCCCGCCGGCTGTTTGGCAAAATGCGTAGCAAGCCGCGCGCTGCAGCAGCCCTCCTGTTCGATCTCCACTCCCCTCGTCGCGTGTCGTCGCTCTCGTGCTCGCTGCGTAGCCCCATCCGCGACGCAGTCGAAACCCATGGTGAGAAAACCCCCCGCTGTCCTTGCTGTTTATTTTCCAACATGGGTGATGTTCCATGAACTGCCGGCAACAAATTTTTGTGTGTTATCGTAGCTAGTGGTCGACGCCGCGCTTCGCGCCTTGTCCGTTCGGTGAAATGTCGAGCCATGTGGACAGCCCCCTGTGACTAGTCCCATTTCGCTCAGGTTATTTTCCTTATGGTTTGTTCTACTTGTAAAAAATTGGTCGGTATCGTGTATGTACATGTGTGCATGTCTCTTGATTTAATTTTAAGGAGGAGATCGATGTATAGGATGCGCTGGAAATTATGTGCGTGGACATGATATGTGTGGAGCGGAGTTTTCATGAGAGAAGAATGTATGGCAAAAAGGTGGCATGGTTGCGTAGGAAAAATTGGGGGCAGTCGAGTTGTGCTTGTCTGGTGTGGTGAAGAGAATTAAAAATGTTTGTCTCAATTAAACGGAAATGTCTCGAGTGCACGCCGCCACATGGTTGTATGCGAGACGGGAAAATACAAGGTGTGCTCGATGGGGATGTTCAATCGTTGTAGGTGGAAATTGTCTTTGCTTAAATAGAGAGGTGGTGACATACCGAAGTAGTCATCGCTTCCTCTATGTTTATAAGTCGAGTCAAAATGCAGGGTACTAGTAGCATGCTAGGCAGGCAGTGTTCCAAATAGATAAATCGGGTGATGTGGTAGTGGTCAAGCGTGATAGAGGTTGAGTCACTTAGGTTATAAATTGATGCTCGACATGTGAGGTCTCCTAAAATATGGTGTTTTAAGTGACTTGTGTGTTGTCCAGTTTAAATTGAGAAAATGGTTGAGAAAAACTAATTAACCTGCTCCCACCTCTGTTTTTGAGTTGCGAAGTCTAAAATACTTGCTAAGTTTTATACTGGTTAACCAATTTGTTAGATGACTTTAGTTAAGCTCGTGGTCACGATGATTTGCTTGTTGTAGTCTAAATACGTATGGTTATGGTCGCGGATGAAAAGTATTAGTGCTCATGTGAGGTCTAAGTGAAAATGCAAATTATTGTGTGAACAACACTTCGATATCGATTATCGGGGAGAATGCGTTGTTAATTAAATATGGTACTTCTAGTGTTCAAAATGACACGGATAAGAAATAGTAAGTCTACTTGTTAGTCCTCATTTTATTATTTTAACTTTAACGAATGTTAAAGTGTTAGAATGATTGAAGTCTCTAAAACATAGCAATTCTTGAATTAAATAAGAGCTGAAATTTAGTAATTGCTGTTTTGGGCTGCACGCATTGTTTTCGTTGTGCTGTTTGTTTGATAAACCAAATCATGTTTTCTGTAGAAAAGTCATATAGAAGAGTTGTAGATAACATGATTATCTTGCTTGTACTAAAATTTGATAGCCATAAGCCTGATCGTTTAGGAGTTGTGCTTTTCACAAGCCCAGCACCTGAATCTGTCGAATTTCTGAACAGATTTCAGAAATTGCAATGGTTGCTTAAGTTAATGTTGAAATAAGTTATTGGTGGTCACAAAAAAGTTGTAGATAACTCCATTATATTACTTGTGTTAAAATTTGACAGCCATAGGTCTGACAGTTTAGGAGTTATGCTTTTTACAAATTCAGTAACTGAATCTGTCCAAATTCTGTACAGATTCCAGAAACTGCATTGTTTGCCCAATTTAATGTTGCAACCTGTTCATGGTCGTTATAATAAAGTTGTAGATGCTTTTTAGATCTTGCTTGTGTTAAAATCTCATAACCATAGGCCTGGTAGTTTAAGAGTTATGAATTTTACAAACTGCTTGATGTGTTCTGTCCACCGTCAGAACAGATTTCGAAAACTGTGTTGTTTGATTTAGTTAAACATTGAATCACTTCTTGGTGATTATAAAAGTTATGTAGTGCTTTTGCTGAGCTTTCCAAAAAGTCTTGGATCACTATTTTTGGTGGTCTGAAGGTTAAGTTATGGATGCTTAAAGTCTGAAGACTGAGTCTGTCCAATTCTGGACAGCAAAGCTTTCTAATATCTTTAATCCTAAATTGCATATTAAATCACCTTGAAATGTTTATAAATGATTTGTAGAAAATTTAATTAGCTTTACAGAAAGTCTAAGATCACTTTTTTTTGGATGTCTGAATCTTTAGTTGTGAATTTTTGAAGTTGCAAGTCAGAATCTGTCCAAATCTGGACAGAGCTGTTGTATTAGCACGTTTTGACCTTGCTAAGTGTTTAATCATGCTATGATGACAATACCAAAGTTGTAAAGCACTTTTCAAGCTTTCTAGAAAGTCCTAGTTTACTATTTTTGGTTAAATATCTTGTTAGTTATGACTGAAACAAGTGACTGCTGTATTGCTGTCCAAAAATTCTGCTAGTGCGCTTTTGATTGTTTAGTTCACCCTTGTCGCTAAAAATGTTGGGTTTGCTCTTAAGTAATGTAGACTTGCCATGATTATGCTAGAGATGACATGTGTGTCCTGTTTTATATGTTCCTTTCTCTAGTGATTGCGATATAGGAGTTCCATAGATATTGACGCTTATGTCCTCTATTGAATTTGTGTTGTCGGTGATGCTTGTGTGCGATCAATAGGAGAACTAATGAAAAGCCGTATCCAAACAAACAAAATGCACGTACTTGTGATGTTGTAGTTGTGTTGCGTGAATAAATAAAATGTTGTTGTCTTTTTTAAGGATGTTAGTATTGAACGCCGATAACGTGTAGATAACTAATGCTAGCGTATGGTTGTTTATGATGTCTTACAATTTACTGTTAGTTCGCTACCCTGTATTTGAATGTCTTGTGATACATTTCATCATATTCATACATATGCATCTTGCATCTCATGTAGGACCGAGAGATGATGATCGAGCAAGTGATGTGGTGCCAACCACAAGATGCGGTTGGTGGACGACCTGAAGAATGATGGACTTAACCAGTGGATGCTCGCCAAGCGAGCACCCTCCCAGCAAACACTATCTAAGTGTTAAATTAAAGGCAAGCCCCGGTTTATGCATAACCTGTTATTTATACTATTTTACTACACTTAATGATTGTAGGATTGAATGTGCATTTAAGTGTAGGAGTTGTTTGAAACCCTAGTTGCATGATCTCAGGAACCCTATTGAGATAAATACTAGTATGCTAGGCCGAGTAGCTGCTTTATTAATTAGGGATCTCGGTAGAAGTCGAGTGATTTTTCCAGCACTCGCGCGAGGTCAGGACATTGATTGTACCCACTTTCATATTATACTGACGTTGGTCTGTGGACACAGATCCATGGGGATGCGTGGTCTACGAGATGAAATTGGAATAAGGATTAACGTGCGGATACCTGTGTCAAGCGATTGAACGTACTAAGCACATGCCGAGAAATATGGTAAATCGGTAAGCCTAGTACCTGAGTGAACCTAGCAGTGGACATATCCCCTCACGCGACCTGAGACGTGGTCTCCCATTCCGGTTATGGTGGGTACAAGTGCGGTCACTGCACGACGGCAGTCGGGGTCAGTGAGGCATTGTACGCCAAGGCGGTGAGCCTTGATCTGCTGACGGGGAATCGATGGGGACGGTTGATGTGTGTGGGGACGGAGTGCCTCGCCATGTCATGTGTTTAGGTTTACCTTGCAAGGATAAAAACTCGATTCGAATCATCTGCTTCTCGCAGCTAATGAGACTGCTTGATCCATTGTATTGCATTGAGAAATAAGTGGAAATGAGATGACTGGCAAAAGATGTTGATTGCTAAAAATGTTTGATACCATGTATGAATAGCTAGGTACACATCTAGTTAAAAAGGATCATACTAAAACTTGAAAAGCTAAAACATGATTTTAGACACAGCTAGTGCTTTTGGCAAACCAAACCCCTCAGTCAAACAGCTGCATGTCTAGAGGTAGAGGAGTAGACTCCTCACACCGGGTAAGTCTAGCTGAGTATTAGTATACTCAGCCTTGCTTGTGGCACAATTTTTGCAGGTACTCCTTAGGATGATTGGTTGCTGGTGTGACTTGGCCTTCATCCCTGCCACCGGGATAGACGATCGAGTGGGTTATTGCTTCTGCAGGAGAGGACCAGGAGGAGTAGCGTGGCCAGGCTTCGCCATGTTACTCGGTTTTCTCCGTTAGTTATTTCCGCTGCATTAAAATTTATGGTTATTATTTCTGAAACTCCGATAATGTAATCACTAATGATACTCCTTAAATTTGTGGTATTATGCTTTATTGTATTTCTCTGTGCCTCACCTTCGAGTGAGCTAGTGGTATTCGATCCTGGATAAGTGGCTTTATCGGACTAGATCCGAGGGACTGACGGGTTATTCCTGTTTCAGTTTGTTGCTGCCCTTAAGGGTGCGACTTGGGCACTTAGGCTGGAATAATTCGGGCAGTTCCGCCATAAAAGAAGTTCTAGAGTTACCTCTTGCGACAACATCGTCTTCTCTGGACGGCTAAGCCCACGATGGAGAGCCTAGATCTAATACCATTGAAAGTTCCCTTTGCCCGAGAACAGGATCTGGATGTCGCCTAGAGGGGGATGAATAGGCGAATAAAAATTAACACTTAAAAACTGGTGTTTCTTACTCTACTCGAAGACTGGATCGCAGAGGAATGAATAAAACTTCGAGTAGATCATAGTGGAAATGAAGTTCCTGCCTCAAAATACCCTACACTTCAAAGACAACTTATACCATTGGTCAGTATTGAAGTGCAAATATAAAAGCAATAACGACAAAGAGACAGAACATAACACATGGCAGACCACATAGACACATGGATTTATCCTGAGGTTTGGACAAGCCTAAAATGCTTGCCTAGTCCTCGTTGGAGTTAGCCACACCTTGGCTTGGAGTCTATTTCATCTCCTTCCTCTATCTACTCAGATCTGTCAATGCGACAGATAGATCCTTCCACTATGTTGATGTGGGTTACAACAATGTTGTGGCTGCTTACAATCTTCTCAACAGCACTCCAGCAGAGTAACAATGTACTCAAGGTCTTTCTCTTGCTCTCAGCATCACTTCCCCTCTCTCTAAAGGCTTATAACTGAGCCTCTACACAAACTAGAGAGATACACAAGAGAGGGAGAGAAAGAATATGATCACTTGATGTATTGACTTGTTAGATGCACTTCTGTTGTGTACTTCTTCAAGGGCGCTTGGGGGTCCCTTTTATAGCCTCAAGAGAGCCCCTAGCCGTTGCCCCTTTCCTTGTGAAGAAGATCTCAATTTCCTTCTATCCGCGGGTGCACTGGACAGTGAGCAGTCTCCGATTGCTTTCCTTGGATACTGCGCCAACCGTTGAGCTGACCGTTGCGTGCCACAACATGCCTGAGGCCACAGCTCTCTCGAGGCCATAGCTCGCCCGAGGCCATGACTCACCCGAGGCCACAGCTTGCCTGAGGCCACGACTCGCCTGAGGCTAAGACTCGCCCGAGGGCACGAGGTTCCCGAGGCTAACTGCGGTGGAAGACTTAGCACGGTTCACTCGAGGCCAACTTCGGTGGGAGATGCGGTTCGCCCGAGGCCAACCTCGGCGGTAGACGCAGTTTCGATTCGCCTGAGCGTAGTCACCGACTCGCCTAAGGGCGTCTCGGGTGACTTCCCGGAGAGGCCCAGATAGAGCCAAACTTTTCCAACTCTTCTCCACTTGACTTCAAATATTGGGAGGATCTTCGTGTGGCTTAGACAAACACACTTAGACTATAATTCAATTGACTAAGTCCCAGAAGATTATCTCTTCTCCTAGCTTTTCTGTTTCACCTCAAATAGAGCTCCAGATGACACTTTCTCCATAAACATGGTTAGAGAGCAAAACCAAAGTGCCATATTGCATAGTAGAAGGTGTATGCAACATATTTGAACACTCAAACCTACATACTTAACTTTCTTCACTATTTTGCTCCTTTTGGTTTGTTTGAGGTCGATGTTGGACTCCAAAAGTCAATGTCTTCATGACTTGATCTATATTGCCATCTATGAGCTCCAACACCATGCATAGGTCACACAAAACATATCCAAACATAGGAACAACCCAAACTCAGGGTCAAAGTGAACTTAGGTTTCACACTACTACTTCTAGTGACCTTGATCTATGTCTTGAGCTTGATCTTGAGCCTTATGACTAACACCACATAACAATAGATGTTACCTCATTGGTTGTAAGTCATGCTCTTAAGTTGTGATCCTCGATGCACCATATCTCTTCTCAACTCGATCAACCTTGACTTTGCAAGTCTTCTTCTTCACCCCTGGCTTTGGGTTCCTCGGCCTCCATGACCTTCTCCAGTGCACTCGGTACCTCGAAGCTCTTCTTACCTCCATCCTTGGCTTGATCAGTTGTCTCCGAGTTACGCACACTGATTCTCAAATACACAATGTTCTCCTTCACTTGTCATGTCCACAACCATAATCAACTCAGCCTATGGACCATCACTCTTGAACACTTGTGTTGAACCTTAAAAGCTTTACACTAAGCACTTGTCCAACACTCAACACACCTTTCAGTCCTTTAATTGGATTGTCATCCAAACCACTAAAACCCATAAGATAACTTTCACAAGGCACTGCACCATGGGTCGCACCGAGCCCTAGGCTACGGAAGCCAGGGGTCGTTGTCGCCCGAATGATAACTCCTAGGACCATCACGGCCCCTGCATCATCCACATGATAAATACACTATAGACAAGCAGCCCTGGGCCCCACGAGTATGTGTGGACTCAGTCGTGGTAAAACGCTGGTTTTACCCTTGCCTTACGACTCCTTCCCAAGGAAGCCATTGCTGACCAACCCCAGTCCTGGCCTATAAAAGTGAAAGGCTCACCTCTGGGCAAGGGGGGATCGAGGAACAGAAGGACAGACCAAAGAGGAGGACTTGGAGGCGACCGGACGCCTTCAGATGGAGACGAACCTACAAGGACGAACAGGAGGAGGAGCGCTGACGGGGACCAGGAGGCTAGAGCCGCACCAAGCCAATACTTAGCTAGGACTACACCTTGCAGCTTATAAGCTCGACTTCCATAGATTAGGTTGTTTGGTTTAGGTTCAGAGGTTGGGATAGAACTATCTGTTGGTCCTTGTTCTCGAATGCTATACACCAAGAACAAAGCAACAGAATTGTTAATGATTAAAGACCTTCATCCTTCGAAGCCTTATCTCCCTTTGGATATAAGAATCTTCAGACGAAGGTCATGAAGGACACACCTTCATCATTTTAGTGGACATATATAAAAACATATGAAACATAACAGAACACGAATCATTATCACAAATCATTAGATAATTTATATTCTCATTCTATAAACATGGATAAACATCAATGATATTTATATTACATCGATACCTTTGGCTGGGCAGAAGGTAAAAATGAGGGAGTGACGCGAGAGTGATTACAATCCAGCGTGAACAGTACGGTGTTACTGTTCATCTATTTATAGGCACGAGACGCAACTCGGACAAAATTACATTCATGTCCCCGATATTTACTACTAATCATAAGACGGGCTATCAAGGACTAAGTAGTCTTTAACCCTTTAGGTTAGTTTCATCTTCCACCTTCGACATTATACTAAGCCAAAGCTCCTTCGACCATAGCTTTAGAGTCCGTTCATCCTACTTTCGGGTTGTATCTGTGGTGGAACTACCTGAATTATTCTAGCTTAATAAGTGCCGAAGTCACGCCTCAGGGGCCGTAACACACATAAATCGGAATAACCCGTCAGTCCCTCAGATCTAGTCTGATAAAGCCACTTAACCAGGATCAAATACCACAAACTCACTCGAAGGTGAGTCACAGAAGAAATACAATAAAATAGGAAATCCTCAAATTAAAGTACTGGAGTTATTACATAAATCGGAGTTTTTCACGTAGCTGATATAAGTTCACAAAATAAATTGCAGCGGATAATCAATGTCGTCGAAAGCGAGAAATAGGGCAAGGCCTAGCCCACTACTCCACTTGCTCCTCTCCTGCCGGAGCAGCATCCCACTCGACCGTCCAACCCGGTGGCAGGGTGGTAGGTGTAACACCCCTGGTGTTACTGTCACTAAAACTTGAGCATAACATCATAAGCATTGGCATATCATGTGATTGTCACACTTAGAATGCATTCACTAGGTATAAATTTCAAACAAGTTGTGTTGATGTGACTGGTCATGGGTAAAACCCTAGAGTAGGGTACTTAACCCTAAACTGGGCTTAGAAGAGTAAACAAAGCCTAAATAAGATAAAACTTCAAAACTTATTAGTAATGATCATAAAATGTCACCATTAATGGACCTAAGTGGCATCCAAACCCTAGAAGTGTCAGAAACCCTAAATAGACCCCTCGAAAACCCTAGACTGAAACCCTAGGGGGTTATATGCAATTGTGCACACTTTTGGACCTAAGTGCAAAAACCATGGAGTTAGGGTACCTTAAGTCATATAGTTCACATATTTGAAGATTTGCAAAAGAAACCATGAGTTTTGGGCTTATTTGCAAAAAGGCCACCCTAGTGCTCCAATGGTTAAGTCTGAAATACATTTGAACAAGGCTGACTTTGGAGCCCTACATCTCAGGATTCTTGAAGTTTTTGCTCAATGACAATATAGCAAAGTTGTAGAGCTATCATAGGAGAACATGTTTGATTAAGTGACTGAGCACTGGTGCTGAATAGAAATTGGAGAAAAATGAGCCCAAAGTTGGGCTGTCAGTCAGCCTATAGCCTGAATTCTGATTATCAGTGACATAGGATGAACTTTGGGAGCCCTTTCGAAGATAATCTAGTGGGTGTTTGAGCATGGTTACCATAGCAAGATTGTAGCTGGATTATAGGGCTAGAACTTTGTTACAGAGAGATCAATACATTCTCACGCAAAAATCCAAGATCTTGGCGTCACAAGTTGCTCGGTCAGGCGCTCTGAATCAGATTTTCCATGGTACAGTGCCACTGAAATATCCCAGGGTTCAGTCCCCCTCGCCGCCGGTGATCCGCACGTCCGAATTTGCACTGGTCGCCGGGATTCGTGTCGGGCGCGTTGTGGATATTCACAAGGAGGTGAAAGATCTCGCGGGGAGGCAGATTGGGTCGCAGGGGAAGCTTATCACTGTGCCTGTAGCCGTTGCGACGTGGCCGGACCGCCGGTGTCGTCGTGGACACTCCGGCGACCACAATTATGCCACGCCATGACTCTTTACTACGCGGTAGTAACCGTGGCACACTTGAGCTTACCCTCTCTGAACCACTGCACCGGTGAACGCCACGATTGCGCCACCAGTGACCTCTTCCTTCTCCGGCCGCCACCGCGCCAACTCCAATTCACGCGCCACCACCCTCGAAGCCTATAAATTGAGCGTACTGTTGGGTCCGTATGGTAGTTAAGCACCCAACCCACCAAGTCGTGCCTCCAATTGCTCACCAGCAAGTCCCAATTTGGGATTTCCCCCAAATCAACCAAGAACATCGTGCGGTGTGACCTCACCATGGCCAACGTGTTTCAGGTCCGTTCATGTCCTCTGGTTCCTTCTTTCAGTATCCTTGGGTGCTCTTGATACTCTCTGACCCATCCAATTGAGATAGAATCAATTGGATCATCGGGAACATCTCGATCGGTCCATTCCTCGCGCTGTCACTGTGAGCAGGGTGATGTAGAGCTCGAATCCAGCAATTAAGTGAGGGGAAATAGTAGTGTAGGGTTGAATTCGGTGTCCAGCAAAGGGGAGGGCTAGCCGTTGCGTAGTTTGGCTAGTACAAGTTCGCTGGAGTTCGGTCTGGCACTGCTCGCTATCGTGGACCTGGCGTTGTAGAGAAGCAGAAGTCCGAGGGGATTTTTGTAACTGTCAGTGAGACATGGGAATAGCGCCGCGACCCTTTTCCAGTTATTCAAATCAGCTGGGACCTATTCGCAAAGCCGGCAGCACGGGCGCGCTTTCGCCTGTGTACGGGCCGTCTCGGGCCAGATTCAGTCCAATACTGTAGCACCTTTCTCTTTTTCTGTTTTCTACCAGGACTAGAGCATTTTTAGAAAATTGTAGAAAAATGCAAGACCAATTTTGCTAGGTTCCTAATTTTCTATAGTATTTAATAAAAATAGTTTCATAGTTTTTAGTTCAAATAGGGATTTATGGGGTATTTAAAATAGCCAAAATCCATACTTCTGGAATTTTAGAAAGTAATTAATAATCTCAAAAATCACCAAACTTTTTAGATAAACTTTAAACACTTTTTAGAAGCCTTGGGTAAAGTTTGGCATGATTTGGACCACGTTTGGTACCTAGAACCCAAAACCCTAGTCTCCTGCCCTATGAAGTTCATTATAGACTCCAAAAACCCTAGTTTCCTGGAGATCCATGAAGGAAAATTATATTCAAGACATTAGATAATATACTTTTATTGTCTTTGCATTTTCATGAGCATTACATGAGCATTCATGATTATATATTCTATATATAGAAAACGAGGAAGAGATAGAAGTTGAAGAAGCAAGGACTACACCACCACCTGAAGAATCCCAGGCCGGGAACTGCTTTTATTTTGACATCTGTGGAGCAGAGCCAGCTGACTCACCTATCACACAAGGCAAGCCCCGGTGCATTTGCCACCTCCTTGTTATTTTAAAATCTTTCTCACTTGCTTGATGCATTAGGTGATAGGAGTTGCGTGCTAAACAAATTGATGTATTTCCTTCCTTGAGAATTTGATTACCTTTCTTTAATCCCCTGTTTTACAAAAAGGTTTTTCTTATGCTTAGCTTTGCACTAGAAAAACAAAATGTTTTGTTTTGACAAAATATGATGCTTCAAGTGGTGGGGTGTTTTCAAAAATAAAACTTGATGGTGGATCCATCATGGCCATGTTGGGTTCAACATCGGAAAAGATGTACCTCTGCCAGGTACCAAACTTTGGGTTTGAAATGATAAAGCTAAGACTGGGCGGGTGACTTGCACGAGGAGAGAGTCTCGGTGTAGTGTCTCCGTCTGAGTCGATTAAGGACCTTGTCGATGTAGGCCTGCTGACCGAGGACCCTTTAACTGGTCACATGCCTCATCATGGGTAAGCTTTGCCTTGGGCAGACTAATACCAGAATAAGATAACACGAAATGGGAGTGGAGAGATGGCGAGAGTAGTGTGTACCCTTCGTGGCAAGAGGCTGGACGGTGGTGTATCTGTGCTCTCGATTGGCGTGAACTTGATCTGGTCTTAAGAACCCCGGTGGCGAGTTGACATATGGCAAGGGTTAAGTGCTACATATGTCATGTGATTGGAGATCCTCAGCTGAGTATTAATCGATTCGGATCACCGTTACTTCTCGGACATGAAGACTTGGTCACTGACTTACACGTAGCATTCCAGTGAATAAAAAGGGTTGATAAGAAATTGGCTAGTATAGGTCAAGTGCTTGAACTAGGGTAGAAAGAACTCTAGAACTCAGGTAATGACTTAACTTGCTAATAAAACTGGACTTTTAAGGATTCACTGTTAGTAAGCATTTTTGCAAACATAGTCTTTGATTATTGATAAGCCATTCATTGATTCCCAAAGGCTAGCATATCCTTGAGAGTCTTTTATTTTGACGGGTAAGACTTGCGAAAGTACACTTCGTAGTCAGGGCTTTGTCCCATGTTGTTTTAGGTTAGGAAGCAGCAAATTTTTGTTGCTTTTGTTCCAAGGTGGTGCCTAAGGAAGAAAATCAAGACTGAAGACCCAGGAGAAAGTGTCCTCCTTTAAAACTTTTTACTGTTTATCGGGAGGGGTTTTTGCCTCCTAGGTTATGTAATAATATTCCTCCAGCACTCTTATATTTGCTCTGGTCTGTAATAATACTACTCTTTCTATACTTTAATCTGAAATAAAGTTGTTGTAACTGCTTCTGCATACTCGAACCTCCGATGTGTTGTAAATCTGCGTGACGGGTGAAACGCTCTTGGGCAAGGTAAAGAATACAGGTACCGAACTTGTCAAGTGATCAGGTGCACCTGCAGGGTTGTCCGAGGTTAGATGGACAAGGACAACTGTAGGTGGGCCTAATGACTTGTGAGGTTCTGTCATAGCTGGTATCGGAGCGAAGCCCATCTCTGCAGATGTTATGAGGCATTTTCAAAAAGGATTTTCAAAGACTTACCTAGGAAAATTTCTTTCCTTCTTATATAACTACCTTCTGAAGTACTTATTTTAAAGACCAGATAGTAGAGTGCAATATATAGAAGGTTGTGTATCAACTAAGGTTGATTCTATAATTATGCATGCATCATGTTAAAAACTATACTAATAAGATTTTCCCCCTTATGGAGATATGCCGCCGCGCACAAGAAAACCGCGCGCAAGTCCACCGGACCGATTGGCGTGCCTCGCCATCAACTGACTCCAAGGCATGAGGATAGCAGCAGCGGCAACAATGATCCCATTGGAGATCTAGAAGCTGAGGTGGAGCAGCTTCGAACGGAGATCTGTCACAAGAACAATGTGTGGGTTGAGGATGCTCAGCGCATAAATGAGTGAAGAACTGACATTTGGCATCTGCAAGACAAGCTTGCCGAACGAGATTTGGCACTTGATTGGGTCGTCAACTCGCGTTCCATTGCTTGGGACCGAGAGGCCAAAGCTCGAGCCCATGTGGAGGAGCTTAGCACGGCCGTTGATAACTTGTAGGTGTACTGCAATGTAACACCCTGAATTTGGGGGTATAAAATTTTTCTCTAATATCCATCAAATTCAGGTGTTACTTTCTTGTTCCTATTTCTTTTCGCTCCTTTATTCATTTCTTTCCAAGTAATAGAAAATTTTACCCCAGTTATAGATGTTAATAAAACCCTAAGGGAATAATGATTGATGCATCATGCTGAAATACATTTGTTTTTATCTGATGATTTCCTTTGGTGTGTATCCATTTAATATGTGACTCAATATTGTAAATAAATTTGATAGCAGGAAATAGAAAATAAAATAAAAGGAAAAGACACAGCTCCTCTTCCCCTCAGCCCAGCTCAGCCTCATGGCCCACTCCCGCACTTTCCCCTCGTCGTACCCTGCACCAGCGCCCCGCGCGCGGCCCGCTTGGTAGCACCGCGCTGCAGCCCAGCACGCGCACCCAGCCCCTTCACGTGCGTGCTGCAGCCCAGCTGCTCACATACTCGCCCAGCCCTAGCAGCCGTCACCAAGCCATAGGTTCAGCACCCTCCCTATTCCTAACCTCTTCCCCACGACGGCTGCTACAGGTCTCTGGAACTCAAAAAAACCGCCCTCCTTATTTTCATCACTGTGTAGTCTCTCTCCTTCTCCTCACGGCCATACTGCTTGGCAAACGACCACCCGACACGGCTCTTAACGGCGAGCTTGCTCGGCCACACGGCCCACGCTCGTTTCCCCTGCACGCAGACCGCCATCGCGGCGCCCTCCGGCGATCGTCCCAAAGCTATCCCGACAGTGTTGGCCATGTCGGAAGCCCCCTCGCGCGATCGCTCTGCATCCGAAGGACCCGGCGTCAAGACCTCCGCCCGCACGCAAGGTACGAAACCCCTCCCTTGGATGCCCCCGCCGCGCGCTTTAGCCATGGCGGAGCTCGCCTTTGGCCTGCTCGCCTTCAACCTCTGCGCAGCATTGTAGCCGACCGGCCATCCCTGCACCCCTTGCGCGGCTAGCTCCTTCAGCCAAGGTCCCTGCTATAGTGCTATGGCGGTTTTCTCTTCCCTGCGTTCGCGAAAAGGAGCGAACGAGCATATACCGTGTGTGCGGTTTCATTGGAGAAGAGAGAGGAAAACCACCCCACTGCATGCCCCCATGCGACCATGGCTGTTCAGTGTGCGTGCGTCTCACGCATGGAATTGCATGGGCCCCACAAGCATGGCGTGAGTCATAGCCTCCACTATTTCCTGCATGAAACAACCGCCCCTCATAATGGATTCCAAATTTCCTGTGGCAGCTCCTCGTGTGGTCCATCGTGTGGCACATTTTCGACCAAAAGAATCGCACCATATATTTTAGATCCGAGAAAACGCTAGTTAGTCAATATATATGTTGTGTTGCGAATACGTCTCAACTCGTTTCAGTCGTAGTGACTTCGTAATAACATCGACTATGGGTTAGTAATATTATTTGATCGTAACACATGTTTTCGTTAATTAGGTAGTTAATCCAAGGTTTATTTGAATGACATTCTAATTAAAATAAAGGTATAGTCTTAAATGGCAATTTTGTAGATGCAAATTAATGTGGTTAGTGCCGACTCAGATGTTTTAACTAATATTTGTTTAATGTAAACGCGATGTCTGTGTCGCGCGTGTCGTTGTGCATCGTTCACGCGCTATCGCACTGCTCGCATGTTGTCGCGCGCGTCGTCGTCATTTCTTCGCGTGTTCGTGCTGCGCGTCTGGTTCGTGTGTCGCGTCGTCTGCGCGTCATAATAAATTGTTTTCGCTTGTAAACACTCATGTTAATAACGTTAATTCGTCAGGTCACATATTTTAGATAATTAACTTAAGGTTTGCTCGACTAATATTTATTAGATTAATATCCTAATTAGATTAAATGTGTAGTGTTCAGCTTACGCTTTTATAATAAACATTCACATGACTAATATTAATTTAACTACTTTTTATTTATTTAATATTTGTTTAGTATAAACGTGTTATCTATTTAGTTTTTCACGCCTGTCGCGCGTGCTGTTCCGCACGTGGTGGCATGCTCGTTCGCGCTGATCGCGCGCGCTGTTTTGTGGGTCGTCGGCGTGCTATATTGCGTGTTCGCGCGTCATTTGCACGCTGTCGTGTTGGGTTCGCTAGCGTCACGTTGTCTGCGCTTCCCACGCGTGGTGCGCACGCTAGGCCGCGTGCGGTCGTGCTGTTTCACGCGTTACTTATTTCGTCTCGCTCCGCTAATTCGTCTCGCTTAGAGTCGCTGATGTTATTTAAATTACTTATTTAACTAAGAATTGTTAGTGTGGCCAGCTAATTAAAACTGTGCGATAGCTCTAGTTTCATTTTAAATAAATATCGATTAATATAATTAGATCAAACTAATGTTATGATTAATACTCGTTTAGTGTAGACACGATAACTTCTCGACCGTAGCCTCGACCTTCACTTTTCTTCTTCCTCGCGTGACGCACACGTCGTTTTTGCGTGTAGTGCGCTTTTCCACGTGTTGTTCGCACATCTCGCGTGTCCGCGCGAAGTTCTGCACGCTGTCGTGCTGTTTCGTGTGTCGTAAATTCGCCTCGCTTAAAATCTCTCGTGTTAATTAAATTACTTATTTAACTGACAGTTGTTAGTATAGCAAATTAATCGAACTAAATGATATATATAATTTATATTTAATAACGTCGAATTAAATGCTATAGTTAATACTTGTTTAGCATAAACGCGCTAACCCCTCGACCGTAGCTCCGGCTTTCGCGTTTCTTATCCTCGCATACCCGTAGAAGCGCTCTCTATTTTATGTTGCTCATTTTTATTACATGTTATCTTGTATGGTGTAATGTTCTTATGCATGTATATGTTTGTTTGTATGTGTCTGTTCGTATTCGCTGCGTGTCGACAATAGATCGTGATCGGTTTTTGAGCTTCGAGGAATCGACGGTCAGGCTTCGACGACCAAGTGATCAAGATCTTCGAGTTCTACGAGGCTGAAGACCCGGAGCATCTGCTTGGTGAAGGCAAGTGTCCTCTGACCCATTATGTCCCATTTACTTTATAATACACTGTCCCGCATACTATGAACAACCTAAGGATTTACTAGCTTTCTATTTACCTTGTCCTTGATTTACCTTTTGGGTTACTATGGTTAGCTTCATGCTAGCGCTTTACTTTAATCAATGAACATGATGAGATACAATGATGATACTATGATTTTACTCTGGATATGATGATATACTTGTGGCATTTAGGGGACTCGAGCGGTTTCTCGAGTGCCTCTCCGTAAGGACCTGTTCGTTGAGAGACCACCCGGGATAACAGTGCAACCATGAGGGTGAAATGGGGCGCCCTTAGCTAATTAATTAGAGGAACTAGAGGTGTAGTTGCTTCGCCGTCGTGCCGTCAATGGGGTCCAGGCACAGTGCTTGCTCTGCCGAGGCTGGGTGTCGAGGTTCTTTCGTTTTGCTTTTGTTAGTCACCCTCCTGCGGGGAGAGGTTCTGTGTTTATCAAACTGGAGAAACCTAACGGGCGGCTATGACCTCTAGGGAATCTTTGTAAAGGCTACGTAGTGATACCCTGCCGGACCACCTTGGAAGTGATCAATGGGGAGTCATGATCCCCGGGCAAAATGGGAATCACGGCTCATGGGTAAAGTGTGCGACCTCTGCAGAGGGAAGGAAACTGATATATCAGCCGTGCTCACGGTTATGAGCGGCCTTGGGATCCTCTTTGATTAGAGATACTTGATCAGAGATGGTTGGTTTACAGATGACAAGGATGATGGTTATGACTATGGTAATGGTAAGTGGTATTCTTTCCGTTTGGAAAGGGTACTTTGGGTTAATAACTTGGGTTAATGTTAAAACCTGGCTCTCAATGAGTAATAATAACCTGACCAACTAAAAGCAACTGCTTGACCTTAACCCCAAATAATGCTAGTCCACTACAGCCAAACAGGACATTTGCTGAGTACGTTGATGTGTACTCACCCTTGCTTTCACAAAACACCAGGTTGCCTTTGGTGCAATCTATGCTCAGGTAAAGAAGAAGGCGTCGAGGCGAATCTCCAGGAGTTCCAGGACTTCGACGAGTTCGAGGATTAGGCTAGCGATCTCCCCCAGTCAGCTGCCTATGGTGGGTTTATTTACGTTGGCTACGTTTCTGTTCTGTGTACTTTGATTATATTATGTAAATGACTCTAGTCTTTCATATTATTACTTATCTTTATTGTTATTCGAAGCATTGTGCTATGATGAGTCATTTATGTAATCGCTATGTACGTGAATTTCTGATCCTGGCACATACATGGTTCGCATTCGGTTTACCTTCTAAAACCGGGTGTGACATAAGTGGTATCAAAGCCGTGCTGACTGTAGGACCGCTGACCTAGAGTAGCATTGCCCGTTTTAAGGACTTATTGATTATTACTTCATCTCATCCTTGATTTTGCTTCAAAATATTAGTCACCTCGACTAATTCTATGTTGTGCTCCTATATGCCCCCTTGCCAAAAAGTATTTTATTCTAGTATGATCTATACTTCTCTCAATCTATTAGATCTGATCCCATCTTGTGCTTGCGACATCTTTGTAGATGCCCCCTGACCATAGCCTTTAGTCTTTTGGGACTCTTTCCTCATCCATTATTAAATTGCTACTATTTGACCATCTCTATTCCATTTTGTTATTGACATGCTCGTATCCTTGCATTTTTAATACCCTTATCCCTTAATCTAAAACACTTACCCTTGTACCTCTACTGCCTATTTAAACATTTCAGTTTATATGTCCATGATCTTACTGTCTTTTGAGACCCTTTCCTATTCTATTGTTAAGTCGCTATCTTTTTGGCAATTTGTACTCTCTTGGTCTTGGTATGCTCGTACCATTGAAATCTTGCATACTCTTATTTTTATATATGCTTACCTTTTTATCCCAATATCTGTTTGAGACATTTCAGTAACATGCCCTTGACCACCCTTGTTTCTTAATGACCCATGAGTGGTCATTCTACTTTGCATATCCTTGGTGATCCCGTTGTCTCCTTGTAACTCCACTCGGTAATGAATCTTTACTTCAACCCTTCTGTTGGAACCTTACCTATCTTACCCTTGATTGTTTTCTCCACTTTGTCGTTTCACGAGTCTTGCCTTAACTATATCCTTCGGTATGCTTTTAATTATTATCATATGCACCCTTGACACCTATATATCCTACATTGATGTTTGTCTCATACCTGCCCTTTAAAATCGCCCCTCTTCCGTCTCATACTTTATTTATCTTGGTTGTATCCTATTCTTTGGCTCATGAGTTTGTAACCTCATCCTTTGTTGTGCTTTTGTTTCTTACTGCCTTTACCCTTCTCATCTCTCAATCTTACCTTGGTGATTACGCTATGTTCGTTATCTACAACCTCCAATCTCCCACCTTAGTTCAAACGTGGTCTCATACTTATCTCACCCATGGTTATAGCCTATACTTTACCACTTGCAAGACTTATCTGAACTCTATTCTTGGTTGTACCTAGATTCTTGGTTTTTTTATGCACATTTACCTCTTCCTTTATATCCTTCCCTATTATCACCTTTGACCCTTGACCTCTCTCCATATTTACCATGATGTTTACCTTTTTTTGCCTCACTTATTCCATTTCAATCCGAGAGTGTTGTTTTCCCTATCCCGCTCTGGTTCGTTTCCTTTCCCTTTGTCGCTTTGCAAGTCTTGTCTTACCTTAACTTCATCCTTTGTTGAGCTTTTGTTTGATATCGTCCTTACCTTTGTAATCTGTAGATCTTGCCTTGATACTTATCTTAGGTCTGCTTGTTGAAATCCCCTATTTTCGATCTCAATGTGAGAGCGGTGTTTTACTTACCTCACCCTTGGCTATATCCTCTTCTTTACCGCGTGTAAGCTTGGGTGCAACTCCATTCTTTGTTGTACTTATACCACTGACTCTTCTATGCCTCCATCTTTTCTCTTATACCCCTGTCCGTTATCGCCTTTGACCCTTATGGTATTTATGTCTTCTATCTAAATTCTTACCTTTAACTTATCCTTTAAAAGCCTCCCCTTTCTTTCAACCCAGTTTGATAGTTGCGAGTTATCTATCTCTCCCTGATTTCTTTTCCCTCCTTGTCGCCTCACAAGTTTTGTCTTAATTGCATCCCATGCTGTGTTTTTATATGCTATCACCCTCACCTTGTCGTCCATCGATCCTGCCTTGATACTCATCTTTATTCCTACTCTTTAAAGATCCCCTCTCTTACACCTCAAATTGAGAGTGGCAGTTTACCTGTCTGACCCTTGGACGTACCCTCTCCTTTTCCATTTGTAGGTCCTGTCCCAATTCCATCCTTTATGGCACTTATATCCTATGTTCTTATGCTGATTCACCCCCTTTTCTACATCCATGTCTATTACCACCTTTAAACCCTTGTAATATCTATACCCATATCTTCATGCTTGCCTTGAACCTACCCTTCAAAGCCTACTATCTTCATCCCTGTTCGAGAATAATGCCTCACCTACTTCATCATTGACTGCTCTTCCTTCTTTGACACCTTGCAAGTTTTGTTTAAATACATCCTTTGTTGTGTGTTTGTCTGTTATCACTTTAACCCATGTCATCCCTCGATCTCTACCTTGATGCTTATCTTGTGCCTGCATTTTAAAGCTGTCTCTCCCATTTCATTCCAAGGGTGATGTCTTACCCACCTTGCTCTTGCCTGTTCCCTTTTCCTCTATCGCGTTGCAAGTCTTAGCTTTTGCTCGATATCACCCTTACCTTCCTAATATCTAGATCTTTCCATGATGCTTATCCTATGCCAACCGTTTGAAGTATCATCTTTCCTATCTCATTTTGCGAATGATGTTTCACCTATCTTGACTTGGGTTGCATTCTCTCCCTTGTCGGTTACAATCTTTACTTTAGCTCCATCCTTTATTATGCTCATGCCCCTATCCTGCATGTTTTATCGCTCCCATTGTCTTTCGATGGCCTTAGTGTAGTTTCCCCTTTGTAAGGAAAGACCACTGTTGGGGACTTGTTCTCAAATGCTTCGAATTAAGAACAAGGCAACATAAAAAGTGTTAAGTGCTAAAGCCCTTCGTCCTTCGAGACATTATGCCCCTTCGGGAATAATGAGTTTCGGACGAAGGTCATAAGAAACATACCTTCGTAAATATAACAAATAATGACGAAGGATTCATATAAAACATGGAATATAATTTAGACATCATCATAAAATCATTTCTATTTTATTAACATGGAAAAATAGAAATGATTTCAAATTACAAAAATACCTTCGGTCCTGAGAGAAGGTAGAAGGTACAAGCGTGACGCAAAAGCGAATGCCAAGTCAGCGTGAACAGTACGGGAGTACTGTTCATCTATTTATAGACGTGGGACGCAGCCCACGTAAAATTACATCCATGTCCATTACATTTGTTAATGACTTATGGAAATCTGTCGAGGCCCACGTAGTCTTTTCATCTCTAAGTCGGTTCCCCCCTCTGCCATCGCGCCGAAGCTTCCCTGCGCACAGCTTCGGCTGCGCTCGTCCTTCGTCTGGTTCAGGCTTCATCCTGGTCGTGCTTCATATTCATAATTCTGAGTCCGAAAATACCTGTTCACATAATCCACTTGGAAAACATTGTCAAATCATGTTTTTGAGGACCTTCGGAGGACGAAGGCCCCCAACAGTAGCCCCTCGCAATATTAATTTGTCAATAATAAATTCAGATTGCGATATGGACGAAGGCCTTGAGCCGAAGGTCCGAAAAAACACCTTCCCTTTGCTAGAATAGCAACATTCACTGACAAGCGGGGCCTTTCAATTTTCAACGCCCTGGGCGTATAAATAAGATCGGACCGCAAACTCATTTGGTACGCACACTTGCCATCTGCTTCGGCCCACTAAAATTTTTAGCTCTTGTGCATTAAGATTGGTGACCTTTTTGAGTTCGAAGCTTCGGCCCTGAAAACAGTTTTTTAGCATTTCCGAAGATGTCTGAAGGCAAGAAGATCCCTGCGGAGACGAAGCTGAGCCTCGAGGAAGAGAAGAATCTGGGGTTCCTGATTGCGATGGCGGAGACCAATACAGAGAAAATCACCAAGGAGATTCTCGAAGGTTTGTCCGAAGATACTGGTGACAGCGACAGCTATGATGTAGAGAGTGGTGGGGAAGAGGCCGAAGATCGTCCATGGCGGCTAAGTCACACGGTTTTCGGGAAAACCACTATCAAGCAGAGCCATATTGATAATATGAGGGGGCGGTATTTTCGAGATATATCTATTGTGAGGGCTGACGCTGGGGAAAAAACTTCTCCCACCCCCGAAGAAGATGAAGTTGTGATTTTCCGAAGCTTTCTCAAGGCTGGGCTTCGATTCCCCCTGAGCAACTTTGTTGTCGAGGTACTGAAAACATTTCAAGTCTACCTTCATCAACTTACTCCCGAAGCTATCATAAGAATGGGGATATTTGTCTGGGCTGCAAGAAGTCAAGGTTTAGAACCGAATGCTAAAAGTTTTTGCAATATTCATGAACTGTTATATGAGACGAAGCCGTGGGGAAAAGAACAATATCACAATAATTTTGGGTGTTACAGCTTCGGTGCCCGCTCCGGGTCAAGCCGCCCTGTGCCAACCTTTCGGAAGAGATGGCCCGGAGCCTGGATGGCTGAATGGTTCTATGTAAAAAACGACTTAACAGTGCAAGAAAATGTCAAGAGTATCATTATGCACCCTATCTGGCAACGCTTCGGACTTCGAAGGCCGAAGGTTGAAATGGACGAAGCAGCCGAGGAATGCCAAAGAGCCTTCGGCATAGTCTGCTCTTTCATTGGGACAAGGGACTTGGTCCAAGAGCACATTGCCTTCAGGGTATGGCCACTTGCAGAAAAGTGGGAAATGCCGAAGGAAACTATTAAAGAGTTCGACGAAGGCGGACTAGTTAGACTAAAATACACATTCAAATATGCAGATAAATTTGTTGAACCTGATGATGACTGGCTGAAGAGCATTGAAACTTTAAGTGATGAACTACTTGGGGCATATTCGAAGGCCGAAAATACTGCGCTATCAGCAGCCTTCGGAGGCCGAAAAAAGAAAAGGCTCAACCGTGTGTTTGACGCAGTCGGGTTTATGTACCCTGACTATCACTATCCGGTATTGGGTCGCAAAAGGAAAAATTCTTCTCCTGCGATAGAAGCTACCACGAGTGCCCCTAGTGAGCCAGCGCCTCAAAGAAAAAAGATGAAGGTGCTCACCCATCGGACACGCTTTATTGAGCCGGCCACAGTGCCAGAATTCATTGGTGAAGTCTCTTTGGCCTCTGAAGCTACCAAACCAGCTTCAGTGCCGAAGATGGAAGAAAAGATTGAAGCGCCTTCAGCGGAAAAATCAGAGAAACCGAAGGTTGACGAGCCAAAAATGTCTGAAATCTTAAGTCCCTCGGTAAATGTCGAAGCAATAAAAAACCAAAAGGGGCCATCGGTGACCCCAAAAAGGAAAAGAATGGTAAACGTACTAGATGTCTTGGAGACAATCAAGTCTTCAAGCACAACTCCAAAAAAGAGTGTTGAAGTTGCTGAAGCTTCTACTGAAGCTTCGATGCAACAAGCTGAAGCTGAAGCTGGGCCTTCAGAGCCCTACAAGGAGCAACCTTTGGAAGCCGAAGCAATAAAAATATCAGAACCAGTTGTAGTTGAAGAAATTGACACTGCCATCCCCGAAGCTCCTGCCAGCATATGTGATTACATTATACGACACGCTTCGGGGAAGAAACTGTCTGCAGAAGAAACTTATGAAGCCAACCATTATGCGAAAGAGCTAAAATATCCGAAGGGGGCAGTAATATTCAATGGGACAAATGAAGATGACTTCCTATACTGCCTACCTGATAATAAAGAACTATCTGTCTGCCGAGAGATGGCCAGGAGTATAGGCTTTCCGAAGCTCGAAGCTGGATTAAGCGCCATGACGAAAGAGGATCTCGCAGACAGTCTTGCATACAATAGCCTAAAGGTTTGGGAATTAAGCGTTTGAAAAAACTTTTTTAATACGTAATTCATTCCTATATTCTTATGTGGATTCTTTTTCGTACAGGGCTTAATTCTAAGCAACGCATTAAGAGCCCAAAAAAGCGCCGAAGATGAAAGCTATGAGATTGCGTTCAACAATTTGCGCTCCGAAGTTATCAAAATGAGAAACGAAGCTCTGGAAAAGGATAAAATTCTGCTTACGCTGGTAGACAAAGTAAAGAAGGACGAAGCTGCTTCAAAAGCCCAGGCCGAAGCCCAAAAACGTGAAATTAAAGATCTGCAGAAACAGCTGGCTAGAGCTAGAGAGGAGCGCATGCTTGAGGAAACAAAACGAGAACTCAGTGATCATATGGTCAACAAATTGGAGTTAAGAGTTAAAGAGCTTCGCGCATCTCAGAGGAAATGTTATGTTAAATCTATAGAATGCGTGAATAAAATTAAAACCAGCTTCGCCAACGTGGGCGCCTTTTCCAGCGAAGAGAATTTCTCTCGAGGCAATCCCGAAGGTCCACTGGAATGGATTAGTCACGAAGCAGAGGCCTTCGAGGAGATCCTGAGCAGTCGCGGCGATATCTGCGCTTTTTCGGGCGCCAGAGGGATTGCTTCTGTCTTGGAGAAAAAAGGTTGCGGGCATGTAAAATTTTTAGCTCAGTCCGAAGCTACCTTATCTTCCGAAGACATCAAGGACCCCTCGGCCGAAGCAAGCGTGGTTGGTGGCAAATTTTTTACTGATATCTGGAACGACGGCGGCCGAGGAATGGCGCAAGAAATCATCCAAAGGAGCGAAAAAGGCATCCATGATGCTAGGAAAGTGGCAGAAGCTGCCGAAAAAAGTACAGAGCCCGAAAGGCGATTAGGTATTAATTAGTCGTTCTTATTGTGTTGTAATTTTTGTTTCAAACTTTGCTCACGGTTTGTAATAGTAATGAAGAAATATTCTTTTGCCTCAGAAGCTGCTGAATCGACTGACGACCCGCACACAAAAGGTGATGATGAAATTAAACAAATGGCCGAAGCTATCATGGACAAAGTTGTTGATCAGCTTCTAAATGAAGCCGCCGAAGCAGTATTAAGAGAAGACTAGATGCTATTTAGAAAAAACATTTAAAGTGTGATCTATGTAACATTTTGTACATTTGAATGTAATATACAAGTTTCTTTTCATTATTCAATTCTTTACGATGCATGAAACTCTACATACATACCATTTTTGAGCCTTCGGCGAAAAAACACCTTCCCTTCTTTTCATGCTTCGTGAAGAAAATATTCTCCGTTAAAACTGTTCTGATAAGTCACATCCATGCTTCGTGAAAGCATTCTCCGAAGCTATACAATTTCGATATTGCTCTGACGAAGCTTGTCCATGCTTCGTAAAAATATTCTCCGAAGCTGTATTCCGAATTTATACAATTTCGATATTGCTTTCTCAAAGCATTCTTCCGAAGGTCGATACTGTGTACCCTTCTCTTGCAAAATGCAATATGATGTATGATGCTTATGCTATGCAAGATGATGTGATGATGTTATGTTATGCAAATGACCTTTGTTCCGAAGATACACACAAAATTTATTCGTAAGCTCTGCATTCCCTTAGGAACGTCTTTGGAGCTTCTTCGTCTTTTACTTAGACGGTATCAGCGTTGACTTTTCGCTGTAAGCCTCCCTTAGGAGCTTCTTCGTCTTTTACTTAGACGGTATCAGCGTTGACTTTTCGCTGTAAGCTCTGCATTCCTTTAGGAACGACTTTTGAGCAGAAAACTTACACTGCGCTCCCTTTGGAACGGCTTTTTGTGACTTCATAAACTTACTCTGCGTTCCTTAGAACGACTTTCTGTTAATCCGAAGGATTTTTAATATTTCGAAGGTCCTCCTTGTTAACACAAAAACTTCATCAACTTAATCCTGAGGAGAAAATAGATTTTCCTCGTGGGAAACAGCGAAATTATTACATGAAAACGATCAATGTTTTTTGCTACAGAGAATAGAACTGAATGGAAAAGACTGCTATCAAAGGTAGGATATGTGTCAATAAATGTGCTTCGACTCTGGCACAGTGCTGTTGACTGTGCGAGCTTCGGATTGTTCTCTGAAGTCCCTTTGATGTGGAGCATATTGACTCCCTTCTGGCTGTTGACCCTGTTGCAATGGAGGTGGAGGCGGGGGCTGTTGCCAGGAAGCTTGAGGTTGACTTGCCGAAGCTACAGAAGCTGCAGGGTGGTTGTCTATGTACTGTGGGATGTAAGGCGGATGATACGAAGCAGTATGCATGACCTGCTTCGGCTGAACTTGTTGGGATGTAGCTTCGGCTATCTCCTTTTGCTTCTGGATTGTAATATGGCACGTCCTGGTGGTATGGCCCTTGCCTTCTCCACAGAACAAGCAAAACAATTTCCTTGGTTGATCTCCGAATCTTCCGCCGAAGCCCCTGGCGCCTCTGCCTCTCGGAGCTGGTGGCCGGAAGAAAGCTTGTTGTTGCCCCGAAGCCTGTGAGGAGCACTGCGGTCTGCTCTGCTGACTCCCCTTATCATCATTCTGAGTGGAGCTGTGGATGGACCGGACATGCCTCGGGTAGTATCTTCCTCCGAAGCCCCTGGTCATTTCAGAAAATCTGAAGGCCTCCTCCCTTCTTTGGCGAAAGTCATTGTCAGCACGAATGTACTCATCCATCTTTTGGAGCAGTTTCTCCAGGGTCTGAGGCGGCTTTCTAGCAAAGTATTGAGCTGCAGGCCCAGGACGAAGCCCCTTGATCATGGCTTCAATAACAATTTCATTGGGCACCGTTGGTGCCTGCGCCCTCAAACGTAAGAACCTTCGGACATAAGCCTGAAGGTATTCTTCATGATCCTGAATGCACTGGAACAAGGCTTGAGCTGTGACCGGCTTCGTCTGAAATCCTTGAAAGCTGGTCAGTAACATATCCTTCAGCTTTTGCCATGAAGTGATCGTTCCTGGCCGAAGGGAGGAATACCAGGTCTGAGCAACACTCCTGACGGCCATAACGAAAGACTTCGCCATGACTGCAGCATTGCCCCCATACGAAGACACTGTTGCTTCGTAGCTCATCAGGAACTGCTTCGGGTCTGAGTGGCCGTCGAACATGGGAAGCTGGGGTGGCTTATAGGATGAAGGCCAAGGTGTAGCCTGCAGCTCAGCGGACAAAGGAGAAGCATCATCGAAAACAAAATTTCCCTGATGGAAATTGTCATACCAGTCATCTTCGTTGACGAAGTCCTCCTGATGAAGGTCTTTCTGCTGAGGCCTTCTGTTTTGCTCATCATGGGTAAGATGGCGGACTTCCTCAGAGGCTTCGTCTATCTGTCGTTGCAACTCAGCTAGCCGGGCCATCTTCTCCTTCTTCCTTTGCACCTGTTGATGTAGAATCTCCATATTCCTGATTTCTTGGTCTAGCTCTTCCTCCTGAAGTGTCGGGCTGACGGCCTTTCTCTTCTGGCTTCGAGCCTCCCGAAGAGAGACGGTGTCCTGGTTGTGGTCCAGCGGTTGCAGTGCTGAAGCCCCAGCCGCTGAAGCTTTCTTCGGTGCCATAGCGAAGATCTACAGCTTCCGAAGATGTTCAAAAGAAAACTCGAAGTGGAAGTGAGTTCACCGGAGGTGGGCGCCAATGTTGGGGACTTGTTCTCAAATGCTTCGAATTAAGAACAAGGCAACATAAAAAGTGTTAAGTGCTAAAGCCCTTCGTCCTTCGAGACATTATGCCCCTTCGGGAATAATGAGTTTCGGACGAAGGTCATAAGAAACATACCTTCGTAAATATAACAAATAATGACGAAGGATTCATATAAAACATGGAATATAATTTAGACATCATCATAAAATCATTTCTATTTTATTAACATGGAAAAATAGAAATGATTTCAAATTACAAAAATACCTTCGGTCCTGAGAGAAGGTAGAAGGTACAAGCGTGACGCAAAAGCGAATGCCAAGTCAGCGTGAACAGTACGGGAGTACTGTTCATCTATTTATAGACGCGGGACGCAGCCCACGTAAAATTACATCCATGTCCATTACATTTGTTAATGACTTATGGAAATCTGTCGAGGCCCACGTAGTCTTTTCATCTCTAAGTCGGTTCCCCCCTCTGCCATCGCGCCGAAGCTTCCCTGCGCACAGCTTCGGCTGCGCTCGTCCTTCGTCTGGTTCAGGCTTCATCCTGGCCGTGCTTCATATTCATAATTCTGAGTCCGAAAATACCTGTTCACATAATCCACTTGGAAAACATTGTCAAATCATGTTTTTGAGGACCTTCGGAGGACGAAGGCCCCCAACAACCACCATCTAGTTAACATTAACGTGTAGCCACGAGATGCCTGTTGTTGTGTGCTTGTGCTGTTTGTCTTTGTGTGATGACTGATTTGCTTCTTTGTGATGAGTGTTGATGTGTTGTGGCCCTTGGTCCGCAATGACATCACTTCACCAGGTTAGTGCCATATAGTTAAGTAGTTGGGTTCTTCCCCTGCTCTCTCTAATCTGTCTATACTTACCTTTTCTCGCTATTCTTTCCTCTTGCACCTGTCCATTTGGCAACCTCCAACTCCTTCAAATCAGTCAAGATCAGAGTCGGTAGCATCTTCATCAAGTGTGTATCAACGCTCCTATTAAGGGGGTTAGCTGCTAACCCCAATGAAGACAATGCGATCAACATCAACCAACAAGATCAAAGTGAAGCAGCGGAAGCAGGTGTGGGTCCTAACCCACAGGTTCAAGGGATCCTCAAGAATTGCATGAATCGGTCTCAAGCATCTAGAGGTCAAAGCAACCAGTCCACAAGTTAAAGTTGCCAGAGTCAAAGTTGAGCCGAAGAAGCTGTAAACAATCTATGAACCAACCTTGTTTTTCTTGCTAGCTTCTTCTTGAATCTCGAGGGCGAGATTCCTGTTAAGGGGGTTAGATTTGTAACACCCTGAATTTGGGGGTATAAAATTTTTCTCTAATATCCATCAAATTCAGGTGTTACTTTCTTGTTCCTATTTCTTTTCGCTCCTTTATTCATTTCTTTCCAAGTAATAGAAAATTTTACCCCAGTTATATATAGATGTTAATAAAACCCTAAGGGAATAATGATTGATGCATCATGCTGAAATACATTTGTTTTTATCTGATGATTTCCTTTGGTGTGTATCCATTTAATATGTGACTCAATATTGTAAATAAATTTGATAGCAGGAAATAGAAAATAAAATAAAAGGAAAAGACACAGCTCCTCTTCCCCTCAGCCCAGCTCAGCCTCATGGCCCACTCCCGCACTTTCCCCTCGTCGTACCCTGCACCAGCGCCCCGCGCGCGGCCCGCTTGGCAGCACCGCGCTGCAGCCCAGCACGCGCACCCAGCCCCTTCACGTGCGTGCTGCAGCCCAGCTGCTCACATACTCGCCCAGCCCTAGCAGCCGTCACCAAGCCATAGGTTCAGCACCCTCCCTCTTCCTAACCTCTTCCCCACGACGGCTGCTACAGGTCTCTGGAACTCAAAAAAACCGCCCTCCTTATTTTCATCACTGTGTAGTCTCTCTCCTTCTCCTCACGGCCATACTGCTTGGCAAACGACCACCCGACACGGCTCTTAACGGCGAGCTTGCTCGGCCACACGGCCCACGCTCGTTTCCCCTGCACGCAGACCGCCATCGCGGCGCCCTCCGGCGATCGTCCCAAAGCTAACCCGACAGTGTTGGCCGTGTCGGAAGCCCCCTCGCGCGATCGCTCTGCATCCGAAGGACCCGGCGTCAAGACCTTCGCCCGCACGCAAGGTACGAAACCCCTCCCCTGGATGCCCCCGCCGCGCGCTTTAGCCATGGCGGAGCTCGCCTTTGGCCTGCTCGCCTTCAACCTCTGCGCAGCATTGTAGCCGACCGGCCATCCCTGCACCCCTTGCGCGGCTAGCTCCTTCAGCCAAGGTCCCTGCTATAGTGCTATGGCGGTTTTCTCTTCCCTGCGTTCGCGAAAAGGAGCGGACGAGCATATACCGTGTGTGCGGTTTCATTGGAGAAGAGAGAGGAAAACCACCCCACTGCATGCCCCCATGCGACCACGGCTGTTCAGTGTGCGTGCGTCTCACGCATGGAATTGCATGGGCCCCACAAGCATGGCGTGAGTCATAGCCTCCACTATTTCCTGCATGAAACAACCGCCCCTCATAATGGATTCCAAATTTCCTGTGGCAGCTCCTCGTGTGGTCCATCGTGTGGCACATTTTCGACCAAAAGAATCGCACCATATATTTTAGATCCGAGAAAACGCTAGTTAGTCAATATATATGTTGTGTTGCGAATACGTCTCAACTCGTTTCAGTCGTAGTGACTTCGTAATAACATCGACTATGGGTTAGTAATATTATTTGATCGTAACACATGTTTTCGTTAATTAGGTAGTTAATCCAAGGTTTATTTGAATGACATTCTAATTAAAATAAAGGTATAGTCTTAAATGGCAATTTTGTAGATGCAAATTAATGTGGTTAGTGCCGACTCAGATGTTTTAACTAATATTTGTTTAATGTAAACGCGATGTCTGTGTCGCGCGTGTCGTTGTGCATCGTTCACGCGCTATCGCACTGCTCGCATGTTGTCGCGCGCGTCGTCGTCATTTCTTCGCGTGTTCGTGCTGCGCGTCTGGTTCGTGTGTCGCGTCGTCTGCGCGTCATAATAAATTGTTTTCGTTTGTAAACACTCATGTTAATAACGTTAATTCGTCAGATCACATATTTTAGATAATTAACTTAAGGTTTGCTCGACTAATATTTATTAGATTAATATTCTAATTAGATTAAATGTGTAGTGTTCAGCTTACGCTTTTATAATAAACATTCATATGACTAATATTAATTTTACTACTTTTTATTTATTTAATATTTGTTTAGTATAAACGTGTTATCTATTTAGTTTTTCTCGCCTGTCGCGCGTGCTGTTCCGCACGTGGTGGCATGCTCGTTCGCGCTGATCGCGCGCGCTGTTTTGTGGGTCGTCGGCGTGCTATATTGCGTGTTCGCGCGTCATTTGCACGCTGTCGTGTTGGGTTCGCTAGCGTCACGTTGTCTGCGCTTGCCACGCGTGGTGCGCACGCTAGGCCGCGTGCGGTCGTGCTGTTTCACGCGTTACTTATTTCGTCTCGCTCCGCTAATTCGTCTCGCTTAGAGTCGCTGATGTTATTTAAATTACTTATTTAACTAAGAATTGTTAGTGTGGCCAGCTAATTAAAACTGTGCGATAGCTCTAGTTTCATTTTAAATAAATATCGATTAATATAATTAGATCAAACTAATGTTATGATTAATACTCGTTTAGTGTAGACACGATAACTTCTCGACCGTAGCCTCGACCTTCACTTTTCTTCTTCCTCGCGTGACGCACACGTCGTTTTTGCGTGTAGTGCGCTTTGCCACGTGTTGTTCGCACATCTCGCGTGTCCGCGCGAAGTTCTGCACGCTGTCGTGCTGTTTCGTGTGTCGTAAATTCGCCTCGCTTAGAATCTCTCGTGTTAATTAAATTACTTATTTAACTGACAGTTGTTAGTATAGCAAATTAATCGAACTAAATGATATATATAATTTATATTTAATAACGTCGAATTAAATGCTATAGTTAATACTTGTTTAGCATAAACGCGCTAACCCCTCGACCGTAGCTCCGGCTTTCGCGTTTCTTATCCTCGCATACCCGTAGAAGCGCTCTCTATTTTATGTTGCTCATTTTTATTACATGTTATCTTGTATGGTGTAATGTTCTTATGCATGTATATGTTTGTTTGTCTGTGTCTGTTCGTATTCGCTGCGTGTCGATAATAGATCGTGATCGGTTTTCGAGCTTCGAGGAATCGACGGTCAGGCTTCGACGACCAAGTGATCAAGATCTTCGAGTTCTACGAGGCTGAAGACCCGGAGCATCTGCTTGGTGAAGGCAAGTGTCCTCTGACCCATTATGTCCCATTTACTTTATAATACACTGTCCCGCATACTATGAACAACCTAAGGATTTACTAGCTTTTTATTTACCTTGTCCTTGATTTACCTTTTGGGTTACTATGGTTAGCTTCATGCTAGCGCTTTACTTTAATCAATGAACATGATGAGATACAATGATGATACTATGATTTTACTCTGGATATGATGATATACTTGTGGCATTTAGGGGACTCGAGCGGTTTCTCGAGTGCCTCTCCATAAGGACCTGTTCGTTGAGAGACCACCCGGGATAACAGTGCAACCATGAGGGTGAAATGGGGCGCCCTTAGCTAATTAATTAGAGGAACTAGAGGTGTAGTTGCTTCGCCGTCGTGCCGTCAATGGGGTCCAGGCACAGTGCTTGCTCTGCCGAGGCTGGGTGCCGAGGTTCTTTCGTTTTGCTTTTGTTAGTCACCCTCCTGCGGGGAGAGGTACTGTGTTTATCAAACTGGAGAAACCTAACGGGCGGCTATGACCTCTAGGGAATCTTTGTAAAGGCTACGTAGTGATACCCTGCCGGACCACCTAGGAAGTGATCAATGGGGAGTCATGATCCCCGGGCAAAATGGGAATCACGGCTCATGGGTAAAGTGTGCGACCTCTGCAGAGGGAAGGAAACTGATATATCAGCCGTGCTCACGGTTATGAGCGGCCTTGGGATCCTCTTTGATTAGAGATACTTGATCAGAGATGGTTGGTTTACAGATGACAAGGATGATGGTTATGACTATGGTAATGGTAAGTGGTATTCTTTCCGTTTGGAAAGGGTACTTTGGGTTAATAACTTGGGTTAATGTTAAAACCTGGCTCTCAATGAGTAATAATAACCTGACCAACTAAAAGCAACTGCTTGACCTTAACCCCAAATAAAGCTAGTCCACTACAGCCAAACGGGACATTTGCTGAGTACGTTGATGTGTACTCACCCTTGCTTTCACAAAACACCAGGTTGCCTTTGGTGCAATCTATGCTCAGGTAAAGAAGAAGGCGTCGAGGCGAATCTCCAGGAGTTCCAGGACTTCGACGAGTTCGAGGATTAGGCTAGCGATCTCCCCCAGTCAGCTGCCTGTGGTGGGTTTATTTACGTTGGCTACGTTTCTGTTCTGTGTACTTTGATTATATTATGTAAATGACTCTAGTCTTTCATATTATTACTTATCTTTATTGTTATTCGAAGCATTGTGCTATGATGAGTCATTTATGTAATCGCTATGTACGTGAATTTCTGATCCTGGCACGTACATGGTTCGCATTCGGTTTACCTTCTAAAACCGGGTGTGACATGCAATACATTGCATGAGGAAGTTCATGTATTGTATTCGCGACTGCACCCTGACATACCTGCAGATCCTGTCGGAATGGGAGCTGGACCTTATGGAACAACAGGAGAAGCTTTTGGTGGGGAACTGGATCTTTTCAATCCCCCTCCTTCAATGAACCTGGCTGATGAATGGACTCCTACACCCGACAACGAAGCTGCTAAGGATAATAAGTACTAGTAGTAGTATAGTTTAGAAATAATGATAATGTAAAATAGGTAATGGTGTCATGTTGTACATTGATTTTGTAACATTACCTTTTATGTAATATAAAATGATGGTATGTATCAGCATGTGATATTTTCCAAATATTTATTTGCTTTAGATGCCATCTCGAACTCGTGCACATGACGGTGCGGGAACATCCCGTGGCCAAGATGATACACCAAATCCACTACCGGTTCCACCCATGCTGGCTGAGGCTATCACCGCCTTGGTCACCGCGACCACTGATAACACCCGCTTCCTTCGTGAAATGGCGGGACAACAACTGCAGCAGCAAGGCGGGAGAGCTTATCCGCAAGGACCCCGCGAAACTTCATATTTGGATTTCTCAGAAACTCGTCCCCCACTATCCGTCAAGGTCGAAGACCCCTCGAAGCTGACGAATGGATTCAGGTTATTGAGCAGAAGTTTGGACTACTCCGATGCACAGAGACTCAGAAGCCCTTATTTGCGGCACAGCAGTTAAGAGGCCCTACCAGCACCTTGTGGGGAATTTATGTGGCTATTCAGCCTACCGGCCATCAAGTTACCTGGGACGAATTTGAATTGGCATTTAGGGAGCACTACATTCCAGAAGGAGTGCTCCATATGAAGCAAGAAGAATTCATGAAGCTTGAACAAGGTGGAGCACAGTATCTCAACAAGTTCAATCATTTGTCCCAGTATGCCATGGACCAGGTCAACACTGACCTGAAGAAGAGAAATTGTTTTATGAGAGGCCTCAATGACCGACTACAACGGAAGATGGCCACCTGCCTCGACCTCTCCTACAGCAGGGCTGTTAGCACGGCACGGGCAGTTGAAGCCAAGTATGCAGGCCCAGGAAAGTCAAAGGGCTATGGAGGTGACAGGTCCAACCAGGGGCCTGAAAAGCGACAAAGGTTGGTGATCCAACCTTTCAATCAAAACCATTGTTCACCTCGCCCACCCTCCTACCCCTTTAAACAGCCTGTATTTATTCGCCCTGCTACTGCCCCCACCTCAACAACTCAGCCGAGTGCCCCTGGTGCTCGTTTTCCTGCACTCTCGAGTTCATCTACTGGCTGCTTCAATTGTGGGAAGTCTGGACACTTCATCAAAGGCTGCCGATATCCAAAGCGGAACAACTCCAATAATCAGCAAAACCCGGGAAGTTCCAGCCAAGGCAAGGGAAACACGTCAAATAATGCAGCGGGCAAGAATATGAAGAAAACTGGGCGAATTTATTACACACAAGTGGCCACGACACCAGAGGGAGAACCGGTCATGATGGGTACGTTTCTCGTGGCCAATCACCCTGCAGTCATTCTCTTTGATTCTGGTGCTTCACATACATTCGTAAGCAAGAAGTTTGTGGAGAAATATTGCATTCCATGCATTGAATCAAGGGAAGGGTTCGTTATTCATTCGCCTGGGGGACAAATATTCACTAAAGAAATGGCTTTCCATGTGCCCTTAACATTGGCTGAACGGGACTTTTCCACAAATATGATTGTTCTGAAAGGCCAAGATATAGATGTAATTCTGGGCATGAATTGGTTAGCCCAGCATAAAGCTATCCTCAACACTGATCTGAGAACCATTAGGTTGAGCTATGGCCAGGAAGAGGTTCTCTTATCCATCCCTGTAGCTATTCCATCTAAACCATTGTGCAGAGTTTATGAAGCCAACATACCGGAGATCCAAGATATTCCGGTAGTATGTGAATTCCCGGATGTCTTTCTGGAAGATCTGCCTAGATTGCCTCCAGAGAGAGATGTAGAATTTGTGATTGAATTGAAGCCCGATATGGCTGTCAAACCCAGTTTTAGAAGGCAAACCGAATGCGAACCATGTATGTGCCAGGATTGGCAATTCACGTACATAGCAGTTACATAACTGGACACCATCACACAATGCTCAAATAATAACATAAAAGGGTAATAATAGTCGATTACATCATATCTCTGAGACATCCACATAGTATTTAAAATAATCAAAGTGCAGAAAAGAAACGTAGATACACGCGGCCTTCACAGGCAGCCGAATGGGGGTTGCCGCTAACCCACGCCTAGAACTCGTCGTAATCTTGGAACTCCTAGAAGTCTCCTTCCACGGCTTCATCTTCTCCTGAGCAGTGGTTTGGTGTGTAGATCAAGGGTGAGTACACATCAACATACTCAGCAAGTGTCCTGTTTGGTCGTAGTGGACTAGCTTTATGTGGGGCTAAGTCAAGCAGTTGCTTTTAGTTGGTCAGATTATTATTACTAGTAGAGAAAGCCAAGTTTTAGAATTAACCCACATTATTAACCCAAACGTACCCTTTCCAAACGGAAAGAATACCACTTACCATTACCATAGCCAATGCCAACACCATCATTTTCATTGCCACCTGTAATCTGAACATCTCTGCTCAAGTGCCACTAATCAATGGAGCTCCCTTAGCCGCTCTTAACCGCGAGCACAGCTGATATATCAGTTTTCAAACACTCTACAGAGGTTGCGCACTTTACCCACAAGCCGTGATTCTCTTTCTGCCCGGAGATCATGACTCTCCATTGATCACTACCAAGGTGACCTAGAGGGTATCACTATGTAGCCTTTACAAAGATTCCCCACGGCTATAGCCGCCCGTTACGTTTCCTAAATGCACCGCACTCCTCCCCAAGGGGCGAACCAAACTTGGCAGAGCGAGCCGCATACACCGAGCCCCATTAACAGCACGACGGCTAAGCGAACTACACCCAGTTCCTCTAATTATTCAGCTGAGGACGTCCCACTCCACCGTCATGGTTGCACTATTTTCCTGAGCGGTCATCCAACGAACAGGTCCTTACAGAGAGGCACTCGAGAAACCTCTCGAGCCCCCTTAAATGCCACAAGTATATCATAATAAAGAAGGGAAACAACGTATCATAGATAAATCTCATCATGTTCATTGATTAATGTTAAGCACTAGCATTAAGCTAAACCATAATAATCCAACCCAAATAGGTAAACAAGGAAATGGATAACAAAAGCTAGTCAATCCTTAGGTATAACTGTGTAAATGCGGGAAGTGAATTATAGAATTGTATAGGACAAAGATAAGTCAAGGGACACTTGCCTCCACCAACCAGCTGCTGCTCAGGGGCTTCTCCTACGAGTTCTTCGGGCTCTTCAACCAGACCGTTCTCTATGCGAGCGCAAACATACATCCATCCATTTGAATTAGGAAATAAATAGTACACCATACAAGAGAGCAGATAAACTTAATATGCATAAGATATGACATACGATATTGCATTCGCCATGGCTAGAAAGCGAAGAAGGAAGGTCTCGCAGTGGTTAAAGCTATAATCGAAGCGTTTTACGGGTAGATGCATAATTAATCATCACGTGATCTTGTTCCACCTAGTTACACTAACAAGTGTTAATCACATGCACTGATAGAATTATAACTATTTCCAATTGGTTGACATTAAACTAAGTCGATAATTAACTACATGAAATAACTAATGCAATCAATTTCTGAGTTGAGTTTCCATTTCATTGATACAAATAACGTGATCACTACGCATAGAATACACGAGGGGGTAGACGGGTGGCTAGGGTAGACGGGCACGTCTAGGGGTAGATGAGCGTGCCGAGCCGTGCCAAAGCACCGCGTGCACCACGCCAGCACGCACGCGCGCAAGGCCACGCTGACGTGCCGTGAACGAGCCGCGCGCACGCCGGGGCCGAGCTGCGCACGCGCCGTGCTGCACGCCGCGAGCAGGCAGCGGGGCCGTGTTGGGGCCAAGGCACCACGCGCGCGCCGGCTGAGCTCTAGGTCGCGCGCCATGAGCGCACCGGGCCGAGCTCCAAGCCACGCCACGCTAGGGCAAGCACGCCGGAGCGGGCGAGCGCGCCGCGGGGCGTCGGGGCCGGGCCACGCCGTGGCCGGCCGTGCCGGGACGGGGGAGTGAGCCGAGCGGGCGGGGCTGGGCCGCGCAGGGACGGGGGCCCAACGGGTGGGGGAGCCGTGCCGCGGGTACACCGAGGTGGCGAGAGCGGGCGCGCTGAGGCAGGCTGGGGCGAGGCCGAGCACGCCAGGGACGGCGACCGAGCGGGCCAGGGCAGGGGAGCCACGCCGTGGCCGGGCACGGGAGCCGAGTTGCGTGCTAGGGACGAGGAGGGCGAGCACGCCAGGGCCACCGAGGCCGGCCACGCCGGGACGGGGGCCGAGGCCAAGGAGCCGCCACGCGCGGGGGAGGGCGCCGCACCGGGATGGGGCTGAGGCTGGGCCGCGCGCGAGGGAGAGGGGGCCAGGGCCGGCCGGACGGTGCCATGGCCGGGGAAGGGGAGGGAGGGGAGAGGAGAGAGGAGGGAGGGGCTTACCACACGGGGAGGGGCGAGGGCGAGGGCGACGGCGGTTCGGCGACGGGCGGGGGAGACGTGCGCGAGGGAGGGAGAGAGAGATTTTGGGGGGAAGGGGAGGGGATGATAGGTGGGGCCCACGGGGAGGGGGGTGGCGGCGGCGTCTAACTGCCGCGCGCCCCACGCGCGAGTGGAGCAGGGGGGCGGCTGGCCGCCAAGTGGGCCCAAAGCGGGGGAGGGGGCGCCAAGCTGGGCCGCCGAGCCGGCTGGGCCGCGTGGGGGTGGCAGGCCACGCCAGGGGGGAAGCCTGCTGGGCCACGGCGAGAAGCCGGCCTAAAGGGGGGGAGAGGGAATTTCCCTTTTCCAATTTCTTCCTATTATCTATTCTATCTCTATCCTTCTACTAAGTGCAAACTTTATGGAAACTAAGCGAATACACCATAAAGTGAATTGATGCATGGCTCGGCATGATGCAACAAAAAAGAAAAAATTTCTAGGGTTCACCTACACAAGATGTCGAGCTAATTCTCGCTAGAACATTGAAAAAGCACAAGGCATAGCGAGAAGAAAAATTAAGAGGAAAGGTAACGCCCGAATTTGGTGAGTGCTGGAGAAAGAAAAAAATTCAACTCTCAAATTCGGGGCGTTATAACGGCTCCTATTTCTAGAAGGTCGTACCGAATGCCTCCGAATGAGTTGGCAGAACTCAAGACACAATTACAAGATCTGCTAGAAAAAGGATTCATCCGACCAAGTTCGTCACCTTGGGGTTGTCCAGCCATCTTTGTCAAGAAGAAGGACCAAACGCTCCGGATGTGCGTGGATTATAGACCCCTTAATGAGGTCACAATAAAAAATAAGTACCCTCTTCCCTGGATTGATATCTTATTTGATCAGCTTACCGGAGCCCTGGTATTTTCCAAGATTGACCTCAGGTCGGGTTACCATCAGATCCGTATCCGACCCGAAGATATACCTAAGACCGCATTCACTACGCGGTATGGATTATTTGAATATCTGGTTGTCTTTCAGATTAACAAATGCTCCTGCCCACTTCACATATCTTATGAACTCGTTATTCATACCCGAGTTGGATAAATTTGTGGTGGTGTTCATTGATGATATTTTGATATATTCCAAGAATGAAGAGGAGCATGCTCGGCATTTGCGGATCGTGTTAACGCGCTTAAGGGAGCATCAACTGTATGCTAAATTTAGTAAATGCACATTTTGGCTGGACGAGATCCAATTTTTGGGACATGTATTGTCTGCCAAAGGGATTGTGGTTGATCCCAGCAAAGTCAAGGATATTTTGGAGTGGAAACCACCAACCACTGTACATCAAGTCCGAAGTTTCCTTGGACTGGCTGGTTATTACCGTCGATTTATTCCAGATTTTTCCAAGCTTGTGAAGCCAATCACAAGTTTATTGAAGAATGATACTAAATTTAATTGGTCTTCAAGATGCAATGAAGCCTTCGAGCAGCTAAAGGTGTTATTGACCACTGCTCCGGTATTAGCTCAACCGGACATTGAAAAGTCGTTTGATGTGTATTGTGACGCATCAGGCAGTGGCTTAGGTTGTGTCTTGATGCAAGAAGGCCGAGTTGTAGCATACGCCTCAAGGCAGTTGCGCCGGCATGAGGAACATTACCCCACTCATGACCTGGAATCAGCTGTTGTGGTTAATGCCCTGAAAATATGGCGTCATTATCTGTTGGGGAATATCTCTCATATCTATATAGATCATTAAAGTTTGAAGTACATTTTTACCCAGTCAGAGCTAAATATGGGGCAGAGAAGATGGCTTGAGCTGATTAAAGATTATGAATTGGAAATTCACTATCACCCGGGCAAGACTAATGTAGTGGCAGATGCACTAAGTCACAAGGCTTCCTGTCATTGTCTTACGACGAAGACTTCTGACATTACACTATGCCAAGAAATGGAAAAGTTGAACCTGGGAATGATTCAACATGGAACTTTGAATCACTTGAATCTTGAGTCGATTCTTCTGCAAAGAATAATTGATGCACAAAGAAATGATGAGGGTATGAAACACATTCATGAGCAAATGGAGGCCGGTAAAGCCAACGGCTTCAGAAAAGATGATCAAGGCGTTGTATGGTTTAATAACCGCATAGTTGTGCCCAAGAATGATGAGATCCGCCAACAAATTCTAGATGAAGCACATCTTAGTCGCTATTCTATTCATCCCGGAAGCACTAAGATGTATCATGATCTAAAGCAGCATTATTGGTGGACGAAGATGAAGATTGAAATTGCACGATAAGTGGCGAGACGCGACACTTGCAGACGTGTCAAGGCCATACATATGAAAACTGCTGGTCCATTGCAATCATTACCTATCCCAACCTGGAAATAGGAGGATATAAGCATGGACTTTATTGTGGGATTACCCAGGACAGCAAAAGGGTTTGACTCTATTTGGGTTATAGTCGATCGACTTACCAAGATAGCCCATTTTCTGCCCGTCAAGACAGATCATCCAGTTGATGTCTATGCTCAATTATATATTGCTCATATTCTTAGTCTACATGGGGTTCCAAAGAACATAGTATCGAATCGTGGGCCGCAATTTGTAGCCAAGTTTTGGGAAGCACTTCATAAATCACTGGGTACCAAGTTGCTTCACAGTTCGGCCTATCATCCTCAAACTAGTGGGCAGACTGAGAGAGTAAATCAAATACTTGAAAATATGTTGCGAGCATGTGTTCTAGAATCCCCACAGAAGTGGGATGACTGCTTACCATTAGCGGAGTTCTCATACAATAACAGCTATCAAGAAAGCTTCAAAATGGCACCCTTTGAAGCTTTGTATGGACGACGGTGTCGTACTCCGTTAAACTGGTCTGAACCAGGAGAAAGATGGTTTTTCAGGCCTGATATGGTAAAAGAAACAGAAGAGAAGGTTCAACAAATAAAACATAATTTGAAAGAAGCCTAAGCTCGCCAAAAGAGTTATGCAGACAAGCGACGCAAACCCTTGTACTTTCAAGTTGAAGATTATGTCTACCTGAAACTCTCACAAATGAAGGGTGTATGACGTTTTAGGGTAAAAGGGAAGCTTGCCCCTCGGTACATTGGTCCTTTTCCTATTCTTGAACAATGTGGACCGGTAGCATACCGACTCCAGTTACCCGAAACATTGTCTGCGGTGCACAATGTGTTCCACGTATCTCAATTGAAGAAGTGTCTTCGTGTTCCAAATCGAACTGTGGAAGTGACAGATGTTGCCTTAGAACCAGACTTGACGTATTCAGAACATCCTGGTCGAGTCTTGGATCAAAAGGACAGAGTTACCCGAAGGAGAACTTTCAAGTTTTGTAAGATACAATGGAACAAACACATGGAAGATGAAGCTACTTGGGAAACTCAAGACTTTTTAGAAAGGAATTTCCCAGGCTTTTTAGCTTCATGTAAATTGTAAGATATGTACACTTGTTGTAATAAAGGAATAAACCCCATACCACCCCTGCCTTGTACCAGAATTAAGGAAATAAAGTTATGACACGTTTCCTTTTCCATTACTTGCCCTAGACTTTTAATCTCGGGACAAGATTCTTTTATGGGGGGAAGGATGTAACACCCCTGGTGTTACTATCAATAAAACTTGAGCATAACATCATAAGCATTGGCATATCATGTGATTGTTACACTTAGAATGCATTCACTAGGCAAAAATTTCAAACAAGTTGTGTTGATGTGACTGGTCATGGGTAAAACCCTAGACTAGGGTACTTAACCCGAAACTGGGCTTAGAAGAGTAAACAAAGCCTAAATAATATAAAACTTCAAAACTTATTAGTAATGATCATAAAATGTCACCATTAATGGACCTAAGTGGCATCCAAACTCTAGAAGTGTCAGAAACCCTAAATAGACCCCTGGAAAACCCTGGACTGAAACCCTAGGGGGTTATATGCAATTGTGCACACTTTTGGACCTAAGTGCAAAAACCATGGAGTTAGGGTACCTTAAGTCATATAGTTCACATATTTGAAGATTTGCAAAAGAAACCATGAATTTTGGGCTTATTTGCAAAAAGGCCAC
The DNA here is from genome assembly GCA_029449295.1 of Zea luxurians. Classification (NCBI taxonomy): domain Eukaryota; kingdom Viridiplantae; phylum Streptophyta; class Magnoliopsida; order Poales; family Poaceae; genus Zea; species Zea luxurians. The sequence continues at coordinate 7,213,601 of JAOPSE010000056.1, forward strand.
CCTAGTGCTCCAATGGTTAAGTCTGAAATACATTTGAACAAGGCTAACTTTGGAGCCTTACATCTCAGGGTTCTTGAAGTTTTTGCTCAAAGTCAATATAGCAAAGTTGTAGAGCTATCATAGGAGAACAAGTTTGATTAAGTGACTGAGCACTGGTGCTGAATAGAAATTGGAGAAAAATGAGCCCAAGGTTGGGCTGTCAGTCAGCCTATAGCCTGAATTCTGATTATCAGTGACATAGGATGAACTTTGGGAGCCCTTTCGAAGATAATCCAGTGTGTGTTTGAGCATGGTTACCATAGCAAGATTGTAGCTGGATTATAGGGCTAGAACTTTGTTACAGAGAGATTAATACATTCTCACGCAAAAATCCAAGATCTTGGCATCACAAGTTGCTTGGTTAGGCGCTCTGAATCAGATTTTCCATGGTATAGTGCCACTGAAATATTCCAGGGTTCAGTCCCCCTCGCCGCCGGTGATCCGTGCGTCCGGATTTGCGCCGGTCGCTGGGATTCATGCCGGGCGCACTGTGGATATTCACGGGGAGGTGAAAGATCTCGCGGGGAGGCTGATAGGGTTGCAGGGGAAGCTTATCATCGTGCCTGTAGTCGTTGCGACGTGGTCGGACCGCCAGTGTCGTCGTGGACACTCCGGCGACCTCAATTATGCCACGCCGTGACTCTTTACTACATGGTAGTAACCGTGGCACACTTGAGCTTACCCTCTCTGAACCACTGCACCGGTGAACGCCACGATTGCGCCACCAGTGACCTCTGCCTTCTTCGGTCGCCATCGCGCCATCTCCAATTCACGCGCGACCGCCCCCAAAGCCTATAAATTGAGCATACCGTCAGGTCCGTAAGGTAGTTAAGCACCCAACCCACCAAGCCGTGCCTCCAATTGCTCACCAGCAAGTCCCAATTTGGGATTTCCCCCAAATCAACCAAGAACACCGCGCGGTGTGACCTCGCCGTGGCCAACGTGTTTTAGGTCCGTTCATGTCCTCTGGTTCCTTGTTTCAGTATCCTTGGGTGCTTTGGATACTCTCTGACCCATCCAATTGAGCTAGAATCAATTGGATCATCTGGAACATCTTGGTCGGTCCATTCCTTGCGTTGTCACCGTGAGCAGGGTGATGTAGAGCTCGAATCCAGCAATTAAGTGAGGGGAAATAGTCGCGTAGGGTTGAATTTGGTGTCTAGCAAAGGGGAGGGCTAGCTGTTGCGTAGTTTGGCTAGTACAGGTTCGCTGGAGTTCGGTCTGGCGCCGCTCACCGTCGTGGACCTGGCGTTAAAGAGAGAAACAGAAGTCCTGGGTGATTTTTGTAACTGTCAGTGAGACAAGGGAATAGCGTCGCGACCCTTTTCCAGTTATTCAAATTAGCAGGGACCTATTCGCAAAGCCGGCAGCGCAGGCGCGCGTGGGCGCGCTTTCGCCTGTGTACGGGCCGTCTCGGGCCAGATTCATCCCAATACTGTAGCACCTTTCTCTTTTTCTTTTTTCTACCAGGACTAGAGAATTCCTAGATAATTGTAGAAAAATGCTAAAAATGCAAGACCAATTTTGCTAGGTTACTAATTTTTTATAGTATTTAATAAAAATAGTTTCATAATTTTTAGTTCAAATAGGGATTTATGAAGGATTTAAAATAGCCAAAATCCATACTTCTGGAATTTTAGAAAGTAATTAATAATCCCAAAAATCACCAAACTTTTTAGATAAGCTTTAAACATTATTTAGAAGCCTTGGCTGAAGTTTGGCATGATTTGGACCATGTTTGGTACCTAGAACCCAAAACCCTAGTCTCCTGCCCTATGAACTTCACTATAGACTCCAAAAACCCTAGTTTCCTGGAGATCCGTAAAGAAAAATTATATTCAAGACATTAGATAATATACTTTTATTGTCTTTGCATTTTCATGAGCATTACATGAGCATTCATGATTATATATGCTATATATAGAAAACGAGGAAGAGATAGAAGTTGAAGAAGCAAGGACTACTCCACCACGTGAACAACCCCAGGCCAGGAACTGCTTTTATTTTGACATCTGTGGAGCAGAGCCTGACTCACCTATCACACAAGACAAGCACCGGTGCATTTGCCACCTCCTTGTTATTTTAAAATCTTTCTCACTTGCTTGATGCATTAGGTGATAGGAGTTGCGTGCTAAACAAATTGATGCATTTCCTTCCTTGAGAATTTGATTACCTTTCTTTAATCCCCTATTTTACAAAAAGGTTTTTCTTATGCTTAGCTTTGCTATAGAAAAACAAAATGTTTTGTTTTGACAAAAGATGATGCTTCAAGTGGTGGGGTGTTTTCAAAAATAAAACTTGATGGTGGATCCATCATGGCCATGATGGGTTCAACATCGGAAAAGATGTACCTCTGTCAGGTACCAAACTTTGGGTTTGAAATGATAAAGCTGAGACTGGGTGGGTGACTTTCACGAGGAGAGAGTCTCCGTTTAGTGTCTCCGTCTAAGTCGATTAAGGACCTTGTCTATGTAGGCCTGCTGACCGAGGACCCTTTAACTGGTCACATGCCTCATCATGGGTAAGCTTTGCCTCGGGTGAAACGCTCTTGGGCAAGGTAAAGAATACAGACCAAACTTGTCAAGTGATTAGGTGCACCTGCAGGGTTGTCCGAGGTCCGATGGACAAGGACAAATGTAGGTGGGCCTAATGACTTGGGAGGTTCTGTCATAGTAGGCCAAGTCACACCATCAACCATGTCCTGAATCGTACCCGGTGTGAGGAATCTACTCCTCTACCTCTAGACCATGCAGCTGTTTGGCTGAGGGGTTTGGTTTGGCAAAAGCACTAGCTGTATCTAAGGTCAACTTTTAGCTTTTCCATTTCTAGTATCATTGTTTTAGCTAAGGTTTGCCTTTTTTAAGCATACATGGTAACAATCATTTAATACAATCAACTAGTTGTCTCATGTAGAACATCATTTCACTTCTTACTCAATGTAGTACAATGGGTCAAGCAGTCTCATTAGCTGCGAGAAGCAGACGATTCAAATCGAATTTTAAACTTGCAAGGTAAACCTAAAAACACAACATGTCAGGGCACTCCGTCCCCACACATGTCAACCATCCCCATCGATTCCCCGTTCGCGGCCAGGCCTCACCGCCTTGGCATACAATGCTCCACTGACCCCGGCTGCCGCCGTGCAGTGACCGCACTTGTACCCACCATAGCTAGCATCGGAGACCCAGTCTCAGGTCGTGTGAGGGGTAAAGTCCGCGCTCGGCTTCACTCGGGTACTAGGTTTACCGGTTACCATATTTCCCGACATGTGTTTAGTATGTTCAAACGCTTGACCCAGGTATCCATACATTAATCCTTAATTCCTTTTCCCGTCTCATGGACAAGGCATGCTCCCTGGATCCAAGTCCATAGACCATCATAGATCCCATTAACAAGGTGAATACAATCAATACCTGACCTCGCGCGAGTGCTAGAAAAATCAATCGACTTCTACCGAGATCCTGATTTAGCAAAGTAGCTACTCGACCTAGCATACTAGTATCCATCTCAAAAAGGAATCCTGAATTCATGCAACTAAGGGTTTCAAGCAACACCTACACTTAAGTGCACATTACAAGCCTACAAACATTAAGTGTAGTAAAATAGCATATATAAATGGTTATGCATAAAACCGAGGCTTGCCTTCAATTGCTGGGGCTGCGGGGAGATCCTCGACGGCAGTCTCGGGAGCTTGCTCCTGGTCTTCCTCGTGGATAGCTCCTTGCTCAGGGATGAGCACGTACTCTCCGTCGGCGAGATTGCAGTCTAATGCATGCAAGGAGTAAGATATATGCATGGCATGATATGTAATTTAGCAATTAAGATTTGATGGAGAATGATCAATTTAATAAGATAGAGCTTATTCTTACTACTGGATATTTTTGTGGTCAAGTTGATTACTGAATGGTTGACCCCTTTTTAGTGTTCTACTGATTTTCTTCTTTATATTTATGGATATTTGTTTAACAATATTCTTAGCCGCCATGTTGGGGTAATACTTATTAATCTTTCTGATCTTTTTCTTCTTTTCTATTTCTTTTATGCTTTTAGGGTGGGTTTGAACTACAAGATAGCTTAATAAATTTCCAAAAATTCTGCACAAATTACAGTGGCTTTTTACTGGTATATAATCCTCTGTCTCAAAATTCGGGGCTTAAAATGTGAGGGGTTTTCTCTGTACAAAATTATCAAGTGTTAGGGCAAAGGGGGTGTTTTGAACTACAACTTCCTTTTAACAGGGGGTTATTCTCTAAGACTTATTTTTTCTGGTATCCAGATATTATAACATGACTTTGTACAAATTTTCAGCCACTATTACTTATTAGTTATTTTACTATGATTTTCTAAAGTTTCTAGCCAAAGGGGTGCTTTCTACTACCACTATACTTGAAAAATATCAAACAATATTTTTCTAATTTTTCCTATCTCCTTCTTTGCGCAAGAGCAATCATTCTAGAATTTGGTAACTTTTTGCTTAAGGGAAACGGTGGTAGGAATTTCTTGAGTTAAATGGCCTTTTTCATGAAGTAAGGGTAATGGGAATTACTTTGTAGTTTTGAATAGGTTTTACATTTTTCTCTGGTGGTCTAATCCATTATTAATCTGGTAAAAATTTATTTGCCCACTGTTGCACAATTTTTGGCTTGCTTATGATTTAATTGAAATATGGCTCAATATGAAGTTTTATTTGTTGAACCCACTTAAGATGATGGACTGGGGTATTTATCATTTTTGAAGTGGTGTCCTAGAAGTTAGAAGTCCACTGAATTTTTCTTACCAATTTTGAAATTGTTTTTAATAATGGTCTTTCTAGTTTTATTAGTGCCTAATAAAACATTTGACCTTGAATTTGTTCTGGACTAGGATCCCTTTTATTTTTCCTAGGTTCTTCATTACTTAAGTAGACTAGGAAAAATATTTGCATCCACTGTCCATTATTTTCTAGTACCTTTCCCATTTTCCTAAGTTTTGGGCAATTATGGCCTTTAATAGATAACCCTGTCTAAATCTTCAATACTGGGGTGCTTAATATTTTTAAACAGTGTCTAAGTGGGGTTTGAACTTCTACAAATTTTCTTAAGTTCAACACAAAAGCATAACAAATTTTCTTCATTTTATTAAGGTTTGGTCAGCTTCGTTAATTAATTCCAAACCCTAAAATTTAAAACAGAATGCACATGGTTCAATATTTTTATGTGATAGTTCATGATATTTTGAATCCACTAAAATTGGTTTGACTAAATTTGGTTGAATATTTCTCAAGATACAAATTTCTTAAGTTCTCTGCTGAATTTAAAAAGAATAACCAGAAATGGTTTAAGGGAAAATGGTTTTGCATCTGGGCCCCTGGCAAATGGTTTTAAGTGTATTACAGACAGGTCCTTGGTTCACTATTCATCTGAGTGTATGACTCTGTAGAAAACCCCCTAGGGTTTTGCTAAATCGAACCCGCGATCCTTCCCCTAATGGAACAGTGACAGCGGCGGAAGTAAAGGGCGGAGGGGCTTACCGGCGGCGAGGTTGCTCTGGTGAGGGGTCGGGTGAGGTCCGGGGGTATCTGGCGATCACGTCGAGGTGCAGATCATCGGCGATCGTGGTCGGCGTTGGTCGGTCCACATGCGCAGGCGGGGGAGCTCGTTGGCGGCGAGGAATCCGGCCTAACCACGGCGGTGCTGTTCAATTGAACGGGTCAGGGAGCTTCACCCGAGATCAAGGAAGACATGTGCGAGAGGAATTTGAGAATGGCTCACCGGATTGCTCGGTCTACGTGTGGCTGCGGGCGACCGAAGTCCGTCGAGGGTGATCTTGGGTCTCCGGTGAGGCTCTACCAGGTCCGAGGACTTGGAAAGCTTCACGGGCCACTAGAGAAGCTAACCGAGTGACTAGCGCGGCTTGGAAGTGGCTGGAAGGAGCTGGCTGCGGTGGCCGAGGCTCGGGTGGCTTGACAGGCGGTGGCGCGGCGTGCTCGAGGTAAAGTCCGGTGATCTTTGGCTCGGGCAGGACTGAGAGCGCGCGGGGAGGTACGACCGAGGTCTTGGGCTGCTTTATAGGCACGACGCGGTGCACGGGCGGTCGTGGACCGGCGAGCGTGCGCCGGTGTGCACTGCTGGACACGGGTGCGCAAACTGGCGTGAACCGGGCGTGTCAGCCACGGTCGAACACGTGGAACCGTTGCTTCTGCCCGAGTTCTAACGCTGATTGGGCACAAATCTTCGCGAATTTGGGCAAGATTGCTGTGAAGGATTTGTTCCCATGACTGTGCTTTGTCGTTTGTGTGTGGATGTTGCGTGGTTTTAGGCTAGGGACAGAGAGTTGTAGCGTCACCAAGTTGCCAGTGTTAGACAATCGAGTCCCGAGGACAAATTGCACCAAAATCGTGTGAAACGGTTTTTGTTTGAGTTCAAATTTTACCAGAGCATGTTCAAGGAAATTTGGCGCCACTTTGATATTTGGACTTTTTGTTTTCAAGTTTTGGAAAATAGGGAACACATTTGAACTTGGAAAAGGGTTCTGAATTTCAGAATTCTGAATTCTGAATTTGACCATAGGGCTTTGGTTCAAGGGCTGATTTGGGGATTTTGGAAATTTCAAATGGCCAAACTTTCTTACTATATTTTGTTGGTTATTTAGTGCATTAAAACTTTGTTTTTTGATCCATAGCAAATTTTTGTGTTTTTCCCAAGTCTTTTCTTAATTTCCCTTTATGTGCTTAAATGGCCCACTTAAAATTATTTAGGGTTTGAGAGTTCTTCTTACCTTGAAGTGCATGCATGATTAAAGAGAATTTCTTAAGATGAAAAGACTTACTTAAACCTTGTTCTTAATTTATTTGGTGTTCATCCTTTTATTTGGTTCACATGTGATAATGGTTTTGAGTCAGCCCTAAGGAGAAACCTTAGGTGACACTGGGGTGTTACAGCCTTCCCCCCTTAAAGGAATCTCGTCTCGAGATTCGGGTCGGAGTCCCTCGGGGTGAAGTGAGGGTTAAAGCTTGGTTGAAGTGGTGATTTATTCATTAAGTTTCTTCTTGGCAAACTGCTCTTTGAATGTCATCCTCTTTGCAACTTCAGAAGGAAGTCCTTTTAACTTTAGCCTTATAATTAACTCTTTCTATTTCAAGATCATTTTTCTTATGTTTTGATTCAAAGGGCAGGGGGAGGGGTTGGGCATGATTACATACAGAAATTCCTCAGTCTCCCAAGTAGCCTCTTCTTCTGAGTGATTACTCCATTGGATCTTATACATCTTGATCGATTTAGCCCGAGTAGATCTTTCTTTACAATCCAAAACCTTGGAAGGGTACTCTTGGTATGATAGATCTGGTTCTATCTCCAATTCTGGTTCTGTTATGACCTCGGTCGGCAATCGAACACATTTCTTCAGTTGGGATACATGGAAGACATTGTGGATAGCAGACATTTTTGGAATTAACTTCAATTTGTATGCCACAGATCCACATGCTTCTATGATCTCATAATGTCCAATGTAACGAGGGGCTAACATGCCTTTGATCCCAAACCTCTGCACTCCCTTGGTTGGTGATACCTTCAAATATACGAAATCTCCCACCTCGAACTAGAGAGGTTTCCTTCTCTTATCATGGTAACTCTTCTGCCTGGCCTGAGTAGCTTCTAAATTCTTCCTGATTAGTTTGACCTTCCTTTCGGCTTCAGTTACTAAGTCAGGTTCGAAAACTTCTCTTTCTCCAGGCTGAGACCAATTGAGGGGTGTTCGACACCTTCTTCCATATAGGGCTTCGAAAGGTGCCGTCTTTAGGCTAGATTGATAACTGTTGTTATAAGCAAACTCTGCCAAAGAGAGGTGCTTATCCTAGTTCTTGCCACAATCGATCGCACAAGCCCTCATCATATCTTCTAGGATTTGATTTACCCTCTCGGTCTGACCATCAGTCTCTGGGTGGTAAGCTGAACTTCTGATTAGCTTGGTTCCCAATGACTCTTGCAGTTGTTCCCAAAATCTGGCAACAAATTGGGCTCCTCGATCAGAGACAATGGTCTGGGGCAATCCGTGCAAACACACGATTCGGTCAATGTACAGCTCTACATACTTCTGAGCCTTATCATTGGTGTGCACAGGAAGAAAATGTGCCACTTTCGTAAATTGGTCCACAATGACCCAAATTGAATCATGATGATGAGAGGTGTTGGGCAAACCCACAATAAAATCCATGCTGATGTCATCCCATTTCCACGAAGGTATAGATAGGGGTTGCAAAGCTCCAGCTGATTTCAAGTGGCTTGCCTTTATCCTCTGACATGTGTCACATTCTGATACATATTGGGCTATCTCCCTCTTCATTCTGGTGCACCAATACAAGGGCTTCAGATCATGGTACATTTTGATACTTCCTGGATGCATGGAGAATTTGGAGAGATGAGCCTCATCCAAGATTTTCTTCTTGAGATCCTTATTTTTAGGAACCACCAATCTACTTTCAAACCACAATATACCCTTTCCATCTTGGCGGAAGCATTTGTATTTTTTTGTCTTCTGATGGAGGTTTTCTTTAATGATTTGCACTCCCTTGTCACTGAGTTGGGCCATGATGATCTGGTCTTGCAAAGTTGGCTCAACGGAATTGTGAGACAAAGCACCAGAAGGAATGACTTCAATCTTCATTTTGCTCAACTCATCACACAGGGTGTTGATGCGAGAATCCATCATAACACAGTTGCATTGCAATTTCCGACTCAAGGCATCTGCTACCACATTGGCTTTCCCTCGGTGATAATGTACCTCCAGGTCATAGTCCTTGATCAGCTCTAGCCATCTTCTCGGCCTCATGTTTAGATCAGCCTGAGTAAAGATGTACTTAAGGCTCTTATGATCGGTGAAGATGTTGCAGTGGGTTCCCATCAAATAGTGTATCCACATTTTCAATGCATGGACCACGGCTGCTAACTCCAAGTCATGTTTGGGATAATTTTGCTCATGAGGCCTGAGTGCACTTGATGTGTAAGCAATGACTCGGTTGTCTTGCATCAAGACACAACCCAGTCCAGTGCCGGAGGCATCACAGTACACATCAAATGGCTTGCTGCGGTCGGGTTGCGCTAACACTGGTGCTGTGGTCAGATGGTGCCTCAATGTATGGAAGGCATCTTCGCACTTCTGACCCCAAACAAACTTGGCTTCTTTCTTCAACAATTCAGTTATGGGCTTCACAATTCGAGAGAAATCCGGAATGAATCTTCAATAATAACCAGCCAATCCTAGAAAACTTCGAATCTGACGGACAGTTGTTGGCGGCTTCTAGTTCATCACCTCTTGCACCTTATCAGGATCAATAGCTATGCCTACCTAAGAGATAGTGTGACCCAAGAATTTGATTTCCTTTAGCCAAAAATCACATTTCGACAATTTGGCATAAAGACGGTGCTCTCGCAGACGTTGAAGCACTACATGCAAATGACCGGCATGCTCTTCTTTGTTCTTTGAGTACACCAAGATGTCATCAATGAAAACCACTACGAACTTGTCCAGTTCAGGCATGAAAACAGAAAAATTCATCAGATACATGAAATATGCTGGTGCATTAGTCAACCCAAATGACATCACCGAAAATTCATAAAGCCCATATCTGGTTGAGAAGGCAGTCTTCGGAATATCACTTGCTCGTATCTTGATCTGATGATAGACGGATCGAAGGTCTATCTTGGAAAACACTTTGGCCCCAACCAACTGATCGAAAAGAATATCAATACGAGGCAAAGGATACTTGTTCTTGATAGTCACCGCATTAAGTGGGCGGTAATCTATGCATAACCTCAAGCTTTCATCTTTCTTCTTCACAAACAAGGCTGGACATCCCCAAGGCGAAGTACTTGGGCAGATGAATCCTTTGTCCAGCAACTCTTGCAATTGCTTCTTCAATTCTGCCAACTCAGTGGGTGGCATCCGGTAAGGCCTCTTGGAAATAGGTGTCGTTCACAGTTGCAACTCGATGTCGAATTCAATATTCCGGTCCGGTGGCATTCCTAGCAATTCCTCCGGAAAAACTCCACATACTCACAGACCACTGGAATTTTCTTTAGGGGTAACTCCGTCATAGCAAAATCACATGACTGAGTAGAATCTTGGCTGGGCAGAAGTAAGGTGAAACTCCCACAGATTGGGGAATTGATTTCAACGATGCGGCTGGCTACATCAAGCACTACTTGGTGTCGGGTCATCCAATTGGCTCCCAGAATAATATCCACATTCTCCAAACCCAAAACAAGGAGGGTGGTTTTGATAATGTGGCTTCCCAGTTGAATAGGCACACTTTGGTTTAATTGGTTGGTTGCAATTTTACCCCCAGGTGTGGCTATCATGAATGACCCTTTGGCATGATAGAAAGGCAGTTGACATTTCGCACTGAACTTTTGGCTAATGAAACTATGAGATGCACCAGAATCAAATAGAATTAATGCAGGTTGATTATAAACTGAAAAGATACCAGTCATGATGGGGGCTCCCTTAGGTAACTCCTCCATAGTAGTGAAGTGGAGCTTCCCTTGCCTGACTTGCACCTTCTGCTTTCTTCCCTTGTCTTCATTTGGTGCTGGCATCTGCCTCTGCTGATTTCTTGGGAAATTTTTGGCATAGTGGCCCACATTGCCACAAGTGAAGCACTTGTTCCCATTTCCCTAGCGGAACTGCTGCTGCTGTGGAGGCTGATTGTTTCTTGGAGCGGGAGCTAGAAAACGAGTGGGTGCTAGCTGCTGCTGAGGTGGCCTGATCACCCATCTGCCTGCCTGCCTGCTGCTGAAATCCCCTGCTCTGATTGTGGGAAACAATCCTGAACCTCTGGGTCTGAGCGGAGGGTGCTGCCATTGGTGCCTTTATCTTCTTCTCTGCCCGGTGAGCTACAATACAATCCTCTTGGGACATGGCCAGGTTGACCAACTCATTAAACCTATCAGCATGGACAGTGTTGAGACGCTCACGCAACTTGGTGTTGAGACCCCTGCGGAAACGGTCTCTCTTCTTCTCATCGTAATCAGCATGATAACCTGCGTACTGGCACAGGTCGTTGAAGGCCTGAGCATACTGCAATATCGTGCGGGTTCCTTGATTGAGTGCCAGAAACTCATTCAGCTTGCGATCAAGAATTCCAGTTGGGATGTGGTGCCCTCTGAAAGCAGTCTTGAATTCCTCCCAAGAAACTTCGTGACCAGCAGGTAGCATAGCACGAAAATGGTCCCACCAAGTCTGAGCAGGTCCGCTAAGCTGCTGCGCGGCGAAGCGAGCCTTGGTGCCATCAGGGCAGTCTTCTGTGAGGAGGGGAAACTTGGACTCCACAATGCGTAACCACACGTCAGCGTCCAATGGATCCTCTGCCTTGGTGAACAAGGGCGACTGCATACTCAAGAACTCCTGGTAGGTTCCACTACCGGAGGTCGCTGCGGCTGGCCTCCACCATACTGCTGAGGGTGGGGCTGGCACTGCAAAAGCTGTCGCAGAATCTCGTTCTGCTGAGCCATGAGCTCCTGCACCGTGGGAGCTAGAGGAGGTGGCGGAGGAACTTGCTCGTTATGCCCGTGATGCTGCCTAGCTGCCATCTGAAAACAGAGATTGTCGCCATTGTTATCCCAATTCATAATTTCGAACATCATGCTTTTATCTCATATGGGAGGAAATTGTCATAATCATAATATTATGTTCGAATGAGGATAACATGGTTACAAACATCCCACAGAACTCAAAAGTTCTCAAGGGTTACGTCAATTAGGGGAAAGTACCCGTAAGCCTAGTCCAAAATATGTCATTACTAAGCTCGCATAGGTTTCTATCCTCCTAAAACGTCAAAATGACTCGTCAACCCTGAGTAGTGGAAGCGACACTGGATGCGGGTGAAGGGGGCATCGTGGAGGCAGTCACATTGGCACCAGGGGCTGGCCCTAACTCCTTTGGAGCATCTTCTCCCTCGCTTCCGGCATCATTGGCCTCCATCTCCAGGTGGTGCATGTCCAAGTGGTCATTAGCTTCTTCAAGTTCCTACTACACAGCATGGAGCTGGTTTCCCAAGACATCAATGGTGTTATCTCGGATCTCCACCTGCTGCTCTAAGGTGGTGATGCACTTGCTCAGCCTTTCCACCTGTAGGTCCTTCTCCACCAACTCGGAGGACAAGTCGACCACGAAGTCCTCTCGGCTGTTGAGGGTGAGCTTGGTGGTTTAAGCGAGGTTAATGAGATGAGCCATAGCGTCGCTTTGTAGGGCCTGAAGGCGGTGCAGCCCACTCATGCACTGAACAGTGATCCTCCCAACCAAGTCAGGATACATCGCCCATACATCTTTCACATGGCTGACACGGTTGCACCACATGGGGTCATCCTTCTTCTTAGCAGGGAAGAGTCCCAAGGGGTGCATCACCATTTCCAGTGGATGGTAGCCACAGAAAGTCGTCAGGGTCTTCATAGCTGCCGCTTCAGTGGTGTCGTTTGTCCTGAATCCAACCGTCTCAGAGTCAAGGGAACGCCAACCTGGCTGAAGGGGATGAGCCTCCAGAGTCAGCCAGACTCGGCAACGTGGTACCCGATGCTCCTCGTACAACTGCACCGTGTACAAAGGGGGCGTAGGATAACCGGTGGAGTTAAGCACTTCCCACAAGACGGAAGGAAAGCCATCATGAGAAAGGAAATCAGAGCTGAAACGAGTGTCTCCTCCATTGGCGCGGGTAGGTGAGGTCATCTGCAGAAGGGTATCAGATGTAAAGATTATGGTGGAAGAAAGAAAATAAAAGAGCCTGGGTGGTTTAAAAAGGAAGCGGATTAGCTCAAATTCTTACTACTTTAGTTCCTAATCCTTTTAGTTTTATAATGCATGCATGCTAAAAACAACGTCTCCTCTCCGAACAAAAGGGTGCTTTTTAGGGCATCCAAAAAGTCTAAAAACTGGCCCATAGGGCCAACTTAATTAGCCACATGTTTCTCCCAGTATTCCTAAGGCCTTTCGTCCTAGGTCTAGCGTTCTAGTCCTGACGATTCACACTAGTTTCTAAGCAAGTTTTAGATTTTTGAAAATTTGGTATTCATGGTTTATTTTCTTCTCTATGGTGGTATTTGCTCCGGTACCAGCTGTGGCGGAACCGCCCAAATTATTCCAGCTTAAGTGCCTAAGTCACGCTTCAGGGGCCATAACACACTTAAATCGGAATAACCCGTCAGTCCCTCAGATCTAGTCTGATAAAGCCACTTAACTAGGATCAAATAACACAAACTCACTCGAAGGTGAGTCACAGAAGAAATACAATAAAACAGGAAATCCTCAAATTAAAGTACTAGAGTTATTACATAAATCGGAGTTTTTCAAGTAGCTGGTATAAGTTCACAAAATAAATTGCAGCGGATAATCGATGTCGTCGAAAGCGAGGAGTAGGGCAAGGCCTAGCCCACTACTCCTCTTGCTCCTCTCATGCCGGAGCAACATCCCACTCGACCGTCGAACCTGGTGGTAGGGTGGCAGGCCAAGTCACACCATCAACCATATCCTGAAGCGTACTTGCAAAAATTATTCCACAAGCAAGGCTGAGTATACTAATACTCAGCTAGACTTACCCGGTGTGAGGAATCTACTCCTCTACCTCTAGACCATGCAGTTGTTTGGCTGAAGGGTTTGGTTTGCCAAAAGCACTAGCTATATCTAAGGTCAACTTTTAGCTTTTCCATTTCTAGTATCATTATTTTAGCTAAGGTTTGCCCTTTCTAAGCATACATGGTAAAAATCATTTAATACAATCAACAAGTTGTCTCATGTAGAACCTCATTTCACTTCTTACTAAATATAGTACAATGGGTCAAGCAGTCTCATTAGCTGCGAGAAGCAGACGATTCGAATCGAGTTTTAAACTTGCAAGGTAGACCTAAACACACGACATGTCAGGGCACTCCGTCCCCACACATGTCAACCGTCCCCATCAATTCCCCGTTCGCGGCCAGGCCTCACCGCCTTGGCATACAATGTTCCACTGACCCCGGCTGCCGCCGTGCAGTGACCGCACTTGTACCCACCATAGCTAGCATGGGAGACCCAGCCTCAGGTCGCGTGAGTGGTAAAGTCCACGCCCGGCTTCACTCAAGTACTAGGTTTACCGGTTACCATATTTCCCGACATGTGTTTAGTATGTTCAAACGCTTGACACTCAGGTATCCACACATTAATCCTTAATTCCTTTTCCCGTCTCATGGACAAGGCATCCTCCCTGGATCCAAGTCCATAGACCATCATAGATCCCATTATCAAGATGAATACAATCAATACCTAACCTTGCGTGAGTGCTAGAAAAATCACTCGACTTCTACCGAGATCCTGATTTAGCAAAGTAGCTACTCGACCTAGCATACTAGTATCCATCTCAAAAAGGAATCCTGAATTCATGCAACTAAGGGTTTCAAGCAACTCCTACACTTAAGTGCACATTACAAGCCTACAAACATTAAGTGTAGTAAAGTAGCATATATAAATGGTTATGCATAAAACCGGGGCTTGCCTTCAATTACTGGGTCTGCGGGGAGATCCTCGATGGCAGTCTCGGGAGCTTGCTCCTGGTCTTCCTCGTGGACAGCTCCTTGCTCAGGGATGAGCACGTACTCTCCGTCAGCGAGATTGCAATCTAATGAATGCAAGGAGTAAGATATATGCATGGCATGATATGTAATTTAGCAATTAAGATTTGATGGGGAATGATCAATTTAATAAGATAGAGCTTATTCTTACTACTGGAGATTTTTGTGCTACACTTAGCAACTTAGGGTCAAGTTGATTACTAAATGGTTGACCCCTTTTTAGTGTTCTACTGATTTTCTTCTTTATATCTTATGGATATTTTTTAACAATATTCTTAGCTGCTATGTTGGGGGTAATACTTAATAATCTTTCTAATCCTTTTCTTCTTTTCTATTTCTTTTATGCTTTTAGGGTGGGTTTGAACTACAAGATAGCTTAATAAATTTTCAAACATTCTGCAAAAATTATAGTGGCTTTTTACTGGTATATAATCCTCTGTCTCAAAATTCGGAGCTTAAAAAGTGACAGGTTTTCTCTGTACAAAATTATCAAGTGTTAGGGCAAAGGGGGTGTTTTGAACTACAACTTCCTTTTAACAGGGGGTTATTCTCTAAGACTTATTTTTTCTGGTATCCAGATGTTATAACATGACTTTGTACAAATATTTTTTCTGGCACAAACGGACGTCGTGGCGTCGACGTGGCACCAAGCTCGGTGCCATAGATCTTGACGCCGAGCTCGGTTATGTACATAAAACCTGTCTAGCTTAGTCGGTAGAGCACAAGGCTCTTAACCTTGTAGTTGTGGGTTTGAGCCCCATGATGGGCATTTTTTTAATACTTTTTGTCTTTGTCACTGATTTGTTTTTTTTTGTTGTCCAGATTTTTCGTTTATGTCGCTGGATGGAAAGGTTAATTAAATTCGCGGATTAAATATACTGTTTAGTTAGTAGTATGTAAATTAAATATAAAAGTGAGGGATTGTACCCCTACACATAGACACAAGCTCACAAAGTATTTTGTCCACTTGAAAAACTTAAATTTGTTTGAAAAACGTCATGGTAAATGGAGGGAATGGAATTAGGCATCACCTACTGGAGTAATTTATGCAGTAAATTTTAAAATATATCATCCATGAGATAAGTATATAATGGAGTATACTTTTATTTAGTGTAGAGGAAAAAAAGATGAATATGTGTGCTTCTTTTTACTGGGAATATGTTATTATGTTTTTAGAATTTATGTTCAAAAGAACTTAATGAAAATATAATATTTTTATATGGTCATGATTGAAGTAAGAGTGTTCTCATTTGATTTTCATTGTGGTTAGCTGAGCAAACAAGGGGGAAAGTTGACGGCTTGCGGCCACTATGGCACACAGCCGCTGTGCTCGCTGGATAAACAAAAAAATCTGAACGAATAAACAAATCAGTCACAAAAACAAAAAATCTGGATAAGAAATAAATCTAGACGGACAAATCAGCGACATAAACGAAAAATCTGGATAACAAAAAAAATCAGTGACAAAGACAAAAAAAAGTATTAAAACACGCCCACCGTGGGGCTTGAACCCACGACCACAAGGTTAAAAACCTTGCACTCTACCAACTGAGCTAGACAAGTTTTTTATACATAATAGAGCTTGGCGCCAAAATCTATGACGCCGAGCTTGGTGCCACGACGTCCGTTTGTGCCAGCGCAGCACGTACCTCGGCGCCATAGCCTATGGCGCCGAGCTGTGTTACCTCGGCGCCATTGGCTATGGCGCCAAGCAAAGGGTCCAAAAATGACATTAAAATTTTCTAAGGTCCAAACGTGAATTTTTTCCCGAGGAAGGGCCAAAATGTAAAAAATTCGGTTTGAACTACAACTTCCTTTTAACAGGGGGTTATTTTCTAAAACTTATTTTTGCTGGTATCCAGATGTTATAACATGACTTTGTACAAATTTTCAGCCACTAATACTTATTAGTTATTTTACTATGATTTTCTAAATTTTCTAGCCAAAGGGGTGCTTTCTACTACCACTATACTTGAAAAATATCAAACAACAGATTTCCAATTTTTCCTATCTCTTTTTTTGCTCAAGAGCAATCATTCTAGAATTTGGTAACTTTTTGCTTAAGGGAAAGGGTGGTAGGAATTTCTTGAGTTAAATGACCTTTTTCATGAAGTAAGGGTAATGTGTATTACTTTGTAGTTTTGAATAGGTTTTGCATTTTTCTCTGGTGGTCTAATCCATTATTAATCTAGTAAAAATTTATTTGCCCACTGTTGCACATTTTTTGGCTTGCTTATGATTTAATTGAAATATGGCTCAAAATGAAGTTTTATTTGTTCAACCCACTTAAGATGATGAGCTGCGGTATTTATCATTTTTGAAGTGGTGTCCAAGAAGTTAGAAGTTCTACTGAATTTTTTATACAAATTTTGAAATTGTTCTTATATTTTTAATAATGGTCTTTCTAGTTTTATTAGTGCCTAATAAAACATTTCACCTTGAATTTGTTCTGGACTAAGGTCTCTTTTATTTTTTCTAGGTTCTTCATTACTTAAGTAGACTAGGAAAAAAACTTGCATTCACTGTCCATTATTTTCTAGTACCTTTCCCATTTTCCTAAGTTTTGGGCAATTATGGTCTTTAATAGATAACCCTGTCTAAATCTTCAATACTGGGGTGCTTAATATTTTTAAACAGTGTCTAAGTGGGGTTTGAACTTCTACAAATTTTCTTAAGTTCAACACAGAAGCATAACAAATTTTCTTCATTTTAATAAGGTTTGGTCAGCTTCCTTAATTAATTCCAAACTCTAAAATTTAAAACAGAAAGCAGAAGGTTCAGTATTTTTATGTGATAGTTCATAATATATTGAATCCAGTAAAATTGGTTTGACGAAATTTGGTTGAATATTTCTCAAGATACAAATTTCTTAAGTTCTCTGCTGAATTTAAAAAGAATAATCAGAAATGGTTTAAGGGAAAATGGTTTTGCATCTGGGTCCCTGGCGAAAGGTTTTAAGTGTATTATAGACAGGTCCTTGGTTCACTATTCATCTGAGTCTATGACTCTGCAGAAAACCCCCTAAGGTTTTGCTAAATCGAACCCGCGATCCTTCCCCTAATGGAACAGTGACTGCGGCGGAATAAAAGGGTGGAGGGGCTTACGGGCGGCGAGGTTGCTCCAGTGAGGGGTCGGGTGAGGTCTGGGGGTCTCTGGCGATCACGTCGCGGTGCGGATCGTCGGCGGTGGTGGTCGACGTATGTCGGTCCACGTGCGCAGGCGGGGGAGCTCGTCGGCGGCGAGGAATCTGGCCTAACCACGGCAGTATAGTTCAATTGAACGGGTCAGGGAACTTCACCCGAGGTCAAGGAAGACATGCATGTGAGGAATTTGAGAATGGCTCACCGGATTGCTCGATCTACGCGTGGCTGCGGGCGACTGAAGTCCGGCAAGGGTGATCCTGGGTCTTCGGTGAGGCTCGGTCGGGTCCGAGGACTTGGAAAGCTTCACGGGCCACTAGAGAAGCTAACCGAGTGACTGGCGCGGCTTGGAAGTGGCTGGAGGGAGCTGGCCGCGGTGGCCGAGGCTCGGGTGGCTTAGCGGGCGGTGGCGCGGCGTGCCAAGGCGAAGTCCGGTGAACTTTGGCTCGGGCAGGACTGAGAGCGCGCGGGGAGGTACGGCCGAGGCCTTGGGCTACTTTAAAGGCACGGCGTGGTGCACGGGCGGTCGTGGACCGGTGAGCATGCACGGGTGTGCACTGCTGGTCGCGGGTGCGCGAACTGGCGTGAACCGGGCATGTCAGCCTCGGTTGAACACGTGGAACCGTTGCTTCTTCCCGAGTTCTAACGCCGATTGTACGCAAATCTTCGTGAATTTGGGCAAGATCGCTATAAAGGATTTGTTCCCTGACTGTGCTTTGTCGTTTGTGTGTGGATGTTGCGTGGTTTTAGGCTAGGGACAGAGAGTTGTAGCGTCACCAAGTTGCTAGTGTCAGACAGTCGATTCCTGAGGACAAACTGCACCAAAATCGTGTCAAACAGTTTTTGTTTGAGTTCAAATTTTACCAAAGCATGTTCAAGGAAATTTGGCGCCACTTTGATATTTGGACTTTTTGGTTTCGAGTTTTGGAAAACAGGGAACACATTTGAACATGGAAAAGGGTTCTGAATTTCAGAATTCTGAATTTGCCCATAGGGCTTTGGTTCAAGGGCTGATTTGGGGATTTTGGAAATTTCAAATGGCCAAACTTTCTTACTATATTTTGTTGGTTATTTAGTGCATTAAAACTTTGTTATTTGATCAATAGCAAATTTTTGTGTTTTTCCCAAGTCTTTTCTCAATTTCCCTTTATGTGCTTAAATGGCCCACTTAAAATTATTTAGGGTTTGAGAGTTCTTCTTACCTTGAGGTGCATGGCATGATTAAAGAGAATTTCTTAAGATGAAAAGACTTACTTAAACCTTGTTCTTAATTTATTTGGTGTTCATCCTTTTATTTGGTTCACATGTGATAATGGTTTTGAGTCAGCCCTAAGGAGAAACCTTAGGTGACACTAGGGTGTCATAGTATCTCCATATCACGCATACCTTCATCTCAAAGCCGAAGCCTCCTGTATCAGTCTATGCTATACTGAAAAACATATTAGTCATGTTTTTGAGGACCTTAGGAAGAGGAAGGCCCCCAACAGTAGCCCCTCGCAGTATTAATTTGTTTCCTTGTTAACAAATTTAGACTGCGACGTGAACGAAGGCCTTTAGCCGAAGGTCCGAAAAAACACCTTCCCTTCGCTAGAATAGCGAAAGACACTAACATGCAGGGCCCACCAAGCTGTGATATGCTGGGCATATAAATATGGACTCGCATTGATAGTATTTGATGTGCCATTTCAACTGCTTGCGCTATTTTTGTCATTCTGAATCTTGTTGCTCTACCAAGTTTTGATTAATTTGTAAGCTTCGACATTTGCACAACCGTTGACTAAATGGCTGAAGGGAAGAAGGTCGTTGACCCTGCATTGGCTGGGTTTTATGAAGCTATAGAGAAGACAAACACAGAAAAAATCACCAATGAGATGCTGGCTGGGTTATCTGAGGATTCAAGCGATAGTGAAAGTTTTGATTTGGAAAGTGGAAACGAAGATGTCGAAGATCGGTCCTAGCGGTCGAGTCATACCATCTTCGAAAAATCAACCATCAAGCAAAGTCAGATTGATGCTATGAAAGGGAGATATTTCCGTGATATTTCTATTGTGAGGGCTGAAGGAGATAGCACTGCCCCTACGCCCGAAGTAGACAAAGTTGTTGTCTACATTAGCTTCATGAAGGCAGGGCTTCGGTTTCCCTTGAGTAAATTTTTAGTTGAAGTTCTGAAGACTTTTGAGATTTACCTTCATCAGATTACCCCTGAAGCTATCATTATAATGGGGATTTTCATTTGGGCTGTGAGGAGCCAGGGACTAGAGCCGAGTGCAAAATGCTTTAGTAACATGCATGAGCTATCCTATGAGACGAAGGCTACTGGCAAAGAGCAATATTATAATAATTTTGGTTGTTACGGCTTCATGCCTCGCTCTGATGTGAGCTACCCAGTCCTAATGTTTCGGAAAAGAAGGACAGGAGCCTGGATGGAAGAATGGTTTTATGTAAAGAATAACTTAATTGAAAGAGAAGATATCAAGGGGATCATCCAACATCCTATTTGGTCCCGCTTCGGCATCAGAAGGACAGCCACTGCGCTTAGAAATGAAATTGAAGCGTGCCAGAAGGCTTTTAACAGTGTATGCACTTTTATTAGCACAAGAGACTTAGTCCAAGAGCATATTGCTTATAGAGTGTGGCCTCTTGTTAGTGACTGGGAGATGCCGAAGGAAAGTGCTGCCTGGTCAAGTCAAGGTGGCTTGGTCTATCTGAAATACACCTTCAGATACAAATATCAGTTTGATGAGCCAAACGATGATTGGCTGAATTGGCTTGAGGCAACTAGTGACGAAATGCTTGGGGCCTACACAAGGGCTGAAGATGATGCCCTGACACTAGCCTTTGGAGGACGAGGCAAGAGAAGATTAAACAGAGTCTTTCATGTAATTGGTTTTGTATACCCGGACTACTCTTATCCCTTGTGAAAGCAGGGAAAGAAAAGAAAAATTGCTGCTTCGGCCATCTCTGCTACAGCGAGGGGTAAAAAGATTAAAGTTTTGAATCACCGGCCTAGGTACATTGAAACGGCCAGGGTGCCGAGGCTTGCTGAGGGGCCTTCTTCCACCACTAGGCCAGAGTTCCCGGCTCCTACTGAAGCCACAGCGAGATCAGCCGAAGAGTTAATTCTCAAGACAGCAGCAGAGCAGGCAGAAACTGAAATAGCTGATGTGCCGAAGCGTCGGGCCAAAGCCAAGGCAAAAACGGCCGAAGAGCCAGAATTGAGGAAATCAGCAGAGATATCAAAAATTCCTGCAATAACTCCTAAGAGGAGGAGAATGGCTAGTGTACTAGATGCTATCTTGGAGTCGACAAGGGTGCCAACTCGCCTCTACAGAAGTGCCCAGCATGAGCGAGAAAAATATAAAGGAGGCCGCCGAAGCAGTTACAACTCGTGCTGAAGCTGAAGTTGGGCCTGTTAAAACTGAACAAGGACCTTCGGATGCCGCACTGAACTTGGAAAAAGAAGGGGCACGCCAGAAGGGTAAATCTCCTACCCCTGAAGCATCTACTGAAGACCTAGATTTTATTATACGACATGCTTCGGGGAAACAGTTGTCGGAAGAGTAGATTGCAGAAGCCAAGCAATATGCCAGTGATTTGAAATACCCAAAAGGATCCTTGGTGTATAATGGCACTGATGAAGACGACTTTATGTACTGCCTTCCGGACAACAACAGATATCTGTTTGCCGCGAAATGGCAAGGAACATAGGGTTTTCGAAGCTCGAGCTTGGCCTATCTGCAATGTCGAAGGATGACCTTGCAGACAGCCTTGCTTATAATAGTCTGAAGGTAAAGATGTTTTGACTTATAAACAGATTATTTTTGCACCTTCTCTTTTTTTATTGTGCTGATCACCCCCCCCTTTGTAGGGCTTAATCTTGAGCAATGCTTTAAGGGCACAAAAGAATTCTAAAGACGAAAGCTGCCAAATAGCCCTTGGGAACCTTCGATCAGAGGTTATCAGACTGAGGAATGAAGCCCTAGAAAATGATAAAATTTTGCTTTCCTTGGTAGACAGAGTAAAGGTCAGCGAAGCCAAACTTACTGCACAGTCCGCAGCGCATACTGTCGAACTCGAAGATCTTCGGAAAAAGCTTGTCGAAGCCAATGAAAACTTTGAACTTGCAAAGGCAAAGCAAGAGATAAGTGAATGGACAAGTGCAAGGTTGGAAAAGAATGTTAAAGAGCTTCGTGAATCGAAGGAAAGATGCTATGAGAAATCCTTGGATTGCGCCAAGAAACTAAAAGATAGCTTTGCCAAGGTGGGTGCATACTCATGAGAGCAAAAGTTTATTTGGGGCGATCCTGAAGGAGTCATTGAATGGATTGGTGAAGAGGGTGAAGCTTTTGAAGAAATTCTTAGCGACCGCGGGGACTTTTGCGCCTTCGCCGGTGCCTGAGGGGT
Organism: Zea luxurians; assembly: GCA_029449295.1. Taxonomy (NCBI): domain Eukaryota; kingdom Viridiplantae; phylum Streptophyta; class Magnoliopsida; order Poales; family Poaceae; genus Zea; species Zea luxurians. The sequence continues at coordinate 7,235,754 of JAOPSE010000056.1, forward strand.
TGCAGCAATTCTAGAGAAAACTAGCTATGAACATGTTAAAGTTGCCGCCCAGACAGAAACCGTCTTCTCCCTAGACAACATGAAGGAGCCTTTGGCTCAAGCTACTTTGATGGGCGAGGAATTCTACTCCAATGTTTGGATGAAGGGCGGCCGCGAGATTGCCGACAAAGCTATAAAGAAAAATGAGAAAGAATCCCATGATGCACGAGAAGAAGCCAAGCGAGCCGAAGAGGCCGCTGAGCGCGCAAGGCGTATAGGTATTATTACTAAGTCTTAGCTTCAGTATTTGTTTCTAACTTCAGATTAACAACTTGCTATTTTACTGCAGCTGAACTTTCACCGCCATATGATCCCGAGGCCGATCCAGCCATGAAAGCAGCACTAGAAATAATAAAGATTGCCGAAGAAGCCGTTGATGAAGCTGTCAACAAACTGCTGAACGAAGCTGCCGAGAAGATCTTAAAAGAAGACTAAATTCTTGTGTACTTAAGAAATGTAATATTTGGGAAATGTAATATTCGTACATGACTTAAACATTGTATGTATATTAATATAATATATTTTTTTGCGATGCATGAAATTTGCGTACATACCATTTTTGAGCCTTCGGCGAAAAAACACCTTCCCTTCTTTTTCATGGTTCGTGAAGAAAAAGCCCTTCTATAGCACAGCTATTGTATAATATTATTGTCGACGAAAATTGTAATTGCCGAAGGTACACTTTGTGCTCTAGCACATTGTTCCATTCATCGTATATTTTGAAAAAGCAACTTTCCTTCTCCACAATCTTGCTGCTGATGCGACATGATTTATGATGTAATGCTATGCCAAATGATGCAATGCACTACACCAAAATAGTAAACTTCCTAGAGCCTAAACCCTAGGAAGTTAGGCCTAAACACTAGGAAGTTAGCGAAACTCTCGGAAGTTAAGCCATCCCGTCGGAAGTTTGGCTCTCGAAAATTTTTTGTCGGAAGTTAGCTTAACTTCCTAGAGGGCTCTAGGAAGTTAACTAACTTCCTACGGCTTAATAAACCTCTCGGAAGTTAGTAGATTCTCGGAAGTTAGTAGTTTCACGCCGTCAACTGACTAACTTCCTACGAGTAACTTCCTACGGCTTACTGTAGCCCCTAGGAAGTTAGCTAGCTAACTTCCTACGCCTTACTGTAGCCCCTAGGAAGTTAGCTGGCTAACTTCCTACGGCTTACTGTAGCCCCTTCCTACGGCTTACTGTAGCCTCTAGGAAGTTAATTTGACCAGCATTACAAATTCTGTTTATATTTTACACCACATTCTAGAAAATAACAAATATATCAACAGCTATATAGCACAACATATTATCGCATAAAACATCTCACACACAATCACATAACAATATTTAAATCCATAGTCTCATCAATTATTACATCACAAAAGTCTCATCCATAGTCTTATCATCACAAAAGTCTCACACATATCATCATCCAGAGACAATATCTCATACATAGTCATAATAAAAGTTTCAAGTATCAGAATGCAATAACATGGAAGCTCACGGTCGCCGATCACCATCGAAACCTCCACTATTCAAGAGGGTTTCGACAAAGTCTAACCCATCCTCTTATTCATGCGTCGGCAAGGTAGCTGGAGGGGTCTAATATACATGTACAAATGACATTTGTTGAGTTACATCATAATATAACTAACAACAACTAAATGATGATAAATATGCATACCTGATGTTCGGTAGATGGAGATGTAGGTACAGGTGGAGGTGAAGACCAAGGATAATGAACGGGAGGTGGTGGGGGGGGCACCGGGACGTGTATCCCTTGGGCCTGTGCTAGTTGCTACAAATTTGTCGAACTCAATCACATCAGCGTTTTAAATCAATACATATCTTAAAGTGAAAGCTATTATCTTTTGAACTTACTTGTATGAGTGTTTGTTGTTGCTGAATCTGTGTAGCATAATATTCATGTTGCGTAGCTTGTTGCTTCAAGTAATCCTGATGTCGCCTAAGTTCTTCTCGCAGTTGCTCCACTTCTGCTGGATCTTGAGTGGAGCGACGGGAGCTACGAGCAGCAGACCTCGATGAACCTCCACGCTGAACCCTAACCTGGCTCGAGTCGATGACGTTAGCAAACATTGTGTACCTACAAAACAAGTAACATCACGATAGGATTAAGAATACATGTATTGCACTCAACCAATGAAACAATATAAGATATGTAGAGTCCTCACCTTCCATGAGCTTTTCCACCACTTGCATACACAGCCTGAGGATCAATAGGTGAGGTCCTCCAGTCATAGTATGGTCCGTGCTGACTAGTCATCGCCTCGCCATATGCAGCCTCATACAAAAGAACAATGCAATCTTACACACAAAAATCCATATAAACAGAACCTACCAAACATTTCCAAACACTCACCACACGATCTGTTGCCTTTTGGCTGCACAACACATCTGGATTTGTAGGATCTGGTCCTCTGTGCCCCCTAAGGTATATTTGAACATCACTCGGCACTGCACCAGTGCTAGCTTCCTGTATGTACATTTGACAAACACTATAACCAGAAATTACAGCAAGTCAACTACAATCAACGAAAATGGCTTAAACTGTACTTACCATTCGTTTTTCCAAACGAAAGTGATCATCACCTCCATACCTGTGATACGACTCGGTTCCACGATTGGAACTGTGTCGCACAGACTTTGCCTTGAATTCAGCCGAAGCCCAGTAACGACATAACGCATGCCAAGCAGCATCATTGGCAGCTATCCATGGAATCGAATGCTGCATGAACACAATTCATTTATAAGTAACTATAATATCTAGAAGCAATGGAAATTTTTTCAACACAAGCAAAAACATCCATTACCTCAAGATATTGTTGCTCAGTCATATCGAGTCCATACTGTGTCGCCTCGTTCTTACTCTCTGGACGTCGCCCTTCACTACCAAACATGGCTTGACTAATCACCTGGATTCGAGCATAGTACATCATATCCCCAACAACACTTGTCGCATTCCTATGGAACACGGAGTGTGCGTGTTACGTATGAGTATCTCCTTCAGGCAACTTGTAATGTTTCTAAAAAAAGAAGCATAGTCAAAATCAATAATATGATAGCTTAACAAAAAATTACAACTTGCCGCATTCCTATCGAGATTACAACTTAACAAAAAAATTTAACATACCCAGAAGTCGTGCCAAACTGCAGCTTGTGCATTCCCATGTTGCGCATTTATTGCAAGGGCATATTGATCCCATCTTGTGACAGGGACCTCCTTACCATCCTCTATCACCAATCCAGGCCATTTCATACGACATATGTTGCCCAACACTTTCTTTACTTGCCTTCGACGACCTATGCCAGTGAAACTACTATCCACCCAAGCCCTAACAGCACAAGAACAATTGTCAAATACAAAATGTATTCGCGTAATAGTGTAAGACATAAGAACAAAGCAAGGATACTCTTACCCATCTCCAGTTGGTATTATCTCAACCCTATCAACTGGTTCTTTAGGAGGGGGGACCCAACTAGTTCTCCACGGCTTCCGGACCTGTGAAGACCCTCCATCTCCCCCACTTCCAAAACCACAAGCTTCTCCTTCCCTTGACCCACTAGCTCCCCCTACTCCTGACCCTCCATCTCTTGGCCATCCACTTGCATCCTCAGGCCATTAACGCCATCCACTATGGCTATCATGTCCAAAACCACCAGTATCATGGCATCCCCACCCTGTCTCCGCCTCCTCTGTCTCTACCTCATCATCATCTCCCACCTGTCTCCCCTCCTCTGTCTCTACCTCATCATCAACATTTCCCACGTGTCTCCCCTCCTCTGTCTCTACCCCATCTTCAGACTCATCCTACAAACATTACATTGCATTGCAAAACAAATATTATATTAATAATTTAGTTATACGAACTCATACAAATATTACATTGCAAAACAAATATTGGTTACCTCATTCCTCTGAACGCCAACTGTCTGACCCTGCAACTCTGGAACATGCTCCAACAAAGCTCTACGCCTACTCGAGCTGGAACTAGTGCCCTTAAACACTAAGTCCTCCTTTCTCATAACATAGGACGCTCTCTTCGCAAGTCCCTTAGTGAACTGCTTCACCTTTTTAGACATCCTATAATTAGAACAAAATCACATTAGTAAATGAGGATAATGTAAATGAAAATAAAGTAAATGAACATAATGTATTGAAAACAATAATAAATACATAATTACTTTTTAGTCGTATTCGAAATCAGGATCAAATTGTTTCCTTCGATTCAATGTTTTCTTCTTTGACTTTCGTTTCCTTTTGTTAGGACTTACTACATCTTCCGAATCTCCCACTAAGGATTCTGGCAAAACCTCAGTATCTATATTAAAATTGGTTGGGAGTTCATCTTCTTGATAAATTTCTTCAACTTCTGTCTCAAACCATTCACCCTTGTTGTGTAACCGTTCACGAGGATTAACTTTGTACACTACCCACGTGGCTTCCAGCTTTGTACATGGATATGGTATGTAGTACACCTGGTCAACTTGGTGAGCAAGAACAAATTTGCTACATGCATTTGTTTTGAGCTCATGCTTGACTTCTACCATGCCAAATTGGTTTTCTACAGTCCCTTGATTAGGATCAAACCAATCACATTTGAAAACACCACCTTAAGATTTTTGCTACCAGCAAAGTCGTACTCGAGTATGTCATTAATAACTCCATAATAATTCATCTCTCTTCCACGATCATCGACTGCCCTGCATACAACTCCAGTATTTCTTGTCGCCGCAAATGGACGAGTAGACTCAAATTTGGCCAAACGAAAACGAAACCCCTTAATGTCGTAAAGACCGTAACTTCTGACTTTTACGATTGCGTAAGACATCTGAAGCAAGTCCTCGTCTAAATTTGGAATTTTATCACACTGTCAATTAGATAGTGAAATTAGATTTCTTAAACATAATATATAAAGTAGAACAATAGTGTTAATTTATTTACATGAGCTCGGAACCAATTAATGAAATTGGGCTTCCCAAGTCTTCCTCGAAGTGCATTTTCATACTGCCTCGAGGACAATTTCTCATTAAGTCGCGATTGGAATTCTCTGTTACAACAAATAAACAATAGCGTATTAAGTCACGATTACTACATAGATACACAAATGACAAATTTCATCTTACTTGAAATACGGAGTCATCTCATCCATATTTTCATACATATAGAGCAAAGCATCCAACTTTTCTTCGCGCTCGGGATGATATTCGGTGGATGCTCCGACAGTCTTGCCCTCAATCTCAAAAATTTGGAGATTGTTGTGAGTCCCTACTTTGTCATCATGATACCTCAATGTAGGGGCATTGATATTGTGCTCGTCTGCATAGTATACACTCGTGAACGCTGCTACCTCTTTATATTTGAATTCTTCAGCTATGCACCCTTCAACTCTTCCTTTGTTACCAACCATAGAACTAAGTTTCTTTAATGCCCTTTCAATATGATACATCCACCTGTATTGCACAGGACCTCCAACCTTAGCTTCATATGGAAGGTGGACAAGTAGATGTTGCATTGGATTGAAGAATCCTGGGGGGAATATTTTTTCCAACTTGCATATAAGGACAGGAATTTCTGTCTCTAGCTTCTCCATTACTTCTTTCTTTATTTCTTTGGAACAAAGTTGTCTATAAAAGTAGCTTAATTCAGCTAACGCCTTCCAAATATTGACATTGAAGTACCCACGAAACATTATAGGGAGGATTCTTTCCATCATTATGTGATAATCATGGCTCTTCAATCCAGTTATTTTATTTGTATTCAAGTTAACAGCTCTCCTAAACCCTGCCGCATAACCATCTGGGAATTTCAATTTTTTCAACCATTCCATTACTTCTTTCTTCTGTTTAGGTTTTAGACAAAATTGAGCATGTGGCTTTTTTCCATTTTCGTCGAGTTCCTGGGTTGGTCGGTTACAAAGTTTTGCTTAGTCTTTTCTAGCCTTTATATTGTCTTTTGTTTTGTCTCCCAGATTCATGCAAGTACTTAGAATGCTTTCACCAACATTACGTTACTGATGCATAACGTCAATGTTATGCATCAGAATCAATGTCTTAACATATGGGAGTTCCCATAAACCACATTTATGGGTCCAGTTATGCTCAATTCCAAACCCGATGTATCCATCACCACTTTCTTTCTCTTTCAAATTATTAAGCATAGCCTCAATCTCAAGTCCACTCAGACGCCTGGGCGGTCCCTTTGTCACGATAGTGCCCTTCTTAAAGGTGTTAACCTCAAACCTATACGGGTGAGTTTGGGGTAAGAAGCATCTGTGGCAATCAAAGTAACAGATCTTCCCCCCAAACTCAAGACGGAAACAATCTATATCCTTGCCACATATTGGACATGTTAGAATTCCATGACAGCTCCATCCAGCAAATAAACTGTATGCCATGAAATCATGAATGGACCACAAATATGCAACTCGGAGTGTGAATCTCTCCTTTTTGTAGCAATCGTATGCTTCAACACCTTCCCATAACTTTTTGAGATCATCGATCAAGGGTTGCATCATCACATTAATCCCTTTCCCAGGATGGTCTGGTCCAGGAATAATTAGGGAAAGAAACATGTAATCATATTTCATGCACATATGAGGTGGAAGGTTGTATGGAATAACAAATACAGGCCAACAAGAATATGATGCTGCATTTGTATTGAAAGGTGTAAACCCATCTGTTGCCAACCCAATTCGAATATTTCTCGCTTCACTAGCAAATTCTGGATCAAAGTCATCTAGAGCCTTCCACGCATCACTGTCAGATGGGTGTGTCATCACATGAGTGTCCTCTCGTTCATGTTCTTTGTGCCATCTCATGTGCCTAGCTGTGTTTCTCGAAAGAAACAAACGCTTAAGACGAGGCGCAAGAGGCATGTAACGAAGTTGCTTTTGAGCTATCGTTGATTTGACCATTTGACCATCATCGTTTTTTACCTCAACATATCTTGACTTGCCACACTGAAACTTCTTATCATTCTGATGATCCTTCCAGAAAAGCATACAATTATCTGGACAAACATCGATTTTTTGATAGTCCATACCTAGACCAGAGAGCAGTTTCCTGCATTGATACACGTCTTTCGACATCTTGTGATTTGGTGGAAACACTTCGCTGATTAAGATCAAGAGCTCGTTGTAACAATTGTTCGAGAACACGTACTTAGACTTAATAGCCATAAGTCGAGTCACGAAAGCAAGGATGGAAACTTTTGTGTGTTCATGCAATGGTTCTTCTGCAGCCTTAAGGAGGTCAAAGAACTTTTTAACATCTGGAGGTAGCTCCTTACTATGTGGTGGAAACACAAAATCAGGATCCTCCCTTAAATCTTGAAGCATCTCTTCCATTCTATCATATTCCACGTCATCATTGTTGTGGGCTTCAAACACATTTTCACGGGGCAACTCCTCGCCGTGATACACCCAGACTTCATAGTTAGGCATGTAGCCATATTTGCAAAGGTGCCCCGACAGAGTTCTCTTGTCTTGGCATCTACAAACCCGACACATACTACATGGACATCGCACATCCATGCCTCTTGACAAAGCAAAAGCACGATCAATAAAATTCTCTGTCTTTCTTATCCACTCCATCGAGGGATGATTCATACGCCAACCTTCATACATCCATCGACGGTCCTCACCCACCATATTTTATGCTAAAATAAAATAACACGTGATTTATAAATTTTCACGATAAGCTTAATTAACCTAACTATATGCAGCGGTTAGCCACCATATTATTAATCAAACATAAACTTAATTTTAGCCATAACATACAAGATTAATTTTAGCCATAACATACAAGATTAATTTTCATCGAAGGTCCTCACCCACCATATTATTAATCAAACATAAACTTAATTTTAGCCATAACATACAAGATTAATTTTAGCCATAACATACAAGATTAATTTTAGCCATAACATACAAGATTAATTTTCATCGAAGGTCCTCACCCATCATATTATTAATCAAACATAATCTTAATTTTAGCCATAACATACAAGATTAATTTTAGCCATAACATACAAGATTAATTTTCATCGAAGGTCCTCACCCACCATATTATTAATCAAACATAAACATAATTTTAGCCATAACATACAAGATTAATTTTAGCCATAACATACAAGATTAATTTTAGCCATAACATACAAGATTAATTTTCATCAAAGGTCCTCACCCATCATATTATTAATCAAACATAAACTTAATTTTATCCATAACATACAAGATTAATTTTAGCCATAACATACCAGATTAATTTTAGCCATAACATACAAGATTAATTTTCATCGAAGGTCCCCACCCACCATATAATTAATCAAACATAAACTTAATTTTAGCCATAACATAGCTAAACTATATGCAGCGGTTAGCCAATCAAGTTAATTAACCTAACTACCTACGGCATTATTTGAGTAAACTCTCGGAAGTTAGCACATTAAATAAAAAAATAAAAAACGTATAAACACAGTACCTGACGGTTGCAGCGGGTGCAGATCGATGATTTGGGTCGGGAACGTCCACGGCGGGGTCGGTGGCTGCGCAGCGGGCGCCGACGAGCGGGGTCGACGGGGGGCGGGGCCGCCGTGCGCACGAACGCCAGGCACTATCGGGGGCGGGCGCTGCCGGGGCGGGCTCCTCGTGGATGGGCGCTGCCGGGGGTGGGAGAGACGGTCGCGGGGTGGAAGCTGCCGGGGGCGGGCGCTGCCGGAGCGAGCTCCTCGGGGGCGGACGCAGGCGGGCGACGAGTCCTCGAGGCCGGGACGGCGGCCACGGTTGGGAGACCGGCGGGCGGCGGCTCCTCGCGGGCAGACCAGCGGGCAGACCGGCGCGGCCGGACCGGCGGGCGCGGCCGGCAGCGGCCGGCGGCGGCCGGGGCGGGCGGCGGCAGGGCAGGGGCAGCGCGAAGGAGAATGGCGCGCGGGCGTCTGAGAGGTGAGAGAAGATATTTTGTGAAAGGTGAGAGAAGAGGGAGGTAAAAGCTAAAAACATAACTTCCTAGAGTAAAGCCGTAGGAAGTTAGGTAACATCCTAGGGTTTATGCTTTGCCTCTAGGAAGTTAATTAACTTCCTATAGCCGGTTGTAGGAAGTTAGATTTTCGTTTGACCGGTCAACAAATGAATCCTAACTTCCTAGAGTAAAGCCGTAGGAAGTTAGGTAAGCAGCTAACTTCCTACAGCCAGCCGTAATAAGTTATGTTTTCGGTTGACTGGTCAACAGCTCAAAGCTAACTTCCTAGAGGAGGCCGTAGGAAGTTATTTGGGCAGCTAACTTCCTAGAGCCAGCCGTAGGAAGTTAGCTATTCTACTGGCTTGTGAACGGATGAAACCTAACTTCCTAGAGGAGGCCGTAGGAAGTTAACTGGGCAGCTAACTTCCTAGAGCCAGCCGTAGGAAATTAGCTATTCTATTGGCTTGTGAAAGGATGAAACCTAACTTCCTAGAGCCAGCCATAGGAAGTTAGTTAAGTTCCTACGGTTTTGTAACTTCCGACAGCTTTTATAAAAAACTGTAGGAAGTTATGTTTATTTCCTAGATGTATCAGTTGCCTCTCGGAAGTTATGTATTTCCTACGGTTTTATATAAAAGCTGTAGAAAGTTAAAAAACCGTAGGAAGTGTATGATTTTGGTGTAGTGATGATATGATGCAACATGATGTTTATGCCGAAGACATATATCCACACGAAAACACACCTAGACTCTGCATTCGCTTAGGAACGTCTTTTGAGTCTCTTCACCTTTTTATTTCAGTGGCATTTAAGCTCTGCATCCCCTTAGGAACGACTTTCGAGCTTCTTCACCTTCTTTCTAGCTTCGGAAATCCGAAGCTTCTTCCTATCTCCCGGCTGACGGATATCTCTTTGTTATCCAGGAGACAGTACAAAAAATCTTCTTCCCCGCTGCCATTAAACACCAATGCCCCCTTCGGATATTTCAGTTTTTGGGCATAATGTTGAGCTTCTCGTTCTTCTTCCTTAGAAAGTACCTTTCCCGAAGCATGGCGGATGATGTAATCAGTGCTCTCTTTTAAAGCTTCGGGAGCAGGAGTAGCAACCTTTTTAGGCGAAATTTGCTATGTGGCTTTTTCTTCTATTGCCTTTTCTTCAATTTCCGCAGGCTTTATCTCAGCGGGCTCCAAAGGCCTAGCTTTGGTACCGGCTTGGATTACTGCAGCTTCAATTTTGGCCTGCTCTGTTTCAACTTCAGTTTGCGCCTTCGAGGCTTCGGCAATTTTCTTTGAAGGAGTTGAGTTCAAAGTCTTTACTGTTTCTAGCACATCTAGTACATTAGCCATCCTTCTTCACTTGGGAGTTGCCGCAAAACTTTTTTGTGCCTTCGACACTGTTACTTCTAACGAAGGGCTTAAAATTTCTAACATTTTTGTTCCTTCAATTTTTGGCTCTTCGGCCTTATCTTTATCAGTCTTTGACTCAGCTAGCTCGGCTGAGGGTACCTTCGGCATTATAGCCGGATCTTCAGCCTTCTGCATAGGAGGAATGGGCTCTTTTGGTTCAGCAGCTGAAGAAGTCTCCCCGCCAAACTCAGGCACCACGACCAGTTCAATATAGCGTGGCCGGTGGGTAAGGACCTTCATCTTTTTGCTTGTAGCCTTCGGCACAGGTTTGGCCGAGGTGGCCACAGCAGTAGCTTTCCTTTTCTTCCCTTGCCCCCGCAGCGGGTAACGGTAGTCGGGATAGATGAAGCCAATAGCGTCAAAAACTCTATTCAATCTCTTTTTTCCTCGACCTCCGAAGGCTGTGGACAATGCATTATCTTCTGCCTTGGAATATGATCCAAGCAGTTCATCACTTTTCACTTCGATGCATTTCAACCAGTCATCATTTGGTTCGTCGAACTTATCCCCATATCTGAAGGTGTACTTCAGCCAGACCAGCTCACCTTCGCTAGATTCGGCAACAGTTTCCTTCGGTATGTCCCAGTTCTCTACAAGCGGCTATACTTTGAAGGCTATATGCTCTTGGATTAAATCTCTTGTACCAATGAAAAAGCAGACAGTACCAAATGCCTTCTAGCATGCTTCGGTGGCTTCGTTAATCTCAACCTTCGGCCTTCGGAGGCTAAAGCAGGACTAAATGGGGCACATAATAACTTCCTTAATACCTTCTCTTGCCTTCAAGTCATTCTTCACGTAAAACCATTCCTCCATCCAGGCTCCGGGCCACCTTTTCCGGAATGTAGGCACCGGATAGCTTGAGTTAGGCCGAGCGATAAATCCGTAGCAGCCAAAGTTGTTATGATATTGTTCTTTGCCCATGGCCTTCGTCTCATTTACAAGTTCATGCATGCTGCAAAAGCATTTCGCGCTCGGTTCCAGCCCCTGGCTCTTCACAGCCCAAACAAAAATCCCCATTCTAATAATAGCTTCGGGGGTTATTTGATGAAGGTAAATCTGATAAATTTTCAACACTTCGACCACAAACCTGCTCAATGGAAACCGAAGCCCAGCTTTGAAGAAACTTCGGTAAATTACAACTTCGTCTTCCTCAGGGGCAGGGACGTTATTGTCTCCACCAACTCTCACAATAGACATATCTCGAAAGTACCTTCCTCTCATATTGTCAAGATGACTCTCCTTAATTGTCGATTTCCCAAAAATTGTATGACTTGGCCTCCACGGCCGATCCTCAGAATCTTCTCCCCCGCTTTCAGCATCATAATCATCACTATCACCGGTATCTTCAGACAGACCTTCCAGGATCTCCTTAGTAATCTTCTCTATATTTGACTTTGCCATTGACTCGATAAACCCAGCTATGTAAGGATTTGCAGCCTTCTTCTCTTCAAAGAGCTTCTCCTCTTCATACAGCTTCGTCTCAGCAACAACCTTCTTGTCTTGAGACATCTTTTCTTTGAAAATGATGAAAACGTGTCCTTCAAACCGAAGCTTAGAAAGCTTGAGAAACTAGCAAGCGTTGGTGAGCAAGAGCTATAAAATTGAGAAAACAAAGCAAATGGCACAATCAGCGTTGGTGTGCAAGTTCTTATTTATACGCTCGGCATGCCCCGAATTGGAGGGTCCCGTCTGTCATTGGCTGTTGCTATTCTAGCAAAGGGAAGGTGTTTTTTCGGACCTTCGGCTTAAGGCCTTCGTCCATGTCGTAGTCTGAATTCGTTATCTTAAACAAATTAATACAGCGAGGGGCTACTGTTGGGGGCCTTCATCCTCTGAAGGTCCTCAAAAACGTAATTTAACAATGTCTTCCAAGCATGGGTTATAGACAGGTACCTTCGGATTCAGGATTAAAGGCATATACGATGAGAAGGGCATGATCGTGGCGAAGGTTGCCGTTGCTTCGAAGCTATGCACAAGGGAGCTTCGGCTCAATCGCGGGAAAAGGAACCGACTTAAAGGGGAAAAGGCTATCCAGTCCTCATAGATTTTTCTATAAGCCAATAGTAAATGTAAAGGGCATGACTGTAATTTCTCACAGGCTGTGTCCTGTGCCTATAAATAGGTGAACAGTACGGGGGTACTGTTCACCTATTTGAGGATATAAGAATCTACTTTTACCTTCTGTATTTGCTCGTGCGTCACTCTTGTACTTTTACCTTCTGTTAAGCCGAATGTACTTTTGTAATTCCATATCATTTCTATTTTTCTATGATAATAAAGTGGGAATGAGTTGATAATGTTATATAATTGTTCATGTTATCTCTTATATTTCATATGTTTCTCCATTTATTAACATATGCTGCGATAATAAAGGTATGTCCTTCATGACCTTCGTCTAAAGATCATTATATCCTAAGGGAAATAATGTTTCGAAGGACGAAGGGCATTAAAATTTAATATTTATGTGTTGCCTTGTTCTTAACTCATAACATTTGAGAACAAGTCCCCAACACTCCAGATCCCTGATCTCTTGATCCAGTTCCTCCTCCTGAGGTGTTGGGCTAGTAGCCTTACTCTTCTGGCTCATCGCTTCTCGCAGCGTCTCCTAATTAGTGTCCAGTGGTTACAGGGTAGCCCCTGGCATCGTTACCTTCTTCGGCGGCATTGCAAAAGTCGGTGCTTGCCGAAGGTGGTCGAATAAGTTCATCGAAGGTGGGTGCCAATGTTGGTCCTTGTTCTCGAATGCTATACACTAAGAACAAAGCAACACAATTGTTAACGATTAAAGACATTCGTCCTTCGAAGCCTTATCTTCCTTGGGATATAAGAATCTTCAGACGAAGGTCATGAAGGACACACCTTCATCATTTCAGTGGACGTATATAAAAACATATGAAACATAACAGAACATGAATCATTATCACAAATCATTAGATCATTTATATTCTCATTCTATAAACATCGATAAACACCAGTGATATTTATATTACATCGATACCTTTGGCTTGGCAGAAGGTAAAAATGCGGGAGTGACGCGAGAGTGATTACAATCCAGCGTGAACAGTATGGTGTTACTGTTCATCTATTTATAGGCACGAGACGCAGTCCAGACAAAATTATATTCAGACGGGCTATCAAGGACTAAGTAATCTTTTCCCTTTTAATTCAGTTTCATCTTCCACCATCGTCATTATACTAAGTTGAAGCTCCTTCTGCCACAGCTTCAGTGTCCGTTCATCCTGCTTTCGGGTTGTATCTTCATATCACGCATACCTTCATCTCAAAGCCGAAGCCTCCTGTATCAGTCTATGCTATACTGAAAAACATATTAGTCACGTTTTTTAGGACCTTCGTAAGAGGAAGGCCCCTAACACTATCCATTGTTATCCCCAGCAGTCTCTTAAAATTGGAGGGAGGAGAGGGGATGCTAGAGAACATATCTGTCCTGACTATCTCTAGTTGTGCCGTAATCAAACGCATGACACAATATTCCTGTGGACTAGTTAGGATAACCATACACGAGATAAGACTCTAGCCTGATTTAGTCTAATCATGAACCGTCTGTGGCTACTACTATAGATCGTCCGGGACGTGGACCGTCTAGCCGTTTCGGTAAATTTCATGTTCAACAAGCACTTTCCTATTCTAGTGTCTATAACACTTGATAACCAAGGTGCTTGAGATAGAGTTCAGCAAAACTAAATATCCCTGGTAATTACGAAAAACTCAATTTATCTATAAATAATTTGGTGAGCATATATATGCACACGAGGAGTGAGTGCAAATGTAAGTAGTAACAGCAGGTTGACATTTGTTTCACGTAGACACAATGTACAGTAGTGGGTAACATAGCACCAGCGCATACAATGGTCAATAATGTCGACATGTATCACATTGATAATGCTGAAAAATGCGTTTATACTGTGCTGATTTTGCACGGCAGCATGTTTCTTAGAAAAAAATGGAAATGGACTCGAGAGTGTACGAATACCACATGTTACATTGCGTCCAAGAATCACTACCTTTTTGTTAGAAAAAAAACATTTATATTTTTCGAGTAATTTTTGGTAGGTGCCCTACTATTTCATTGAGATGGAGATAGTGGAATGGTTTTTAGGTACAGCGCCTAAAAAAACAAGCAAAGGGAAAACGTAGAAAATTTTTAAGGGCTTGTTCGGTTAGCTCTTAATCCATGTGAATTGATTGGGATTGGATGGGTTAAATCCCAAGCAAGTCAAAGTTTTTCTAAATTTTTTCCCAATCCTATCCAATCCATATATACTGGGAATAACCGAACAAGCCCTAAAATGGTGTTTCTAGTCTATAAGGTATTGAACCCAATATCAATAAACTGGGTATATCGATTGAAGGAGTATACATCTCAACTCAGCCAAGCACCATATCATTAAAAAATGGTATGTTGATTCCTAATATAGTCCGTTCATGCAAAGGTGATCGTGCATTCATATCCTTCTTTATACGCAACTCAAAAAATTATGAATGTCTCAAAAGCATTCATGCTCATCGGGAATGAAAGTAGTATAGTCCCTTTATTCTAAAAAAGACTGACAGTATAAGATTAGGAATATCCCAAAAGGATTTATGCTCGGTCAAATTAAGATTCTTAAACTGAATTAGGTTTATAAAAAAATATTATCAGTATTTATATCTTTAAATAAGTTTATTATAAAAACATATTCACTGCTCTATGTAATGATGCTAATTATACACTATAAAAATCAATATTTTTTATATACTGGATCAAAGTTGCTATTGTTTGACATCTGGTAAGTGAAATTGATATTGTGGCGGAACTGCCCGAATTATTCCAACTTAAGTGCCTCAATCCGACCTTAGAGGCTAGACCACACTTAAAAGGGAATAACCCGTCAATCCCTCGGATCTAGTCCGACACGGCCACTGACAGGATCAAGTACCACAGTCTCACTCGATGGTGAGTCACAGAGCAAATACAATAAAGCATAAAACCATGCATGGAAGAGTATTAAATTATTACATCACCATTGTCACCATCGGAGTTTTCGCAAAAGTAACCATCATTGTTTTGAAGTGCAGCGGAAATAAACTAACGATAAATAAATGGAGGGATGGGGAAGCCTGTCCCATCACTCCTCATGCTCCTCCTCAGCCGAGGCAGGGTCCCACTCGACAGTCCAACCCGGTGGCAGGGTGGATGGCCAAGTCACTCCAGCAACCATGTCCTCCAGAGAACCTGTAAAAATTATGCCACAAGCAAGGCTGAGTATACTAATACTCAGCTAGACTTACCCGGTGTGAGGAGTCTATACTCCTCTACCTCTAGACATGTAGCTGTTTGGCTGTGGGGTTTGGTTGCCAAAAGCACTAGCTGAGTTTCTAAATCAAGACTTTAACTTTGTCAAAATTAAGTGTGACTCTCTTAAGGCTAAAAGTGTACTATCTACTCATACATAGTAGCAAGCATTTTTAGCAATCATCATTTTGTATCATCTCATCACTGTTCCACTTCTTACTCAATGCAGTACAATGGATCAAGCAGTCTCATTAGCTGCGAGAAGCAGACGATTCGAATCGAGTTTTATCCTTGCAAGGTAAACCTAAACACACGACATGTAGGGGCACTCCGTCCCCACACACATCAACCGTCCCCATCGATTCCCTGGCAGCAGATCAGGTCTCACCGCCTTGGCGTACAATGCCCCACTGACCCCGACTGGCCGTCGTGCAGTGGCCGCACTTGTACCCACCATAACCGGAATGGGAGACTACGTCTCAGGTCGCGTGAGGAGGTATGTCCACTGGCAGGTTCAATCAGGTACTAGGTTTACCGATTTACCATATTTCTCGGTATGTGTTTAGTACGTTCAAACGCTTGACACAAGTATCCGCACGTTAATCCTTATTCCATTTCCCATCTCGTGGACAACCAATCCCCATGGATTGTGGTCCACCAACTAGTATCCTGACAGTATGAAAGTGGGTACAATCAACTTCCTGATCTCGCGCGAGTGCTAGAAAAATCACTCGTCTTCTACCGAGACCCTAATTAAATAAAGCAGCTACTCGACCTGTCATACTAGTATTCATCTCAAAGGATTCCTGAGATCATGCAACTAGGGTTTCAAACAATTCCTACACCTAAGTGCACAATCAATCCTACAATCATTAAGTGAAGTAAAATAGCATAAATAACGGGTTATGCATAAAACCGGGGCTTGCCTTCCAAAGCAGTGGCAGGCAGGTCCTCTGGTGCAGGCTCTGGTGCTGGGTCGGGGGCAACTTCCTGGGCAGCTCCTTGCTCCGGCACGAGGACGTACTCTCCGTCAGCAAGATTACAGTCTATCGAAATGCAATGAACATGTATGTCATGATTATGCAAAATTTAAGAACATTAAGCTACAGAATTCAAGTTAAGAATTTAACTTAGGGCTTCTTGGTTACGAGGGTCTTCTAGTGGTATTCATAGACTTATTACTTTTTAGTTTTAGGTTTTCTTTCTAAAATGACTTATTGGAGTTGTATGGCCTTTATAAATTTCAGTGGACAATTATAAAGGCCTTAGGGGGACATTAAGTTCCATCATCCATTTTCCTTTCTTAATTTCCACCTAGGACTTCTAGTAGGGGTTTTGAACTATGATAGTAGTTTAAAACTTTCCAAAAATTCTGAAAAAATTACAGTGGGTGGTCACTGGCTATACTAGCTTGTTTTGAAAATTTGAGGCTTAAAGTATAAAAGCTAATCTTTAAACAAAAATAACCATGGTTAGGTAATTGGGGCCACTTTACACTACAAGTCCTTTATTAAAGTGGTTTCTGACCTAATGGTTATTTTTGCTGGCCTCTAGTAGTGATAAAAAGCTCTTGTACCAAAAATGGCAGAGAGCTACATGGTGGTTAATTAATGGTGAATTTCTAAACTTGGGTGCAAAAAGAGTGATTAGAACTAACTTGTCATTTGAAAAATATCAAACAACAGATTTCAGATTTTTCTTAAGTTCTTATTATCAACACATTAGTTATCCTAAGGTTTGGGGAGGTTTCACCTTAGGGATATTTTTGTAGGATTTTTCCAAGTTATTCCTATTTTCTTCATTAAAAAAGGTATCTTGTTTATTTTACACTACAACAGGGTAGGACATATTTTTCCAGTGAACTACATTGACTAAGTATCTCAACAAAAATAGGTGTGCCCTCTGGTTCATCATTTATATTGCCTTTTCTATTTTCCTTAAACTTAAGCATATTATAGAATAAGGGGTTAAAATTATCTTAAAGTAATAGACAGAGAGGTTTAATATTTTTAACTAAGTTAGTGAGTGAATACAAACTTCTCCAAATTTTTCTAACCCTAGTTAAATAGTGCAACTATTTTTCTTGCTATTATTAAGCTTTTGGCCAAAACTGAAAATAAATCAGAACCTTATATTTTTCTCTAGTTCCTATGTGGTTTTATATTTTTCTTAGACAGGTTACAGTATTTAGAGTTTGGCAAAATTGGTTTGACCACATTTGGATGATTTAAACAAAAGTTATGCATTTTCAAAGTTGATGTCCAATTTAAAAAAACAGATTTACTTAAGGTTTTCTGGAAAAACCAGTTTGCACCGAGACCCCTAGGGTTAAACTGATTCAACTCTCGCAGATCTACCCTCAGGTCACTATTCAAATGAGTCTTGGGCTTTACACTTAACCCCCCAGGGTTTTCTTCCTTACACCCGCGGTCCTTCTTCTAAACCGAACAGTAGCCGCAGGAAAGAAAGGACGGCGCGGCTTACCGGCGGCGAGGGAGGTCCGGCGAAGGGTGGGGTCGGCTCGGGGAGGCTCTGGCGGTCACGTCGAGGTACGGCTCGTCGTCGGAGGTGGCCGGAATCGCCTGGTCCACGAGCGCAGGCGGGTGTCCTCGTCGGCGGCGAGTATGCCGGCCAAACCACGGCGAGCTGGTTCAATCCGACGGCACGGTGAGCTTCACGGGGTCACGCCGCGACTGTGTGCACAAGGAATCGAAGAATGGCTGAGTGGATTACCCGGTCCACGAACTCCGGCGAGGTTAAGTGCTCCGGCGTGGGTGGACTGGCTTCTCCGGCGAAGGAAACTCCAATTCCTCGCTCGGGGAGTCTCGCAGAGGGGTGCACAAGCTTCTCCGAGGGCGGGACGGGGCTGGAAATGGCGGAGCGGGCCGGTCTACGATGGCAGGGGGACTGGGTGGCCGCGGACGGCGGCGCACGGGCCAACGACGGTGAAACAAGCTCCGGCGAGGGTCGGGTGGGTGCGGACGGGTATGGTCGACGCTCGGGAGGGTTTTATAGGCGCGGGCGCGCACCAGGGCGCTGGCCTAGCCGTTTGGCGCGACGCGGGCGCGAGGGGCGCGCGCGGGCGTGCTCTGGCGTGCTCAGAGCGCGTCGAACACGTGGCGCTTTGCTTCTGCCCGTGTTCTTCGCCCTGCTGAGCGGCCAAGCGTACGAATCTCGCCATGTCGACTGTGAAAGATCTCTTCCCTGCACCTAGAGCTACCTATTTCATGTGAGTTCCAAGGGAGGATACGCCCTAGGTTAGGAGATAGACCGGCGCCAAGTTTGGTTTGTCTCACTGCACACTCCGCGACAAAACCGATGTCAAAGCTTGTCAAATATCCGAGTCTCGGTTTCAAATTTTTCCAGGGGGTGCCTTAAGTGGTATAGCACATTTTTGGTATAGAACCCAAGTGGTTTTGGCGCCATTTTCAAAGTGAACACGGCTGGTCTTTGAAGTAGGGCTAAAATGTGACTTAGAGAAAAATTAGAGAGCTCTAGCTCTCTCTCCACTTGGAGATTTGAAATGGGGTTTCTCCAGGGGCCTTTTTGCAAAATTTTCTTCTCCAAAATGATGGTTATAATGTTGCTTAAGGTTTGGGTAAAAGTTACACATGCTTTACCTATTTGATCATTCTCTCCCCCCCCTTACTTAGGGTTTAGGAAGGTAGGGCTTTGGAGAGAGCTAGGGTTCTTCTCCCCCTACTGTCCAAGATAGTAAGTGTGCAAGGTCTTAGGGTAATGTTTCTCATGTCATGGGCACTCAATTATAACATGAGCCCCAGGGTTCTTATGTGCTGCCCTAAGCCTTTATCTTATGTGATCACAGCTTCTAGTGCCAAAGTGGCTCTTAGCCAGGGTAACACCTGGGTGTTACAACCCTCCCCCCTTAAAGGAATCTCGTCCCGAGATTTAGGTAGAGTTCCTGGGAGGGGTGCTTGAGGGGGGTGATGGTGGTGTCTCTCCTTTACCCAAGTTTCTCTTGTTAACTGCTCTTCGAATGTCATCCTCTTTGCAACTTCAGAAGGAAGCCCTTCTTAAGTTGTATCCATAACTTAGACTATCCTTGTTATCTAAGTTTTTCTTATAATTGTATTCAAAAGGGCAGGTGGGGGTGGGGTTTTGGGGTTACGTACCGGCTTCTTTGGGTAGAAAGTCGGGGAAGCGAGAGCGTAGAAAATCCTCCGTCTCCCATGTAGCTTCTTCTGCTGAATGATGACTCCACTGAACCTTATACATTCTGATCGACCTTGCCCGAGTTGATCTTTCCTTCTGATCCAATACCTTGACGGGGTACTCTTGGTAGGACAAGTCTGATTCTATCTCAATGTCTGGTTCTGGTAGCACTTCAGTGGGTAGACGAACACATTTCCGCAGCTGAGACACATGGAACACATTGTGAACTGCGGACATATGGGATGGTAATTCCAATTGGTAGGCTACGGGTCCACAACTTTTCTTGATCTTATAAGGTCCAATGTAGCGAGGGGCCAACTTGCCCTTGATCCCAAATCTTTGGATACCCTTGGTTGGTGATACCTTAAGATAGACATGATCTCCCACCGCAAACTGTAGAGGCTTCCGCCTCTTGTCATGGTAACTCTTTTGTCTGGCCTGCGCAGCTTCCAGGTTCTTTTTGATAATTCTAACCTTTGCCTCTGCTTCAAGCACCAAATCTGGCCCAAAAATCTCCCTTTCCCCTGCTTGAGACCAATTTAGCGGGGTTCTGCATCTTCTCCCATATAATGCCTCAAAAGGTGCCATCTTCAGACTGGACTGATAACTGTTATTATAAGAGAATTCTGCCAAAGAGAGGCACTTGTCCCAATCCTTCCCATAATGTAGTGCACATGCCCGCAACATGTCTTCCAAAATCTGATTCACCCTTTCTGTCTGGCCATCAGTCTGAGGGTGATAGGCTGAGCTTCGGATTACTTGGGTTCCAAGTGATTCTTGCAGTTTCTCCCAAAAGCGTGCCACAAACAGTGCTCCTCTGTCAGATACAATGGTTTTTGGCATACCATGCAACCTTACTATCTGATCAACATAAATCTCTGCGTACTTCTCTGTCTTGTGGGTGGTGTGCACTGGCAAGAAATGAGCAGTCTTGGTCAATCTATCCACAATAACCCATATGGAATCATGGTGCCGGGAGGTATTGGGTAATCCCACTATGAAGTCCATGCAGATGTCCTCCCATTTCCAAGATGGTATGGGAAGGGGTTGCAAAGGGCCTGCTGCTTTCAGATGACTAGCTTTTACTCTCTGACAAGTGTCACATTCTGAAACGTACTTGGCAATTTCTCTCTTCATCCTGGTCCACCAATAAAGGGGTCTGAGATCATGGTACATCTTACTGCTACCAGGGTGCATGGAGAACTTAGAAAGGTGAGCTTCATCCAATATCTTCCTTCTGAGCTCTAGATTCTTGGGAACAACCAATCGATCTTCAAACCATAAAATTCCCTTGCTGTCCTGACGGAAACACTTATATTTCTCGGCCTTTTGCTTGATCATATCCTTGATGATCTGAACACCCTTATCCCCAAACTGTGCCTGAGCTATTTGTTCTTGCAGTGTAGGCTCCACCGCAATATATCCCAATTTACCGGAAGGAACGACTTCCAGGTTCAGTTTGCACAACTCATCACACAAGGTGGTGATTCTTGCATCCATGTTCATGCAATTACATTGGGCCTTTCGGCTCAAAGCATCTGCCACAACATTTGCCTTGCCAGGATGGTAATGTACCTCCAAATCATAGTCCTTGATTAATTCCAACCATCTCCTCTGCCTCATATTCAGATCTGCCTGAGTGAAAATGTATTTGAGGCTCTTGTGATCAGTGTAAATGTTACAGTGGGCTCCCATCAAGTAGTGTCTCCATATCTTGAGAGCATGAACTACTGCTGCCAACTCCAAGTCATGTGTCGGGTAATTCTGCTCATGAGGTCTGAGGGCTCGGGAAGCATAAGCAATCACTCTGTTCTCTTGCATCAACACACAACCCAATCCGGTACCAGAAGCATCACAATAAACCTCAAATGGCTTGGTGTTGTCGGGTTGAGCTAGCACTGGAGCTGTTGTCAAATGTTGCCTCAGGGTATGAAAAGCATCTTCACACTTTTGGCTCCACTCAAATCTGGCTCCCTTCTTCAACAGTTCAGTCATTGGCTTGGCAATTCTAGAGAAATCCGGAATGAATCGTCGGTAATACCCTGCCAATCCCAGAAAACTCCTAATCTGCTTTACCGTGGTTGGAGGTTTCCAGTCCATCACCTCTTGCACTTTCTCAGGGTCAACTGATATCCCATCCTGAGAAATTGTGTGACCCAAGAATTTTATTTCTTTCAGCCAGAACTCACACTTGGACAACTTAGCATATAACTGATGGTCGCGAAGTCTCTGAAGCACGATATGCAGATGTTTAGTGTGCTCAGCCTCATTCTTGGAATAAACCAGAATGTCATCAATGAAAACAACCACAAACTTGTCCAGCTCTGGCATGAACACTGAGTTCATTAGGTACATGAAATAAGCTGGGGCATTGGTTAGTCCAAAGGACATCACCAAAAACTCATAGAGCCCATATCTGGTAGAGAAAGCCGTCTTGGGAATATCACTGGTTCGAATCTTGATCTGATGGTAGCCCGAGCGAAGGTCTATCTTGGAGAATACCTTGGCTCCCACCAATTGATCAAACAGAACATCAATGCGAGGTAGCGGGTACTTGTTCTTGATAGTCACCGCATTGAGAGGGCGGTAGTCAACACACATCCTCAAACTCTCATCCTTTTTCTTCACAAATAATGCTGGACATCCCCATGGTGAAGTGCTTGGACGAATAAACCCCTTGTCCAACAATTCTTGCAATTGTTTCTTCAGTTCTGCCAACTCCGCGGGAGGCATCCTATAAGGTCTCTTGGAGATAGGAGCAGTCCCGGGTTGCAATTCAATGGCAAACTCAATGTCTCGGTCAGGTGGCATCCCTGGCAATTCATCCGGGAAAACGTCGGGGTAGTCGCAGACCACTGGGATCTGCCTTACGGGAGACTCTGCCATAACAAAGGCACAAGACTGGGCATCACCCTGGTTGGGTAAATACAAAATAGTCTCGCCATAAGCAGGAGAATAAATTTCAACGGCTCTGGCTGCAATATCCAATATTGCCTGATGTTTGGCCAACCAATCAGTTCCCAAGATGATATCCACACTATCCAGTCCCAAAATAAGAAGGTCAGTTTTAACTATCAAACTACCAAACTTTAGAGGTACCTTCATGCTGATTTGGTTAGTGGCAATCCTGCCTCCTGGGGTGGAAATGGTAATAGCCCCGTGGGTGTGGCAAAAAGGCAACTGGCACTTGACACTAAATTTGGCACTGACAAAACTATGCGATGCACCAGAATCAAAAAGAATAGTAGCAGGAAAATTTAAAACTGTAAAGATACCAGTCATGACGGGTGCTCCCTCCGGAATGTCAGCCATTGTAGTGAAGTTCAGCTTGCCCTGCCTTACTTGCACTTTCTGCCTCTTTCCTTGGTTCTGATTAACATTCTGCCCCTGCCTCTGCTGATTCTTGGGGCAATTCTTGGCATAGTGCCCAGTACTGCCACAAGTGAAACACCGGTTATCATTAGCCTGGCGGTACTGCTGCTGCTGGTTGTTCCTCTGAACTGGGAATTGGGCACGGTTGGGTGCCTGCTGCTGTTGCTGCTGCTGCTGCTGCTGTGGTGGCCTGATCACCCACCTTCCCTGCTGCTGCTGGGGTCCCCTGCTCTGGGAGTCAGACACAATCCTGAAGCGCTGGGGCTGTGACGAGGATCCGGCCACAGGGGTCTTCCTCTTCTTCTCCGCCTGCCGAGCCAAGATGCAGTCTTCCTGGGAGATGGCCATGTTGACCAACTCATTGTAACTATGGGCCCGGACGGTGTTGAGACGGTCACGGAGCTTGGTGCTGAGCCCTCTCCTGAACCTGTCTCGCTTCTTCTCATCCGTATCCGCATGGTATCCGGCATACTGACACAGATCGTTGAAGGCCTGGGCATATTGTAACACGGTCCTGCTGCCCTGAGTAAGTGCCAGAAACTCATTGAGCTTCCGGTCCATGATGCCAGCGGGAATATGATGCCCTCTGAAAGCGGCTTTGAACTCCCTCCACTCCACCTCTCTACCATCCGGCTGCATAGCCAGAAAATGGTCCCACCAAGTCCTTGCGGGTCCGCGAAGCTGCTGTGTGGCGAACCTGACCTTGGTGACCTCCGAGCAAGCCCCATGGAGCAATGGGAACTTGGATTCTACCACCCTCAACCACACATCTGCATCCAGTGGGTCCTCCGACCTGGTAAACAATGGCGGCTGGGTGCTGAGAAACTCCTGGTAAGTAGCAGCGACGGGGTGACGCTGATGGTCTCCACCATACTGCTGAGGTGGTGGCTGCCGCTGAGCTAGCTGCCTCAGAATCTCATTCTGCTGGGCCATGAGCTCCTGCAGAGTGGGAGGCGGTGGCGGTGGAGGAACGTGCTCATTCTGTCCACGGCGCGCTCTCCCAGCCATCTGAAAAAGCCACATGGTTGCTTAATAACACATCTCCAAGCTTAAGGTTCGAACATGGTAGGGGAGTCATAGTAATTGATAGATTCCAAATAAAACAAATGAAAACATGATCCTTCCATCCGAATTTAAATTACCATCAGTCATCCCTAAACACCCAAAAGAGTTTTACCACTGGTTACATCAAGGAATCAAAAGACTCAACTCTACCTAGCCTAGTACCCTAAGGTGCAAAAGCTAAGCTAGCGGCGAGGAGTCCAACTATCACCAATTTCTAACATTAGTCTGGCCTCTACTGAGCGAACGAGGCGACGCTAGACTCGGGGGAAGGGGGTCTCCCTGAGCCAGCGGTGTCTACACTGGAGGTAGACTCATCTCCTCCCTCGATGTCGACGTCCTCGTCAGCCTCCGCATCATGGATCTCTTGGTGATGCATGTCCAGATGCGCATTAGCCTCTGCTAACTGCTGCTGAGTGTTGAGGAGCTGATCCTCGAGGACCTCTATGGTATTCTCCCTGGTACCCACCAGCTCTTCCAACTCATGAGCCTCGTCTGTCAGCTGCTCTACCTGCAAATCCTTCTCCACCAGCTCCTGGGATAAATCCACCACGAGCTCCTCCCTGTCATCCAGGGTGATCTTGGTGTCCTCTAGCAACGCCATCAGGTGGGACATGGCCTCCCCACGCATCACCTGCAGACGATACAGAGCGTTCATGCACCGTACCGACAAGTGTGCCGTGTGGCCTGGGTAGAGAGCCCAGATGTCCTTGGCATGCTCCACCCGGTCCTTCCACATCGGGTCGTCTTCCTTCTCCGCAGGGAACAACCCAATGGGGTGAGTAGCCAACTCCAAGGGGTGAAATCCACAGAAGGTGGTTAGTCCATGCAGAGCGATAGCCTCAATAGTGTCCTCAGCCCGGTATCCATAGGACTCAGAGTCCAGTGAACGCCAGCCTGGCTGCAGGGGATGAGGCTCCAAGGTCATCCTCACCCGGCAGCGGGGCACCCGGTGCTTCTCGAAGAGCTGTACCGCGTACTGAGGGGGAGTCAAATATCCTGCCCCCTGAAGCACCTCCCACAAGATGCGGGGAAAACCCTCTCGTGCAAGTCCGTCAGTGTGGGTCAGTGCATCTCCGTCCTCAGAGGATCCGTGGGAAGTCATCTGTGCACGGTTAAGCGTAAGTAAAGAAAAAGAAGTAAAAAGAACAGGGAAAACAAAACTCAACCTGCCGCTGGTTAAAAGAAAAAGGTAGTGAGGACCTAGTTGGCTGCTATTTCACTTTTAAGTCTTTTTATTTAGTCAATTATTTACTTAATTAAGAATGCATGCATGCACGTCCTGAACGACCTCACCAGAAAATAGAAGAACAGGGAAGAAGTCCCATCCTGTAAAAGTGGCCTGTAGGGCCTAGTCGCTTAGCCACCTAGCTACCCTTCTATTATCCTAAGGCTTCACGTCCTAGGTCTAGCCTGCTCGCCCTACTATCCATCCAACATTGTTTCTATCCAGTTTTACTTTTAGAAAAGGGATGGTGTTTAGGATTTATTGATTCCTCTGTGGTGGTACAAGCTCCGATACCAGCTGTGGCGGAACTGCCCGAATTATTCCAACTTAAGTGCCTCAATCCGACCTTAGAGGCTAGACCACACTTAAAAGGGAATAACCCGTCAATCCCTCGGATCTAGTCCGACACGGCCACTGACAGGATCAAGTACCACAGTCTCACTCGATGGTGAGTCACAGAGCAAATACAATAAAGCATAAAACCATGCATGGAAGAGTATTAAATTATTACATCACCATTGTCACCATCGGAGTTTTCGCAAAAGTAACCATCATTGTTTTGAAGTGCAGCGGAAATAAACTAACGATAAATAAATGGAGGGATGGGGAAGCCTGTCCCATCACTCCTCATGCTCCTCCTCAGCCGAGGCAGGGTCCCACTCGACAGTCCAACCCGGTGGCAGGGTGGATGGCCAAGTCACTCCAGCAACCATGTCCTCCAGAGAACCTGTAAAAATTATGCCACAAGCAAGGCTGAGTATACTAATACTCAGCTAGACTTACCCGGTGTGAGGAGTCTATACTCCTCTACCTCTAGACATGTAGCTGTTTGGCTGTGGGGTTTGGTTGCCAAAAGCACTAGCTGAGTTTCTAAATCAAGACTTTAACTTTGTCAAAATTAAGTGTGACTATCTTAAGGCTAAAAGTGTACTATCTACTCATACATAGTAGCAAGCATTTTTAGCAATCATCATTTTGTATCATCTCATCACTGTTCCACTTCTTACTCAATGCAGTACAATGGATCAAGCAGTCTCATTAGCTGCGAGAAGCAGACGATTCGAATCGAGTTTTATCCTTGCAAGGTAAACCTAAACACACGACATGTAGGGGCACTCCGTCCCCACACACATCAACCGTCCCCATCGATTCCCTGGCAGCAGATCAGGTCTCACCGCCTTGGCGTACAATGCCCCACTGACCCCAACTGGCCGTCATGCAGTGGCCGCACTTGTACCCACCATAACCGGAATGGGAGACTACGTCTCAGGTCGCGTGAGGAGGTATGTCCACTGGCAGGTTCAATCAGGTACTAGGTTTACCGATTTACCATATTTCTCGGTATGTGTTTAGTACGTTCAAACGCTTGACACAGGTATCCGCACGTTAATCCTTATTCCATTTCCCATCTCTTGGACAACCAATCCCCATGGATTGTGGTCCACCAACTAGTATCCTGACAGTATGAAAGTGGGTACAATCAACTTCCTGATCTCGCGCGAGTGCTAGAAAAATCACTCGTCTTCTACCGAGACCCTAATTAAATAAAGCAGCTACTCGACCTGTCATACTAGTATTCATCTCAAAGGATTCCTGAGATCATGCAACTAGGGTTTCAAACAATTCCTACACCTAAGTGCACAATCAATCCTACAATCATTAAGTGAAGTAAAATAGCATAAATAACGGGTTATGCATAAAACCGGGGCTTGCCTTCCAAAGCAGTGGCAGGCAGGTCCTCTGGTGCAGGCTCTGGTGCTGGGTCGGGGGCAACTTCCTGGGCAGCTCCTTGCTCCGGCACGAGGACGTACTCTCCGTCAGCAAGATTACAGTCTATCGAAATGCAATGAACATGTATGTCATGATTATGCAAAATTTAAGAACATTAAGCTACAGAATTCAAGTTAAGAATTTAACTTAGGGCTTCTTGGTTACGAGGGTCTTCTAGTGGTATTCATAGACTTATTACTTTTTAGTTTTAGGTTTTCTTTCTAAAATGACTTATTGGAGTTGTATGGCCTTTATAAATTTCAGTGGACAATTATAAAGGCCTTAGGGGGACATTAAGTTCCATCATCCATTTTCCTTTCTTAATTTCCACCTAGGACTTCTAGTAGGGGTTTTGAACTATGATAGTAGTTTAAAACTTTCCAAAAATTCTGAAAAAATTACAGTGGGTGGTCACTGGCTATACTAGCTTGTTTTGAAAATTTGAGGCTTAAAGTATAAAAGCTAATCTTTAAACAAAAATAACCATGGTTAGGTAATTGGGGCCACTTTACACTACAAGTCCTTTATTAAAGTGGTTTCTGACCTAATGGTTATTTTTGCTGGCCTCTAGTAGTGATAAAAAGCTCTTGTACCAAAAATGGCAGAGAGCTACATGGTGGTTAATTAATGGTGAATTTCTAAACTTGGGTGCAAAAAGAGTGATTAGAACTAACTTGTCATTTGAAAAATATCAAACAACAGATTTCAGATTTTTCTTAAGTTCTTATTATCAACACATTAGTTATCCTAAGGTTTGGGGAGGTTTCACCTTAGGGATATTTTTGTAGGATTTTTCCAAGTTATTCCTATTTTCTTCATTAAAAAGGTATCTTGTTTATTTTACACTACAACAGGGTAGGACATATTTTTCCAGTGAACTACATTGACTAAGTATCTCAACAAAAATAGGTGTGCCCTCTGGTTCATCATTTATATTGCCTTTTCTATTTTCCTTAAACTTAAGCATATTATAGAATAAGGGGTTAAAATTATCTTAAAGTAATAGACAGAGAGGTTTAATATTTTTAACTAAGTTAGTGAGTGAATACAAACTTCTCCAAATTTTTCTAACCCTAGTTAAATAGTGCAACTATTTTTCTTGCTATTATTAAGCTTTTGGCCAAAACTGAAAATAAATCAGAACCTTATATTTTTCTCTAGTTCCTATGTGGTTTTATATTTTTCTTAGACAGGTTACAGTATTTAGAGTTTGGCAAAATTGGTTTGACCACATTTGGATGATTTAAACAAAAGTTATGCATTTTCAAAGTTGATGTCCAATTTAAAAAAACAGATTTACTTAAGGTTTTCTGGAAAAACCAGTTTGCACCGAGACCCCTAGGGTTAAACTGATTCAACTCTCGCAGATCTACCCTCAGGTCACTATTCAAATGAGTCTTGGGCTTTACACTTAACCCCCCAGGGTTTTCTTCCTTACACCCGCGGTCCTTCTTCTAAACCGAACAGTAGCCGCAGGAAAGAAAGGACGGCGCGGCTTACCGGCGGCGAGGGAGGTCCGGCGAAGGGTGGGGTCGGCTCGGGGAGGCTCTGGCGGTCACGTCGAGGTACGGCTCGTCGTCGGAGGTGGCCGGAATCGCCTGGTCCACGAGCGCAGGCGGGTGTCCTCGTCGGCGGCGAGTATGCCGGCCAAACCACGGCGAGCTGGTTCAATCCGACGGCACGGTGAGCTTCACGGGGTCACGCCGCGACTGTGTGCACAAGGAATCGAAGAATGGCTGAGTGGATTACCCGGTCCACGAACTCCGGTGAGGTTAAGTGCTCCGGCGTGGGTGGACTGGCTTCTCCGGCGAAGGAAACTCCAATTCCTCGCTCGGGGAGTCTCGCAGAGGGGTGCACAAGCTTCTCCGAGGGCGGGACGGGGCTGGAAATGGCGGAGCGGGCCGGTCTACGATGGCAGGGGGACTGGGTGGCCGCGGACGGCGGCGCACGGGCCAACGACGGTGAAACAAGCTCCGGCGAGGGTCGGGTGGGTGCGGACGGGTATGGTCGACGCTCGGGAGGGTTTTATAGGCGCGGGCGCGCACCAGGGCGCTGGCCTAGCCGTTTGGCGCGACGCGGGCGCGAGGGGCGCGCGCGGGCGTGCTCTGGCGTGCTCAGAGCGCGTCGAACACGTGGCGCTTTGCTTCTGCCCGTGTTCTTCGCCCTGCTGAGCGGCCAAGCGTACGAATCTCGCCATGTCGACTGTGAAAGATCTCTTCCCTGCACCTAGAGCTACCTATTTCATGTGAGTTCCAAGGGAGGATACGCCCTAGGTTAGGAGATAGACCGGCGCCAAGTTTGGTTTGTCTCACTGCACACTCCGCGACAAAACCGATGTCAAAGCTTGTCAAATGTCCGAGTCTCGGTTTCAAATTTTTCCAGGGGGTGCCTTAAGTGGTATAGCACATTTTTGGTATAGAACCCAAGTGGTTTTGGCGCCATTTTCAAAGTGAACACGGCTGGTCTTTGAAGTAGGGCTAAAATGTGACTTAGAGAAAAATTAGAGAGCTCTAGCTCTCTCTCCACTTGGAGATTTGAAATGGGGTTTCTCCAGGGGCCTTTTTGCAAAATTTTCTTCTCCAAAATGATGGTTATAATGTTGCTTAAGGTTTGGGTAAAAGTTACACATGCTTTACCTATTTGATCATTCTCTCCCCCCCTTACTTAGGGTTTAGGAAGGTAGGGCTTTGGAGAGAGCTAGGGTTCTTCTCCCCCCTACTGTCCAAGATAGTAAGTGTGCAAGGTCTTAGGGTAATGTTTCTCATGTCATGGGCACTCAATTATAACATGAGCCCCAGGGTTCTTATGTGCTGCCCTAAGCCTTTATCTTATGTGATCACAGCTTCTAGTGCCAAAGTGGCTCTTAGCCAGGGTAACACCTGGGTGTTACAGATATTATGGAGCGGAGGGAGTACCCGTCTTTCCATGATCAATTGCTGGAGTACTATGCAAAAAAAACCCGGATATGTTGAAAACAACATGGTAATCTGCCTGGCTAATCTGTTCTCTCTGGTACTACTGCAACTGTTGGTTGTTATTGGTATTCATGTTCTAAACTTGGATATCCTGCAATATGTAGGAATCACTAATAAAACATGTTGAAACTTGCGCAGAATAGTTAGAAATTTTAGTTAACTAATCACGATTTGTCTTGAGAAAAACTGTTTCTCTTACCATCTGATGTAGTATCCCTTTAGATTGACTCTATTACGGCTATTGTATAATTGTGCTCTTGAGGCTTGTGCATAAAGCTTATCTTCGACATGCATATTCTTTCATCTTCAATATTATGATAGATATGCTTTGCTGTAAAAGATTCAAATTATTTTTGCTAATATACGGTTGCACACCACTATTCAAAATCACCATTAATGATGGCCAGTATGATAGCATGTACAATTTGTGGTTCTCTTAGCTAATATATTTATCACAATCGAGATTTGCAACAATCATATTGTTGAGCACACTTTTGAGCCGGCGGACGGTCCGGCCCTGAGGCCGGACGGTACGCGGTCCGGACAGTCCGCGCCTGTGGGCCGGACGGTCCGCGCATGCGCAGAGCAGTTTAGGGTTCCGAGTTTTGTGCTACGATTGTTAGCTATATTCGTGGGATTAGCTCGGAATCAGTTGTGTAAAGGGTCCAACCCCCCTCCTCTATAAATAAGAGAGGTCTACGGCCGATTTGAAATAATCAATCGAATCAATACAACTTCTATTTCGCATTTTATCTTAGGAGTAGTTCTAGTGTAGTTTAGGTTTAGTCTTCCAATCCCCAAATTCTCCGCCTCTCTTTGACTCTACGTCGA
The DNA here is from genome assembly GCA_029449295.1 of Zea luxurians. Classification (NCBI taxonomy): domain Eukaryota; kingdom Viridiplantae; phylum Streptophyta; class Magnoliopsida; order Poales; family Poaceae; genus Zea; species Zea luxurians. Next base: position 7,266,872 of record JAOPSE010000056.1, read on the forward strand.
TTAGAGGAGTCTAGGTCGGCCTACCCGAGCCTAGACACCACCTAGGATCTCTCCTCCCCGACGGGGTCCCTCTCGGGGGCGAGATCCAGGCGCCACCGGCGACTCCCGCCGCCTCTGCGTACACGCGGACCGTCCGGCCCCCAGGGCGCAGACCATCCGGCCGTCAGGCAGAGAAGCCCTAGCCGGGCACCAGGCCGCGGACCATCCGGCCCCAGGCCGCGGACAGTCCGCCCCTGCGCAGAGAGTACCACCGCGCCTCGCACTAGGCCGCGGACTGTCCGGCCCCGCGCGCGGACCGTCCGCCCCTGTGCAGAGGGCACCGCCACGGTTCTTGTTGAGTGTTTGACGCTCCGAAAAGGCGTCAACATACTTTTTGGCGACTCCGCTGGGGAAACATATCTAAGCTCATCAAATCGGCCCTCAATGGCCGGTTCAAGGGATAGCTCTGATATTTCTCCAAGCAACATCATAGAGCTGACATGGTAAACCTTGCCGGCTGACGAGCAGCTCCAGTTCGAGGAACACAAGGAGCTGATGATCCAGGAGGCGAAAGCAAAGTTCTTGGCGAACTTCAAAGTGGACAGGAACAACAAGGTCGTCCTACATCGGGCGACGGATCCGGCTTTGCTCCAACCCACGCCAGATATCCCCAATGTAAGTAATACCAACGATCTGCAATCTCTTAGAAATTATGTAGAAGATCAGCGTGAACAAATGCAGAACATCATAGGGGGTATGCAAAGCGATCTTAAGAGGCTAGTGCGTGCATTTGATAAATCTAGTATCATAAATTTTCCTTCGCACGAGGTGAGTTAGGAGGTAACACACGTAACACATCGGCTACAGGTTGTCACGACCAGTCACAACCCCTTTATGGGATGCCGATGGACACATACCCTGAGCAACCGCAAATCGGCAGCAAACCAGCCGATCTGCACATGCCCGGACCGTCCGCACGTGAGCGCGGACCGTCCGGACCAACAATAGTCGGGCCGATTTTTAATGAGTTACCTAGATATGCGCCCGAACCACCACACACAACACAGAATCTAAACTACCCAGTCGGACCGTCCGCGTACAACGACGGACGATTCACACATAATCACGGATGGCCCGGGCCAATGTCCGGACAGTCCGCACATGACCTTTTTGAGGAGGATTGTTATCTGAATCCTCACCAGTCCCAGCAGCACTTCCCATCGCACTATACAATGCATCAACCCATTAATTCGAGATCTAGAGCCTAGGAAAACATTCCGGCCCCACCAAGAAGGCCGGAAAGGAACGATCGAACATATGAACCATATAGGACAAGTGGCAATGCACCACGTAGTTCAAACCAATGGGGGAAAGACAATATGCTAATATCCAGCCAACCCCACCTATGTTTGACCAGAGAGCCGGTGGTCTCGCACCGGCTGCCATTGATATAGTAAGGGAAGAAATAGCCGGGGCGTTCCGAGATAAGCTCGGAGTAAGCATGGTCCCTGGGGGGCAATCATATCGGAAACCTTATGACAGCCGATTTGATCACCACCCATACCCACAGGGAACCAGGATACCCGAATTCGCAAAATTTTCGGGTGATCAAGGAAATAACACACGTGAACACATAGTCCAATTTTTAGCACAATTAGGAGAGTTGGCCGACACAGAGGCATTTCGCATACGTTTATTTTCATTATCTTTAACAGGAACTGCGTTTGCGTGGTACGCCACTTTACCTCCTAATTCCATTTCATCATGGGGGGATCTAGAACAAAAATTTCATGATCATTTTTTCTCCGGTGACTATGAGTTGGATTTGGTAGATTTAGTGTCATTACGACAAGCGAAAGATGAATCGGTTAATGATTACATTCGGAGATTCCGAGATACAAGAAACCAATGCTTCCAAATTCATTTAGCAGAAAAACAGATAGCAGGATTAGCCTTCAATGGTCTACGATATTATTTAAAAGAAAGATTAGGAGGCATCCAATTTTTTACACTAGCACAGTTACACCAGAGAGCTTCGGCTTGTGAAAGCCGAAGCAAAGAAACTGCTAAAGCAATTCGTCATAACGTACATATAGTAGAGTGCGATCAAAGTAGCTCAAAGGACGAGTCAACAGAAATATATGCTGCAGAAATGGTTTGGCCAAAGCAGGCCAAATCTTTGGCTTGTGCTTCCCTACAGCCGATTCAAAACGTTTAATGTTGGCAAGTGTGATAAAATATTTGATGAATTGCTCAAAAATGGCAACATTAAAATAAATCACACTGTTCCATCTGCCGACGAGCTAAAACGTCGTGGATATTGCAAGTAGCACAACTCATTTTCTCATGCCACTAATGATTGTAATGTATTTCGGCGACAGATTCAATCGGCCATTAACGAGTGACGATTGAAATTTCAGGAAATGCAGGTGGATACAGAGCCTTTTCCAATGAACATGATTGACTTCGAGGGCAAGAAAGTCCTAGTTCGGCCAAACATAGCCGATAAAGACAAAGGCAAAGAGACAATCATCGGCAATGCTAAAGAGGCCGATGGGGATCGTAAAGTTTCTTGCAGGAAAGTGGTAGCTGAGAAGACTCCCGATGGAGGGGAGACCCTAAAGGTGACCATCACAGCCTCCAGTACTGGGGGGCAAGCGCAGACAGGGAGACAGATGCAGGAACCCGTGCTGCGTATCCCGGACGGTCCGGCATGTAGGCGCGGACGGTCTGGGACCCCACCGGACGGTTCGGAGAGCTCCGGCGGACGGTCCGGCCGTACTCAGGACCCACAACGGCCACGTACTTTCAAACCACGACGACCAGAGATAGGTACGTGGAAAACAAATACATTCAAGGCAGCTGGTCGGTTGGTTAAAGCCGGCCCAACTTTTGATCAATTATTGTCTAAATACGTAAAAAAGAAGGCCGGCCCCAGTGACCGGCCAGCAAAGCGACCCCGCTCACCCATTCATGAGCAGCGTCAGGTCAGGCCGATTGGACCACCCCACCAATCGGAAGAAATGAAAGGTCATACTGTACAAGTGAGACCTAACGTACCTGCATGGACACCTCCACCTCCATATCCACCTATGCCATATCCATACACATATTTACCTCTGCCATATGTCCCAAATCAAATGTGGGGCATGCCACCATATCCATTTGGGATGCCACAGTGCCCCGCCTAGGGGGCACCCCAAACATCTGCTTTTGACAGACTGACGCCACCAGTACAAGACCGATTGAGCACTGCTCAATCCGGTCACCAGGCACAAACCCAACAGGATTGCCAGACTACTCGGCCTTCAAGGCCGACCAATCCGGTAGGGGGGCATATGCCTGTAGCAACTCAAAGAACAACAAAAAAGGACATCATCAAAATAGGCACCGCAGATGTTATCATACAGGGAGACAATAAAGGGCCGATGATTTTCGGCGAATCAGCCAACACAACCGAAAAGGATACGGCTACCATCAAAACAGCCGATCCAAAATACTCCATGCCTCGATGGTGCCCAGCGGGATTGACACGATCCCAAAAGAGAAAATTACAGCGCCTAAGAGCAAAGGAGAGCCATGAGAAGGAGGCGGAAAAGACATTTAATGACACACATCCACTATACCCGCCACCGCAAAAGAAATGGAGACCGAAGGCCGTTGAGAAAAAACAAACGGCCACAGAAATAGAAAGTCAACCTGCACCAGGTGCGGGCCGTCCGGCCCCCGCGTGCGGACCGTCCGCCGTTCACCAGGAAGCCTCCAACGACACGACAACATCAATGGAAGAGGACGACCTGCTGGGAGAAGACCTGGTCGACTACGAGGCTTCTCCAGAATGCCCAGGTATGGATGTAAATATTATTGCATTTTCTGCCGATTGTACTATCATCGGCGACGATGAACCTATTGTTGCCCAGTTTGATTTTGGTCCTAAAGAAGCCGCCTTTACTAAACCAAAGGAATCGGTAAATCATTTAAAGCCGCTCTTCGTGCGCGGTCACATTGATGGAATACTGATTGCTAAGATGTTGGTAGATGGAGGGGCGGCTGTAAATCTAATGCCTTATTCATTATACGGAAAATTAGGAAAACAAGATGACGAACTTGTCAAGACCAACATGACCCTCAGCGGTGTTGGGGATAGTTCGATTAAAGCCAGGGGAGTCACGTCCGTTGAATTAACCATCGGGACTAAGACCATTGCTACTGCATTCTTCGTCGCTGATGTAGAAGGAAATTACAGTTTAATTCTAGGCAGAGATTGGATTCATGCCAATCAATGTATACCTTCTACATTACATCAAATGTTAATACAATGGGTAGGCGATGATATAGAACAAGTACATGCTGATGTATCGGCCTGCATCACTGTGGCCGATGCTCCTGTACTCTGGACTTATGAGACTGCTACATGTCTCACAGGAGTAGATTTTTCTGATTATCAGTTCATAAGTATAGATAAAAAAGGTTTTATTCCGGTAATGCTAGAGCCAATGGAGAATCGGCTAAATCCTAAATAAAGTTTAAATGATAAATACACACGAAGTTCATGAGTCTTTGATCACGGATAGTTCGGCTCTCAAAGCCGGATGGGCTGGTCTATCACAAAACAGTTCGGACTTTAAGACCGAACATCTACCGCAGCAAAAAGACAGTATTACGGATGATCCGGTCCCCGAGACCGGGAAGTCCGCCATCACACAAAGATCATCTGATGCCTCTGTGGGGGACATGATAGAGGAATTCAGAGATCTTGATAAACTAGGACAGGGGTTTACATCGGCCGACCCTTTGGAGGAGATTGACACAGGAGATGGTAAAATTCCAAGGCCGACTTTTGTAAACAAGACCCTGGAGACCGATCCTAGAAATGAGATGATCGGTCTATTGAAGGAATATTCAGATTGCTTTGCTTGGAATTACACTGAGATGCCTGGATTAAGCCGAGAGATCGTAGAGCATCGGCTGCCTATTAAATCTGGTTTCAGACCTTTCAAGCAAAGAGCTAGAACATTTCGTCCAGATCTTCTCCCACGCATCAAGGATGAAATCCACCGGTTGCTAGAAGCTGATTTTATCAGACCTTGCAGATACGCAGAGTGGGTCTCCAATATTGTGCCGGTGGAGAAGGAGTCAGGTAAACTTAGAGTATGCATTGATTTTCGCAATTTAAATAGAGCAACTCCTAAAGACGAATATCCCATGCCCATAGCTGACAAATTAATCAATAATGCATCAGTAAATAGAATTATTAGCTTCCTTGATGGTAATGCCGGATATAATCAGATTTTCATGGCCGAAGAAGATGCGTCTAAAACGGCCTTTATATGTCCAGGCTTCATTGGTTTGTTTGAGTGGGTTGTCATGACATTTGGTCTGAAAAATGCTGGTGCTACTTATCAGAGGGCTATGAATTTGATCTTCCATGAATTGTTGGGAAACACTATGGAAGTTTACATTGATGATATCGTAGTCAAATCGGCTGAGTTTAGTTCTCATATAGCTGATTTGCGCAAAGCCTTTGATAAAATGCGTCAGTATGGTTTGAAAATGAACCCGCGTAAATGTGCTTTTGGAGTGTCGGCTGGTAAGTTTTTAGGATTTGTCATACATGAACATGGTATAGAGATAGATCCTGACCGAATCAAGTCTATTCGGAATGTGGGACCTCCGACCTGTAAGGTCGAGGTACAGAAGTTTCTCGGCAAGGTGAATTATTTACGAAGATTTATTTCTAACCTAGCCGGGAAGATTGATGCGTTCACCCCTATTCTTCGGCTTAAGAATGATGCCAAATTCGCTTGGGGGGCAGAACAGCAAGAAGCATTTGATCTCATCAAAAAATACTTATCTTCGGCTCCCGTATTAAAAGCACCACGAGCAGGAGTACCATTCTGATTATACATTGCAGCTGAGGATAAGGTCATTGGGGCTGTTCTGACACAAGAAACTGAGGGGAAGGATCATGTGGTGACATATCTAAACCGAAGGTTGGTGGATGCTGAAACAAGGTACACTTTTATTGAGAAGTTATGCTTATGCTTGTTTTATGCATGCACCAAATGTAGATGTTATTTATTGTCTAGTCATTGCACTGTTTCCGGTCAAGCCGATGTGATCAATTACATGTTACATAACCCAATTATGAGTGGTAGAATTGGTAAGTGGGCTTATGCACTCATAGAATATGACTTGGCCTATGAACCATTGAAATCTATGAAAGGCCAAGTCGTAGCGGATTTCATTGTAGAACATCGGATTAATGATACTCATAAACTAGACATGTCATACCTCACTATTACTCCTTGGACTTTATATTTTGATGGATCGGTTTGCAATGAAGGGCAAGGAATTGGCATCGTACTTGTTTCACCAAGTAATGTCTCCTTCGACTTCTCTAGCCGATTGAAAACTTATTGCACTAATAATCAAGCCGAATATGAGGCCCTCCTATTCGGCTTAGAACTTTTAAATGGTATGGGAGTAAAACATGTGAAGGTATTTGGTGATTCTCAGCTGGTTATCCAACAAGTGTTAGAAGAATATCAATGTTTTGATGGTACTCTAAATAGTTACCTTGAAAAATGTTGGGGTATAATTCATTCTTTTGACGAATTCAGTATTCGGCATATCTCTAGAGTTGAGAATCATAGAGCTAACAATTTGGCACAAGACGCATCAGGTTATCGGATAAAGCGAGGGAGATTTCACAACGCTGAGAATCTGATAACCAGTGCAGGGCTAATTCCCTAGGTCACGGACCGTCCGCGTCGAGACACCGGACCGTCCGGGGTTACCAGAAATGTTCTCTTAATTGATTCGGCTGATAATGAAGCCGATGCAAGTGATTGGAGGACACCTATACTTAATTATTTAAGAAACCCCAATATCAGGACAGATAAGAACATTCGGCGAACAGCTTTTAAGTATGTCTTGATGAGTGATGAACTCAACCGCTGAACAGTCAACGACGTCCTGCTTAAGTGCTTGGGCCCAGATGATGCTATATTGGCCATGGCCGAAGTACATGAAGGAATTTGTGGTACCCACCAATTGGCTCCAAAGAAGAAATGACTGTTGCGAAGGTCTGGTTTTTATTGGCCTAACATGATAGCTGATTGTTTCAAGTACTACAAGGGTTGCCAGGTGTGTCAAAAATTCGGCGACCTACAGTTGGTCCCTGCAGCTGAATTACATCCTATCATCAAGCCTTGGCCTTTCAGAGTATGGGGATTAGACTTTATTGGAGAAATTCATCCTTCATCATCAAAGGGGCATCGGTTTGTGTTAGTTGCCACTGACTATTTCACCAAATGGACTGAAGCCATTGCTCTGAAGAACATGACGCACAAGGAGGTAATTGAGTTCATAACTGAGCATATTATTCATAGGTTCGGCATTCCCCAGACCTTGACTACAGATCAAGGTACTTCTTTTATGTCAAAGGAGGTACGTGAATTTGCCGAATCATACAGGATTAAGCTACTTAATTCATCTCCATATTATGCTCAGGCCAATGGACAGGCCGAGTCTAGTAATAGGACATTGATTAATTTGATAAAAAAGAAGATATCTGATAATCCTAAACATTGGCATAAGATTTTGTTTGAAGCTTTATGGGCTCATAGAATATCTAGACATAGGGCTACTAAAGTATCTCCTTTTGAGCTTGTCTATGGGCAGGAAGTAGTGTTGCCTGTGGAAATAAGTTTGAATGCTGTCAGGATTGCCAGACAAAATGATCTAACTGTTACTGATTATTATAATTCAATGATGGATAATATTGATGAGGTGACCGACAAGAGGATGATAGCTTTGGAAGCAATAGAAAAGGACAAGATCATGGTAGCCAGGGCCTACAACAAGAAGGTCAAAACAAAATCATTTCAAGTAGGGGACCTGGTGTGGAAGACCATTCTGCCTCTAAGGAATAAAGACCGGAAGTTTGGGAAATGGTCGCCAAGCTGGGAGGGTCCTTATAAAGTAAGACAGGTGATGTCTGGCAACGCCTATTTGCTACAAACATTACAAGGCAAGGATTTGCCTAAGGCTTTGAATGGGCGTTTCCTCAAACAGTACCATCCTAGTATGTGGCAAGATGCGTAAGAGAACCGATGTAATCACATCGAGTTAGTTGCTTTTGGTTTGCTTAGCTCCACCAAAAGGCAGGGGGGCATATGTTGAGCACACTTTTGAGCCGGCGGACGGTCCGGCCCTGAGGCCGGACGGTCCGCGGTCCGGACAGTCCGCGCCTGTGGGCCGGACGGTCCGCACATGCGCAGAGCAGTTTAGGGTTCCGTGTTTTGTGCTACGATTGTTAGCTATATTCGCGGGATTAGCTCGGAATCAGTTGTGTAAAGGGTCCAACCCCCCTCCTCTATAAATAAGAGAGGTCTACGGCCGATTTGTAATAATCAATCGAATCAATACAACTTCTATTTCGCATTTTATCTTAGGAGTAGTTCTAGTTTAGTTTAGGTTTAGTCTTCCAATCCCCAAATTCTCCGCCTCTCCTTGACTCTACGTCGATTAGAGGAGTCTAGGTCGGCCTGCCCGAGCCTAGACACCACCTAGGATCTCTCCTCCCCGACGGGGTCCCTCCCGGGAGCGAGATCCAGGCACAGCCGGTGACTCCCGCCGCCTCTGCGTACGCGCGGACCGTCCGGCCCCTAGGGCGCGGACCGTCCGGCCGTCAGGCAGAGAAGCCCTAGCCGGGCACCAGGCCGCGGACCGTCCGGCCCTAGGCCGCGAACAGTCCGCCCCTGCGTAGAGAGTACCACCGCGCCTCGCACCAGGCCGCGGACCATCCGGCCCCGCGCGCGGACCATCCGCCCCTGTGCAGAGGGCACCGCCACGGTTCTTGTTGAGTGTTTGACGCTCCGAAAAGGCGTCAACACATATATCTCACATGTTCGAATTCCACTTAACGACTAGTTTGGCAATCCTATTTTCTCAAGGGATCCTCAAGGGAAAATAAGCTAATTTATCTTAGGAAAATGAAAATACTTTGGAAAAATGGTGTTGTGAAACTAGCCCTAACCGATTAAACCCTCTCAATTGCAGTCAACTCCTCGCTAACTTGATTGTTAGGTAAAGAAAGGCTTATTTAATATATTTGCATATAAAAAATTGGAAATTCAATTGGTGTTGGTTTTTTCAACATTGTAAGCTTGTTGTTCTAACTTGAGTTGCATCAGGACTTGAAGTGAAGCTAGTCAAGGCCATGCTCCACTGTATCGTGTGAACAATACTAGATTATATTCTATTAGATTAGTTTAGGGTTTTTAGGAAAGAGATAAATTAGATAGATTAAGGTATTTTCTTAGGAGCCAAGTCATTTAAAAATGAGAGAAGCCAAAATCGCTTGTGTTGGTGACTTGTTCTCAAATGCTTCGGATTAAGAACAAGGCAACATAAAAAGTGTTAAATGATAAGGTCCTTCGTCCTTTGAAACATTATTTCCCTTCGGGATATAACGTGCTCCGGACGAAGGTCATAAACAATATATCTTCGTAGGCACGATAAGTTATGACGAAGAACTTATGCATAGCATAAAAAGTAATGTAAACATTTAAATTTTATCACAATGTCATTTCTATTTTATTATTATGTAACAATAGAAATGACTTCAAATTGCAAATGTACCTTCGGATCGCAGGAAGGCAAAAGTACAAGGATGACGCAAAAGCAAATGCCAAGTCAGCGTGAACAGTACGGGAGTACTGTTCATCTATTTATAGGCGTGGGACGCAGCCCATGTAAAATTACATTCATGTCCATTACATTTGCTAATGACCTATGGGAGTCTGTCAAGGCCTAAGTAGTCTTTTCATCTTTAGGTCGGTTCCCCGTTCTGCTATCGCGACGAAGCTTTCCTGCGCATAGCTTCGGCTGCGCGCCATCCTTCGTACAGCATGGTAATCAGCCCGTCCTTCATCAACCTCCTTTCGTCTGGCTTAAGCTTCGTCCTGTCCGTACTCCATGTTCACAATCTGAGTCCGAGAATACCTGTTCATATAATTCACTTGGAAAATATTGTCAAATCTTGTTTTTGAGGACCTTCGGAGGACGAAGGCCCCCAACAGTAGCCCCTCGCAATATTAATTTGTCAGTGACAAATTCAGATTGCGATATGGACGAAGGCCTTAAGCCGAAGGTCCGAAAAAACACCTTCCCTTTGCTAGAATAGCAACATTCACTGACAAGCGGGGTCTTTCAATTTTCAACGCACTGGGCGTATAAATAAGATCATACCGCAAACTCATTTTGGTACTCTCACTTGCCATCTGCTTCCGCCCACTAAATTTTTAGCTCTTGCGTACTAAGATTTGCTGATCTTTTGGTTTTGAAGCTTCGGCCTTAAAAACAGTTTTTTAGTGTTTCCGAAGATGTCTGAAGATAAGAAGGTCCCTGCTGAGATGAAGCTGAGTCTCGACGAAGAGAAGAACTTGGGGTTCCTTATAGCAATGGCGGAGACCAATACGGAGAAAATTACCAAGGAGATTCTGGAAGGTTTGTCTGAAGATACTGGTGACAGCGACAGTTATGATGTAGAAAGTGGTGGGGAAGAGTCCGAAGATCGACCATGGCGGCCAAGTCACACGATTTTCGGGAAAACCACTATTAAGCAGAGCCATATTGACAATATGAGGGGGAGATATTTTCGAGATATATCTATTGTGAGGGCTGATGCTGGAGAAAAAACTTCTCCCACTCCCGAAGAAGATGAAGTCGTAATCTTCCGAAGCTTTCTCAAGGCTGGGCTTCGATTCCCCCTAAGCAGCTTTGTTGTCGAAGTCCTGAAAACATTTCAAGTCTACCTTCATCAAATTACTCCCGAAGCTATCATAAGAATGGGGATGTTTGTCTGGGCTGCGAAGAGCCAAGGTTTAGAACCAAATGCTAAAAGCTTTTGCAACATTCATGAGCTGTTATATGAGACGAAGCCCTGGGGGAAAGAACAATATCACAACAACTTTGGGTGTTACAGCTTCGGTGCCCGCTCCGGGTCAAGCCGCCCTGTGCCAACCTTTCGGAAGAGGTGGCCCGGAGCCTGGATGACAGAGTGGTTCTATGTAAAGAATGACTTAACAGCGCAGGAAGATGTTAAGAGTATCATTATGCGCCCCATCTGGCAACACTTCGGACTTCGAAGGCCGAAGGTTGAAATGGATGAAGCAGCCGAGGAATGCCAAAGAGCCTTCGGCGTAATCTGCTCTTTTATTGGGACACGGGACTTGGTCCAAGAGCATATTGCCTTCAGGGTGTGGCCACTTGCAGGAAAGTGGGAAATGCCGAAGGAGACCATCAAAGAGTCCGACGAAGGCGGACTGGTCAGACTGAAATACACATTCAAATACGGGGATAAGTTTGTTGAACCTGATGACGACTGGTTGAAAAGCATTGAAACATTAAGTGATGAACTGCTTGGGGTGTATTCAAAGGCCGAGAACACTGCATTATCGGCAGCCTTCGGAGGCCGAAAGAAGAAAAGGCTCAACCGGGTATTTGATGCAATCGGGTTTGTCTACCCTGACTACCATTATCCGGTGCCGGGCCGCAAAAGAAAAAATATTTCTCCTGCAACAGAAGTTGCCACAAGTGCTTCTAGTGAGCCAGCGCCGCAAAGAAAAAAGATGAAGGTGCTCACCCACCGGACACGCTTTATTGAGCCGGCCACAGTGCCAGAATTTATTGGTGAAGTCTCTTTGGCCTCTGAAGCTACAGAACCAGCTCCAGTGCCGAAGATAGAAGAAGAAACTGAAGCGCCTTCAGCAGAGAAGGCAGAAAAACCGAGAATTGAAGGGCCAAAAATATCGGAAATCTTAAGTCCTTCAGTAAATGTTGAAACAATAAAAAATCAAAAGGGCCCATCGGTAACCCCAAAAAGAAAAAGAATGGTGAACGTGCTAGATGTCTTGGAGACAATTAAGTCTTCAAGCACAACTCCAAAGAAGACTGTTGAACTTGCTGAAGCGTCTACTGAAGCTTCGAAGCAACAACTGGAAGCTGAAGCTGGGTCTTCAGAGCCCACCAAGGAACAATCTTTGGAAACCGAGAAAATAAAAATATCAGAACCAGTTTTGGTTGAAGAAATTGACACTGCCGCCCCCGAAGCTCCTTCCGACATATGCGATTACATCGTGCGACATGCTTCGGGGAAGAAATTATCTGAAGAAGAGACTTATGAAGCCAATCACTATGCTAGAGAGTTGAAATATCCGAAGGGGGCAGTAGTGTTCAATGGGACAAATGAAGATGACTTCCTATACTGCCTCCCTGATAACAAAGAATTATCTGTCTGCCGGGAGATGGCTAGAAGTATGGGGTTCCCGAAGCTCGAAGCTGGATTATGTGCTATGACGAAGGAGGATCTCGCGGACAGTCTTGCATACAATAGCCTAAAGGTATGGGAATTAAGCGCTTGAAAATTTTTTTTTAATTCGTAACTCATTCTTTTATTCTTATACCAACTTTTTTACATGTAGGGTTTAATCCTAAGCAACGCATTAAGAGCACAAAAGAGTGCCGAAGATGAGAGCTATGAAATTGCGTTTAACAACCTACGATCAGAAGTTATTAAACTGAGAAACGAAGCTCTAGAAAAGGATAAAATTCTGCTTACATTGGTAGACAAAGTAAAAAAGGACGAAGCTGCCTCAAAGGTCCAGGCCGAAGCCCAAAAACGTGAGATTAAAGATCTTCAGAAACAGCTAGCTAGAGCTAAAGAGGAACGTGTGCTTGAAGAAACAAAACGAGAGCTTAGTGATCAGTTGGTCAATCATTTAGAGTTAAGTGTTAAGGAGCTTCGTGCGTCCCAGAGGAAATGCTATGTTAAATCTATTGAATGCGTCAAAAAGATAAAATCCAGCTTCGCCAGCGTTGGCGCATTTTCTAGTGAGGAGAATTTCTCAAGAGGCAATCCCGAAGGTCCACTGGATTGGATCAGTCACGAAGCAGAGGCCTTCGAGGAAATCCTGAGTAGCCGCGGTGACATCTGCGCTTTTTCGGGCGCCAGAGGAGTTGCTACTGTTTTGGAGAAGAAAGGTTGTGATCATGTAAAATCCTTAGCTCAGTCCGAAGCTGCCTTGTCCTCCGAAGACATCAAAGACCCCTCGACCGAAGCAAGCATGGTTGTCGGTAAATTCTTTACTGATATCTGGGACAACGGCGGCCGAGAAATGGCGCAAGAAATTATTCAAAGGAGTGAAAAAGGCATCCATGATGCTAGAAAAGTGACAGAAGTTGCTGAAAAAAGTACAGAGCCCGAAGGGCAAATAGGTATTAATTAGTCGCTCTTGTTGTGTTGTAATTTTTATTTCAAACTTTGTTCGCGGTTTGTGATAGTAATGTAGACATATTCCCTTCCCTCAGAACCTACTGGATCGTCTGCTGACCCTCACACGAAAGAGGATGACGAAATTAAACAAATGGCCGAAGCTATCATGGATAAAGTTGTTGAACAACTTCTAAATGAGGCTGCCGAAGTAGTACTAAGAGAAGACTAGATGATATTAGAAAAAACATTTGAAATGTGATCTATGTAATATTTTGTACATTTGAATGTAATATATAAGTTTCTTTTCATTATTCAATTCTTTACGATGCATGTAACTTTACATACGTACCGCTTTTAAGCCTTCGGCGAAAAAACACCTTCCCTTCTTTTCATGCTTCGTGAAGATAGAAACCCCTCGCTCTGACGAAAAATATCCAAACTTCGTGAGAACATTTTCCGAAGCTATATTCCGAAGATTTTTACTTTCTCAAAGCATTCTTCCGAAGGTTGATACTGTCCTCCCTTCTTTTGCCATATGCAATATGATGTATGATGCTTATGCTATGCAAAATGATGTGATGATGCTATGTTATGTAGTTGTATTTGATTCCGAAGATACACACATATCCCCGTGAAACACACAATTTTTTTATATCAGCACTGACTTTTCGCTATAAGCTCTGCATTCCCTTAGGAACGTCTTTGGAGCTTCTTCGCCTTTTACTTAGGCGGTATCAGCGTTGACTTTTCGCTGTAAGCTCTGCATTCCCTTAGGAACGTCTTTGGAGCTTCTTCGCCTTTTACTTTTGGCGGTATCAGCGTTGACTTTTCGCTGTAAGCTCTGCATTCCCTTTGGAACGACTTTTGAGCAGAAAACTTACACTGCGCTCCCTTTGGAACGGCTTTTTGTGACGTCAACAACTTACTCTGCGTTCCTTAGAACGACTTTCTGTCACTTCGAAGGATTTTTAATAATTCGAAGGTCCTCCTTGTTATCGCAAATTTTTAAGCTTCAGCAACTTAAGCCTGTGGAGAAAATAGGTTTTCCTCGTGGGAAACAACGAAATTATTACATGAAAACTAACAATGTTCTTTGTTGCACGGAAAATAGAACTGAATAGAAAAGACTGCTATCAAAGGTAGGATATATGTCAATAAATGTGCTTCGACTCTGGCACAGTGCTATTGACTGAACGAGCTTCGGATTGTTCTCTGAAGTCCCTTTGGTGTGGGGCATATTGGCTCCCTTCTGGCTGTTGGCCTTGTTGCAGTGGAGGTGGAGGCGGAGGCTGTTGCCAGGAAGCTTGAGGTTGACTTGCCGAAGCTACAGAAACTGCAGGGTGGTTGTCTATGTATTGTGGGATGTAAGGCGGATGGTACGAAGCAGTGTGCATGACCTGCTTCGGCTGAGCTTGTTGCGCTGCAGCTTCGGCTATTTCCTTTTGCTTCTGGATTGTAACATGGCACATCCTGGTGGTATGGCCCTTGTTTTCTCCACAGAACAAGCAAAACATTTTCCTTGGTTGATCTCCAAATCTTCCGCCGAAGCCCCTGGCACTTCTGCCTCTTGGAGCTGGTGGCCGGAAGAAACTTTGCTGTTGCCCCGAAGCCTGTGAGGAGCACTGTGGCCTGTTCTGCTGACTCCCCTTATCATCATTTTGAGTAGAGTTGTGGATGGACCTGACATGCCTCAGATAAAATCTTCCTCCGAAGCCCCTGGTCATTTCAGAAAATCTGAAAGCCTCCTCCCTTCTTTGGCGAAAATCATTGTCGGCACGAATGTACTCGTCCATTTTCTGGAGTAGCTTCTCCAAAGTCTGAGGAGGCTTCCTAGCGAAGTATTGAGCTGAAGGTCCAGGTCGAAGCCCCTTGATCATGGCTTCGATGACAATTTCATTGGGCACCGTTGGTGCCTGCGCCCTCAAACGTAAGAACCTTCTGACATACGCCTGAAGGTATTCTTCATGATCCTGAGTGCACTGGAACAAGGCTTGAGCAGTAACCGGCTTCGTCTGAAACCCTTGAAAGCTGGTTAACAACATGTCCTTCAGCTTTTGCCATGAAGTAATCGTTCCTGGTCGAAGGGAGGAATACCAGGTCTGAGCAACATTCCTGACAGCCATAACAAAAGACTTTGCCATGACTGCAGCATTGCCACCATACAAAGACACTGTTGCTTCGTAGCTCATCAAAAACTGCTTCGGGTCTGAGTGGCCATCGAACATGGGAAGTTGGGGGGGCTTGTAGGACGGAGGCCAAGGTGTAGCCTGCAGCTCAGCGGACAGGGGAGAAGCATCATCGAAAACAAAATTTCCATGATGGAAATTGTCATACCAGTCATCTTCGTTGAAGAAGCCCTCCTAATGAAGGTCTTTTTGTTGAGGCCTTCTGTTCTGCTCATCGTGAGTAAGATGACGAACTTCTTCAGAAGCTTCGTCTATCTGCCTCTGCAGCTCAGCTAGCCTGGCCATCTTTTCTTTCTTCCTCTGCACCTGTTGATGAAGCATCTCCATATCCCTGATCTCTTGGTCTAGTTCATCCTCCTGAAGCGTCGGGCTGACGGCCTTCCTCTTCTGGCTTCGGGCCTCCCGAAGAGAGACGGTCTCCTGGTTGGGGTCCAGCGGTTGCAGTGCTGCAGCCCCAGTCGCTGAAGCTTTCTTCGGCGCCATAGCGAGGGTCTATGGCTTCCGAAGGTGTTCAAAAAACTCAAAGTGGAAGTGAGTTCACCGGAGGTGGGCGCCAATGTTGGTGACTTGTTCTCAAATGCTTCGGATTAAGAACAAGGCAACATAAAAAGTGTTAAATGATAAGGTCCTTCGTCCTTTGAAACATTATTTCCCTTCGGGATATAACGTGCTCCGGACGAAGGTCATAAACAATATATCTTCGTAGGCACGATAAGTTATGACGAAGAACTTATGCATAGCATAAAAAGTAATGTAAACATTTAAATTTTATCACAATGTCATTTCTATTTTATTATTATGTAACAATAGAAATGACTTCAAATTGCAAATGTACCTTCGGATCGCAGGAAGGCAAAAGTACAAGGATGACGCAAAAGCAAATGCCAAGTCAGCGTGAACAGTACGGGAGTACTGTTCATCTATTTATAGGCGTGGGACGCAGCCCATGTAAAATTACATTCATGTCCATTACATTTGCTAATGACCTATGGGAGTCTGTCAAGGCCTAAGTAGTCTTTTCATCTTTAGGTCGGTTCCCCGTTCTGCTATCGCGACGAAGCTTTCCTGCGCATAGCTTCGGCTGCGCGCCATCCTTCGTACAGCATGGTAATCAGCCCGTCCTTCATCAACCTCCTTTCGTCTGGCTTAAGCTTCGTCCTGTCCGTACTCCATGTTCACAATCTGAGTCCGAGAATACCTGTTCATATAATTCACTTGGAAAATATTGTCAAATCTTGTTTTTGAGGACCTTCGGAGGACGAAGGCCCCCAACAGCTTGTGGTTAAATTCTCTACACTATAATGCAGTAGTTTCTATCATCGTCATGCGCCAACACTTTTGCAAAAAATCCCTTATATTTCTTTATAATCAACTCCTCGTCAAGGCCTCCTCATCCCTAATCTCTCCCCTCTCACACAATGAATTTGTCTCCTTCCACTTGATGCTGAAACCTCATGAGGGCAAGAATCAAGTGCATGCCCCGCGGTCCCTCCCCCCCCCACGCGCACCAATGAAGACGACGAGCCCGTCATCAATGGTGGGAGCCCATGCGACGTTTGTCGCCTCGCAGGCGCATCTAGAGAAGGCCTCCTTCTACGACTTCGGTTGCTACATGTAGGGCTCGTACAACTGTTGCAGCGGTCTTGACACCTGAAACCCCACTCGCTGCTATGTTCCTCTGCATATTTGCTCGCCTATACCGGCTTTCACCACCACCGCTTCTCTAATTCGGTTTCCCCTTGTGTCCTAGATTTGTTCCCTTGTAAAACACCAAAAATCCTATTTTTAGGACTCAAGAGAATTCTCTAAATATTTAAAATTTAAATAGTTTTTATAATAAAATTATAAATTAAAATATTTTCCTAAAAGTTAAATATAAAAAATTGGCTATGTGTTTGAATTATTTTATTGAATAATTATTATGGTAAAACATCTTACGAATTATTCATACCGAGTTATATATATTGTTTGAAGCATTTTCATAAATGGATAAATTAATTAATAAAAAAATTCTCTGCATTCATGTTGAGTTTTTGTTTATTGCAGCTAGACTTGATTTTTAAATTTAAAATAGGAAGCATAAATTACAAATAAAATATAAGCTAATATAATGTATCGATGTGTGTTTGGTTGGTTTGTTTGTATGCGACGTCCTTTAGGTAAAGTCGATACAAATTAAGATATCGCAATAAGATATTTAAAAAATACTCCTTTCAACTCGCATGTAACACCCAAAAATTTGATTTAAAATTTAAATAAAAATATATTCTAAGATTTATTAAATTAGATGTTTAATATGATTAGTGTTGATTACTTGTTTTCAATTGCTATATGAAATCAAAAACAAGGCAACACAAAGTTAAAAAGCAGAAACCTTCATCCTTGAATCGTTATCCCTTCGGAGTAACTACTCATGGACGAATGTGAAGTGTAGCCAAATGGAATACACAATGTATAATGAGATAATATATGGAAATCCATCTCATATGCCTTAGCATTTCATTTCTGTTCTCTTCATATGATACAAGTTTACAGTCATACCTTTGCCTTCTAGACACAAGATAGCACAAAGGAGTTTCGAAGGCTAAGCTATACGAAGTTGTAGCACCTAGCAAAAGGTACTTCATGCATGGCTCTATTTATCTATTTATAGAGAAGACGGACCAACTTTGTATGGATTTACAATAATGCCCATCTATTTTCCGTAAATCATTCACAAATGGTATTAGGGCAATAATGTACTTTTCTTGTGTCTTGACTTCACAGGTTCTAGTCTACGAGCTACTTCTTCCTTTTGACTTGTGGCCAAAGTCACCACCTTCAACCATTGTCTTCATTGCTTGAGTATAGACGAAGTGCTTTTGTATGTTGCTTTCTGTCAAAGTTTAGTTTCGTCCATCAGTGAGGGCATTCCTAAAATGCACTTGTTAACCAACAAAGCCAGATGCTAGACAAGTGATCTTCGGCATTCAAGTGATCTTCGGCAAAGTTTTTCCTTATACCCTTAAAGCAATCATGTGACATAACTAATCAAAGGACCTTCGGCAATATAGGCCTCCAAAAGTAGCCCCTTGCGGGATGAGTTTGTTGTTTCATAACGAGCTTAGACCACAAAAAATTATAATTGGACGGCCTTGTGCCGAAGGTCCGAAAATACCTTCCTGAAGCTCGTTATGAAATTGTCTGACGTGCATAGCAGGACCCAATGGTCGTTGGGTGCGACAGTTAAAGTGAAACAATTGCGCATATAAAAGGGAGTGGTACCCAACATTATAGGGTATGACTTTTGATGCTTGTACTCACTACTGCTAGTGCCCACTCTGCCTTCGAAGCTAACTCCGAACACTGTCTACTTGCTCCCGAACCAGCCTTAGCCAGTTTACAGATCACATGCTTTTCACTTAGAGTGGTATTAGAGATGTCGCTGACACCATTAACAAAAGTGCTAGAGGCACAGGCTGAGGAAACTGTTCCGGCGTTGGGAGCTACTTCTTCCTAGGCCAAAGTCGGCTCGCTGAACCAATCTGAAGTTAGCGTGGACATAGATTTTTAGGAGGACAACACGGTCATCCACCCTATGAAGTCGAACCATGTGGACTCTGGAAATCCAAGATCAAAGAAGGGCACATCAAGGTACTTAACTGCTTCGGCTACATTGACAATATTGACTAGGTGCGGTTAGGGGGTGACGAGTGAGTACCGAGTCCAAGGGAGGACGAAGTTGTCATGTTTCGGTGCTTTTTGAAGGCTGATCTTAGGTTTCCTTTACATAAGGTGATAGTTGCAGTGCTAAAGAGGTTTAAAACATCTATCTTCATCAGCTTACCCCAAATGCTATAGTGCGTTTAGGAATTTTTATCTGGGCTGTTCGAAGTCAAGGAGTAGAATTTGATGCCGAGGCTTTCTGTGAGGCCTTCAGTCATATTCATGAATTGCATTTCCAGACGAAGGCAACAATAGTCCTTCATAATAATTTTGGTTTCTATAACTTTGTGTATTGAAGAGGTTCAATGTCCTTTCCTGTAACATCCTAGTTTTTGACTCCAAGGTTAGAAACCCTAAACTCCTAACCCTCCCCATTATTTCTCTTAAGACCTCATCTCATGAACATTTCATTCATTATACAAATACACCATGATTGCTAGTGGCACTTCACATATAGTATTTCATTTTGGCACCTAGGAAACTTAAATGAATATTTTTGTAATGGAGAAAAGGAATTAAGGAAAAAGAAAAGAGAAAATGGAAAGAAAAAGGAAAACTCCTCCCCCCTCCGCTCATGGCCCAGCGCGGCCCATTCTCCGTGTCCGTTAGCCTGCACGACGCTCTCCCCCTCTCCCGCTGACTGCTCAGTCCTGCCCGTCAGCCGCGCTCCGCCCCACTCTGTCGCGCTCGCTCTTCCTTTGACGGATGGACCCCGCCCGTCAGCCCTTCTTCCTTGCTCGTGACCTCACCGGCGCAAACCCCACCGACCACCGTCCTCCCTCTCTCTCACTGCCATTACTCCTACGCCAGTGAAGTTAGGCACCGCTCCACCCCCAGTTCATTGTGCTCGTATCCCTCCACGGCAGCCTGCCTTGAGCCGTCTCATCCCTAGCGCTGTGCGCCATCATCGCCGCCATTGTGCACCTCGCTGGCTGGTTTTTGGCTATTTCCCTCCCCAGGCGCTTATAAAAGGGACCGCCTCGAGCTCCACATCTCCTCACACCGGCCTCAGCCACCCCTCACCCCTCCCACTGAGCTCGATCAAGCCGGCGCCGTCGCCTCCCTCCACTCTGGTGAGCTTCTCCCCTTCCTTCTTCGGTGGCCTAAAGTCCAATTAACATAGTTCACACGCTTCACCACTTCACCACAAACATGGCGCACCACCCTTCTTCCCCTATCGCGCCCCGTGGCCTCACCGGCGACCTCACCGCCGCAGAGCCCGCCACCTCACCGTGGACCGGCCGTCCTGAGCCCCCACCAGCCAAATTGACCCCACCACTGTGAGCCCCTACTCCTGCCCGTGCTATGCCACCACCTTGACCACCCAGAACCAGATCACCTGCGAGGAACCAACGTCGAGCCACCGGTGGCTGGTTCCTCCTCCCCCGCGAGCGGACCGCCGTTTCCCCCTGACGCCATTCCCCCTTCCCCTCACTGGCATGTGGGCCCGCGCCCACGGTGCCATCCCTGGGTCGTGCCCCGTTGGCGGGCCTAGCTAGGCCGGCTGCCCGCGCAGCCGCGCGCGCACTCGAGTTGGCCAAAATCCCCCCGGCCCGCTTAACCAAGAATTCCTTTTTCTTTTTCCTTTTCTATCTTTTTCCCATTTTCTTATATATATACACATGTTGATATTTTATGCACCAAAAATAGTCCAAATATTCTTTAAGTCACTCAATAATAGTATTTAGAATTTGACAAACTTTATTAGCCAACAAAGTTTGATGTATTGTTATTGCCTGTTTTTGCAAGGCGAAGAGGTGTCCGACCTCCGAAAATCGTAGCTCCGGAAGAAGGGCAGGAGCCCGACCTCCTAGGAATAGAGCTTTCATGCCAAGAGAGCTTCGACGAAGGCAAGTCCATTCTACCCTTGATGCATGAAATTACTATTTCTAACACTACCTATGCCGGGATATGGGTTGGGTTCTATGCATTGTGAGTCGAGTGATAGCCTACACTAAAGAATATCTTTTGGGTACAAATATGTGGGTTGAGGCAATGGTTTTTCTAAAAAGAGAAATGTTTTCAAAGAGTGTATGATGAAGGGTATTCACCTTTATCACCAACTGAGAGGGATGATCAGGGACTCCCTGGTTTAGGGGAGGGCCTAAGGTGTTGGCTCAGCCGGGTTAGGTGTGAGCATGAAGGATTATCCCCTCATATAAGGACCGGTTTGTCATCCTTCACTACATGTACTCATGACAAGTACAACCATTCGAGACTGTATGGGCACTCACTCAATCTGATCTTGCATGGTCCGAACCCCAGGGTTATGGCGGCTAGGGAGCACCAGGAGGATAAGGAAGGGGAATGTTTTGTCTGGTTTAGGCATTGTGACGGAACCTTCCAAGTCATTAGGCCCACCTACAGTTGTCCTTGTGCAACGGACCTTGGACAACCCTGTAGATGCACATAATCACTCGACAAGTTCAGTATCTGTATCCTTTTCCTCGCCCAAGAGCGTTTCATGTGTCACGCAGATATTACAACACATCGGAGGGATGAATAAGTGGAAGTGAATTACAATAACTTAATTTACATTCATTAAAATATAGAGGAAGTGTTATAGTTATTACAATCCAGGGTATATGAGTGCATAAGTATTATTATTACAAACTTTGGGAGGCAAAAACCCCTCCTTCATAAAAAGTATATTGTTCTTCAAAACGGAGGCCATCATCCTCCCGCAACCACTTCACAGTTGAGGTTTGTCCTTGGGCACCACGTCCTTGGGCACCACCTTAGTGCAAAAATAGCAAAATTCCGCTGTTTCCACACCTACAACAACATGGGTTCGAAAACCCTGAGTACGAAGTGTACTTTCGCAAGTCTTAACCGTCAAAATAAAAGACTCTCAAGCATATGCTGGCTTAAGGGAGTCAAGGTAAGGCTTAATCAAGAATCAAGACTCTATTTGCAAAAATGCTTACTAATAGTGGATCCTTAAAAATCCAGTTTTATTAGCAAGTTGAGTCGTTACCTGTCACTAGAGTTCTTTCTACCCTAGTTCAAGCACTTGGCCTATACTAGCCATCCATTTATCAATCCATTTTTGTTCACTGGAATGCTACGTGTAAGTCAGTGACCAAGTCTTCATGTCTGAGAAGTAACGGCGATCCGAATTGGTTAATGCTCAGCTGAGGATCTCCAATCACACGACATATGTAGCACTTAACCCTTGCATATGTCAACTCGCCACCGGGTTTCTTAAGACCAGACCGGGTTCACGCCAACTGAGAGCACAGATACGCCACCGTCCAGCCTCTTGCCACGGAGGGTACACGCTACTCTCGCCATCTCTCCACTCCCATTGTGTGTTTGCCTTTCTGGTATTAGTCTGCCCGAGGCAAAGCTTACCCATGACGAGGCATGTGACCAATTAAAGGGTCCTCGGTCAGCAGACCCACTTTGAGACGGTCCTCAATCGACTAGACGGAGACACTACACCGAGACTCTCTTCTCGTGCAAGTCACCCGCCAAGTCTCAGCTTTATCATTTCAAACCCAAAGTTTAGTACCTTGCAGAGGTACATCTTTTTCGATGTTGAACCCATCATGGCCATGATGGATCCACCATCAAGTTTTATTTTTGAAAACATACCATCCACTATGAAGCATCACCTTTTATTTTAAAACAAAACATTTGTTTTTCTAAAGGAGGACTAAGCATCAGAATATCTTTTAATAAAATAGGTAATCAAGGAACGGAAACAGTTCCAAGGAAGTAAATGCAGCAATTGGTTTAACACCCAACTCTCACCTAATGCATGATTCAAGTGATAAAGAGTTTAAAACAGCAAGGAGGTGGCAAATGCACCGGGGCTTGCCTTGTGTTGTAGTAGAGTCGGGCTCTGTTCCACAAATATCAAAATAGAAACAGTTCCTGGCAGTTGGATTTTCTGTTGATGAAGCAGTCTCCTCTTCTTCAGCAGTCACTTCTTCCTCGTTTTGTATACATAACCATATATAACCATAAATGCTCATGTAATTCTTATGAAAATGCAATAATAGAAAAGCTACACCAAGTTGTA
This sequence comes from Zea luxurians, assembly GCA_029449295.1. Taxonomy (NCBI): domain Eukaryota; kingdom Viridiplantae; phylum Streptophyta; class Magnoliopsida; order Poales; family Poaceae; genus Zea; species Zea luxurians. The sequence continues at coordinate 7,290,051 of JAOPSE010000056.1, forward strand.
TCTTGAATACAACTTTCCTTCATGGTGCACTAGGGTAACTATGGTTTTTTTAGGTCAGTACCATAGTAGGGTTAGACATTTTTACCCTAAGGAGCTAGGGTTTTGGGTTTAGGAATCAAACAATATCCAAAGCAAGTCAAACTTCACTCATAGGATCTAAATATCATATTAAGCTTATCCAAAAAGTTTGGTGATTTTTGGAGTCATTAAATAATTTCTAAAATTCCAAAAGACTAGGTTTTGGTCTTCTTAAATACTACATAATTCCTTATTTAGACTAAAAATCTTGGAACTATTTTTATTAAATAGTGGAGAAATTTAGGAGTCCAACAAAACTGGTCTCATATTTTTATCATTTTTCTATAATTTTCTATGGATTTCCTAAGTGTGGCAGAAAAAGAAAAAGGAAAAGTATAAACAGTAATGGGCTTAATCTAACCTGAGCCAGCCCACGATAGGCAGAACGCGCCCGTGTTGCCAGATTTGCACAGGGGACCCTAGTGATTTGAAAAACCCGTGAAGAGTCCTCAACACTATTCACGCGTGTCTCTGACATTTACACTAAGGTCCTCGGTTTTCTGTTTCTTCTCCAAAACAAACCCTGGCAACGACGCGCTCGCCGCTGGCCATCTTGTTGCTCAGACCGGCCATTACTGGCGTCGGCTGCCTAAATTAACTAATGGGTTAGCATAAAAGACCCAAGGCGAACCTAGAACAAGCCTCAATTGAACTAATCCTGCCCTGGATTCACTTGACCACGGTGACGGCGAACAACGTATACAAATCAAAGTGTTCTGGTGGACCTGGAGAGCGAGGGCGGACCTAGAGATGGCTGGCCACGGCACGACGTCTCACGGTGGCGTGGACAACAGATTTGGGGGAAGAACAAAATTCTCCGGCTATGGTGGCTAATCGAGGGCAGGGGTGGATGCTCTGGCTTCGTGACAACCTTGCGGAGCTAGCAGCACTATCAATTTATTGTGATTGAGGGCGGTGGCCCCGAATTTTGAAAGGGGGAGACCGGCGGATGAAGAGAGGGGTGAGTCACTGGCGTGAACTACCGTGGCGTTCACCGGGGCAATGTCTTAGGCGATGGACAGACTACCAACGATTATCTACTGTGACGTGGTAGCTCTTCTAAGTATGTGGCGCGGCTATGAAAGACGGCGAACTCCGGTGAGGACACCTTAGTCAAACGCGCGGCAAGTGGCACAGTGAATAGTCCAGTGATAAGGCTCCACTCCTTCCCTGCGTTGAGATCTTTCACCACAGGCCGTTATCCGTAAACTAGGGCGCATGAATCACGACGACCGGCATCAATCGTGGCGTAAGGTCACCGACGGTGAGATTCACTGAACTAGAAGATCTTTTCGCTACTGTACCATCAGGTTCTTATTCAGTCTGCTTGACAGAGCCATTTGCAGGGCGATTTGCTTCAAAATTCATGTAGTGACTTGACCATCTCTCTATATCAAAGTTGTAGCTCTATAAACCAGCTATAAATCGACTATAGAGACCTGGCTCATTTACCTACTCCTTTGAGCTTGAATCAAGTCCAAAGTTGAGCAGATCTCACTGTCAAACCAATATCAGTCTCTGAGTTGACTGACAGTCAGACTTTAGGGCTAGTTATCTCCAAATTTTTACGACAAGGTTTAATTACTTAAGCAAAGTTATGTTCCTATAATATGTCTATAATCTTGATGTGTTGACCTAGGGCAAATACTTTATGAACTGAGAGATATAGGGTTCCAAAGTTGAACCTATGCACTGAATTTCAGACTTAGACATATATGGTGTCATGGGGTACTTTTTGCAAATAAGTCCAAACTTCATCATTTGGCTTGGAAATCCTCAAAAGTGGAGAGTACTTGATTTGTAATGTTCTAGCACTTTGATATTTGCACTTTGGTCCAAAAGTGCACAAAATTTACACTTAACCCCCCTAGGGTTTCAATTAGGGTTTCTAGGGTTTGTTTTTAGGGTTTTTAGCACTTTTATGGTTTTGATGCCACCCATGTCCTTCAAATGTGATATCTTATGATCTATTCTCATGTATTTTGAGGTTTTAGCTTATTTGTTCTTTACTTATATCCATAAGCCATGATCTAGGGTTAAACACTCTACCCTAGGGTTAATCACACCTCAAATCACATCAGTACAACTTATTTGAAATTTTTACTTAGTGAATGCATTCTAGGTGTAACAAACACATGATATGCCAATGCTCATGATGTTATGCTCAAGTATTAGTGACAGTAACACCAGAGGTGTTACATCCTTCCTCCCATAAAAGAATCTCGTCCAGAGATTTAAGGTCCTAGGGCAAGTAGTGGAAAAGGAAACACGTCATATTTTTATTTTCTTATTTCTTGTACAAAGCAGGGGGTGGTATGGGTCTATTCCATCTTTACAAATAATTGTACATATCTCACAATTTACATGAAGCTAAAAAGCCAGGGAAATTCTTTTCTAAGAAGTCTTGGGTTTCCCTTGTAGCTTCATCTTCAGCATGTTGGTTCCATTGTACCTTATACAATTTAAGAGTTCTTCTTCGGGTAACCCTGTATTTTTGATCCAGGACACGAATGGGATGTTCTGAATATGTTAAGTCTGGTTCCATGGCAACATCCATCAAATCAATGGTTCGATCAGGAACCCGAAGACACTTCTTCAATTAGGATAGATGGAACACATTGTGCACTGCAGACAATGTCTCGGGTAGTTGGAGTCGGTACTCCACTGGTCCACATCTTTCAAGAATGGGGAGCGGACCAATGTATCGGGGTGCAAGCTTTCCTTTTACACCGAAACGAGTCACACCCTTCATTGGTGATACTTTCAGGTACACATAATCTTTGACTTGAAAGTACAAGGGTTGGCGGCGTTTGTCTGTATAAGTCTTTTGTCGAGCTTGTGCCTCTTTTAAGTTATGTATGATCCATTGAACCTTTTCTTCTATCTCTTTCACCATATCAGGCCTGAAAAACCACCTTTCTCCTGGTTCAGACCAATTCAAGGGGGTACGGCACTGTCGTCCATATAATGCTTCAAAGGGTGCCATCTTGATACTTTCTTGATAACTATTGTTATATGAAAACTCTGCCAAGGGTAAACATTCATCCCATTTTTGTGGGAATTCCAGAACGCATGCCCGCAACATGTCTTCAAGTATTTGATTTACTCTCTCAGTTTGCCCACTTGTTTGAGGATGATAGGCCGAACTGTGGAGCAACTTAGTACCCAGAAACTTATGTAGTGCTTCCCAAAACATGGATACAAATTGCGGTCCGAGATCCGACACTTTTGTCTTTGGAACTCCGTGCAGACTAAAAATACGAGCAATATATAACTGAGCATAGACAGCAACTGGGTGATCTGTCTTGATGGGCAGAAAATGGGCTATCTTGGTAAGCCGATCAATTATAACCAAAATAGAATCAAACCCTTTAGCCGTCCTAGGTAATCCCACAATGAAGTCCATGCTAATGTCCTCCCATTTCCAAGTTGGGATGGGCAAAGATTGCAACAGACCAGCAGTCTTCTTATGTATGGCTTTGACACGTCTACAGATGTCACATTTCGCCACATAGTGTGCAATTTCAATCTTCATTTTTGTCCACCAATAATGTTGCTTTAAATCTTGATACATCTTAGTGCTTCCGGGATGAATGGAATATCGACTAAGATGAGCTTCATCCAAAATTTGCTGGTGGACTTCCTCATTTTTAGGCACAACTATGCGGTTATTAAACCATACTATGCCTTGATTATCCCTTCTAAAACAATTTGCTTTGCCGGCTTCTATTTTCTCATGAATATGTCTCATACCCTTATCACTTCTTTGTGCATCAATAATCTTTTGCCGAAGAATCGACTCAAGCTTCAATTGGTTCAAGGTTCCATGTTGAATCATTCCTAGGTTTAATTTCTCCATTTCTTGACATAATGTGGTGTCCGAAGTCCTTATTATAAGATAATGGCAAGAAGCCTTGCGACTTAGTGCATCTGCCACTACGTTGGCCTTGCTTGGGTGATAGTGAATTTCTAATTCGTAATCCTTAATTAGCTCAAGCCATCTTCTTTGCCTCATGTTTAGTTCTGACTGGGTAAAAATATACTTCAAACTTTTATGATCTATATACATATTGCAGATATTTCCGAGCAGATAATGATGCCATATTTTAAGGGCATGAACCACAGCAGCTAATTCCAAGTCATGAGTTGGATAATGTTCCTCATGCCGGCGCAACTGTCTTGAAGCATATGCTATAACTCGACCCTCCTGCATTAAGACACATCTGAGACCACTGCCCAATGCATCACAGTACACATCAGAAGGCTTTTCAATGTCCGGTTGAGCCAATACCGGAGCAGTGGTCAATAATACCTTCAACTGCTCGAATGCTTCGATGCATCTTGAGGACCAGTTAAATTTTGTATCATTCTTCAATAGACTTGTGATTGGTTTCACAATCTTGGAGAAATTTGGAATAAATCTGCGGTAATAGCCAGCCAGTCCAAGGAAAATTCGAACTTGATGTACAGTGGTTGGTGGTTTCCACTCTAAAATATCCTTGACCTTCCAGGGATCAATAGCAATCCCATTTGCACACAATACATGTCCTAAAAATTGGATTTCCTCCAACCAAAATGCGCATTTGCTGAATTTAGCATATAATTGGTGTTCCCTTAAGTGCGTTAATACGATCCGTAAATGTTTAGCATGCTCCTCTTCATTCTTAGAATAAATCAAGATATCATCAATGTTGGGGGTCTGCTTCGTCGCTGAAGGTCCCATAAGAAGAAACACCTTCGGAAGATTGACACAAAGCCGAAGCTATCAATCAGAGAGCTTCGGAGTATATTTCCTGATGCACAGACTTAAAGATGAAATGACCAATCAGCCCACGATAGCTTGCATTATGATTGTAATCCTATGAAAAGGGCATGAATGTAATTACTCACAGACTGCGTCCAGTGTCTATAAATAGATGAACAGTACCCCTGTACTGTTCATGTTATCTGGCGTTCTCTTGTGCACAACGCTCGGATTTTTACCTTCTGTTAAGCCGAAGGTACAAATGTAATTAAATATTGTCTTTATCTATTCAGGTTTATGTAATAAAGATATGTGAATGATGTTATATGATTATTCATGTTATCTTTCATGCTTCATATGCTTTGTTTTTCATAAACTTATATCGTGATGATGAAGGTACGTCCTTCATGACCTTCGTCCGAAGATCGTTATATCCTAATGGAAATAATGCTTCGAAGGACAAAGGATGTTAACATTTAATACTTTGTGTTGCCTTGTTCTTAACTCGTAGCATTTGAGAACAAGTCCCCAACAATCAATGAAGACCACCACGAGTTTATCCAACATGGGCATAAACACCGAGTTCATTAGATATGTGAAGTGGGCAGGAGCATTTGTTAATCCGAAGGGCATAACCAAATATTCGAATAATCCATACCACGTAGTAAATGCGGTTTTGGGTATATCTTCGGGTCGAATACGGATCTGATGATAGCCCGACCTGAGGTCAATATTGGAGAATACCTGTGCTCCAGTAAGTTGATCGAACAAGATATCGATCCGAGGAAGAGGGTACTTGTTCTTGATCGTGACCTCATTAAGGGGTCTGTAGTCCACGCACATTCGAAGTGTTTGATCCTTCTTGACAAAAATTGCGGGACATCCCCACGGTGATGAACTGGGTCGAATGAATCCCTTCTCAAGTAAGTCTTGTAATTGAGTCTTGAGTTCCGCCAATTCATTTGGCGGCATCCGGTACGATCTTCTATAAATAGGAGCTGTACCGGGCTTCAGTTCAATCACAAACTCTACATCCCTTTCTGGAGGCAATCTAGGCAAATCTTTAGGAAAAACATCCAGAAATTCACATACTACAGGAATATCCTAGATTTCTGGGATGATAGCTTCATAGACCCGTCCAAATGGTTTGGCTAGAATAACTACAGTGATGGATAGAAGAACCTCTTCATGGCCATGGCTCAACTTGATAGTCCTTAAGTTAGTGTTAAGGATAGCTTTGTGCTGGGCTAACCAATTCATGCCCAGAATTAGATCTATATCTTGGCCTTTCAAAACAATCATGTTGGTGGGAAAATCCCGTTCAGCCAATGTTACTGGCACATGGAAGGCTACTTCCTTAGTAAATATTTGTCCCCCGAGCTAATGGATAATAAACCCTTCCCTTGATTCAGTGCAAGGAATGCAATATTTTTCCATGAATTTCTTGCTTATGAATGTATGCGAAGCACCAGAATCAAAGAGAATGATTGCTAGGTGATTGGCCACAAGGAACGTACCCATCATTACTAGCTCTCCTTCCGGTGTAGTGGCCACTTGAGTGTAATAAATTCGCCCAGTCTTCTTGACATTTTTGCCCGCTGAATTATTAGCCATGTTCCCTTTGCCTTGATTGGAGCTCCTAGAGTTCTAATGATTGTTGGACTTATTCTACCTCGGATATGGACAATCAATGATAAAATGACCGGACTTTCCACAGTTGAAGCAGCCAGTTGAAGAACTAGGGAGGGCGGGGAAACGAGCACCAGGGGCACTCGACTGATTTGTAGAAGTGGGGGCAGTGGTAGGACGAATGAAAACAGGCTGTTTAAACGAATACGAGGGTGGACAAGGTGAAGAACGATTCTGATTAATCGGTCGGATTACCAACCTTGTTCGCTTCTCAGGTCCTTGATTTGACCTGTCACCTCCAAATCCCTTTGATTTTCCTTGGCCTGTATTCTTGGCTTCTATTGCCAGCGCCGTTCTGACAGCCCTGCTGTAAGTAAGATCCAGACAGGTGGCCATTTTCCGTTGGAGCCGATCATTGAGTCCTCTCATGAAGCAATTTTTCTTCTTCAAGTCAGTGTTTACTTGGTCAATCGCATATTGGGATAAATGACTTGTTGAGATACTACATCACAGTATCCCCTCCTTGTTTTAGTCGAATAAATTCCTCTTGTTTCATGTGTAGCACGCCTTCTAGAATATAGTGTTCACGGAATGCGAGCTTAAATTCATCCCAAGTGACCTGATGTCCGGCTGGTTGAACTGCCACAAAATTTCCCCACCAGGTACTAGTAGGGCCTCTCAGTTGTTGAATAGCGAACAACGGCTTCTGTGTTTCTGTGCAAAGGATTAATCTGATCTTTTGCTCCATTACCCTTATCCACTCATCAGCTTGAAGAGGGTCTTCAGCTTTAACAAAAAGTGGGGGACGCATTTTAGAGAAGTCCAAATATGAGGTTTCACGCGGTCCCTGTGGAGGAGCTCTTCTGCCATGCTGCTGGAATTGATTACCCGCCATCACGAGTAAAAAGGGGGTATTGTCGGCAGTGGCATTGACCAAGGCAGTGATAGCCTCGGCCAGCATTGGTGGTACAGGTGGCGGATTAGGAGTATCTTCCCGACCACGGGAAGATCCCGCACCGTCATGCGCACGAGTCCTTGATGGCATCTGAGGCAAAGAAACATTTGGGAAAAATATAACATGCCGATACACACCATCATTTTACATTACCAAGATGTAATGATATAGACTCAAGTGTACAACATGACTACATTACTTATTTTACATAGGTATAGTTCCTACACTATACTAGCCTAGTTTTCGTCGTCCTTGTTTTCTTCATCCCCTGCTGTGGGAGACCGATCGTCAGCCAGGTTCATGGAAGGAGGAGGCCTAAAAAGGTCCAGCTTCCCATCAATTCCTTCACCTGTTGTCCTTGATGGACCGACTCCCATTGCAACAGGGTCGGTAGGCACGTCCGGGTGCAGTCGCGAATACAGTACATGTACTTCCTCATGTAAAGTATTACAGTATACGTGCAAGTTGTCAAGGGCCACACTAAGCTCGGCCACACGAGCACGAGCTTTGGCTTCCCGGTCCCAAGCAACCGATCGTGAGTTGACAGCCCAATCGACCGCCAATTCCCGTTTAGCAAGCTCGTCTTGCTAGCGTCTGATGTCAGCTGCCAACTCATTTATACGCTGACCATCTTCTACACACAACCTGTTTCGGTGATGTAGCTCCGTCCGAAGCTGTTCCACTTGGGCTTCCAAGTCTCCGATTGGATCGTTGATGCCGCTACTGCTGCCTTCATGTTTTGGAGCCAACTGATGACGAGGCACGCCAATAGGTCCAGTGGACTTGCGCGCGGTTTTCCTCGAATGTGGCATATCTCCATAAGGGGGAAAAATTTATTAGTATAGTTTTTAAACATGATGCATGCATAATTACGGAATCAACCTTCGTTGATTCCCAACCTCCTATATATTGCACTCTATTACCTGGTCTTACAAGATGAACAATTTAGAAAGTGGCAAGGTAAGAATGAAAGAAATTCTCTTGGATAAGTATTTAAAAATTCTTTTTGAAATGCTTCATAATATCTGAAGAGATGGGCTTTGCTCCGATACCAGCTGTGACGGAACCTCTCAAGTCATTAGGCCCACCTATAGTTGTCCTTGTCCAACGGACCTTGGACAACCCTGTAAATGCACATAATCACTCAACAAGTTCGGTATCTGTATCCTTTTCCTCACCCAAGAGCGTTTCACCCGTCACGCAGATATTACAACACATCGGAGGGACGAATAAGCGGAAGCGAATTACAAACTTAATTTACATTCATTAAAATATAGAGGAAGTGTTATAGTTATTACAAACCAGGGTATATGAGTGCATAAGTATTATTATTACAAACTTTGGGAGACAAAAACCCCTCCTGCATAAAAGTATATTGTTCTTCAAAAGGGAGGCCATCATCCTCCCGCAACCACTTCACTATTGAGGTTCGTCCTTGGGCACCACCTTAGTGCAAAAATAGCAAAATTCCGCTGTTTCCTCACCTACAACAACATGGGTTCGAAAACCCTGAGTACGAAGTGTACTTTCGCAAGTCTTACCCATCAAAATAAAAGACTCTCAAGGATATGCTCGCTTAAGGGAGTCAAGGTAAGGCTTAATCAAGAATCAAGACTCTATTTGCAAAAATGCTTACAAATAGTGGATCCTTAAAAATCCAGTTTTATTAGCAAGTTAAGTCATTACCTGTCACTAGAGTTCTTTCTACCCTAGTTCAAGCACTTGGCCTATACTAGCCATCCTTTTATCAATCCATTTTTGTTCACTGGAATGCTACATGTAAGTCAGTGACCAAGTCTTCATGTCCGAGAAGTAACGGCGATCTGAATCAATTAATACTCAGCTTAGGATCTCCAATCACAAGACATATGTAGCACTTAACCCTTGCATATGTCAACTCGCCACCGGGTTTCTTAAGACCAGACCGGGTTCATGCCAACCGAGAGCATAGATACGCCATCGTCCAGCCTCTTGCCACGGAGGATACATGCTACTCTCGCCATCTCTCCACTCCCATTGCGTGTTGGCCTTTCTGGTATTAGTCTGCCCGAGGCAAAGCTTACCCATGACGAGGCATGTGACCAGTTAAAGGGTCCTCGGTCAGCAGGCCCACATCGATACGGTCCTTAATCGACAAGACGGAGACACTACACCGAGACTCTCTTCTCGTGCAAGTCACCCGCCCGGTCTCAGCTTTATCATTTCAAACCCAAAGTTTGGTACCTGGCAGAGGTACATCTTTTCCAATGTTGAACGTATCATGGCCTTGATGGATCCACCATCAAGTTTTATTTTTGAAAACATCCCATCCGCTGTGAAGCATCACCTTTTGTTTTAAAACAAAACATTTGTTTTCTAAAGCAGGACTAAGCATCAGAAAATCTTTTAATAAAATAGGTAATCAAGAAACAGTTCCAAGGAAGTAAATGCAGCAATTGGTTTAACACCCAACTCCTATCACCTAATGCATCATTCAAGTGATAAAGAGTTTAAAACAGCAAAGAGGTGGCAAATACACCGGGGCTTGCTTTGTGTTGTAGGAGAGTCAGGCTCTATTCGACAAATATCGAAATAGAAACAGTTCTCGACAGGTGTATTTTCTGTTGATGGAGTAGTCTCCTCTTCTTTAGCAGTCACTTCTTCCTCGTTTTCTATACATAACCATATATAACCATGAATGCTCATGTAATGCTTATGAAAATGCAATAATAGAAAAGCTACACCAAGTTGTATCTTGAATACAACTTTCCTTCATGGTGCACTAGGGTAACTATGATTTTTTTAGGTCAGTACCTTAGTAGGGTTAGACATTTTTACCCTAAGGAACTAGGGTTTTGAGTTTAGGAGTCAAACAATGTCCAAAGCAAGTCAAACTTCACTCATAGGATCTAAATATTATATTAAGCTTATCCAGAAAGTTTGGTGATTTTTGGAGTCATTAAATAATTTCTAAAATTCCAAAAGACTAGGTTTTGGTCTTCTTATATACTACATAATTCTTTGTTTAGACTAAAAATCTTGGAGCTATTTTTATTCAATAGTGGAGAAATTTATGAGTCCAACAAAATTGGTCTCATATTTTTATCATTTTTCTACAATTTTCTATGGATTTCCTAAGTCTGGCAGAAAAAGAAAAAGGAAAAGTATAAACAGTAATGGGCTTAATCTAACCCGAGCCAGCCCACGACAGGCAGAACGCGCCCACGTTGCCAGATTTGCACAGGGGACCCTGGTGATTTGAAAAACCCGTAAAGAGTCTTCAGCACTATTCACGCGCGTCTCTGAACCAGAAGATCTTTTTGCTACTATACCATCAAGTTCTTATTCAGTCTGCCTGACAGAGCCATTTGCAGGGCGATTTGCTTCAAAATTCATGTAGTGACTTGACCATCTCTCTATATTAAAGTTGGAGCTCTATAAACCAGCTACAAATCGACTATAGAGACCTGGCTCATTTACGTACTCCTTTGATCTTGAATCGAGTCCAAAGTTGAGCAGATCTCACTGTCAGACCAATATCAGTCTCTCAATTGACTGACAGTCAGACTTTAGGGCTTGTTATCTCCAAATTTTTATGACACCAAGGTTTAATTACTTAAGCAAAGTTATGCTCCTATAGTAGCTCTATAATCTTGATGTGTTGACCTAGGGCAAATTCTTTATGAACTAAGAGATATAGGGTTCCAAAGTTGACCCTATGCACTGAATTTCAGACTTAGACATATATGGTGTCGTGGGGTACTTTTTGCAAATTAGTCCAAACTTCATCATTTGGCTTGGAAATCCTCAAAAGTGGAGAGTACTTGATTTGTAATGTTCTAGCACTTTGATATTTGCACTTCGGTCCAAAAGTGCACAAAATTTACACTTAACCCCCTAGGGTTTCAATTAGGGTTTCTAGGGTTTGTTTTTAGGGTTTTTAGCACTTTTAGGGTTTTGATGCCACCCAAGTCCTTCAAATGTGATATCTTATGATCAATTCTCATGTCTTTTGAGGTTTTAACTTATTTCGTCTTTACTTATATCCATAAGCCATGATCTAGGGTTAAACATTCTACCCTGGGTTAATCACACCTCAAATCACATCAGTACAACTTATTTGAAATTTTTACTTAGTGAATGCATTCTAGGTGAAATTTTTACTTAGTGGATGCATTCTAGGTGTAACAAACACATGATATGCCAATGCTCATGATGTTATGCTCAAGTTTTAGTGACAGTAACACCATAGGTGTTACAGGCATGGTGGTGGCCTACTTCCTTCCAGTATAACCGTAAAGGTAAGGACGTGCATGGAAGGAAAGAGCTTCAGATTCGGGTCTCATTGGCCATGAGACCGCAGAGCCGGACTAGTGGGTAAAGTGTACACCTCTGCGTAGAGTTTGAAACCTATTTGAATAGTCCGAGTCCACTGGTATGGACGAGTCTGGCGTGGTATGACAATTAGTGTTTTTATCTTCGTAAAAAGGGGGAGTGTGTGGGTGTTTTTGGTTATAAAAGCAATGCCATGGGAGCGAGAAGCTCGGTGGTGGTTGAGTGTGAAAATGTGCTACTCCTCTCTTTTGGGTAAAAACATCAAGTATCGCCTTTCTCGGAAAAAGAAATGAGTGACTTCAACTCCACCATACCAAGCATGTACCATATAGGTCCCTCTCTCTTTACAGGTGGGATGAGCTTGTAGAATACATAGTGTATTCACCCAGATTGATTTATGTTTTCAGCTGTTGAAGACTTCTTTTCTGCTATATTCAACTAGAAGGGGGTTGTGTCTGCAACCCAGTCTACCTGTGGCTTGGGCTAGATGTTCTTCCACTGTGCTATGTTTCCAGGCTCGCTAGAGCTTGAATTTTGGTATTGTAATAACTATTATTTGAGACTCTATGCTATTTGAAGAAATGAATGTGTTTACTAGCCTCCTGGGACTAGTAATCGTATCACATTTGAGTCCTAAAGGATCGGGATGCTTCAGGTGGTATTGGAGCCATAGGACTGGCCATAGACCACAGCCCTGACCTAAAAAGCTTTCCTTAAAAGAATGACCTCTTAAAGAACCTTCTCTCCTTTCCCCGGTATTAACAACCCTTCTTCTCTTGCTATGAGATCGAGGGCACCTTTGTCCTTAAGATATCCTATTGCTTAGAGGTGGGAGGATTTCCTCACCTTCTTCAAAGTTGTGCGCTTCGCATGGGGATCCGCAAAAGCCGGAGTATGTCTGGATGGAATATCATGAGAATGGGATCGAGAAGTGCTCTATGGCAGTATACCTGGGAGAAAGCCGGAGCTACCCAAATCACCCTCCCTTTCAGATCACCGCTGCTGGCCACCGCTTCCCAGATACCTGCCAGAATGCTGCCCAAAAAGCCCTCCGCCAACTATGCAAAAACTATAGTAGGGAAGTCTTCGAGACACCCCTTCGCTACTTTCCACCCAGCAACAAAAATACCCCTACCTGGAGGAAAAGACTCTAGGCTTTGTTAGGTAGAGATCATAATGAAGATGACCCTACCATAATCTACATGGCTGGATATCTCCACACCCTTGACAACCACTTTGACGACCTTTTCTCCCACTGCACCCACCTAAACTCCCAGGTGGAAAGCCTAGAGCAGGAAATCAAGGAATTGAAAGAAGAAAAGGCAACTTTTCAAGACAGTCTCGAGATGGTAGAAGGCGAGGAAGCCAACACTCGTGAGGCATACCGGACCATGAAGATAGACTACGGTAGGCAGTTGAAGAAGCTCGCCCCCATCAAGAAGATCCGGAAGCGTTTCAAGAGCCAAGGATGCCAGACTGACCCGAAGGAAGAAGCCCCACCAACACTACCTTCCCTAGGGATAGAGAACTTTTCTGACGTCGAGGAAGTGTCCCTGGCTAGCCTTGATGATCTTCTCATGGAGTTTGGAGACACTTTAGTAGAAAACGCTCGTGCGTAGTGTAATCCGTGGTGGTTGTTATGCTTGTAATGAATTGATCTACTAAATAAAATAACATGTTTGAAAAAAATGATGGCATATGCATAATAGTAATCCTTTCTCCCCTCTGGCAGATGGCCTCAGATAAAACCACGCATACCACCTCGGGAATTGGAGCAAGGACTCCCCTAGGTATCGAAGGAGAGGACAGTGAAGATGGGAGTGAGACCCACCTCCCCGCACCTCCGGAGATGCCACTAGACCTAGCCCAAGTTCTGGCCAATCAAACCCGACTCATTGAGGTCCTCACTAGAAGCCTCGAGAACTAGCGTCCGATTGGAGGAAGACCTCAGGACAGAATTGGAGAGTTCCTAAGGCTCAAGCCTCCCACGTTCGCTGGATCTAGCAACCTGCTCGATGCTGATGATTGGCTGCGCACAGTAAAGAGGAAGCTAGAAGCCATTGGATGCCTTGAAAACTAGCGTGTTCACCTAGCTACCCACCAGCTCTCCGGGATGGCTCTATCCAGCCTGGTGGGATACCATCAGCGCTACAGTAAGAGATGCTACCAGGGCAGAGTTTGAGGCTGCTTTCCGAGAGCATCATGTGCCCTTGGGAATCGTCCAGCTCAAGGAAGAGGAATTTCGGGAGTTAACTCAAGGAGGGTGATCCGTTAGTGAATACATCCATAAATTCACAGAACTTGCTCGCAATGCACCTAATGACGTTAGCACGACATCCAAGAAGATGGCCCGTTTCTTGAAAGGGTTAAGACCCAAACTCAAGACCATCCTTGCCAGCCAAGACTTCCTCAGTTTCTCGCACCTCTCGAACAAGGCCATATAGGTGGAAAGAGCACGAGAAGAGGAAAAAGGTCACCTCAAGAGAAAATTTCAAGTTCTATGAGCTCAACAACATGACAGGCACCAGAGGGTTCGATCTTTTGGGTTCCCTTCCAAGGGGTCGAACTTCAGGAAGCCAGCAGGATCCGCTCCGTCATGTCTCAACCAGCTTGTCAAAGTTCCTTCCACACCTAGTCTATTGCAAGCAGCCAACCTCCAACTAATGCTTGTTGGCACTATAGAGACCCCAGTCACTTCAAGAATAATTGTTCGCAGTTGAAAACATCCGTACCAGCCTACTCCAACTCGGTGAATGGCCCCAAGAATGTTTTAGCACCCGCCTCCAAGGCACCCTCCACCAATAGCCAGTTAAGCAAGACCCAGTTCCACGACAGGGCTCGAGTGAACCACGTCGACGCCCAAGAAGCTCAGCAAGCCCATGGAGTAGTACTCGGTGAGTTCCTAGTCGAATTTACCCATCGCTGTGTGCTTTTTGATTCTGGAGCATCTCATTCTTTCATCGCCACTAGTTTTGTGGAAAAGCATGGCATTCCCACTGCATCTTTAGAAATCCCTTTGATCACCTGAACCCCAGGGTCAGACCTTCTATGCCACCTCAAATGCCCCCAAGTCAGAATTCTTTTAAGTGGGGTAGTATTCTTGGCAGACTTAGCCATACTACCATCCCACTGAATTGATGTAATCCTAGGAATGGATTGGTTGACCCAGCACAATGGCATCATAAGCTGCGCTGATAAGACTATTCTTCTCACTGACCACCAGGGAAAATCAGTTTCGTGTAAAGCTCAGCCACCAACCCAAGATCCAATGGTGTTCAGCCTGGCAGCAGAAGGCATATATGTGGTAGAAGAATTCATGGATGTATTTCTTGAAGAGTTGCCAGGAATGCCTCCGGAAAGGGAAGTAGAATTCTACATTGAGCTCCTTCCAGGCACCGCACCAATCACAAAGAGACCATACCGCATGGCTCCAACAGAATTGGCAAAACTAAAGCTTCAGATCGCAGAACTTCAATAGAAGGGGTTTATTCGTCCTAGCTCATCACCTTGGGGAGCACCCGTATTGTTTGTCACCAAGAAGGATGGGAGCATGAGAATGTGCAATGATTACCGATCGTTAAATTAAGTTGCAATCAAGAATAAGTATCCAATACCTCGGATTGATGACCTTTTTGACCATCTTCAAGGGGCCAAATATTTCTCCAAGATTGATTTGAGACTAGGATACCATTAGTTGACAATCAAGGAAGCGACATTCAGAAGACAACTTTTGTTACCCGGTATGGTCAGTACGAGTTTACAGTAATGCCCTTTGGACTAATCAATGCACCCACCTTCTTCATGAATCTTATGAACAAGGTGTTTATGGAAGAGTTAGATAAGTTTATTGTAGTCTTTATTGACGACATCCTCATCTATTCAAAGAGTCGTGAGGATCATGATCATCACCTCTAGATTGTCCTCGGGAGACTTAGAGCGCATTAGCTCTACGCCAAGCTCAGCAAATGCGAATTTTGGTTATAAAAGATATCCTTCCTCGGGCATATCTTGACTGCAGAAGGGATCGAAGTGGATCCATCCAAGGTAGAAGCAGTGTCCAAATGGAAGTAGCCATCCAACGTTAGTGAAATTCGAAGCTTTTCGGGAATGACTCGATATTACCGCCATTTTATCAATGGATTCTCCTGCATTGTGAAACCCTTGACCGAACTCCTCAAGAAGGACAACAATTTGTGTGGACCTCAAAGTGTGAAGAAAGATTCTAGGTCATAAAGAAGAAGCTCACAACCGCACCAGTACTGACATTGCAAGATATCCACCAAAGCTTTGTCATCTTCTGTGATGCTTCAAGACAAGGTTTGGGATGCGTGCTAATGCAGAATGAGAAAGTCATCGCCTATGCATCTCACCTACTCAAGCCTCATGAACAGAATTATCCAACCCATGATTTGGAATTAGCAGCCATAGTGCATGCACTCAAGATACGAAGACATTACTTGATTGGGAACAAATGTCACATATTCATAGATCACAAGAGTTTGAAGTACATCTTTACCTAGCTAGATCTCAACCTCTGTCCGCGAAGATGGCTAGAGCTAATTAAAGATTATGACATTGAAATCCATTATTACCCAGGAAAGGCAAATGTAGTGGCTGACGCCCTGAGCTGAAAACCTTTCAGGAAGGAAGCAACAAACTTTCTAGAAGATTGGAAGAGAGAATCGGCTCAACTAAATGCTTGTTTGGGGGAAAAGGGCAGTGTAGAAGTTAAACCGATGCTGGAAGACCTCATTCACAAAGCTCAACGTCTGGACGCCGAGATGACAGGACTTGCAGAAAAAGGCTAGTAAGGAACAACTCCCGGATCTCAGAACAGATGAAAAGGGAACTCTTTGGTTCAGGAACCGTCTGTGTGTACCAAAGAAAGAGGCACGAGAAATCCTGCTAGATGAAGCCCACAACTTAGCCTATTCTATCCATCCAGGGTCTACCAAGATGTACCTAGACCTCAAGACCAGATACTGGTGGAGAGGGATGAAAAAGGAGATAGCTCAGCATGTAGCCCGGTGTGATACTTGTGAATGAACTAAGGCAGAACATCAAAGGCCCACAGGGTTACTGCAACCCCTTCCGGTGCCCAAATGGACGTGGGAAGAAATCGGCATGGATTTCGTGATTGGACTGCCCTAGACCCAAAAGGGGAATGATTCTATCTGGGTCATAATTGACCGTCTTACCAAGGTATCTCACTTCATACCAGTAAAGACTACCTTCGGAGGAGCCACCCTCACCCGGATATATCTCAAAGAAATAGTCAGACTTCATGGCATTCAACGGAGAATAGTATCAGACAGAGGAACAAAAGTCACCTCAAAGTTTTGGTTGAGTCTTCAGCAAGCTATGGGCACTGTTGGGGACTTGTTCTCAAATGCTATGAATTAAGAACAAGGCAACACAAAATGTTAAAGGTTAAGGTTCATCGTCCTTCGAAGCATTATTTCCCGTAGGACATAATGATCTTCAGACGAAGGTCATGAAGGACATACCTTCATGATTGCAGTATACATTAATGAAAGAAGAAGCATGTAAAACATAGAAAACAACATGAATGATTATATAACTTTATCAATCCATCTTCTATTATATTATCATGAATAAACAGAAGTAATACAAATTTACATTTGTACCTTCAGCTTGACAGAAGGAAATAGTACAAGCGTAATGCACGAGCGAGTACAAATCAGCGTGAACAGTACGGGGGTATTTTTCGTCTATTTATAGGCACAGGATGCAGCCTGTGTGGAATTACATTAATACCCTTTACAATTGATTACATTCATGACACAAACTATCATGGGCCAATCTGTCTTTTCATCTTTAAGTCGGTGCAACCCTTCGTCCTAGCTATGTCGTTATGTCGAAGTTCCCAGTAAGGTAGCTTCGGCATTATTTCCGTGTTGATCTCCCGAAGGTGTTTCTTCTTATAGGACCTTCGGCTACTAAGCAGACCCCCAACAATAGCCCCTTCGCGGTGCTAGATCGTTTTTCGTAACAAGCTTGATCCGTGAAAATTTGTCCTAGGCTTCAGAATGCCGAAGGTCCGAAAAACACCATACCTGAGCTCGTTGCCGAGAAACGATTAAAATAATCTGAGCGCGGGGTGGTCCCACCATGCAACGGGTATGCACGATCTACCAATTCATCTTGCACGCACCGTGGTCCACCGTTTAGTGAGTGCGGGTGACTGTTGAGCGGGTACGTGCGACTTGACGATTCACCTTCACACCTGCATCACTTTATAAACAGACGGGTAGGTGCGAAGTTACCACAACATTCATTGCCATTGTACTGTTGTGCTGCTAAAAAATTTAACCATAGACGTAGCGTTTCAATCGCATTCTCAAGCAAAGCATCGTTTTGAACTAGCTTCGTCATAAGAGAGAGCTTCGTTACAACCATAAAAATCATCAATCATTCGTTGAACCGCAAGGAATTCAATGCCTGATGGCTAGAGTACGTTCAACCGCTAGGGTGACCCATGACAGAGAAGAGGCCGAAACTATAGAGACTGCTCCGATCTCTAATGTAATGAAACAATCGGGAATGGTTGTGACAGAGGTAGCTGCTGAGGAAGGTGCACCTGCTACCGAAGCTGAATATGCTGAGATTGAAGAAGATGTTGTTTATGAAGAAGCGGAAGATTATAATACTCTCATGGCAGCCAGACCCAATCACCTGGACTTTGGGAAATCTAACGTTTCTGAGGCTGATATGCCTATGATGATAAAGCTAGGCTACTTCAGAGAAGCTGAGAAGAAGCTGATTCGTTTTGGCGGAGAAGAAACCACTCCGACACCGGAAAAAGATGAGGTGGTAGTTTTCAGGAGCTTCTTCAGAGCAGGATTGAGGTTTCCTTTGAACCAAATGATTGGAGAAGTTTTGGAAAACTTCGAGATCTATCTTCATCAGCTGACTCCTAACGCTATCGTTAGGCTCAGCGTCTTCATTTGGGCTCTCCGAAGCCAAGGTACAGACCCAAATGCCGAAGCCTTCTGTCGAGTGCACGAGCTTCATTATCAGACGAAGGCCAGAGAATATGGTCTTCATGAGAACTTTGGTTGTTACAATTTCACCTACCGCAAAGACATGAAGACACCAGTGGTTAGCTACCGCACCAGGTGGCCAACTGGTTGGAAAAATGAGTGGTTTTATGTGAAGGCCGATGAAAACAAGAGGGAGAAGCTCAAGACGCTAGTACTGAGGCCTCTGAGCTTAAGCTTCGGGCTGACTAGGCCGCTGTGCCGTATGGAGCTGGGGTCACCATGCCAACAAGCTGTGGCAGAATTCCGGGTGGTGGCCGAGCAGATCGGCACAAGAGATCTAGTCCAAGAATATCTGGCCTATAGGGTGTTCCCTACGCTGAGTGAATGGAACATGCCGAAGCTTAAAGGGACAAAGGAGAAGAAAGAACTTGTGCGGCTACCTTATAAAATCAAATTTGAGAAACAGTTCAAAGGGCCATGCCAAGAATGGTTAGAAATGATAGAGACCATGTGCAACGAAATCTTGGGGAATTACACTAAAAAAGAAGATCAGTTGATGACTGCAGCCTTCGGCACCTGACCGAAGCGAAGGTTGAATCCGGTGATGGATGCCCTAATCTTCGAATATCCTGATTATGAGCGATTGAACAAGGGTGCCAAAGGCCAAAAAAGAAAAAGGATTGTTAGTGTTTTGAGCAGACAAGCTGCCAGAATGGTAAAAGAAGATGAAGAAATTCTGAAGAGGAAAAAATCGAGCCCGGAGCCGACGATAGCTGCTCCGAAGAAGAGGAAAGCTATGGCTCCGAAGCCGAAAACATCTGAAATAGAAGAAGAGACTCCTTCAACACCTTCAGCTGCCGACGTTTAAGAAATTTTAAAGGTAATGACTAAGTCCTTGCCTATCACGCTGAGTCCACTGGGGGCCACATCTAACGAAGCTTTTACAGAAGAAGGGGGAGCTCTCAGCAGCGAAGAAGTCTCCTGGGCCAAAAAGGCGAAGAATTATTACTGTTATTGAAGCCATTGAAGAAACACCGCCGCCGGCCTCGGCGTCAAAAACACCAACTGCCGAAGACGCTGCAGCTACCGAAGCTGCCCCCGCCGAAGCTGCAGCTGCCGAAGCTGAAACGGCCGAAGATACAAATCTGGAGGGCACTTTTTCTGATATTGATAAAATGCTTTTGAATATGGCCGCGGAAGAAGCTGCTACAGCTGCCGAAGAGACCCTGGCCACAGTGCCCGGGAAAGAGAAGGAGATCGCCGAAGATACTTCAGGGGAAAAGGATTTTAATTTTCAAAACATAATTGGTCAAAAGCTATCTAAGGCTGAGAAAGAAGAGCTGAGAGATTATGCAATATCATGCGGCTATCAACCAGGAGCATTGCTCTCTGGCGGTATTGACGACGAAAGCTTAGGATGCCTCCGAGACCGAACTGGAGCGAAGGTTATCAGTACTATGTCGAAGAGTATTGGTCTCCCGAAGCTTGAGGCCGACATCAGCTGCTACCGACGACAGCATATCATCGGTAGTTTATTCTATTCTAACTTCAAGGTAAAAACTTTACTTCAGCTTTTCATTGTTTTAACGACAAAGGTGTTTTCTGACGAAGGTTGTTTTTGCGTAGAGCATGCTATTGAGTAAAGCCTTGAGAATGCAACAGGACCTTGAAGATAAAAAAACATTAGGCTTAGAGAACAAAATAAAAGATCACGAAGCTGCTCTTGAAAAGAAAGATTTTGAACTTCAATCAATGGAAGGCTTACTGGCGAAAGCCCAAGCCAAAATTGCTAGGTTGAATAGTGAACTCCTCACAAAGATAGAAAGCTTCGAACAAGAAAAGCAGAAATTGGATGCGAAGCTTGAGGCTGAAGTTGAGAAAAGTTCAAATTTACAGAAATCATTGAAAGAGCTTCAAGATAAATGTGTAGGCTTCGGCAACCGATGTGTGCAGCGGCTGAAGCAGGTCTTCAACTTAGTTGGGGCCAGTTTCGAGAAGTTTGAACCTTCAGTTGAAGACATGCCAGGGACCTTCGAACACATTAAGGGCGAAGTTGATGCTCTTGACGAAGGTATAGCTGGGCACGGCGATTTCTGTGCCCTATAAGCTTCTCGGGGCACAGCTGTTGCCTTCATGAAAATTGGTTGCACGCATGGGAAAATCGTTAATAGACCAAATTTCAGCTTATCACCAGTAGATCTGATTGATATCTCTAGCCTAGCTCGAAGCATAGGAAATAGATTCATAACACAAATCTGGAAAAGGGTGGGCGAAGCTTAGCTGGTGACGAAGCTCGAAGCCACTTGAAGCCAGTAATAAATTCATACCTGATGCTTACCTTCTTCTTGAAACATGAGTTTACCTTATAACGCTTTGTTATGTACATGATGACAAAGCCGAAGAGCAATAATCCGAAGCTTGGCGGATGGTGATGAAGCTGAAGATACTGCTATGGAAAAACTCTAGAGAAATTCTTGAATTATCATTGTAAAAAATATTGTAATTTAAGACTCAGATACTACTCTGCAAATTTGTGCATACCTTGTAATATATTTTTATCTTTTCCGTCCATGTGAATTGCTTTGATGTGGACGAAACTTGTATTTTTTGAGCCAATGGCGAAAAACACCTTCCCTTCTTTTCATACACAACGAAGCATAAATTTACTTCTTCTTTTTTTCTTGCCGAAGCCTTATCATTGAAGCCGAAGCAATTGTCTGTACTTCTGTGGTATGATGATGATGATCCTACGAATGTCTAAATGAATGTATATGAATGCAATGAATGATGTGATGTATTGTGCAAATGAATGCCCAGACACACGCTTACGAAGCCACATCAAAACTCTGCATTCCCTTAGGAATGGCTTAAATCTCTTTGCCATTTATTTTTTGGCTGCACCGCTTATTTTTTGGTGTAAGTTCTGTATCCCCTTAGGAACGTCTTTTGAACTTCTTCGCCTTCTATTTCGGCAGTATCACCGTTGACTTTTCGGTGTAAGTTCTGCATTCCCTTAGGAACATCTTTTGAACTTCTTCACCTTATATTTCGGCGGTATTTGGCTCTGCATTCCATTAGGAACAACTTTTGAGAAGAAAACTTACGCTGCGCTCCCTTATGAACGACTTTTTGTAGTTTCGTCATGCTCTGCATCCCCTTAGGGATGACTTTTGAGCTTCTCCCTGATTTTTTTCTCTACACTCGATGGTGCCCGCTCAGATGTTACATTTTACATTCTTTTGGGGGATTTTGCTCTCATAGAGCTGAATAAGAAAAGAAAAAAATAACAAACTATGGCCCCATTAAAAACCTTTCTCCCCCTTTGGAAAGAAAAAGGTGTCATAGGAAAAAATAAAAAAAGATTACATCAGATTACACATAATATCGTCGAAGCTCATCCACATTCCAAGATCTAGGAATATTGTTACCATCCATATCCTTCAACCTGTAAGAACCGGGCCTTGACGAAGATACCACCAGAAAAGATCCTTCCCACTTCAGCTGTAGTTTGCCTAATGTGTCCGGATTAGCCACTCTTCGAAGCACCAAATGCCCTGGCTTGATATTTTTCAGCCGAACTTTTCTGTCACGCCATTTAATTGTTTTAGCTTGATATTTATTGATATTTTCCACAGCCTGAAGTCTGGTCCCTTCTATAGCGTCTTTTGCCATGTGATAATCAGCTTCATCTTCTGCCGAAGCTGTTGTTCTTATTGATCCCGCTTTAGCTTCTTCTGGGGTTATAGCTTCATCACCAAATAATAGTTTAAAAGGTGTAAAACCTGTTGATCTTGATATGGTTGTATTGTGACTCCACACCACTTTATTAAACTCATCTGGCCACTTTACTCTGGGCTGATTAAAGATTAGCTTCATTATTCCTGTCATTATAATACCATTTGCTCTTTCGACAAGTCCATTTGACTCTGCATGTCTGACTGAAGCAAAATGAATTTTCGTGCCAATTTGATCACAAAATTCCTTGAAAGCTTCGGCATCAAACTGTGTTCTGTTATCCACAGTTATAGTCTTCGGCAAGCCGAAGCGACAAACAATGCTTTGCTAGAAATTTTTTTGGACTATGACCAAAGTTATTGTGGCCAAAGGCTTCACTTCAATCCACTTGGAAAAATATTCTACAGCCACCACAACATATCTTAAATTGCCTTGTGCTGGTGGAAGGGGACCTAACAAATCCAGGCCCCATCTTTGCAATGGCCAGGTTGGCTGTATTAACTGGGTTAGCGATGAAGGTTGCTTCTGGTCTCTTGCGCATTTTTGACAATTTTTGCACTTTTGAACCAAATCCGCTGCATCCAAAGTTGCCTTCGGCCAATAAAATACTTATCTGAAGACCTTCCCCAGCAAAGGCCTAGACCCAATGTGAGATCCACAAAATCCTGCATGTATTTCCTTCATCAACTCTATACCTTCGGTTCTGGATAAACACTTGAGAAGTGGAGAGCAGACTCCATATTTGTATAACTCTCCTTCTATTATCACATATGGTCTTGTTCTTGCCTCTATTCTCTTATTATAAGCTTCATCATCTAAAAGACAATTACCTTGGAGGAAAGATATAATTTCAGTCCTCCAATCTTCACTATGTACCGGAGAAATAGTAAACACTGCTCTCTCCATGAGTTCAACCGAAGGTGCCTTTATTGTTTCAAAAAATACTTCCAAAGGTAGAGGGAGCCCATGGGCCGCCGATTTGGCTAGTAAATCTGCGTGCTCATTTTCACCTCTTGGGATATTCTTAACAGAAAAACCTTCGAAAGAAGTCTCCAACCTTCAAACTGTATCCAGATATCTTTCAAGCTTCGGATCTCTTGCCTTGCTACTTTTGTCTACATGGCCAGAAATAACTTGAGATTCAGTTTTTAGAATGGCCCTTCTTATTCCCATTGCCCTTAACTTCTGAAGCCCCAACAGAAGTGCTTCATACTCAGCAATATTATTTGTGCAACTAAAATCAAGCTTGGCTGCATAACATGTTTTAACTTTTGAAGATGCCACAAGGACCGCAGCTGCTCCTGCACCAAAGGTTCCACAAGAACCATCGCAGAACACTGTCCAAGCTTCGGCATCTTTTTTACTTCTTCTTCGTGAGCCCCTGGCATCCAATCAGCGATGAAGTCTGCTAACGCTTGGGACTAGATTGAGGATCTGTGCACATAATCAATGGTGAATTCATTAAGATCTGTAGCCCATTTCCCAATTCTTCCAGTAGCTTCTCTGTTCCTCATAATATCCTTCAGAGGCTGTGATGAAGGAACAATTATGTGGTATGCTTGAAAATAATACCAAAGCTTTCTAGAGGCCATTAACATAGCCTATAGCACCTTTTCCAATTCTGTGTAATTTTTCTTTGATGGACTCAAGCCGCCTGTTATCGGAAGCACCAACTTTGTAGCCGAAGATGCTTCGGCTTGGTTGTTGAACGAAGCCATCAGCTCAAGAGTGGAAGTGAGTTCACCGGAGGTGGGCACCAATGTTGGGGACTTGTTCTCAAATGCTATGAATTAAGAACAAGGCAACACAAAATGTTAAAGGTTAAGGTCCTTCGTCCTTCGAAGCATTATTTCCCTTAGGACATAATGATCTTTAGATGAAGGTCATGAAGGACATACCTTCATGGTTGCAGTATACATTAATGAAAGAAGAAGCATGTAAAACATAGAAAACAACATGAATGATTATATAACATTATCAATCCATCTTCTATTATATTATCGTGAATAAACAGAAGTAATACATAATTACATTTGTACCTTCGGCTTGACAGAAGGAAATAGTACAAGCGTAATGCACGAGCGAGTACAAATCAGCGTGAACAGTACGAGGGTACTATTCATCTATTTATAGGCACAGGACGCGGCCTGTGTGGAATTACATTTATACCCTTTACAATTGATTACATTCATGACACAAACTATCATGGGCCAATCTATCTTTTCATCTTTAAGTTGGTGCAACCCTTCGTCCTAGGTATGTCGTTATGCCGAAGTTCCTAGTAAGGTAGCTTCAGCATTATTTCTGTGTTGATCTCCCGAAGGTGTTTCTTCTTATAGGACCTTCGGCTACGAAGCAGACCCCCAACAGGCACCAAGCTAGATTTCAGCACCACCTACCACCCCTAGTCAGATGGACAAGCAGAAAGAGTCAATAAAGTCCTCGAAGATTTGTTGAGAGCCTGTGTGCTGACCTTCGACAGAGATTGGGAGTCCAGTTTGCCGTATGCAGAATTCTCGTATAACAACAATTTCGAGGCTAGCATCAAGATGTCACCTTTTGAAGCCTTGTATGGAAGGAGATTGTGGCGGAACCGCCCGAATTATTCCAGCTTAAGTGCCTAAATCACGCCTCATGGGCCGTAACACACTTAAATCGGAATAACCCATCAGTCCCTCAGATCTAGTCTGATAGAGCCACTTAACCAGGATCAAATTCCACAATCTCACTCGAAGGTGAGTCACAGAAGAAATACAATAAAACAGGAACCTCAAATTAAGTGCTGAATTATTACATAGATCGGAGTTTTGAGTAGCAAGTAAGAGTTCACGAAATAAAATGCAGCGGATAATCGATGTCGTCGGTATCGAGGAAACGGGGCAAGGCCTTGCCCACTACTCCTCGTGCTCCTCTCCTGCCGGAGCAACGTCCCACTCGACCGTCCAACCCGGTGGCAGGGTGGTAGGCCAAGTCACACCATCAACCATTTCCTGAATGGTACCTGCAAAAATTATGCCACAAGCAAGGCTGAGTATACTAATACTCAGCTAGACTTAACCGGTGTGAGGAGTCTACTCCTCTACCTCTAGACTATGCAGCTATTTGGCTGAGGGGTTTGGTTTGCCAAAAGCACTAGCTGTTTCAAAAATCAATTTTTAGCCTTTCAATTTCTATCATCATTAACTTAGCTAGATTTGCTCCTTCTAAGCATACATGGTGACAAGCATTTAGTTCAATCAACAAGTTATCTCATGTAACCTCATTTCACTTCTTACTCGATGCAGTACAAGGGGTCAAGCAGTCTCATTAGCTGCGAGAAGCAGACGATTCGAATCGAGTTTTAACCTTGCAAGGTAAACCTAAACACACGACATGTAGGGGCACTCCGTCCCCACACATATCAACCGTCCCCATTGATTCCCCGTTCGCGGCCAGACCTCACCGCCTTGGCATACAATGCTCCACTGACCCCGGCTGCCGCCGTGCAGTGACCGCACTTGTACCCACCATAGCTAGCATGGGAGACCCAGTCTCAGGTCGCATGAGGGATAAAGTCCACGCCCGGCTTCACTCAGGTACTAGGTTTACCGGTTACCATTTTTCCCGGCATGTGCTTAGTACGTTCAAAAGCTTGACTCAGGTATCCACACATTAATCCTTAATTCCTTTTCCCGTCTCATGGACAAGACATCCTCCCTGGACCCAAGTCCATAGACTAACATATATCCCGTTATCAAGATGAATACAATCAATTCCTGACCTCGCGCGAGTGCTAGAAAAATCACTCGACTTCTACCGAGATCCTGATTAGCAAGCAGCTACTCGACCTAGCATAATAGTATTCATCTCAAAGAGGAATCCTAAGTTCATGCAACTAGAGGTTTCAAGCAACTCCTACACTTAAGTGCACATTACAATCCTACAAGCATTAAGTGTAGTAAAATAGCATAATTAACAGGTTATGCATAAAACCGGGGCTTGCCTTCAATTTGCTGGGGCTGCGGGGAGATCCTCAATAGCAGCCTCTGAAGCCTGCTCCTGGTCCTCCTCTTGGACAGGTCCTTGCTCGGGGATGAGCACGTACTCTCCGTCGGCAAGATTACAATCTAATGAATGCAATGTGTAAGATATATGCATGATATGATATGTGCTTTTAGAAATTACAACTTTGGAGGTGTATGATCTACTTTGAGTTAAACAAGGTTAACTTTACTGATGTAAGACCCTTGGGTGGTATACTTGGTAAATTGGGTTAAACTTAGCTAAGGCAAGTGGCAGGTTTATTGTTGGGGTTCCACTGAATTCCTTTTAAGTCTTAGTGAGAGTTGATAAGTACTCAAGTTAGACTTATTGGGGTGGGGTTTATTTCTTCTTTCCTTTTCCTTTATTCTCTTAAATGTTTTGGAGTGGGTTTGAACTACAAGTTGCTTTTATAAAATTCTAAAAATTCTGCAAAAATTACAGTAGCTTGGTACTGGTGTATGTTTCTTTGTCCTAAAATTTGGGGATCAGAAAGTGAATGGTTTTCTCTGGACAAAATTATTAAATTCTTGGGCAGAAGGGGTGCTTTGAACTACAACTATTATTTAACAGTGGGTAATTCTCTAAAACTTATTTTTGCTGGCTTTTAGGTGTTATAACATGACTTGATACAAATTTCTAGTCATTAATACCTTTTAATTATTTTTCTATGGTTTTCACAAGTTTCTAGCCAAATAGGTGCTTTCTACTACTACTATATTTGAAAAATATCAAACAACAGAGTTCTTATTTTTCTTAGTTATTGTTTTGCGCAAGAGCAATCATTCTGAAGTTTGGCATCTTTTTGCTTAAGGGAAGGGGTGGTATGCTTTATTTGAATTTAGTGGCCTTTCTCATAAAACATTAGCAATAGGTAAGAGTTTGCTCCTTTTTCATGGGTTTGTATTTTTCTCTGGTGGTTTATCTCATTATGGACTTAGCTAATTTTTGGTTGCCCACTATTGCATTATTAGGGGTTGTTCATGACTTATTTGGAAAATGCCTCATTATCATCTTATATTTAATTTCCTCACTTAAAAGGTTGGGCTGATGTGTTCTTTATTTTTGTAGTGGGGCTCTGGTGGTTGTAAGTCCACTGGATTTTTATTATCTATTTTGGGTATAGTTTTGTAATTCTAATAATTGATTTTTCAGTTCAAATAAGGCTAAACAAAGCATTCTAATTTAAAACTGATCTGGACTAATGGTCTCTTTATTTTTCCTAGGTTCTCTGTTACTTAAGCAAACTTGGAAAAATAATTTTAATCACTATTCATGAATTCCTAATGCCTTTCTGATTTTTCCTAAGTTTTGGGCAAAATAGCTTTAATTGAATATCTACATCATATTTTCCAATGCTGGGGTTCCTACTATTTTTAAACAGTGTCTAAGTGAGGTTTGAATACCCACAAATTTTCTTAAGTTCAGTACAGAAGTAAAACTAATTTTGCTTAATTAAACAAGGTTTGGTCAGTTTCTGTCTTTAATTTTAAACTCTAAAATTTAGAACAGAAAGCATAGGGTTTATCATTTTTAAATGATAGATCATAATATTTAGGATTTAGCAAAAATAGTTTGACAACTTTTTATTAAGAATTCATCAAGTTATGGGTTTTCTAGGTTCTCTGGTCATTTTGAAAAGATTAACAGAATTGATTTAATGGAAAACCACTTTGCACGGGGGTCCCTGGCGGGTATTTTAAGTTTTCTTCGTGGATCAGTCCTTAGGCTACTATTCACATGGGTCACTGACGTTACAGAAAACCCCTCGGGTTCTTCAAATCCTAACCCGAGGTCCTTCTCCTAACTTAAACAGTAACCGCGGCGGAAGAAAGGGCGGAGGGGCTTACCGGCGGCGAGATGGCTCCGGTGAAGTGGTCGAGGACAAAGGGGAGGTCTCGAGGATCACAACGGTGTGCGGGTCGCCGTCGGGGATGGCCGGAGTCGGTCGGTTACGCGCGCAGGCGGGGATGCTCGTCGGCGGCGAGGAGTCCGGCCTACTCATGGCGAGATAGTTCAATTGGACGGGTCAAAGAGGTTCACGAGATGCCAGAGAAGATATGGGTGCAAGGAATTGGACGGAGACTCACCGGTTGGCTCTGTCCACGCGCAGCGGCGAAAGACCGAAGTCCGGTGAGGTCGATCTCGGGCCTCCGGTGAAGTCCGGCCTGGTCCGAGGGTTTGGAAAGCTTCACGGGCCACTGGCGGAGCTAGCCGAAGCACTGGCTCGACTTGGGGGTGGCTGGAGTGGGCTGGCCACGGTGGCCGAAGCTCTGGCGGCAATGGCCGGCGGAATTGAGCTCACCGGAGCTAAGGAGAGGGGGCTGGCCGGTGAAGGTGAACGCGGGGTGAAGTGCGGCGCGCCTGGGGTGGCTTTATAGGCACGGCACGGTGCACGGGCGGCCGTGGACCGGCGAGCGCGCGCGGGCGTGCACTGGGAGGCGCGGTGCGCGAACGGGCGTGAACCGGAGGTGTCAGCCACGGTCGAACACGTGTGCCCGTTGCCTCTGCCCATGTTCAAGCGCTGGTTGGGTGCAAATCTTCGCGAATTTGGGCAAGATCACTGTGAAGGATTTGTTCACCTGACCTTGCTTTGTCTTTTGTGTATGGACGTCGCGCGGTTTTAGGCTAGGGACAGGGAGTTGTAGCGTCACCAAGGTGCCAGTGTCAGAATGTCTGGTCCCGAGGTCAAACTACGCCAAAACCGTGTCAAATGAATTTGGTTTGAGTTCAAACTTTTCTAGGACGTGTTCAAGGGAATTTGGCACAATTTTGATATTTGGATCTTCTAGTTTTGAGTTTCGAAAAACAGAGAACGCAGTTGATCTTTAGAAAGAGGTCTGAATTTCAGAAATTCAGAAATCTGAATTTCTCCAAGGGTTCATGGTTCAAGGGCTGATTTGGGAATTTTAAAAAGACCAAAAGGCCAAACTCTCTTACTATGTTTTGTTAGTTATTTGATGAACTAAAGTTTTGTAATTTGGTCATATCTAAATTTTTGCATTTTTCCTCATGACTTCTCCCTATTCCCTTTTATGCTTAACTTGGCTTACTTAGGGTTTATTAGGGTTGCAACATTATTACCTTTTGGAAAGACCCATTTGCCTTGATCATGATACTTTTAAGTATATGCTTGGTGAATTCTTTTATTCTTAAGTTAATTTGATGCTCATGCTCACTTGGTTCACATAAAATGATGGTTCTTGATTTGGCATTTTTAAGTGAAACCCCTAGGTGACACTGGGGTGTCACAGCCTTCCCCCCTTAAAGGAATCTTGTCCCGAGATTCGGGCCAGAGTCCTCCCAGGGTGAAGCGAAGGGTGAGACTTATAGGAATTGGGTGATTATTGTTATTATTAGGGTAAAACTGCTCTTCGAATGTCATTCTCTTTGCAACTTCAGAAGGAAGCCCTTTTTAAGTTTTACTTCATAGTTACTTCATTCTGAATTAAGATCATATTTTTGAAAATTAGATTAGAAGGGCAGGAGGAGGGGTTGGGTGTGATTACGTACCAGCTTCCTTAGGTAGGCAATCGGGGAAGTTGGATCTCAAGAATTCCTCGGTTTCCCAAGTAGCTTCCTCCTCTAAGTGATTACTCCACTGGACCTTGTACATCTTGATCGATTTAGCCCGAGTTGATCTTTCTTTGCAATCCAGAATCTTGGAGGGGTACTCTTGGTACGATAGATTTGGCTCTATCTCCAATTCTGGCTCTGTTATGATCTCGGTCGACAATCGAACACACTTCTTCAGCTGAGATACATGGAATACACTGTGAATGGCAGACATTTTTGAAGGTAACTTCAGCTTGTATGCCACGGGTCCACATGCTTCTATGATCTCATAAGGTCCAATGTAACGAGGGGCTAGCTTGCCTTTGATCCCAAACCTCTACACTCCCTTGGTGGGTGATACCTTGAGGTATACAAAACTTCCCACCTCGAACTGGAGAGGTTTCCTTCTTTTATCATGGTAACTCTTCTGCCTGGCCTGAGCAGCTTCTAGATTCTTCCTGATTAGTTTGACCTTCCTTTCGTCTTCAGTCACTAAGTCAGGTCCAAAAACTTTTCTTTCTCCAGGTTGAGACCAATTGAGTGGTGTCCTACACCTTCTTCCATAGAGAGCTTCAAAGGGTGCCATCCTTAGGCTGGATTGATAACTATTGTTATAAGCAAACTCTGCCAAGGAGAGGTGCTTATCCCAGTTCTTGCCACTATCGATTGCACAAGCTCTCAGCATATCCTCCAGCATTTGGTTTACCCTTTCCGTCTGACCATCAGTCTGTGGGTGGTAAGCTGAACACCTGATTAGCTTGGTTTCCAAAGACTCTTGCAATTGTTCCCAAAATCTGGCAACAAATTGGGCTCCTCGGTCAGAAACAATGGTCCGAGGTAATCCGTGCAAACACACGATCCGGTCAATATACAATTTTGCATACTTCTGAGCCTTATCAGTGGTGTGCACAGGAAGAAAATGTGCCACTTTTGTCAGTCGTTCCACAATAACCCAAATCGAATCATGATGACGAGAGGTGTTGGGCAGACCCACAATGAAATCCATGCTGATGTCATCCCACTTCCACGAAGGTATGGACAGGGGTTGCAAAGCTCCAGCTGATTTCAAGTGGCTTGCCTTTATCCTCTGACAGGTGTCACATTCTGATACATACTGGGCTATCTCCCTCTTCATTCTGGTCCACTAGTACAAAGGCTTCAGATCATGGTACATCTTGGTGCTTCCCAGATGCATAGAGAATTTGGAGAGATGAGCCTCATCCAAGATTTTCCTCTTGAGGTCCTGATCTTTAGGAATTACCAATCTGTTTTTGAACCATAACACTCCCTTTTCATCCTGGCGGAAACAATTATACTTCTCAACCTTCTGATGGAGATTCTTCTTGAGAATTTGCACTCCCTTGTCACTGAGCTGGGCCATGATAATCTGGTCTTGCAAAGCTGGCTCAACAGAAATGTGAGACAAAGAACCAGAAGGAATCACTTCAATTTGCATCTTGCTCAACTCATCACACAAGGTGTTAATGCGAGAATCCATCAGAATACAATTGCATTGCAACTTCCGACTCAAGGCATCTGCTACTACATTAGCTTTTCCTAGGTGATAATGTACCTCCAGGTCATAATCCTTGATCAGCTCTAGCCATCTTCTCTGCCTCATGTTGAGATCAGCCTGAGTAAAGATGTACTTAAGGCTCTTATGATTAGTGAAGATGTTGCAGTGGGTTCCCATTAAATAATGCCTCCACATCTTTAATGCATGAACCACTGCTGCCAACTCGCGGTCATGAGTGGGATAGTTTTGCTCATGAGGCCTGAGTGTTCTTGAGGCATAAGCAATGACTCGGTTGTCTTGCATCAAGACACAACCTAGCCCGGTGCCAGAGGCATCGCAATATACATCAAAAGGCTTGCTGTTGTCGGGTTGTGCCAATACTGGTGCTGTGGTCAGATGCTGCCTTAATGCATGGAAGGCATCTTCGCACTTCTGACTCCAAACAAATTTGACTTCTTTCTTCAGCAACTCAGTTATAGGCTTAGCAATTCGAGAGAAGTCCAGAATAAATCTTCGGTAATAACCAGCTAATCCCAGAAAACTCCGAATCTGACGGACAGTTGTTCGTGGCTTCCAGTTCATCACCTCTTGCACTTTATCAGGATCAACAGCTATTCCAGCCTGAGAGATAGTGTGACCCAAGAATTTGATTTCCTTTAGCCAAAAATCACACTTGGATAACTTGGCACAAAGGTGGTGCTCTCGCAGACGTTGAAGTACTACATGCAAATGCCCGGCTTGTTCTTCTTCGTTCTTTGAGTACACCAAAATATCATCAATGAAAACCACTACAAACTTGTCCAATTCCGGCATGAAAACAGAATTCATCAGATACATGAAATATGCTGGTGCATTTGTCAGCCCGAATGACATCACCAAGAATTCATATAGCCCATATCTGGTTGAGAATGTCGTCTTCGGAATATCACTTGCTCGTATCTTGATTTGATGGTAGCCAGAGCGAAGGTCTATCTTGGAGAATACCTTAGCCCCGACCAACTGGTCAAAAAGAACATCAATACGAGGCAAAGGATACTTGTTCTTGATAGTTACCGCATTAAGAGGGCGGTAATCTATACACAGCCTCAAGCTTTCATCCTTCTTCACAAACAGTACTGGACATCCCCAAGGCGAAGTGCTTGGGCGAATAAATCTCTTGTCCAGCAACTCTTGCAATTGCTTTTTTCAATTCTGCCAACTCAGCGGGTAGCATTCAGTAAGGCCTCTTGGAAATTGGGGCTGTTCCCGGTTGCAACTCGATGGCGAATTCAATATCCCGGTATGGTGGCATTCCTGGCAATTCATCAGGAAAGACATCTGCATACTCACAGACCACTGGGATCTTCTTCAGAGGTAACTTCTTCATAGAGAAAGCACATGACTGAGTAGAACCTTGACTAGGCAGAATTAAGGTGAAGTTCCCGCAGAACGGATAATTAACTTCCACGGTACGGCTGGCTACATCAAGCACAACTTGGTGCAAGGTCATCCAATTAGCTCCCAGAATAATGTCCACATTTTCCAATCCCAACATAAGAAGAGTGGTTTTGACAATGTGGCTTCCTAGTTGAATAGGCACACTTTGGTTTAATTGGTTAGTTGCAATCTTACCCCCAGGTGTGACTATCATGAATGACCCTTTTGAGTGAGAGAATGGCAGTTTACATTTAGCACTGAACTTCTGGCTAATGAAACTATGAGATGCACCAGAATCAAACAGAATTAAAGCAGGTTGATTATAAACTGAAAAGATACCGGTCATGATAGGAGCTCCTTCTGGTACTTCCTCCAGAGTAGTGAAGTTGAGCTTCCCTTGCCTGACTTGCACCTTCTGCTTTCTTCCCTTGTCTTGATTTGGTGCTAGCATCTGCCTCTGCTGGTTCCTGGGACAATTCATGGCATAGTGGCCCACATTGCCATAAGTGAAACACTTGTTCCCATTGCCCTGGCGGAACTGCTGCTGCTGCGGAGGTTGATTGCTCCTTGGGGCGGGAGCTGGATAGCGGTTGGGTGCCGGCTGCTGCTGCTGCTGAGGTGGCCTGATCACCCATCTACCTGCCTGCTGCTGAAAACCCCTGCTCTGATTGTGAGAAACAATCCGGAACCTCTGAGCTTGAGCGGATGGTGCTGCCATTGGTGCCTTTCTCTTCTTCTCTGCCCGGTGAGCAACAATGCAATCCTCCTAGGGAGATGGCGATGTTGACCAACTCATTGAAGCTATCGGCCCGGACAGTGTTGAGTCATTCCCGCAGCTTGGTATTGAGACCCCTACGGAAGCGATCACTCTTCTTTTCATCAGAATCAGCATGATACCCTGCATACTGGCATAAGTCGTTGAAGGCTTGCGCATACTGCAGTACCGTGCGGGTTCCTTGATTAAGGGCCAGAAATTCATTCAACTTCCGATCAAGAATGCCAGCTGGGATGTGGTGTCCTCTGAAGGCAGTCTTGAATTCCTCCCAAGATACATTCACGATCAGAGGGGAGCATAGCACGGAAGTGATCCCACCAAGTCCAAGCAGGGCCGCGAAGCTGCTGT
The DNA here is from genome assembly GCA_029449295.1 of Zea luxurians. Lineage (NCBI taxonomy): Eukaryota > Viridiplantae > Streptophyta > Magnoliopsida > Poales > Poaceae > Zea > Zea luxurians. The sequence goes on from JAOPSE010000056.1 coordinate 7,324,140, forward strand.
GTGGCGAAGCGAGCCTTGGCCTCATCAGGGCAGCCTCCCGTGAGGAGGGGAAACATGGACTCAACGACGCGAAGCCATACGTCGGCATCCAACGGATCCTCTACCTTGGTGAACAAGGGTGGCTGCGTGCTCAGAAACTCCTGGTAAGTTGCCATAGCCAGGGGTCACTGATGCTGGCCTCCACCATGCTGCTGAGGGTGGGGCTGGCACTGCAAGAGCTGTCGCAGAATCTCATTCTGCTGGGCCACCAGCTCCTACACTGTGGGAGCTGGAGGAGGTGGCGGGGGAACCTGCTCGTTATGCCCGCGACGCTACCTAGCTGCCATCTGAAAACAAAGATCGTCGCCATTGTTATCCCAACTCACAGTTTCGAACGACAAGATATCATCTCATATGGAAGGAAAAAGCCATAATCATAATATTAGGTTCGAAATGAAGATAACGTGGTGACAAATATCCCACAGATTTCAAAAGTTCACAGGGTTACACCAATCAGGGGAAAGTACCCATAAGCCTAGTCCAAAATCTGACATTAACTAAGCTCGCATAGGTTTCTATCCGCCTAAAAGTGTCGAAGTGACTGCTTAACCCTGGGCGGTGGAAGCGACACTGGATACGGGTGAAGGAGGCATCGCGGAGGTAGTTCCATTGGCACCAGGGGCTGGTCCTAGCTCCTCGGGAGCCTCTTCTCCCTCGCTTCCCGCTTCATTGGCCTCCATCTCTAGGTGGTGCATGTCCATGTGGTCGTTCGCTTCTTCAAGTTCCCTCTGCATATCGTGAAGCTGGTTCTCCAACACATCAATAGTGTTGTCTCGGATCTCCACCTGCTGCTCCAAGGTGGTGATGCGCTGGCTCAGCCTCTCCACCTGCAGATCCTTCTCTACCAACTCGGTGGATAGATCGACCACAAGATCTTCTCGACTAGTCGAGAGTGAGCTTGGCAGTTTGAGCGGTGTTAGCAAGGAGTGCCATAGCATCGCTCTGAAGGGCCTGAAGGCGGTACAGCGCACTCTTGCACTGAACGGTGACCCTCCCAACCAAGTCAGGATACATCGCCCACACATCCTTTACATGGCTCACGCGGTTACACCACATGGGATCATCCTTCCTCTCAGCAGGGAAGAGTCCCAAGGGTGGGTGCATCACCATCTCTAAGGGATGGTAGCCACAGAAAGTCGTCAGAGTCTTCATGGCTGCTGCTTCAATGGTGTCGTCCGTCCTGAGTCCAATCGTCTCAGAATCAAGAGAACGCCAACCCGGCTGAAAGGGATGAGCCTCCAAAGTCAGCCAGACCCGACAACGAGGTACCCGATGCTCCTCATACAACTGCACCGTGTACAAAGGGGGCGTAGGGTAACCGGCGGAGTTAAGCACTTCTCACAAGATGGAAGGAAAGCCATCGCGAGAAAGGAAGTCAGAACTGAAACGAGAGTCTCCTCCACTGGCGGGGGTGGGTGAATTCATCTGTGGAAGGGAATCAAAGGTAAAGATTGTGGTGGAAGGAAAAAGAAAAAGAGAGCCCGGATGATTTTAAAGAAAGTGGGTTAGCTCAAAATTTTAATTCCTTTTTGTGTTTATAATGCATGCATGCTGGAAGTAACGTTGCCTCTCAAAAGAAAATAGGGTGCTTTTTAGGGCATCCATAAAAATATAAGTACTAGCCCACGGGGCCTAAGTAATTTGCCACCTAATTCTCCCTCTATGCCTAAGGCCTTTAGTCCTAGGTCTAGCAGTCTAGTCCTGACGATCTGTAGCAGTTTCTAGGCAAGTTTTAGATTTTGAAAATTGGTATTCATGGTTTATTGTCCTTCTCTGTGGTGGAATTTGCTCCGATACCAGCTATGGCGGAACCGCCCGAATTATTCTAGCTTAAGTGCCTAAGTCACGCCTCAGGGGCCGTAACACACTTAAATCAGAATAACCCGTCAGTCCCTCAAATCTAGTCTGATAGGGCCACTTAACCAGGATCAAATTCCACAATCTCACTCGAAGGTGAGTCACAGAAGAAATACAATAAAACAGGAACCTCAAATTTAGTGCTGAATTATTACATAGATCGGAGTTTTGAGTAGCAAGTAAGAGTTCACGAAATAAAATGCAGCGGATAATCGATGTCGTCTGCATCGAGGAAACGGGCAAGGCCTAGCCCACTACTCCTCGTGCTCCTCTCCTGCCGGAGCAACGTCCCACTCGACCGTCCAACCCGGTGGCAGGGTGGTAGGCCAAGTCACACCATCAACCATTTCCTGAATGGTACCTGCAAAAATTATGCCACAAGCAAGGCTGAGTATACTAATACTCAGCTAGACTTAACCGGTGTGAGGAGTCTACTCCTCTACCTCTAGGCTATGCAGCTGTTTGGCTGAGGGGTTTGGTTTGCCAAAAGCACTAGCTGTTTCAAAAATCAATTTTTAGCCTTTCAATTTCTATCATCATTAACTTAGCTAGATTTGCTCCTTCTAAGCATACATGGTGACAAGCATTTAGTTCAATCAACAAGTTATCTCATGTAACCTCATTTCACTTCTTACTCGATGCAGTACAAGGGGTCAAGCAGTCTCATTAGCTGTGAGAAGCAAACGATTCGAATCGAGATTTAACCTTGCAAGGTAAACCTAAACACACGACATGTAGGGGCACTCCGTCCCCACACATATCAACTGTCCCCATTGATTCCCGGTTCGCGGCCAGGCCTCACCGCCTTGGCATACAATGCTCCACTGACCCCGGCTACCGCCGTGCAGTGACCGCACTTGTACCCACCATAGCTAGCATGGGAGACCCAGTCTCAGGTCGCATGAGGGATAAAGTCCGCGCCCGGCTTCACTCAGGTACTAGGTTTACCGGTTACCATTTTTCCCAGCATGTGCTTAGTACGTTCAAAAGCTTGACTCAGGTATCCACACATTAATCCTTAATTCCTTTTCCCATCTCATGGACAAGGCATCCTCCCTGGACCCAAAGTCCATAGACTAACATATATCCCGTTATCAAGATGAATACAATCAATTCCTGACCTCGCGCTGAGTGCTAGAAAAATCATTTGACTTCTACCGAGATCCTGATTAGCAAGCAGCTACTCAACCTAGCATACTAGTATTCATCTCAAAGAGGAATCCTAAGTTCATGCAACTAGAGGTTTCAAGCAACTCCTACACTTAAGTGCACATTACAATCCTACAAGCATTAAGTGTAGTAAAATAGCATAATTAACAGGTTATGCATAAAACCGCGGCTTGCCTTCAATTGCTGGGGCTGCGGGGAGATCCTCAATAGCAGCCTCTGAAGCCTGCTCCTGGTCCTCCTCTTGGACAGGTCCTTGCTCGGGGATGAGCACGTACTCTCTGTCGGCAAGATTACAATCTAATGAATGCAATGCGTAAGATATATGCATGATATGATATGTGCTTTTAGAAATTACAACTTTGGAGGTGTATGATCTACTTTGAGTTAAACAAGGTTAACTTTACTGATGTAAGACCCTTGTGTGGTATACTTGGTAAATTGGGTTAAACTTAGCTAAGGCAAGTGGCAGGTTTATTTTTGGGGTTCCACTGAATTCCTTTTAAGTCTTAGTGAGAGTTGATAAGTACTCAAGTTAGACTTATTGGGGTGGGGTTTATTTCTTCTTTCCTTTTCCTTTATTCTCTTAAATGTTTTGGAGTGGGTTTGAACTACAAGTTGCTTTTATAAAATTCTAAAAATTCTGCAAAAATTACAGTAGCTTGGTACTGGTGTATGTTTCTCTGTCTTAAAATTTGGGGATCAGAAAGTGAATGGTTTTTTCTGGACAAAATTATTAAATTCTTGGGCAGAAGGGGTGCTTTGAACTACAACTATTATTTAACAGTGGGTAATTCTCTAAAACTTATTTTTAGCTAGGCTTTTAAGTGTTATACATGACTTGATACAAATTTCTAGTCATTAATACCTTTTAGTTATTTTTCTATGGTTTTCACAAGTTTCTAGCCAAATAGGTGCTTTCTACTACTACTATATTTGAAAAATATCAAACAACAGAGTTCTTATTTTTCTTAGTTATTGTTTTGCGCAACAGCAATCATTCTGAAGTTTGGCATCTTTTTGCTTAAGGGAAGGGGTGGTATGCTTTATTTGAATTTAGTGGCCTTTCTCATAAAACATTAGCAATAGGTAAGAGTTTGCTCCTTTTTCATGGGTTTGTATTTTTCTCTGGTGGTTTATCTCATTATGGACTTAGCTAATTTTTGGTTGCCCACTATTGCATTATTAGGGGTTGTTCATGACTTATTTGGAAAATGCCTCATTATCATCTTATATTTAATTTCCTCACTTAAAAGGTTGGGCTGAGGCGTTCTTTATTTTTGTAGTGGGGCTCTGGTGGTTGTAAGTCCACTGGATTTTTATTATCTATTTTGGGTATAGTTTTGTAATTCTAATAATTGATTTTCAGTTCAAATAAGGCTAAACAAAGCATTCTAATTTAAAACTGATCTGGACTAATGGTCTCTTTATTTTTCCTAGGTTCTCTGTTACTTAAGCAAACTAAGAAAAATAATTTAATCACTATTCATGAATTCCTAATGCCTTTCTGATTTTTCCTAAGTTTTGGGCAAAATAGCTTTAATTGAATATCTACATCATATTTTACAATGTTGGGGTTCCTACTATTTTTAAATAGTGTCTAAGTGAGGTTTGAATACCCACAAATTTTCTTAAGTTCAGTACAGAAGTAAAACTAATTTTCCTTAATTAAACAAGGTTTGGTCAGTTTCTTTCTTTAATTTTAAACTCTAAAATTTAGTACAGAAAGCATAGGGTTTATCATTTTTAAATGATAGATCATAATATTTAGGATTTAGCAAAATTAGTTTGACAACTTTTTATTAAGAATTCATCAAGTTATGGGTTTTCTAAGTTCTCTGGTCATTTTAAAAAGATTAACAGAATTGATTTAATGGAAAACCACTTTGCACGGGGGTCCCTGGCGGGTATTTTATGTTTTCTTCGCGGATCAGTCCTTAGGCTACTATTCACATGGGTCACTGACGTTACAGAAAACCCCTCGGGTTCTTCAAATCCTAACCCGAGGTCCTTCTCCTAACTTAAACAGTAACCACGGCGGAAGAAAGGGCGGAGGGGCTTACCGGCGGCGAGATGGCTCCGATGAAGTGGTCGAGGACGAAGGGGAGGTCTCGAGGATCACAACGGTGTGCGGGTCGCCGTCGGGGATGGCCGGAGTCAGTCGGTCCACGCGCGCAGGCGGGGATGCTCGTCGGCGGCGAGGAGTCCAGTCCTACTCACGGCGAGATAGTTCAATTGGACGGGTCAGAGAGGTTCACGAGATGCCAGAGAAGATATGGGTGCAAGGAATTGGACGGAGACTCACCGGTTGGCTCTAGTCCACGCGCGGCGGCGAAAGACCGAAGTCCGGTGAGGTCGATCTCGGGCCTCCGGTGAAGTCCGGCCTGGTCCGAGGGCTTGGAAAGCTTCACGGGCCACTAGCGGAGCTAGCCGAAGCACTAGCTCGACTTGGGGGTGGCTGGAGTGGGCTGGCCACAGTGGCCGAAGCTCTGGCGGTAATGGCGGGTGGAATTGAACTCGCCGGAGCTAAGGAGAGGGGGCTGGCCGGTGAAGGTGAATGCGGGGTGAAGTGGGGCGTGCCTGGGGAGGCTTTATAGGCACGACGCGGTGCACGGGCGGCCGTGGACCGGCGAGCGCGCGCGGGCGTGCACTGGGAGGCTGCGGTGCGCGAACGGGCGTGAACCGGAGGTGTCAGCCACGGTCGAACACGTGTGCCCGTTGCCTCTGCCCATGTTCAAGCGCTGGTTGGGTGCAAATCTTCGCGAATTTGGGCAAGATCGCTGTGAAGGATTTGTTCACCTGACCTTGCTTTGTCTATTGTGTATGGACGTCGTGCGGTTTTATGCTAGGGACAGGGAGTTGTAGCGTCACCAAGGTGCCAGTGTAAGAATGTCTGGTCCCGAGGTCAAACTGCGCCAAAACCGTGTCAAATGAATTTGGTTTGAGTTCAAACTTTTCCACGACGTGTTCAAGGGAATTTGGCACAATTTTGATATTTGGATCTTCTAGTTTTGAGTTTCGTAAAACAGAGAACGCAGTTGATCATTGGAAAGAGGTCTGAATTTCAGAAATTCAGAAATCTGAATTTCTCCAAGGATTCATGGTTCATGGGCTGATTTGGGAATTTTAAAAAGACCAAAAGGCCAAACTCTCTTACTATGTTCTGTTAGTTATTTGATGAACTAAAGTTTTGTAATTTGGTCATATCTAAATTTTTGCATTTTTCCTCATGACTTCTCCCAATTCCCTTTTATGCTTAACTTGGCTTACTTAGGGTTTATTAGGGTTGCAACATTATTACCTTTTGGAAAGACCCGTTTGCCTAGATCATGATACTTTTAAGTATATGCTTGGTGAATTTTTTTATTCTTAAGTTAATTTGATGCTCATGCTCACTTGGTTCACATAAAATGATGGTTCTTGATTTGGCATTTTTAAGAGAAACCCCTAGGTGACACTGGGGTGTCACAGAGATGCCAAACCCCTCTGATGTGGTCAAACATGGGAGAAAAGACCCTAGAAGGACCTGCCTTCATCAAGGGAGCAGAAGAGAAAGTTGCCCTGATCCGCAAGAGACTACTCGAAGCCCAGAGTTGGCAAAAGAGTTATGCAGACAACACGAGAATAGAACTCAGTTTCGAGGAAGGTGATTTTGTCTACCTCAAAGTCTCCCTAATGTGTGGAGTCAAAAGATTTCAAGCAAAAGGGAAGCTAGCTCCACGATTCGTCGGCCCTATCCTATCATCGGTAGAATAGGGTCAGCAGCTTACCTGCCTTCAGTTGCCAGAATCCATGTCAAATATCCAGCATGAATTTCATGTATCCTAGCTCCGAAAATGCTTGAAAGTACTATAGAGTCACATCACAGAAGAGTCAGTTCAGATTCAGAAAGATCTGCAGCACCGAGTAAAGCCAGTGAAGATTCTTGATTCAGCCGTTCGAAAGACCCAAAACCCGAAAGTAAGACTCTGTAAAGTCCAGTGGAGCAGAGAAGGAGAAGAGGAGGCTACCTAGGAGAATGAGGACTCATTGAGAAGGGAGTACCCTTACCTTTTCTCAAGCCTAGCCTGAATCTCGAGGGCGAGATTCCTTTAAGTGTGACACCCCAGGTGTCTATTTGGTGTTATGACTGGATATTTATCCTAATCTCGGATGCTCAGTAAAAATTTCTATTTCTCGCTCGTGTATGTCTCTGATTATCCAGACTATTCATTCACATTTCACTGAATTCAAAGTTATTCGATCGCGAGAAACAATCAATTTTGGAGCGTGTTAAAACTTTTATTCTCAGCACGAATGCAAACTCGAAAATCATCCTTGAACTATAAATCTCATCTGAAGCTCATTTAATCAAACTCTCGACGGCTATTATTGATCTGAGCCCGAGTCCAATTCCTCGAACTTCGATCGATGTCCGACTATTTTAATCTGAGTCCGTACTCTCAAATGGAATGCTCAATATGTCATCCCCTAATCAATTTTATCCGACTCAGCCAAATATCTTATGTCTGAACCGAATTGAAAACCCACTCGGCGACGATTTTAAATGTCGCGATTTGTCTCTTTCAATCATAAATCCGAAAAGTCGGTCATATCTCGAGACGATTTATTCTCGAATCATGTGCGAGGAGTTATTTCTGAGCGAATTCAAATCAGACTCTCGGCCGAGTTAATCGCGCAATCTTCCATTCGTCCGAACTCTAGTTCACTATGTTCTGCGTACAGACGAATTCCGTAGGATCATTTGTATTCCGAGAATTCATTAGCGTTCCGATAATCCGTGTTTAATCAAAACACCATAAAATAAAATGGAAATAAATTAGCGCGGCTCGGTTTAGTGTTTGGGCCAGCCCAACCCAGCCCATTTTGCCCACTAAGAAAACCTAACCCTAGGGCTTCTTCTATAAATAGGAGCCCTCTCCCCTTGCACTTGGTTATTTTCATTTCCACCCCCTAGCCACCAACAACTCTTCTCTTCCTCCTCTGCCATTTTTCCCAGCCGTAGGCTCCTTCACGCACGCCAGTGCTGGAGCTCCATCTCCCTGCGCCCAAGGCTCCCATCACCGACCTCCCTTCTCCCCCTCGGCTCATTCCCTCCAGGCCGAGCTATGCCAGGGACGGCTGTTCCACTTGGCTACTGCTCCATTTTTTCCTCGCTCTGCTCCCTTGGCCGCTGGTAGCCATGGCCGGACCGGCCCCTCTCCAGCCCGGCGCCTCCAGCAGCCATGGCGCCCTTCTTCCCCAGCGACGCCCCTGACCAGAACGTCGCCGGCCGAACCCCTCCTTTCCATGGAGCACCGACGTCATCTTCCCCCAGCGTCTTCTTCCCTGCGCACCTGTAGGTTGCAAAACTCTGTCGTGCCATAGTCGCTGCTTGCCCCTGCCTAGCTCTAGGCCGAGCACCCCTCCTCCCTACTCTCTGTTTGGCACAGGAGCCCCCATGGTGCCTTGAAATGGCTGGCGTCCTGCCCTTGGCCGGAAATCTCCTCATCCAAACTCGCTGCCTGTCCTCGCTGGTCGCGTGCAGCGAGCATCCCTTGCCGACATCCTCCATCGCCTCGCCAGCCGAGCTCCTTCTTGGTCGAGCTCTCCTCATGCCCGTCGCGCCTATTCCCATCCAGATCCCGTGCCCTTTCTCTAGTGGAGCAGCACTGCTGTAGGGTTTCCTTGTTGCGCTCGTCGTTGGCCTCCAACAGGGTGTGCGCAGCCCCATCCCCGACGTCGTCGAAACCCATGGTGAGAAACCCCCGCTGCCCTTGCTGCTATTATACATATATATATATATATATATATATATATATTGTGTGCTCGGTAAAATGTTGAACCGTTGCAGATGTCTAATCGCTGCTAGCCGTCGATGTCGCGCTTCACGCTTTGCCCGTTCGACGAAATGCCGAGCCATGTGGACAGCACATGCGTCTAGTCTGATCCCATTCAGGTTGATTGATTTATAGTTTACAATATGTATGCTTTGGTTGATGACAGATAGTGCATGTATATGTGTGGATGTGTGTAAAATGTTTCGGCTATACATAATGGTAGGATCGCATTTGCGGTTAGAGAACAAGAGGTTGTTTGATGTGTGCGGTTATAGTTTGTCTAATTATGTTTTGGCCGATATGGTGTACATTGGTGTTTGAATATGTGTGGGTATAAAATGTCTTGGTTATATGCAGTGGCAAGGTCGCATTCACGTTTTGGTAAGCAACGTGTTGTGTTGTTTGATGTGATGAGTAGGGTTAAAAATATAGGCTTGTGCGAAGGATGTATTATTAAGCTTGAGTTAAAATGTGGGGTACTAGTGGTACGCTAGGCAGTGTTCCAAATAAATTAACCGGTTGAGGTAGAATCTGTCGTGCGTGATTTATTGTTAGTAAGTAGTTTGAATTACGAGTTATATGAGGATTATGTTAGAAACTAGTATGCGACGTGTAACTATGTTTGTGTTGTGAATAATAGATCAGTAGGTATTATCGGTGTCATTAGCAAGTAGGATGATTCCTGTTATGCGATAAATTTTGAAGGGCGAAGGACATGCATAGTATGTCGATCGAGTTAACCAAAAATGGTGTTAAGTTGAGGTTTATTTGTGCATGGAAAGTAATAATATGTTTAATACTTAGAACTCTTAGTCGATAGTAGAAATTGACTTGGCTTAAATAGAGAGGTGGTGACATGCCAAAGTAGTCATCGCTTTCTCTATAATTATAAGTCGAGCCAGTACACCTTATGCATTCATTGAATTTCACCTCGCACATAGTGTACGGTTGGGTTCATTGCTTCTAGTAGACATTTTCGAGAGAACATGTCGGTTTGTAATGCAATTATGTGTAATGTGTTTATAATGACATTTTATCTCAAGAAGTGTTATGTTCTGCGCATAAATAAGAAGTATGTATGTTTTCTGTAGTAAGGATTGATTATGAGAGAGGGTATCGCAAGAAATGGATTAGTGCGCATATAGGAGATGAATGTGTGTGATGAAATGGTGACATGCCTTCGTAGTCATCATGTCGTCTGTTTGGTGACTTAGCCGAAAGTCCTAAAGAAATGTCGTTTACCTATGTGTTATTATTGTTACTCTGCGACTCTGTATAAATTGCCATGTGAAGTATAATTGAATTAGTCTATGTTTGCGATGTGTGGTGTAGTGGTGGTATAAAAAATGGGTTAGAAATCGATCGGCTAAATGCCAAGTTCGGTTAGAGTTGTTTTGTTACTTGGGAGTGCGTGGTGAAGTGATGGCATGACTACGTAGCCATCACGTCATCTATTGTGTGACTATGCTTGAGTGTGCGTTAATATAAGTTAGAGTAAGTCAGGTCCCTAAAACATGACGATTGTTGAAATAAAAAGGAGCTGAAAATTATTTGTGTTGTTTTGGACTGCACGCAGTAATTTCCCCGTGTTGTATGTTTGATGAACTAAATTATGTTTTCTGTAGATATGTGCTATAGAAAAGTGGTAGATAACTCTATTATCTTACTTGTGTTAAAATTTGACAGGCATAAGTCTGATCGTTTAGGAGTTATGCTTTTTACAAATTCAGTAACTGAATCTGCCCAAATTCTATACAGATTTCAGAAACTGCATTGTTTGCCTAATTTAATGTTACAATCAATTCATGGTCGTTATAAGAAAGTTGTAGATTCTTTTCTTATCTTGCTTGTGTTAAAATTTCACAACCATAGGCCTGACAGTTTAAGAGTTATGAATTTTACAACTGGTTGCTGTGTTCTGTCCACTGTCAGAACAGATTTCAAAAACTGTGATGTTTGATCTGATTAAACCTGGAATCACTTCTTGGTGATTATAAAAGTTGTGTAGTACGTTTTCTAAGATTTCCAAAAAGTCTTGGATCACTCTTTTTGGTGGTCTGAAGATTAAGTTATGGATGTTTAAATTGTGAAGACTGAATCTGTCCATTTCTGGACAGCACAGCCTTCATAGTGTATTTTAGCCTTGATACATATTAAACCAGCCAGGGATGTTTATAAATAATTTATAGAACATTTAATTAGCTTTCCAGAAAGTCTAAGATCACCTTGTTTCGATGTCTGAATCTTTAGTTGTGAATTTTTGAATTTGCAAGTCTGAATCTGTCCAAATCTGGACAGAGCTGTTGTATTAGCACGTTTTGACCTTGCTAATTGTTGAATCATTTTGTGATGACAATACCAAAGTTGTAGAGCACTTCTTAATATTTCCAGAAAGTTCTAGTTTGCTATTTTTGGATTAATAATTGAAGAGTTATGATTAAAACAAATACCTGTTGTGTTGCTGTCTAAAAATCTGCACATGCTCAAATGAATGTTTAGTTCACCCTTGTGGCTAAAAATGCATAGTTAGCACTTAACGGATATAGACTTGTAATGGCTAAACTTAGGTTAACATGTGTTCCATGATTAATATGCTTGCTTGTTGTAGTTGATTGTGATATAGGAGTTCCATAGACATTGATGCATAGGTCCTCTGTTAAACTTGTGTTTGGGATGCTTTTGTGTGATTAATAGAAGAACTAATGAGAAGCCGTAACAATTAAATAAATGCTTGTACGTGTGATGTCGTGTTGTGTTGGTGAATTATAGGTAGTAATCGTCGTCCTTCCAGTGGTGTGGTGTGATGCGCTCGATAAAGTGTAGATAGCTAATGCTAGCATATGGTTGTTACGGTGTCTTACAATTTAATGTTTATTTCGCTACCGTGTATTTGTATGTTTTGTGCTACTTTCATTATATTCATACATATGCATCTTGCATCTCATTTAGGACCGAGAGATGATGATCGTGTAAGTGATGTGGTGCCAACAACAAGATGCAGTTGGTAGACAACCTAAGGAAGGATGGACATAACCAGTGGATGCTCGCCAAGCGAGTACCCATAGCAGACACTATGTAGTGTTGAATTCCAGGCAAGCCCCGGTTTTATGCATAACCATTTATATATGCTATTTTCTGCACTTAATGATTGTAGGTTTGTACTGTGCACTTAAGTGTAGGAGTTGTCTGAAACCCTAGTTGCATGAACTCAGGATTCCTTTTGAGATGGATACTAGTATGCTAGGTCGAGTAACTGCTTTACTAATTAGGGATCTCGGTAGAAGTCGAGTGATTTTTCTAGCACTCGCGCGAGGTCAGGAATTGGTTGTATCCATTTTTATATCAAAATGATGGTAGTCTGTGGACAACGATCCATGGGGATGCGTTGTCTACGAGATAAAAATTGGAATAAGGATTAAGGTGTGGTACCGTGTGTCAAGCGTTTGAACGTACTAAACATATGCCAAGAAATATGGTAAATCGGTAAGCCTAGTACCTGAGTGAACCTGGCAACAGACTTTGCCCCTCACGCGACCTGAGACGTCGTCTCCCATTCCTGTTATGGTGGGTACAAGTGCGGTCACAGCACGACGGCAGTCGGGGTCAGTGAGGCATTATATGCCAAGGCGGTGAGCCCTGTTCTGTTGACGGAGAATCGATGGGGACGGTTGATATGTGTGGGGATGGAGTGCCTCGTCACGTCGTGTGTTTAGGTTTACCTTGCAAGGTTTAAAAACTCGATTCAAATCGTCTGCTTTTCACAGCTAATGAGACTGCTTGATCCATGTTGCTACATTGAGTAAAAAGTGGAAATGAGATGACTGGCAAGAGATGTTGATTGATAAGATGTTTGATACCATGTATGAATAGCTAGGTACTCATGTAGTTTAAAAGGATCATACTAAATCTTGAAAAGCTAAAACTTGATTTTAGACTCATCTAGTGTCTTTTGCAAACCAAACCCCTCAGCCAAACAGCTGCATGTCTAGAGGTAGAGGAGTAGACTGCTCACACCGGGTAAGTCTAGTTGAGTATTAGTATACTCAGCCATGCTTGTGGCACAATTTTTGCAGGTTCCTCCTTGATTTGGTAGATGGTGTGACTTGGCCTTCATCCCTGCCACCGGGATAGATGGTCGAGAGGGTTACTGCTTTCGCAGGAGAGGACCAGGAGGAGTAGCGTGGCCAGGCTTCGCCATGTTACTCGGTTCATCTCCGTTAGTTATTTCCGCTGCATTAAAATTTATGGTTATTATTTCTGAAACTCCGATAATGTAATCACGAATGATACTTTCTTAATTTATGGTATTATGCTTTATTGTATTTCTCTGTGCCTCACCTTCGTGTGAGCTAGTGGTATTTGATCCTGGTTGGCTTTATCGGACTAGATCCGAGGGACTGACGGGTTATTCTGGTTTAAGTGTGTTGCTGCCCTTGCGGGTGTGACTTGGGCACCTAAGCTGGAATAATTCGGGCGGTTCCACCACAATAAGTGGGGTATGTCTGTAACATCCCAGTTTTGGACTCCAAGGTTAGAAACCCTAAACTCCTAACCCCCCCATTATTTCTCTTAAGACCTCATCTCATTTCATTCATCATACAAATACACCATGATTGCTAGTGGCACTTCACATATAGTATTTCATTTTGGCACCTAGGAAACATAAATGAATATTTGTGTAATGGAGAAAAGGAATTAAGGAAAAAAGAAAAGAGAAAATAAAAAGAAAAAGGAAAACTCCTCCCCTCCTCGGCAGGGCCGATTTCGGCCCACGCTTCTCCCCCCTCTCTCTTGCGCCCGCGCTCCCCCCTCCGCTCTTGGCCTAGCGCGACCCATTCTCCGCGCCCGTCAGACCGCGCGGCACTCTCCCCCCCTCTCCCGCTGACCCCTCGGTCCAGCCCGTCAGCCGCGCTCCGCCCTGCTCTCTCGCGCCCTCTCTTCCTCTAACAGATGGGCCCCACTCGTTAGCCCTTCTTCCTCGCTCGTGACCTCACCGGCGCAAACCCCGCCGACCACTACCCTCCCTCTCTCTCACCGCCATTACTCCTGCGCCAGTGAAGTTAGGCACCGCTCCGCCCCCAGTTCACTGTGCTCACATCTCTCCACAACAGCCTGCCTCGAGCCATCTCATCCCCGGCGCTGTGCGCCATCATCGCCTCCGATGTGCACCTCGTCGGCGCCAGCTGGTTTTAGGCTATTTCCCTTCCTGGGCGACTATAAAAGGACCGCCCCGAGCTCCACCTCTCCTCACACCGGCCTCAGCCACCCCTCAGCCTGAGCTCGATCAAGCCGACGCCACCGCCTCCCTTCACTCCGGTGATCTTCTCCCCTCTCTTCTCCGCTAGCCTAGAGTCCAATTAACATAGTTCACAAGCTTCACCACTTCACCACGAACACGGCACACCACCCTTCTTCCCCTATTGTGCCTCGTGGCCTCACCAGCGACCTCACCACCGTGGAGCCTACCACCTCACCATGGACCGGTCGTCCTGTGCCCCCACCGGCCAAATTGACCCCACCACCGTGACCCCCTACTACTGCCCGTGCTATGCCACCACCCCGACCACCTAGAACCGGATCACCTACGAGGAACTGCCGTCGAGCTGCCGGTGGTCGGTTCCTCCTCCCCCATGAGCGGACCGCTGTTTCCCCCTGACGTCGTTCCCCTTCCCCTCACTGGCATGTGGGCCCACGCCCACGGCGCTGTCCCCGCGCCATGCCCCGTTGGCGGGCCTAGCTGGGCCAGCTGCTCGCGCGGCCACGCGCGCGCGTGCTCGGCTGGGCCGAAATCCCCCCAGCCCGCTTAACCAAGAATTCCTTTTCTTTTCCTTTTCTCTTTTTCCCATTTTCTTATATGTATATGTATATGTATATATACACATGTTGATATTTTATGCACCAAAAATAGTCCAAATATGCTTTAAGTCACAAAATAATAATACTTAGAACTTGACAAACTTTATTAGCCAACAATGTTTGATGTATTGTTATTGTCTATTTTTGCAAGGTGAAGAGGGGTCCGACCCTCCGAAAATCGTAGCTCCAGAAAAAGGTTAGGAGCCCAACCTCCCGAGAATAGAGCTTTTGTGCTAAGAGAGCTTCGACGAAGGCAAGTCCATTCTACCCTTGATGCATGAAATACCTACTCTTTCTACCACTACCTAAGCCGGGATATGGGTTGGGTTCTATGCATTGTGAGTCGAGTGATAGCCTGCATTAAAGAATATCTTTTGGGTACAAAATGTGGGTTGAGGCAATGGTTTTTCTAAAAAGAGAAATGTTTTCAAAGAGTTTATGAAGGGTATTCACCCTTATCACCAACTGAGAGGGATGATCAGGGACTCCCTGGTTTAGGGGAGGGCCTAAGGTGTTGGCTCAGCCGGGTTAGGTGTGAGCATGAAGGATTGTCCCCTCATATAAGGACCGGTTTGTCATCCTTCACAACCTGTACTCATGACAAGTAAAACCACTCGAGACTATATGGGCAGTCACTCAATCTGAACTTGCATGGTCCGAACCCCAGGGTTATGGCGGCTGGGGAGCACCGGGAGGATAAGAAAGGGGAATGTTTTGTCCGGTTTGGGCATGGTGGTGGCCTTGTTCCTTCTGGTATAACAGTAAAGGTAAGGAAGTGCATGGAAGGAAAGAGCTTCAGATTTGGGTCTCATTGTCCATGAGACTGTAGAGTCGGACTAGTGGGTAAAGTGTACCCCTCTGCGAAGAGTTTGAAACCTATTCGAATTGTCCGTGTCCACTGGTATGGATGTGTCTGGTGTGGTATGGCAATTAGTGTTTTTGATCATCATAAAAAGGGGGAGTATGTGGGTGTTTTTGGAAATAAAAGCAATGCCACATGAGTGAGAAGCTCAGTGCTGGTTGAGTGTGAAAATGTGCTACTCCTCTCTTTTGGGTAAAAACATCAAGTATCGCCTTTCTCTGAAAAAGAAATGAGTGACTTCGACTCCACCATACCAAGCATGTACCATATAGGTCCCTCTCTCTTTACGGGCGGGATGGGCATGCAGAATACATAGTGTATTCACCTAGATTTATTTATGTTTTTCAGCTGTTGAAGACTTCTTTTCTGCTATGTTCGACTAGAAGGGGGTTGTGTCTGCACCCAGTCTGCCTGTGGCTTGGGCTAGATGTTCTTCCACTGTGCTATGTTTCTAGGCTCGCTAGAGCTTGCATTTTGTTATTGTAATAACTATTATTTGAGACTTTGTACTATTCGAGGAAATGAATGTGTTTACTATTAATTGTATCACATTTAAGTCCCAAAGGATCGGGACGCTTCATCGGCCTTAGCTTATCGAAGAAAGTGGCCAAATGAGTGGGCAAAGGAATGGTTTTACATGAAGAATGAGTTGACCACATGGGATGACATATCAGACATCATCCAATCTCCTATTGTCACAAGTTTTGGATTTAAGAACCAACATGTTATGTTAAATTTGAAGCCCATGCTGCCATAGTTGCCTTCAATGATGTTAGCACCTATATTGGAACGTGGGATCTTGTTCAAGAGTTCTTAGCCTTTAAAATGTGGCCACTGACATCTGAGTGGGAAATGTTGAAGTTGTCTAAAGGGGATGCTTCGGATGCTGAGCATGGGCTGATTAGGCTTCTGTATAAGTATAGATCCAAAGATGAGTTCGGAGAACCTAGCGATGGTTGGGTAGATTATGTTTGTCACAACTGGTTTTGTATGGTAAACCGAATGCGAACCATGTATGTGCCATGATCAGAAACTCACGTACACAACGATTACATAGTTGGACATAATCATACATTGCTCAAATTAATAGCGGAAATAGTACTTTTATTATATCATGATGTCCAAGACATCCAAAAAGTCATTAACTTAACATAAATCAATGTGCGAATATGAAACATAGTACGATAAGGCCTTCACAGGTAGCTGACTGGGGATTTGCCACTAATCTAATATAGAACTTGTCGAAGTCCTAAAACTCCTAGAAGCCCTCCATGTTGCCTTCATCTTCTCATGAGCACTGGTTGCAATGGGGACAACCTGGGGTTTGGTATTTTTAAGCAAGGGTGAGTACACATCAACGTACTTAGCAAATGTCCTGTTTGGCTAAAGTGGACTAGTTGTATGTGGGGTTAAGCTTAAAGCAGTTGCTCTGAGTTGGTCAGGTATCTATTACTAGTAGAGAGCCAGGTTTTAGAAAAAATCCTGAGTTATTAACCCAAATATTACTTCCTCCAAGAGGAAATACCAAATACCATAATTATAATCATCATCATTAAGCATCATCATAAAAGTATCCAGAGTAACTCTAATCAGAGAAGCTCCCAAGGCTGTTCATAACCGTGAGCATGGCTGATATACCAGTTTCTAACACTCTGTAGAGGTAGCACATTTTACCCATGAGTCGTGATTCCCTTTCTACCCGAGGAGCGCTACTGCCCATTGACCACTACCTAGGTGATCTGGTAGGGTATCACTATGTAGCCTTTACAAAGCTTTCCCTGGTGTGTAGTTGCCCATTAGGTTAAGCCATTCGTAAAAACACAGTACTCCTCTCTAAGGTGGGTGACTAACAAAACCAAAACAAATGAACCTCGGCACCCACCCTTAGCAGAGCAAGCACTATGCCCTAGCCCCCGGCCCCCATTGATGGCACTACAGTGAAGCCAACTACACCCCCAAGTTGATCTAATTCATCAGCTAAGGGCGTACCATTCAACCCTCATGGTTGTACTATTTTCTCGGGTGGTCATCCAACGAACAGGTCCTTATGGAGAGGTACTCGGGAAATAACCCGAGTCCCCTAAAGTATCGCATGTTCATCATAATCAAGATATCATCAACGTATCATAAATGTTCTCATCATGTTTTTGATTAAAGTATAGCAGTAGCATGAGACTAAACATAGTAACCAATTCCCAAAGTGTAAACAAGGATAGGAAAACAGAATACTAGTCAATCCTTAGGTTGATCACGGTATGGGGGACAGTGAATTATAAAGCAAATAGGACATAATGGGCCAGAGGACACTTGCCTTTACCAGGTTGCTGCTTAAGGAAGTATCCTGCAACGCACTCGGGAACCTCGGACTGCTCGTTGTCTACGCAAAGAAATCATTCATTCAACACACTTGGGGAATAACAAAAGAACAGTAAACCAAAAATATGCAACAGAGTGAACACAAGTTCAATAAAAAGGGTCAGGCACACAGGTGAAATCTAGGTTCTAGGGCAGATTAATATACCTAGTGGTCTATTGTTCTCTAACTAAGTCTATCTCCATGAATTACATTACTTAAGTAAACTTATTCCAAGGATGGGGTCAGGCATTAGAGGGGATTAGTCTACAAATGTGAGCACATGAATATTCACTAGGGTTTCATCTTTTATTTTACCTTTAATAAATATTCATTAACTTTAAATTAACCTAGAGACTAACCATAAAATTGAGACAAGAAAACAGTGAATGAATACCATTTAAACAAATAGATAATAACATTATGAATATTTTGCAATTTGAACCACCCAATCTGGAGTTCATATGCAAAAGATACGGTATTTACAAGTTTTAGAATTCCAATACACAAAATTAAACCTATTTCTGTGATTAAAATAAAGTCCAGTGGCCTCCCTGCAAGAAACCAGGGACTCCGGCGAAAGAAAACTAGATTGTGGGTTGATTTCTAAGAAAGCGGGGTCTATTTAATAAAATTTCCAAGCGAAGGGGTATCGGGCGCTCTCGGCCATCCGATCACAGACCAACGACTGAGATCATATCTGCAAACGAGCGCGCGCGTGGGCGCAAGAGAGCGCTGACATGTGGGCCAGAGCTGTCGGTGGCCTGGGGTGAGGGCGGGCTGACCGTAGGGCCCAGCGCTAGGAGCGCAGGCAGCCTACGAGTGGGACCCTGGTGCAGGGGCGCATGCTCGAACCGGTATCCAGGGATCCAGGCCGTTGGATCGGGAGTGGGTGGCTGAGATCTGGCGCATAGGGGTTAACGGTACGGTGGTCGATGTTGCTTCATCCGTGGCGGTGAAGTAACCGGAGACGGGGCAGGCACGGCCCCCTGGGGGTCTGAGATCGCCGGAGTTGGCCAGGACCAGTGAGGGGGGCCCGGTGAACTTTATGGCGGGGTTCTGGCCGTGAGAACAGGACTGGGGACGATGGAATGGCAGAAGGGGCACCCCAGGCGGGTCGGGACTAATCTAGCGAGCAATCACGACCCAGGGGAGGGGGAAACAGGTGCGCCGAGGCCAGTGCCAGCTCCGGTGAGGGAGGGGGAACACCCAGAGAAAAAACGTGGGCACAGGGCAGGGCTGAATCGACCGGACGCCGTGCGGGCGCAGCGACCCAGCGCAACAGAGCTCCGGTGAGAGCGGATTCACTACGGCAAGGCAAAATCAGGGCAACCACAGCACGGTGAAAGGTTCCTCACCTCGGGACGTTGTTTGAGGAGACTTACCGTGGCATCTGGAGCTCTAGGTGGACGGCTTGGTGGGCACGCTTCTCCGGCAAGCTCGGGCGGCGGTGGCTGAGTGCGACTGAGAGCGAGAGCAGGTGAAATGAGACAGGGGAGAGAGAGCGGGTGCAGGCGGGGCTCAAAAGGGAGATGGGGAACGTTGGCAAGCGATGTGGTTGGCTTTCTCGGCATGCGTGCGCGCGTGGGTCAACGGCGGTTGCAGGGAGGACGAAGCTGACAAACGAGGCCCATGATGCAGAGGCACGAGCGCACGCGAGGGGAAACGATTCAGCGCTGACAATCCGGGACCGCTGCACAGAGGGAGAGCAGGGGCGCGCTCGAGAGGGTGAGCGGCACCGACAGGTACAGCCTGCCTGGTAGAGGGAGAGAGGGGTCGAGTGTGCGCGGGCGCAAGATGGGCCTGGTGGGCTGAATGGCTGAGGGAAAGGGTTGGCTGGTCTGCTTTAGCTTTTCCTTTTTCTTTTGAATTTCTAATTCATTTTCTTTTTATTTTATATTTTTAATTCAAATCCATCGAAACTACAAATTCAAATTTAAATGTTTCAAACATGTGCATCAACCAAAAACAAAGTTTAGGAAGCATGACACAACATTTCATATGTCCCGTAGGTTTTAATATACAAAACAAATAGTACAACTCCCCAATAAATAATCGAACTCTATTAAGAGGAAGAGAGAAGAAAAAGGGGTAACACCTGAATTTGGTAGATATTAGAGAAGAAGTTTTATACCCCCAAATTCAGGGTGTTACAAACCTATCCCCATTAAAAGAATCTCGCAATCGAGATTTAGAGTTGCCTAGCAAAGAGCTCGGGATACTTGACTTTCAGATCATCCTCTTGTGACGGAACCTTCCAAGTCATTAGGCCCACCTATAGTTGTCCTTGTCCAACGGACCTCAGACAACCCTTTAGATGCCCCTGAATCACTTGACAAGTTCGGTATCTGCTTTTCTCACCTTTCCCAAGAGCGCTTTACCCGTCATGCAGACATTACAGAACATCAGAGATATAGAAATGCGGAAGCGATTACATAACTTACATTTATTTGAAAGTAAGATAGAGTTGGTTATTACAGACTAGCATAAAAACACAAGTGCAGAGTACTTATTATTACAATACCAAGGGAGGTAAAAACTCCTCCCGATAAGTTCTTACATAAAAGTTTTTATGGAGGACTAGGTCCTCCCGCAGCTTCATTCTTGCTTTTCTCCATTTGACACCACCTTGGTACAAAAGCAACAAAAATTTGTTGATTCCTCACCTAAAACAATAGGGAATAAACTCCTGAGTATGGAATTACTCAGCAAGTCTTACCCGACTAAAGAAAAGACTCTCAAGGGTATGCTGGTTATAAGGGAGTCAAGGTAAGGTTTCTCAATGATCAAAGACTCTGTTTTGCATAAATGCTTACTAAGAGTGGATCCTTAAAAATCCAATTTTATTGTCAAGTTAGGTAAAATTACCTGCATCTAGAGTTCTTTCTAACCTAGTTCAATCACTTAACCTGTACTAGCCAATTTCTTAACAAGTCCTTCATCTTTACTGGAGTTCTACGTATAGGGCAGTGACCAAGTCTTCATAACCGCGAAGGTACGGCGATCCGAATCGATTATACGCAGCTGAGGATCTCCAATCACACGACATATGTAGCACTTAACCCTTGCATATGTCAACCCGCCACCGGGGTTCGTAAGACCAGATCAGGTTCACGTGAACCGAGAGCACAGATACGCCACCGTCCAGCCTCTTGCCACGGAGGGTACACGCTACTCTCGCCACCGCTCCATGCCCATTCCGTGTTATCTTATTCTGGCCTTAGTCTACCCGAGGCAAGGCTTACCCATGACGAGGCATGTGACCAGTTAAAGGGTCCTCGGTCATCAAGCCTACATCGACACGGTCGTTAATCGACTCAGACGGAGACACTACACCGAGACTCTCTTCTCGTGCAAGTCACCCACCCGGTCTCAGCTTAATCATTTAAAACCCAAAGTTTTGTACCTGGCAGAGGTACATCTTTTCCGATGTTGAACCCATCACGGCCATGATGGATCCACCATCAAGTTTTATTTTCAAAAACATCCTTCCCACTTTGCCAATCATCTTTTGTAAAACAAAACCTTTTGTTTTGCTAGAGCAATACTAAGCATAGTATAAACTTTTGTGAAAACAGGGTTTCAAGGAAGGTAATCAAGTTCAAGGAAGGTAATGCAGGAATTGTTTAAGCATTCAACTCCTATCACCTAATGCATTAATCAAGTGAGAAAGATTTTAAAAACATCAAGGAAGGTGGCAAATGCACTGGGGCTTGCCTTTGTTGATAGGTGAGTCAGGCTCAGACCCGCAGATATCAAAGTAGAAACAATTTCCTGCCTGAGAGTCCGAAGGTGGTGGTGGTGTCTTCTCTTCAGTTACTTCGACTTCTTCTTCGTTTTCTAAACATTACCATATATATGTGCATATAAGAATGTATGCCATGAAATGCTCATGAGAGTTCAAAGATAATGAGAATTTATTATCTAAGGTTCTTGAATACAATTTTCCTTCACGGTTCTCCAGGAAACTAGGGTTTCCGGAGTGAGTAAAGGAATTCAAAGGGCTGGGGGGTAAGGTTTTGGGTTCTAGTTATCAAATAAGGTCCAAATCCAACCAAACTCTACCCAACGCTTCTAAATAATGTTTTGAGTTCATATAAAAAGTTTGGGCATTTTTGGAATTATCATCTTTTTTCTAAAAATCCAGAAGCAATGCTTTAGGCTATTTTAAATAACCCAAAATTCCTGATTTAATCTAAAAATCATGAAACTATTTTTATTAAATTCTATGGAAAATAAGGAATCTAGGAAAATTGGTTTGACATTTTTAGGATTTTTCTACAATTTCTTACATATTTCCAAAGTTCTACTACAAAAGAAAAGGGAAAATCCTGAACAGTGTTGGGCCGGAAACAGCCCAGACGGCCCAAGTCCACGCAAAAACGCACCAGCGCCCGCGCGCGCTGGAGACTTTGTAGAAGGGCCCTTGTCTTCTTGAATATCCCGACAGAGTCCAAGTCACTATTTAACACAGTCGCTGACAACTGCAGAAAAGACCCTAGATTTCTATTTCGTCTCCAAAAAGGCCCCTGGCCATGGCGCGCTCGCCGTTCGCCCCCGACGACACACGGACTAGCCCTGGCCGCCGGTGGATGCTCAGTCGAGCGACAAGGGAAGCATAACCTACCCAAGGCAACCTAGGAACATGCTTCACTTTGGCTTGAACACTTAGAGAACGGTCTACTCATGGGTATGGCGGAAACCGTGATGTCAATCCCATGTTCCCATTTACGCCCGAATTGGTTAAACAGCTACTACGGTGAGCTTCACGTGCATACAGCGCTGCTAGAACAACACTCGAGAGAGGCAGAGCCTTACCAGAGTGGTCTGGCCACGGAGCACGGAGTCTTGTGTTCGCCGGAGACAAAGAAGGGTGAAAATGGTGTCGTGGCGGCTCTGGGTAAAATTGGGAGATGGGATTGAGGCTATATGGCCGTAAGGGACTGCAGTTTCACCGTGCACAATCAATTTGAGGAGAGGAGGAGGAGACAGTGCAAATTTCTGGTTTTACTCAAGCTTGCGAGGTCCGGTGATCGATCCGCGGCCACGAGGTGGGTTGTTAACGCATGACAACCACGTAAGGAAGAGGCACAGTGAGGCAAATCGAAGCATGTGCGACAGCGCGACGAGAACTCACTGAGTCACGATGGCCGCCGGTGAATAACTCCAGCTGAGCTCAGGAGATGGTGCCACGTACGAGTTACCCTTTCCCCGGCGTTATCCATCCAGTACCGCGCACGAATCGGGACGACGATCAACGACGGCGAGCTGATCTGGCGTACTGATCCACTCAAGGCACTGTACATTGGAGATTGTTCTTCAGTCGCCTGAACCGACCATCTTCTCCCTTCTTAATCTCCAATTTCTTGTTAAGAACAGAACAATCTCCCTTACTAAGATTTGTTCACCATATATCAGTCTACAAACTAACTATAGGATTCTTGGACTAATACCGAGTGGATTCAAAGATATCGCGCATCAGACTTGGCCTCACCTTACTGGGATCATTTTTAACCTAGGGTTCAGTTTCAGTTTTCTGTCTTAGTTCTGACAAAGCAACTTTGAGTTGGTTTTTATCCAATTTTTGTATAACAATCACAGAAGATGTCTAGATCAAAGTTGCTCTCCTATAATAGGTTTAAAAAATTTATGTGGTGGCCTAGGGCAAATTCTTACTGATTTGGAAGTTAATAAGCTCCAAAGTTGAGCTTATAACCTGAAATTCAGACTTAGTATAGAACTCAATTGAGGTCTATTTTGCAATTAAGTCCAAAATCCAAGATTTGGCTTACAAGTCCACACATTTGTGAACCAAATGACTTTATATGATTTAACATTGTAGTTTTTACACTTTAGTCCAAATGTGCACTATTTTTGCACATAGGCCCCTAGGGTTCCAATTAGGGTTTTTGGTGTCTCAGGGTATAATTGTGATTCAAATTCATTCTTGGGAGCATTTTATGACTATTCCACTAAAGCTTTTGGGTTTTCTCAATTTGGGTTATGTTTTACCCATTTAATCCCTATTCAGGGTTAAGTATCCTATTCCAGGGTCTTATTTGCAAAACACCAGAACAATACAACTTGTTTGAAATTTTTACCTAGTGAATGAACTCTAGGTGTGTCATACATATGCAATGTCAATGTTTATGATGTCATGCTCAAGTTTTAGTTAAAGTAACACCAGGGGTGTTACATCCTTCCCCCCATAAAAGAATCTTGTCCCGAGATTAAAAGTCCTAGGGTAGGTAATGGAAAAGGAAATGCCTCACATTTTTATTTCCTTATTTTTGGTACAAGGCAGGGGTGGGTTTGGGGCTCACTCCTTTATTACAACAATGTTGTATACTTTACAAATTACAAGAGGCTAAAAAGCCTGGGAAATTCTTATCTAAAAAGTCTTGGGTTTCCCATGTAGCCTCATCTTCGGAATGTTGGTTCCACTGTATCTTGTAAAACTTGAGAGTTCTTCTCCGGGTAATCCTGTCCTTTTGATCCAAGACTCGAATAGGATGCTCAGAATATGTTAAGTCTAGCTCAAGAACAACATCTGTCACTTCAATGGTTCGATCTGGAACCCGAAGACACTTCTTCAGTTGAGACACGTGGAACACATTATGCACAACAGACAAAGTTTTGGGTAATTGGAGTCGGTATGCCACTGGTCCACATTGCTCAAGTATAGGGAATGGACCAATGTACCGGGGTGCAAGCTTTCCTTTAACCCCGAAACGCGATACGCCCTTCATTGGAGAAACTTTCAAGTAGACATAATCTCTTACTAGATAGTATAAGGGTTGTCATCGTCGGTCTGCATAACTCTTTTGACGGGTTTGAGCTTTCTTCAAATTATGTATTATTCTCTGAACTTTCTCTTCAGTTTCTTTTACTAGGTCAGGCCAGAAGAAGTACCTTTCACCTGGTTCAGACCAACTTAGCGGAGTACGACATCGTCGTCCATATAAAGCTTCAAAGGGTGCCATTTTGATGCTTTCTTGGTAGCTATTATTATATGAGAATTCTGCTAATGGCAAACATTCATCCCATTTCTGTGGGAATTCTAGCACACATGCCCGCAGCATATCTTCTAGTATTTGATTGACCCTCTTAGTTTGTCCACTTGTTTGAGGATGATAGGCCGAACTGTGGAGCAATTTAGTACCCAGGGATTTATCCAAAATTTGGATATGAATTGAGGTCCACGATCTGACACTATAGTCTTCGGAATACCGTGCAAACTGAGGATACGAGCAATATACAGTTCCGCATATGCTATAATTGGATATTTTACTTTGACTGGGAAAAAATGGGCAATCTTGGTAAGTCGATCAATGATAACCCAAATGGAGTCAAAGCCTTTAGCTGTTCTGGGTAATCCCACAATAAAGTCCATACTTAAGTCTTCGCATTTCCATGTGGGTATTGGTAGCGACTGTAATGGACCGGCAGCTTTCAAGTGTATGGCCTTGACACGTCTGCAGGTGTCACATCTAGCCACATAGTGTGCAATCTCGATCTTCATTTTCGTCCACCAATAATGTTGTTTCAGCTCTTGATACATCTTAGTGCTTTCGGGATGAATAGAATAACGACTAAGATGTGCCTCATCAAGAATTTGCTGGCGGACTTCTTCATTCTTCGGCACAACTATGCGGTTTTTGAACCATACAACCCCTTGATCATCTTCTCGGAAACAATTGGCTTTTCCAGCCCTTATCTTCTCACGTATATGTTTCATACCCTCATCATTTTTCTGTGCGTCAATTATCCTTTGTAAGATGACTGACTCCAGCTTTAAGTGATTTGAAGTCCCATGTTGAATCATTCCCAGGTTCAAATTCTCCATCTCCTCGCATAATGTAATGTCAGAAGTCCTCATTGTTAGACAGTGGCAGGAAGCCTTGCGACTGAGTGCATCTGCCACTACATTTGCTTTGCCCGGGTGATAATGGATCTCCAATTCATAATCCTTGATTAGCTCGAGCCATCTTCTTTGTCTCATATTGAGTTCAGACTGGGTAAAGATATATTTCAAACTTTTGTGGTCTGTATAAACATGACAGACATTTCCCAGTAGATAATGACGCCAGATCTTCAGAGCATGAACCACTGCAGCTAGCTCCAGATCATGAGTATGATAATGCTCCTCATGCCGGCGTAATTGCCTTGAAGCATACGTAATTACTCGGCCTTCTTGCATTAATACGTAGCTGAGACCACTGCCAGATGCATCACAATACACATCAAATGGCTTGTTAATATCCGGTTGGGCCAATACTGGAGCAGTGGTTAATAATGTCTTCAATTTCTCAAAAGCTTCATTACAGTTTGAAGACCAATTGAATTTAGTATCATTCTTCAATAAACTCGTGATTGGTTTCACAAGCTTAGAAAAATCTGGTATAAATCGGCGGTAATAACCAGCTAGTCCAAGGAAACTTCGGACTTGGTGAACAATGGTTTGGGGTTTCCACTCCAAAATGTCCTTGAATTTGCTGGGATCCACCGCAATCCCCTTTGCAAATAACACATGTCCCAGAAATTGAAATTCTTCCAGCCAAAACGTGCATTTACTGAACTTGGCATATAATTTGTGTTCTCTTAAGCGCGTCAATACGACCCTTAAATGTTGAGCATGCTCCTCTTCATTGTTTGAATATATCAAAATATCATCTATGAAGACCACCACAAATTTGTCCAACTCGGGCATGAATACTGAGTTCATCAGATAAGTGAAGTGGGCAGGAGCATTCGTCAGTCCGAAAGACATTACCAGGTATTCAAATAATCCGTACCGTGTAGTGAATGCGGTTTTTGGTATATCCTCGGGCCGAATACGGATCTGATGATAGCCCGATCTGAGATCAATCTTGGAGAATACCCTCGCCTCGGTCAGTTGATCAAATAAGATGTCAATTCATGGAAGAGGGTACTTGTTCTTGATAGTGACCTCATTTAGGGGTCGATAATCCACACACATCCGTAAGGTTTGATCCTTCTTCTTGACGAATATGGCTGGACAACCCCACGGTGATGAGCTTGGCCGGATGAATCCTTTCGCTAGTAGATCTTGTAACTGAATCTTTAGTTCTGCCAGCTCATTTGGAGGCATGCGGTACGATCTTGTAGAAATGGGAGCCATACCGGGCTTCAATTCAATTACAAACTCCACATCTCGCTCGGGTGGCAATCCAGGCAAATCCTCTGGAAAAACATCTGGGAACTCGCATACTACCGGAATATCCTTGACCTCCGGTATAATGGCTTCATAAACTCTGCCAGTAATTTTGGTTGGAATGGGGATAGACAAGAGAATTTCTTCTTGATTATGACTCAACCTGATGGTTCTCTGATCAGTGTTGAGGGTTGCTTTATGTCGGGCCAACCAATTCATGCCCAAAATCACATCTATGTCTTGGCCTTTCAGAACTATCATATTAGTAGGAAAGTCCCGTCCAGCCAATGTTACGGGCACTTGATAGGCCACTTCTCTAGTAAAGATTTGTCCCCCAGGTGACTGAATTTTAAACCCCTCTTTTGATTCATGGTATGAAATGCAATGTTGCTCCACAAATTTCTTGCTGATGAATGTATGGGAAGCACCAGAATCAAAGAGAATAGTTGCGGGATGATTGGCCACAAGGAACGTACCCATCATGACCGGTTCACCGTCCGGTGTAGTGGCCACTTGCGTATAATATATGCGTCCTGTCTTCTTTGTATTTTTTCCCATAGTATTTCCCTTGGCTTGAGATGAATTCCCAGATCCTTGTGGATTGTTTGACTTGTTCTGCTTCGGATAAGGGCAATCCTTGATAAGGTGCCCAGATTTTCCGCAATTGAAACATCCTGTCGATGAACTGGGAAGAGCCGGGAAACGAGTGCCAGGGGCACCCAACTGACTTGTTGTTGTAGGGGCAGTATTGGGACGGATGAACACTGGTTGCTTAAATGGGAAGGAGGGTGGACGTGGTGAAGAACGACCTTGATTAAAAGGCCGGATAACAAACTGTTGCCTTTTCTCAGGGCCCTGAGTAGGCCTGTTTCCTCCACTCCCCTTGATCATTCCAGAACTTACATATTTAGATTCGACTGTCAGCGCTGTGCTGACAGCCCTTCCATAGGTAAGATCGATGCAAGTAGCCATCTTCCTTTGCATCCTATCATTCAGTCCTCGCATGAAACAATTCTTCTTCTTAAAATCAGTGTTAACTTGGTCGATTGCATACTGTGACAAATGATTAAATTTATTGAGATACTGATTAACAGTATCCCCTCCTTGCTTCAGCTTCATAAATTCTTCTTGTTTCATGTGAAGTACACCTTCAGGTATGTAATGTTCGCGGAAGGCCAGCTTAAATTCTTCCCATGTTATCTGGTGATTGGCCGGCTGAATGGCCACAAAGTTTCCCCACCAAGTGCTAGCAGGGCCACGCAGTTGCTGGGCTGCGAACAAGGGCTTCTAGGTTTCAGAACATCGCAGAAGTCCAAACTTTTGCTCGATGACACGGATCCATTCGTCTGCCTCTAAAGGGTCTTCGGCCTTGACAAACAGCGGTGGACGTGTTTCGGAGAAGTCTAAATAAGATGTCTCACAGTGCCCCTGCAGATAGCCCCACCCGCCTTGTTGTTGAAATTGCTGACCCGCCATTTCCCATAGGAAACGGGTATTATCCGCTATCGCGTTTACCAAGGCGGCGATAGCCTCGGCAAGTGTGGGAGGAACAGGAGGTGGATTCGGGGTGGACTCCCTCCCACTGGAGGTTCTGGCTGCATCCTGTGATCGGGTCTTGGACGGCATCTGTGGCAACAAACATTTGAAATCAAATATAATATGCCAAAGAAAAACCATCCATTTTACATTACTAAAAAAAGTAATGTTACAGACTCGAATTTTTACAACAGGAGTACAGTACCCATTATACAATAACACTACTAATTCTACAACTATACTATTCCTACTTCCTATCACTGTTAGTAGCCTCACTGTCGGGCGTAGGAGACCATTCGTCGACCAACTTCATCGAGGGAGGGGGCATGAAAAGGTCCAATTCGCCACCAAAAGCTTCTCCCGCTGCATGAGAAGGTCTGGCTTCTGTCCCGACAGGATTTGCAGGTACGCTGGGGTGCAATTGCGAATACAGTACATGAACTTCTTCATGTAAGGTATTGCAATATTCCTGCAGATTATCAATAGCTGAGCTAAGTTCTTCGACTCGGGCTCGAGGCTTTGCCTCCATAGCCCAGGCAAGCGAACGAGACTGAACCGCCCAATCGAGCGCTAAATCTCGATCAGCGAGCTGATCTTGCAGGCGGCGGATGTGGCTTCTCAATTCATTTATTTTGTCGCCATCCGCGACCCATATGTTAGTCCTGCGTTGAAGTTCCGCTTGAAGCTGATTCACTTGGGCTTCAAGATCCCCGATCGGATCGTTACTCCCACTACTGCTATCCTCATGTCTGGAGCAAGTTGATGACAGGGTACACCAATTTGGCCAGTTGACTTGCGCGAGGTTTTCCTTGTGCGCGACGGCATTTCTCTAAGGGGGAAATTTTGTTAATATAGTTCTTAGCATGATGCATGTATAATTACAGAACCAACCTTAGTTGATTCACACCTTCTATACATTGCACTCTTCCTATCTAGTCTTTCATATAGATTCTTCAGATATAGTGGGTAAGAATGGAAGAAATTTTTCTAGATAAGTCTTTAGAAAATCCTTTTGAAGATGCCTCATAATATCTGCAGAGAAGGGCTTCGCTCTGATACCAGCTGTGACAGAACCTTCCAAGTCATTAGGCCCACCTACAGTTGTCCTTGTCCAATGGACCTCAGACAACCCTGTAGATGCCCCTGAATCACTTGACAAGTTCGGTATCTGCTTTTCTCACCTTTCTCAAGAGCGCTTTACCTGTCACACAGACATTACAGAACATCGGAGATACCGAAATGCGGAAGCGATTACATAACTTACATTTATTTGAAAGTAAGATAGAGTTGGTTATTACAGACCGCATAAAAACATGAGTGCAGAGTACTTATTATTACAATACCAAGGGAGGTAAAAACTCCTCCCGATAAGTTCTTACATAAAAGTTTTTATGGAGGACTAGGTCCTCCCGCAGCTTCATTCTTGCTTTTCTTCATTTGACACCACCTTGGTACAATAGCAACAAAAATTTGTTGATTCCTCACCTAAAAACAATAGGGAATAAAACCCTGAGTATGGAATTGCTCAGCAAGTCTTACCCTACTAAAGAAAAGACTCTCAAGGGTATGATGGTTATAAGGGAGTCAAGGTAAGGTTTCTCAATGATCAAAGACTCTGTTTTGCATAAATGCTTATTAAGAGTGGATCCTTAAAAATCCAATTTTATTGTCAAGTTAGGTAAAATTACCTCCATCTAGAGTTCTTTCTAACCTAGTTCAATCACTTAACCTGTACTAGCCAATTTCTTAACAAGTCCTTCATCTTTACTGGAGTTCTACGTATAGGGCAGTGACCAAGTCTTCATAACCGCGAAGGTACGGCGATCCGCATCGATTATACTCAGCTGAGGATCTCCAATCACACGACATATGTAGCACTTAACCCTTGCATATGTCAACCCGCCACTGTGGTTCTTAAGACCAGATCGGGTTCACGCGAACTGAGAGCATAGATACGCCACTGTCCAGCCTCTTGCCACGGAGGGTACACGCTACTCTTGCCACAGAGAGCATAGATACTCTTTATCTACCCGAGGCAAGGCTTACCCATGATGAGGCATGTGACCAGTTAAAGGGTCCTCGGTCATCAAGCCTACATCGACAAGGTCCTTAATCGACTCAGACGGAGACACTACACCGAGACTCTCTTCTCGTGCAAGTCACCCGCCCGGTCTCAGCTTAATCATTTAAAACCCAAAGTTTGGTACCTGGCAGAGGTACATCTTTTCCAATGTTGAACCCATCACGGCCATGATGGATCCACCATCATGTTTTATTTTCAAAAACTTCCTTCCCACTTTGCCAATCATCTTTTGTAAAACAAAACCTTTTGTTTTGCTAGAGCAATACTAAGCATAGTAAAAACTTTTTGTGAAAACAGGGTTTCAAGCAAGTTAATCAAGTTCAAGGAAGGTAATGCAGGAATTGTTTAAGCATTCAACTCCTATCACCTAATGCATTAATTAAGTGAGAAAGATTTTAGATACATCAAGGAAGGTGGCAAATGCACCGGGGCTTGCCTTCGTTGGTAGGTGAGTCAGGCTCGGACCCGCAGATATCAAAGTAGAAACAATTTCCTGCCTGAGAGTCCGAAGGTGGTGGTGGTGTCTTCTCTTTAGTTACTTCGACTTCTTCTTCGTTTTCTAAACATTACCATATATATGTATATATAAGAATGTATGCCATGAAATGCTCATGAGAGTGCAAAGATAATGAGAATTTATTATCTAAGATTCTTGAATACAATTTTCCTTCACGGTTCTCCGGGAAACTAGGGTTTCCGGAGTCAGTAAAGGAATTCAAAGGGCAGGGGGTAAGGTTTTGGATTCTAGTTATCAAACAAGGTCCAAATCCAACCAAACTCTACCCAAGGCTTCTAAATAATGTTTTGAGTTCATATAAAAAGTTTGGGCATTTTTGGAATTATCATCTTTTTTTCTAAAAATCCAGAAGCAATGCTTTAGGCTATTTTAAATAACCCAAAATTACTTATTTAATCTAAAAATCATGAAACTATTTTTATTAAATTCTATGGAAAATAAGGAATCTAGGAAAATTGGTTTGACATTTTTAGGATTTTTCTACAATTTCTTACATATTTCCAAATTTCTACTGCAAAAGAAAAGGGAAAATCCTGAACAGTGTTGGGCCGGAAACAGCCCAGACGGCCCAAGTCCACGCACAAACGCACCAGCGCCCCCGCGCGCGCTGGAGACTTTGCAGAAGGGCCCTTGTCTTCTTGAATATCCCGATAGAGTCCAAGTCACTATGTAACACAGTCGCTGACAACTGCAGAAAAGACCCTAGACTTCTATTTCTTCTCCAAAAACGCCCCTGGCCATGGCGCGCTCGCCGTTCGCCCCCGACGACGCACGGACTGGCCTTGGCCGGCGGTGGATACTCAGTCTAGCGACAAGGGAAGCATAACCTACCCAAGGCAACCTAGGAACATGCTTCACTTTGGCTTGAACACTTGGAGAACGGTCTGCTCACGGGTATGGCGAAAACCGTGATGTCAATCTCGTGTTCCCAATCATTTACGCCCGAATTGGTTAAACGACTACTACAGTGAGCTTCACGTGCATACAGCGCTGCTAGAACAACACTCGAGAGAGGCAGAGCCTTACCAGAGTGGTCTGGCCATGGAGCGCGGAGTCTTGTGTTCGCCGGAGACAGAGAAGGGGGGAAATGGTGTCGCGGCGGCTCTAGCTAAAATTGGGAGATGGGATTGAGGCTATATGGCCGTAAGGGACTGTAGTTTCACCGTGCACAATAAATTTGAGGAGAGGAGGAGGAGACAGTGCGAATTTCTGGTTTTACTCAAGCTTGCTTGAAGAACTGCGAACACCTCGCCGTGTCTCCCTGTCCTATATATAGGCACGGCGGTCCGGTGATCGATCCGCGGCCACGAGGTGGGCTGTTAACGCATGACAACCACGTAAGGAAGAGGCACAGTGAGGCAAATCGAAGCATGTGCGACAGCGCGGCGAGAACTCACTGAGTCACGGTGGCCGCCGGTTAATAACTCCGGCTGAGCTCACGAGATGGTGCCACGTACGAGTTACCCTTTCCCCGGCGTTATCCATCCAGTACCGCGCACGAATCGGGACGTCGATCAATGACAGCGAGCTGATCTAGCGTACTGATCCACTCAAGGCACTGTACCATGGAGATTGTTCTTCAGTCGCCTGAACCGACCATCTTCTACCTTCTTAATCTCCAATTTCTTGTTAAGAACAGAGCAATCTCCCTTACTAAGATTTGTTCACCATATATCAGTCTACAAACTAACTATAGGATTCTTGGACTAATACCAAGTAGATTCAAAGATATGGCGCATCAGACTTGGCCTCACCTTACTGGGATCATTTTTAACCTAGGGTTCAGTTTCAGTTTTCTGTCTCAGTTCTGACAGAGCGACTTTGAGTTGGTTTTTCTCTAATTTTTGTATAACAACCACAGGAGATGTCTGCATCAAAGTTGCTCTCCTATAATTGGTTTACAAAATTTATGTGGTGGCCTAGGGCAAATTCTTACTGATTTGGAAGTTAATAAGCTCCAAAGTTGAGCTTATAACCTGAAATTCAGACTTAGTATAGAACTCAATTGAGGTCTATTTTGCAATTAAGTCCAAAATCCAAGATTTGGCTTACAAGTCCACACATTTGTGAACCAAATGACTTTATATGCTTTAACATTGTAGTTTTTACACTTTAGTCCAAATGTGCACTATTTTTGCACATAGGCCCCTAGGGTTTGGATTTAGGGTTTTCCAGGGTTCCAATTAGGGTTTTTGGTGTCTCAGGGGTATAAATGTGATTCAAATTCATTCTTGGGAGCATTTTATGACTATTCCACTAAATCTTTTGGGTTTTCTCAATTTGGGTTATGTTTTACCCATTTAATCCCTATTTAGGGTTAAGTATCCTATTCCAAGGTCTTATTTGCAAAACACCAGAACAATACAACTTGTTTGAAATTTTTACCTAGTGAATGAACTCTAGGTGTGTCAAACATATGCAATGTCAATGTTTATGATGTCATGCTCAAGTTTTAGTTACAGTAACACCAGGGGTGTTACACTCTTTTTCCTAGGTTGCTTCTTCCTCTGAATGGTGGCCCCATTTGACTTTACACATTATGATGGTGCTTCTTTGAGTGACTCTGTCTGCTGTCTCTAGAATCTGAGTTGGCTTCTCAATATATGTCAGGTCTTCTTGAACTTCGAGATCCTTGGTTGGCAATTGTTCCTCTAGAACTCACAAACATTTCTTCAGCTGAGACACATGGAAAACATCATGCACTGCTGACAGACTCTCTGGTAGGCTAAGCTGTTATGCCACTTCTCCACGTCTTGCTTGAATCTGGTACAGTCTGATGTATCGAGGTGCTAGTTTTCCCTTTACGCCGAACCTTCTGACTCCTCTGATCGGTCACACCTTCAGATAAACATAATCTCCCACTTTGAAGCTAAGCTCTATTCTTCTGGTGTCGGCATAACTTCGCTGCCTGGACTACGCTATGTTCAGGTTCTTTCGAACCATTATGATATTCTCTTCGGCTTCAAGCAAAATATCTAGACCAAACACCTGCCTTTTGTCAGGTTGGTCCCAGTGCAACGGAGTTCGACAATTCCTTCCATAGAGTGCTTGGAATGGTGACATTTTCAAACTGGCCTGATGGCTGTTATTGTAAGAGAATTCTGCATAAGGTAGCCTCTTATCCCAACCTGACTTGTCCTACAAAGCACAGGCTCTCAACATATATTCAAGGATCTAGTTGGTTCTTTCAATCTAACCATCTGTCTGTGGGTGATAAGCTGAATTGAAATTCAAATGTGTACCCAAGGCTTCATGCAACTGCTGCCAAAAGTGAGAAGTAAAATGAGTCCCCCGGTTGGACTTTATCTTCTTCAGAACACCATGTAAGCATACAATCCGTGACATGTATACCTCTGTCAACACTGCACTATTGTAGCTGGTCTTGACTGGCATGAAATGAGCCGCCTTTAGCAAGCGATCCACTACTACCTAGATGGAGTCAGAACTGGAGCGAGTGCGAGTCAAACCGACTATAAAGTCCATCCCGATCTCATCCCACTTCTATTGGTGAATCTGCAATGGCTACAACAAACCTGCGGGCCTTTGATGATCTGCCTTAATTATCTTACAACTGTCACATATGGCAACATACTCCACGATCTACGTTTTCATACTGTACCACTAGAATCTTTTCTTTAGGTCTAGTACATCTTCTTGCTTCTAGGGTGTATGGAATAAGCTGTCTCATGAGCTTCTTTAAGGATCAACTCCTGAATCGACTTGATGTGGGGAACACACAACCTATCTTTGAACTAGACTACACCTTCCGCGTCTTCCCGGAAATCCTTGCCTTTCCATCTAGGATCAGGTGTCGAATCTCATTTATCTACTCATCATTCTTTTGCCCATCTTTGATATCTCATTCTAGAGTGGGTTCCAGCTCGACTATCACTCCCTAGGTGCTGTTTAGAAATCTGAGACTCAGCCTGTCGAATTCCTTTACTAGCTCGTATGGCATCGGGTGAGCGACCATCATGTTGACTTGGCTCTTTTTACTCAGAGCATCTGAACCACAATAGCTTTACTTGGGTGATAATGTATCTCCAGCTCATAGTCTTTGATCAACTCCAGCCATCTTCGCTGCCTCATGTTTAGCTCTGACTGGGTGAATATATACTTAATACTCTTGTGGTCCATGTAAACATCACACTTCTGCCCATATAAATAGTGCCTCAAGGTCTTCAATCCATGAACCACTACTACTAATTCCAGGTCATGTGTGGGGTAATTTCTCTCATGAATCTTTAGTTGTCGGGACGAGTATGCCACTACTCTCCCTTCTTGCATTAGCACACATCCTAGACCAGTGTCTGAGGCATCACAATACACTTAGAATGGCTTATGAACATTAGGTAGAATCAACACCGATGTTATAGTCAACTTCTTCTTCAATGCTTCAAAGGACTCTTGGCACTCTAGGGTCCACTTGAACTCAATCTTCTTCGCCAGCAAGGCTATCATTGGTTGGGCAATCTTGGAGAAACCTTCAATGAAACACCCATAGTATCCGGCCATTGCAATGAAACTCTTTATCCCACAGACATCTCTTGGTGCTTTGTAGTGTAGAATATCTACCACCTTTTTTTGGATCCACAGTTAACCCGTCTTGGTTTATGATATGACCCAAGAACAAGATTTCGATGATCCAGAACTCACATTTCCTAAGCTTGGCATACAACTAACAATCCCATAACCATTGCAACACCATCCTCAAATGCTCTTCGTGCTCTTCCTCATTCTGAGAATACATGAGGATATCATCACTGAACACCACTACAAACTTGTCAAGATAGTCCATGAACACGTTGTTCATCAAGTACATGAAGAAAGCTAGCACATTCATCAGACCGAAGGACATAACTGTGTATTCATAAAGCCCATACTTGGTGTTGAATGCCATCTTAGGTATGTCCAAAGGCCGGATCTTGAGTTGATGATAACCTGACCTTAGATCTATCTTCAAGAATAGACTGGCTCCTCTCAGCTGGTCGAACAGATCTTCTATTCTAGGCAGGGGGTACTTGTTCTTGATGGTGACTTCATTCAAATCTTGGTAATCTATGCACATCCTCTTTGTACCATCTTTCTTTTCCACAAACAACACTGGGGCGGCCCAAGGCGAGGTGCCGGTCTAATGTAACCCTTCTCCAACAACTCGTCTATCTGTTTCTTGAGTTCCACCAATTCTGGTCCAGACACTGTGTAGGCTCTTTTAGAGATAGGGGCAGTGCCAGGGAAAAGCTCTGTGGCAAATTCAAATTTTCTCTCAGGTGGCATGCCTGGTAACCCCTCGAGAAACACATCTAGGAATTCTGATACTACTTTGATGACTTTGAGCGGATTGACTGCCTCACTATGGGCGGTGATCTGGTGATAGCTTCCTTTCCTTGGTCCAGACAAGACCAACTCGACCAACACTTCTTCTCCTGACAAGGACACCAACTTCACAGTCCTCTTATCACAGCTAATGATAGAAGACGCAGCCCGATCTTCCATGAGATACGATAACTTGATTGAGTGGAGATCTCGACGTTGATGATCCAAGGCTCCGAGCGAACGGTTCCTCGCAATCACTACACCACGGCTCCGTTGGTTATCACCCGTGACACATGAGTGACCTCGCCATGAAGGCTTATCCCTGCAAGCGCAATCAAGAACACAAGCAAGAACAGGAAAGAAACGCAACCAAAATTGTATTCACTACGGGATATGGTGTCTAACAAACTGATGACGGCGACACTGTTCGATGACAGAATTAATCTAAGCAAAACCCAAACCTAATGTGGCAGCGGCTGCTGAATAAATAGAGTATTAGGGCGTGCATGACCCCTTGACTCGCCCCTAATGGGCTCCGACGCGATACATGGCCCAACGGCCCAACATACAGTGTCGCAGCACCAAAACAGAATCTGAATGCTGAATTGTTTCGACGATTCCCGTTGACTGCACATGAATTTTAAGGTGGAACCAGTTGGGTTGGTTAGATAATCTCTTTATATTTCCAACCATATCAAGTTCGTCGCAATCGGAGTCCGGATGCATCTTGGGCGTCCATTTTAGTGCAGACTGGTCCTGGAAGACGAGATGGAGTCGCAGCCGAGTCGGACTTGATCTCCTTCCTGTTGCGGGTGCCCTTGCTGCTCCTCCTCAACACCTAGGCCTTTCCCAAGTCCTTGCTGGTCCGCTCCAAGGTTCCTAATCATCAAAACATCCATGGCCCCAAGCGTAAGCTCTGAAACACAATTGACTAGGGTAGAATGTACCTGCAGATTTAGCTGTCGTGCACGCGATCGTGTTATCGGTCCATTCATTGTATGTATAGAAGTGATGTTTTCATCATCCTCCTCCTCTTGAATTGGAGACGTCCTCGACTCGATCTCATCTTCGTCACCCATATATGGCTTCAAATCTGAAATGTTAAAGGTGGGACTAACCCCAAAATCTGGCGGCAACTCAAGAGTATATGCATTATCATTAATTTTTGCAAGAACTTTATAAGGACCTGCAGCTCGTGGCATAAGTTTAGACTTTCTCAAATCAGGAAACCTATCCTTTCTCAAATGAACCCACACCAAGTCATCAGGTTCCAATTTCATTTCCTTCCTGCCTTTATTAGCAGCAATACGATACTTTTCATTCATCTTTTCAATTTGCAACTTAGTTGTTTCATGTAACTAAAGAATGAATTCAGAACGTTGTGTAGCATCCAAGTTCACTATTTTAGAAGTTGGTAAAGGTAGCAAATCAATTGGAGCACGAGGATTAAAACCATATACTACCATAAATGGACTAAGCTTGGTTGTGGAATGAATTGATCTGTTATAAGCAAACTCAATATGTGGCAAACATTCCTCCCACAACCTCAAATTATCCTTCAAAATAGCCCGCAACATGGTAGATAAAGTGCGATTAACAACCTCTGTTTGCCCGTCAGTTATGGGGATGACAAGTAGTAGAAAACAACAACTTTGTTCCCAATTTAAACCACAAGGTTCTCCAAAAATGACTTAAAAACTTAGCATCCCTATCAGAAACAATAGTATTTGGCACACCATGCAAACACACAATCTTAGTGAAGAACAAATCAGCAACATGTGAAGCATTATCAGTTTTGTGACAGGGTATAAAATGTGCCATCTTTGAAAAACGATCGACAACGACAAAAATACTATCACTCCCCCTCTTTGTTCTAGGCAATCCCAAAACAAAATCCATAGAAATATCCTCCCAAGGTGCACGAGGAACAGGAAGAGGCAAATAAAGACCATGGGGGTTAAGTCGGGACTTAGCTTTGTTGCACGTGGTGCAACGAGAGACGTAGCGCTCAACATCATGCCGCATCCGAGGCTAATAGAAATGAGTAAACAACACATCCTCAATCTTCTTAACACCAAAATGTCCCATCAAGCCACCTCCATGTGCTTCCTGCAAGAGTAGAAGATGAACGGAGCTAGTTGGAACACATAACTTGTTAGCACGGTAGAGAAGGCCTTCACGCAGCATACATTTTTGCCATGTTCTTCCCTCTCTCCAATTTTCAAAAGCATCTTTGAAGTCCAAATCAGCAGCATATAATTCCTTTATAGTCTCCAAACCAAAGATTTTATGATTAAGTTGGGACAACATAGTATAACGTCTAGATAAAGCATCAACAATCACATTATCCTTTCCTTTTTTATGCTTAATAATGTAAGGAAATGATTCTATGAATTCAATCCATTTAGCATGTCATTTGTTTAGATTAGATTGTCCCTTAAGATACTTCAAAGATTCATGATGCGAATGTATGACAAAATCTTTAGACCATAGATAATTTTTCCAATTTTGTAAAACTCATACTAAAGCATATAATTCTTTGTCATATGTAGAATAATTCAGAGTTGGACCATGCAATTTTTCACTAAAGAAAGCAATAGGTTTACCTCCTTGAATGAGCACTCCTCCAATCCCAATGCTGCTCGCATCACACTCGAGCTCGAATGTCTTGTCAAAATCAAGAAGTTGCAGCAGTAGTGCTTGTGTGAGCTTCGACTTGAGGGCATCAAATGCTTGTTGTTGTGATGGTCCCCAACGAAACGGCACTCCATTCTTTGTCAACTCGTGGAGAGGTGCTGCAAAGGTGCTGAAATCCCGCACAAATCACCTATAGAATCCTGCAAGACCAAGAAAACTTCGAACCTGCGTGACCGTGGTTGGAAGTGGCCAGCTCGTGATGGCAACAATTATTTCCTCATCCATCTCAATGCCCTATGATGTCACAACATATCCAAGAAAAGACACACGAACGGTGCTGAAGGTGCACTTCTCAAGGTTACCAAATAAACCTGCATCACGCAAAACAGTCAAAAACAGCACGTAAATGTTCAATATGATCATCATGAGACTTACTATAGATAAGAATATCATCAAAATATACCACCACAAATTTACCAATGAAAGCACATAAAACCTCGTTCATCAATCTCATGAAAGTGTTAGGCGCATTAGTTAACCCAAAAGGCATGACTAACCACTCATAAATACCAAACTTAGTTTTAAATGCAATTTTCCATTCATCACCTAAAGACATACGAATCTGGTGGCATCCACTAGTCCACTACGCAAGTCAATTTTAGAGAAAACAATAGAACCACTTAATTCATCAAGCATGTCATCCAATCTAGGAATACGATATCTGTACCGAATTGTGATGTTATTAATGGCTCTACAATCAACACACATGCGCCAAGTGCCATCTTTCTTAAGAACCAAAACAACAGGAATAGAACAAGGACTAAGGCTCTCACGAATGTACCCGCGGTCTAGAAGGTCCTGGACCTGGCGCTGAATCTCCTTAGTCTCCTAGGGGTTGGTCCTGTAGGCAGCACGGTTGGGCAAGCTTGCCCCTGGAATTAAATCAATCTTGTGCTCAATGCCTCGCACAGGTGGTAATCCAGGGGGTATCTCAGAGGGAAACACATCCATATACTCTTGCAAAAGGTTAGCAATAGCCTGTGGCAAAGCAATAGACGTATCATCAATGGAATAGCAAAGTCCAACAGAGGCATGTAACTCATCAAGATCAGATTTAGTGGCTAGCAAAGTAGGAGTTTTTAACTTAATAGGTTGCTGATTTTCAGAGTTCAAAACACCTTTTTGCTTAGCATTAGTCTTTTTCTCATGTTCAAAGATGGACAATTTCAGTGGGAGTCATATGAAGCAACACAATTTTCTTTCCCTTATGCATGAACGTATATTTATTAGATCTACCATGGTGAATAGCATCAGTATCCAACTCCAAGGACGTCCCAGTAAAAGAGAGAAAGCATCCATACTCACCACATCGAAATCAGCAAAGTCATGGTAAGAGCCAATAGAAAAATGCACCCTTGCTGTTTTTCGTTACCTTAAACTTACCGCTGTTGTTATACCATTGAATGTGATAAGGGTGGGGATGCTCTTGTGTGGTCAAGCCAAGCTTCTTGACCACCTCAACGTTCACCAAGTTGTTGCAGCTACCACCGTCAATGATGGTATGTACACGGTAGTCCTTGACGATGAGGAACATGTTGAAGAGGTTGTGGTGTTGTCTGTTGTCGTCGTCACTAGCCGTGGCACTCAAAGCTCGTTGCACAATCAAGGCCTTATAGGTCTCGGTCGCTGTTGTACCAAGAACCATCTTCATCACCATCATAAGTCTCTGCAATGTTAGCTCCAACAGTATCTTCATCTTCAACATCAGAAGCACTAACATTGTAACACCCTGGTGTTAATATAACTAAAACATGAGCATGACATCATAAACATTGGCATTGCATATGTTTGACACACCTAGAGTGCATTCACTAGGTAAAAATTTCAAACAAGTTGTATTGTTCTGGTGTTTTGCAAATAAGACCCTGGAATAGGATACTTAGCCCTAAATAGGGATTAGAGGGGCAAAACATGACCCAAATTGAGAAAACCCTAAGGTATAAGTAAAACAATCATAAAGTGTCACCAAAAAGGATCTACATTACATTTATACCTCTGAGATATCAAAAACCCTAA
The DNA here is from genome assembly GCA_029449295.1 of Zea luxurians. Lineage (NCBI taxonomy): Eukaryota > Viridiplantae > Streptophyta > Magnoliopsida > Poales > Poaceae > Zea > Zea luxurians. The sequence goes on from JAOPSE010000056.1 coordinate 7,365,433, forward strand.
TTGAAACCCTAGAAAACCCTAAATCCAAACCCTATGGGCCTATGTGCAAAAATAGTGCACAATTGGACTAAAGTGTGAAAACTACTATGTTAAAGCATATTAAGTCACATGGTTCACATTTATGAAGATTTACAAGCTAAACCCTAGGTTTTGGACTAATTTGCAAGAAGATCCCAAATTGTGATTTCACTCTAAGTCTGAAAATCAGTGTTGTAAGCTCAACTTTGGGGCTTTATAACTTTTAAATTAGTAAGAATTTGCCCTAGGTCACCACATCAAACTTGTAGACCTAATAAAGGAGAACAACTTTGCTTAAGAGTGTAAGCATAGTTGTTAAGAAGAAACTGGAGATAATTAAGTCTAAAGTCTGGCTGTCAGGCTGATACAGTCTGAATCTTAGACTAACAGTGACTTTGATCCAAGTTTGAGAGCCATTTCGACTAAGATCCAGTGAGAATCTACCTAGGGTTGCTATAACAAAGTTGTAGAGCTACTATAGAGGAACAACTTTGCTGCAGAGATTTGGACATGTTGCTATATAAATTTGAGAGAAAATCCAACCCCAAAGATTGACTGTCAGGTGCACTGAAGGAGTATCCCATGGTACAGTAACCGCCTGGATCAGTTTCAGTGATCCTCACCGCCGACGACCGATTCTTCACCGCGATTCGTGCCACCGGCGACTGGATTCGTGCTTGGAGTTGATGATAGCGTAGCGGAGTAAAAGATCGTCGCCGCCGGTGAGCTAGAAGCCAGCTAGTCGCGGTACCTCTCCCCTTGCTCACCGCCCTCAGATAAGGATTCTCACCGCCGTTAAGCCATCGTCGTTGTACGCCGTGTGTCCAAGCCTCACCAACGCATCACCATAAGCCTTAGTGACTCTTTGTTGATCGCCGGAATGACCACCACGGTAGAGGCCACGAATCCCCTGCGCCAGTGAAACTTCCCCTCTCTGGCCGCCACCGCACCATCTTCAATTCAAGCGCCACCGCGCCCGGAGCCTATAAATTGAGTGTGCTATCGTCTTCGCAAGGTAGTCAAGCAACCCATACATCCATCCATGCCCCGAATTATCCACCCGAGAGCTTCAATTTGGGATTTCCCCCAAATCCATCCAAAGCACCGCAGAACCGAGCTCACCGTGGCCAGTCCTCCACAGGTTTAATCATGCCATCCTTGTTCCTGTTTTAGCATCTCTGTGTGCTGGTGATGCTCACCAACTCGCCCAATTGAGCTAACATCCCATGAATCACCGGGAACGTGTAGATTGTTAGTTCATCCGCGCACTCACCGTGGCCAAAGACATTGGTATAGATGTTTATGAAATTAACTTGGGGGAAACCTTCATACGGGCTCGGATTTGGTTTCGGCCGAAGTTCAGAGCCAGTCCTTGTTCCATTTGGCCGGTCTAGATGCTCGCCGGAGCTCTGCCGCACCGTGCACCGTCGGGGACCACGGGCGGTGAAGGAATAGAATTTGGGGGACCTCTGTGCAAATCGTTAGTGACTCTGAAGAATAGTAACCGAAACTGTTTCCAGTTAACCAGAACTCCGAGGGTCTTTCTGTAAAGCCACCAGTGCGGGCACGGGCGCGCCCCTATTCCCTGTGTTGTTGGGCCGTCTGGGCTAGATTCGGCCCAGTACTGTTGAAGTCTTTCCTTTTTCCTTTTCAATAGAACTTTGGAAATCCATAGAAAATTGTAGAAAAATCCTAAAAATGTCAAACCAATTTTCATAGATTCCTTATTTTTCATAATATTTAATAAAAATAGTTGACTGATTTTTAGAACAAATAGGGAATTTTGGGTTATTTAAAATAGACTAAAGCATTGCTTCTGGATTTTTAGAAAATAGGTAATAATTCCAAAAATGCCCAAACTTTTTATATGAACTCAAAACATTATTTAGAAGCCTTGGGTAGAGTTTGGTTTGATTTGGACCTTGTTAGATAACTAGAACCCAAAACCCTTACCCCCTGCCCTTTGAATTCCTTTACTGACTCACGAAACCCTAAGTTCTCGGAGTTCTGTGAAGGAAAATTGTATTCAAGAACCTTAGATAATAAATTCTTATTATCTTTGCACTCTCATGAGCATTACATGGCATTCATTCTTATATACACATATATATGGTGATGTTTAGAAAACGAAGAGGAAGTCGAAGTAACTGAAGAGAAGACACCACCACCACCTTTGGAATCTCAGGCAGGAAATTGTTTCTACTTTGATATCTGCGGGTCCGAGCCTGACTCACCTATCAACAAAGGCAAACCCCAGTGCATTTGCCACCTTCCTTGATGTTTTAAAATCTTTCTCACTTGATTGATGCATTAGGTAATAGGAGTTGAATGCTTAAACAATTCCTGCATTTCCTTCCTTGAACTTGATTACCTTCCTTGATATCCTATTTTACAAAAGGTTTTACTATGCTTAGTATTGCTCTAGTAAAGCAAAAGGTTTTGTTTTACAAAAGATGATTGGCAAAGTGGGAAGGATGTTTTTGAAAATAAAACTCGATGATGGATCCATCATGGCCGTGATGGGTTCAACATCCGGAAAAGATGTACCTCTGCCTAGGTACCAAGCTTTGGGTTTTAAATGATTAAGTTGAGACCGGGCGGGTGACTTGCACGAGAAGGGAGTCTCGGTGTAGTGTCTCCGTCTGAGTTGATTAAGGACCGTCTCGATGTAGGCTTGATGACTGAGGACCCTTTAACTGGTCACATGCCTCGTCATGGGTAAGCCTTGCCTCGGGCAGACTAAGGCCAGAATAAGATAACACGGAATGGGCGTGGAGCGGTGGCGAGAGTAGCGTGTACCCTTCGTGGCAAGAGGCTAGACGGTGGTGTATCTGTGCTCTCGGTTCGCGTGAACCTGATCTGGTCTTAAGAACCCCGGTGGCGGGTTGACCTATGCAAGGGTTAAGTGCTACATATGTCGTGTGATTGGAGATCCTCAGCTGAGTATAATCGATTCGGATCGCCGTACCTTCGCGGTTATGAAGACTTGGTCACTAACCTATACGTAGAACTCCAGTAAAGATAAATGAAAGGTTTGTTAAGAAATTGGCTAGTGCAGGTTAAGTGATTGAACTAGGTTAGAAAGAACTCTAGATGCAGGTAATTTTATCTAACTTGACAATAAAATTGGATTTTTAAGGATCCACTTTTAGTAAGCATTTATGCAAAATAGAGTCTTTGATAATTGAGAAACCTTACCTTGACTCCCTTACAATCAGCATACCCTTGAGAGTCTTTTCTTTAGTCGGGTAAGACTTGCTGAGTAATTCCATACTCACGGTTTTATTGCCTATTGTTTTTAGGTGAGGAAGCAACAAACTTTTGTTGCTTTTGTACCAAGGTTGTGTCAAATGAAGAAAAGCAAGAATGAAGCTGCGGGAGGACCTAGTCCTCCATAAAAACTTTTATGTAAGAACTTATCGAGAGGAGTTTTTACCTCCCTTGGTATTGTAATAATAAGTACTCTGCACTCGTGTTTATATGCTGGTCTGTAATAACCATCTTTATCTTACTTTTAAATAAATGTAAGTTTATGTAATCGCTTCCGCATTTCTGTATCTCTGATGTTCTGTAATGTCTGCGTGACGGGTGAAACACTCTTGGGAAAAGTAAGAAAAGCAGATACCGAAATTTTCAAGTAATTCAGGGGCATCTACAAGGTTGTCTGAGGTCCGTTGGACAAGGACAAATGTAGGTGGGCCTAATAACTTGGGAGATTCCGTCACATCTTGTATCGGAGCGAAGCCCTTCTCTACAGATATTATGAGGCATCTTCAAAAGAATTTTCTAAAGACTTATCTAGAAAATCTCTTCCCTTCTTACTTGAGTAATTCTGAAGAGTTTATCTTAAAAGACCAGATAGGAAGAGTGCAATGTATAGAAGGTGTGAATCAACTAAGGTTGATTCTATAATTACACATGCATCATGCTAAGAACCATGCTAATAAAATTTTCCCCTTAGAAAAATGCCGCCGCGCACAAGGAAAACCGCGCGCAAGTCAACTGGCCCAATTGGTGTACCCCGTCATCAACTCGCTCCCAGACATGAGGATAGTAGTAGTGGGAGTAACGATCCGATCAGGGATCTTGAAGCCCAAGTAAATCAGTTTCAAGCGGAACTTCAACGCAGGACTAACATATGGGTCGCGGATGGCGACAGAATATATGAATTGAGAAGCCACATCCGCCGCCTGCAAGATCAGCTTGCTGATCGAGATTTAGCACTCGACTGGGCGGTTGAGTCTCGTTCGCTTGCCTAGGCGAAGGAGGCAAAAGCTCGAGCCCGAGTTGAAGAACTTAGCTCAGCTATTGACAATCTGCAGGCTTATTGCAATACCCTACATGGAGAAGTTCATGTACTATATTCGCAATTTCACCCCAGCGGACCTGCAAATCCTACGGGACGGAAGCCGGACCTTCTCATGCAGCGGGAGAAGCTTTTGGTGGTGAAATGGACCTTTTCAGGCCCCCTCCCTCCATGAAGTTGGTCGACGAATGGTCTCCTACGCCCGATAGTGAAGCTACCAAGAGTGATAGGAAGTAGGAATAGTATAGTTGTTGAAATGGTAGTGTAATGGGTACTGTACTCCTGTTGTAAAAAATTCGAGTCTGTAACATTACTATTTTTAGTAGTGTAAAATGGATGGTGGCATATTATATTTGTTTCAAAATGTTTCTTGCCTTAGATGCCGTCCAAGACCCGATCACAGGATGCAGCCGGAACCTCTAGTGGGAGGGAGTCCACCCCGAATCCACCTTCTGTTCCTCCCACACTTGCCGAGGCTATCGCCGCCGTGGTAAACGCGACAGCGGATAACACCTGTTTCCTACAGGAGATGGCGAGTCAGCAGCTTCAACAACAAGGCGGACGGGGCTATCCGCAAGGGCCCCGTGAGACATCTTATTTAGACTTCTCCAAAACGCGTCCACCGCTGTTTATCAAGGCCGAAGACCCTTTAGAGGTGGACGAATGGATCCGTGTCATCGAGCAAAAGTTTGGACTTCTTCGGTGTTCTGAAACCCAGAAGCCCTTATTTGCAGCCCAGCAACTGCGTGGCCCTGCCAGCACTTGGTGGGGAAACTTTGTGGCCATTCAGCCGGCCAATCATCAGATAACATGGGAAGAATTTAAGCTGGCCTTCCGCGAACATTACATACCGGAAGGTATACTTCACATGAAACAAGAAGAATTTATGAAGCTGAAGGAAGGAGGGGATACCGTTAATCAGTATCTCAATAAATTTAATCATTTGTCACAGTATGCAATCGACCAAGATAACACCGATCTGAAGAAGAAGAATTGTTTCATGCGAGGACTGAATGATAGGATGCAAAGAAAAATGGCTACTTGCATCGACCTCACCTACGGAAGGGCTGTCAGCACAGCGCTGGCAGTTGAATCTAAATATGCAAGTTCTGGAAAAAACAAGGGGAATGGAGGAAACAGGCCTACTCAGGGCCCTGAGAAAAGGCAACAGTTTGTTATCCGGCCTTTTAATCAGGGTCATCCATTAGCACGCCCACCCTCCTTTCCATTTAAGCAACCATTGTTCATCCGTCCCAATACTGCCCCCACTGCAACAAGTCAGCCGGGTGCCCCTAGCACTCGTTTCCCGGCTCTTCCTAGTTCATCGACAGGATGCTTCAATTGCGGAAAGTCTAGGCACTTTATCAAGGATTGCCCTTATCCGAAGCAGAACAAGTCAAACAATCCACAAGGATCTGGGAATTCATCTCAAGCCAAGGGAAATACTATGGGCAAAAATACAAAGAAGACGGGACGCATATATTATACGCAAGTGGCCACCACACCGGATGGTGAACCGGTCATGATGGGTACGTTCCTTGTGGCCAATCATCCTACAATTATTCTCTTTGACTCTGGTGCTTCGCATACATTTATCAGCAAGAAATTTGTGGAGCAACACTGCATTTCATACCATGAATCAAAGGAACGGTTTAAAATTCACTCACCTGGGGGACAAATTTTTACTAGAGAAGTGGCATATCAAGTGCCCGTAACATTGGCCGGACAGGACTTTCGTACTAATATGATTATTCTGAAGGGCCAAGACATAGATGTGATTTTGGGCATGATTTGGTTGGCCAAACATAAAGCAACCCTCAACGCTGATCAGAGAACTATCAGGTTGAGTCAGGATCAAGAAGAAATTCTCTTGTCTATCCCCATTCCAACCAACATTACTGGCAGAGTTTATGAAGCCATTATACCGGAGGTCAAGGATATTCCGGTAGTATGCGAGTTCCCAGATGTCTTTCCAGAGGATTTGCCTGGATTGCCACCCGAGAGACACGTAGAGTTTGTAATTGAATTGAAGCCTGGTACAGCTCCCATTTCTAGAAGATCGTACCGCATGCCTCCAAATGAGCTGGCAGAACTGAAGATTCAGTTACAAGATCTACTATCGAAAGGATTCATCCGGCCAAGCTCGTCACCATGGGGTTGTCCAGCCATATTCGTCAAGAAGAAGGATCAAACTTTACGGATGTGTGTGGATTATCGACCCCTAAATGAGGTCACTATCAAGAACAAGTACCCTCTTCCACGAATTGACATTTTATTTGATCAACTGACCGGGGCGAGGGTATTCTCCAAGATTGATCTCAGATCAGGCTATCATCAGGTCCGTATTCAGCCCGAGGATATACCAAAAACCGCATTCACTATGCGGTACGGATTATTTGAATACCTGGTAATGTCTTTTGGACTGACGAATGCTCCTGCCCATTTCACTTATCTGATGAACTCGGTATTCATGCCTGAGTTGGACAAGTTTGTGGTGGTCTTCATAGACGATATTTTGATATATTCAAAGAATGAAGAGGAGCATGCTCAAGATTTACGGGTTGTATTAACGCGCTTAAGAGAACATCAATTATATGCCAAGTTCAGTAAATGCGCGTTTTGGCTGGAAGAAATTCAATTTCTGGGACATGTACTATCTGCCAGGGGGATTGCGGTAGATCCCAGCAAAGTCAAGGACATTTTGGAGTGGAAACCCCCAACCACTGTTCATCAAGTCCGAAGTTTCCTTGGACTGGCTGGTTATTACCGCCGATTTATACCAGATTTTTCTAAACTTGTGAAGCCAATCACAAGTCTATTGAAGAATGAGACTAAATTCAATGGTCTTTAAAGTGTAATAAAGCTTTTGAGAAATTGAAGACATTATTAACCACTGCTCCGGTATTGGCTCAACCGGATATTAACAAGCCATTTGATGTGTATTGTGATGCATCTGGTAGTGGTCTCGGCTGCGTATTAATGCAAGAAGGCCAAGTAATTGCGTATGCTTCAAGGCAGTTACGCCGGCATGAGGAGCATTATCCTACTCATGATCTGGAGCTAGCTGCAGTGGTTCATGCTCTGAAGATATGGCGTCATTATCTACTAGGAAATGTCTGTCATATTTATACAGACCACAAAAGTTTGAAATATATCTTTACCATGTCTGAACTCAACATGAGATAAAGGAGATGGCTTGAGCTTATTAAAGATTATGAACTGGAGATCCATTATCACCTAGGCAAGGCTAATGTAGTGGCAGATGCACTCAGTCGCAAGGCCTCCTGCCACTATCTAACTATGGGGACTTCTGACATTACGTTGTGCCAGGAGATGGAGAATCTAAACCTGGGTATGATTCAACATGGGAATTCAAATCACTTGAAGCTTGAATCAGTCATCTTACAAAGGATAATTGACGCACAGAAAAATGATGAGGGTATGAAACATATATGCGAAAAGATAAGGGCTAGAAAAGCCAATTGTTTCGGAGAAGATGATCAAGGTGTTGTATGGTTCAACATCCGCATAGTGGTGCCTAAAAATGAAGGGGTCCGCCAGCAAATCTTAGACGAAGCACATCTTAGTCACTATTCTATTCATCCCAGAAGCACTAAGATGTATCAAGATCTGAAATAGCATTATTGGTGGACGAAGATGAAAATTGAAATTGCACGCTATGTGGCTAGATGTGACACTTGTAAACGTGTCAAGGCCATACACCTGAAAGCGACGGTCCATTACAATCTTTACCAATACCAACATGGAAATGGGAAGATATAAGTATGGACTTCATTGTGGGATTGCCCAAAACTGCAAAAGGGTATGATTCTATCTAGGTTATTGTTGATCAGCTCACGAAAATTGCTCACTTTCTGCCAGTCAAAACATATTACCCGGTTCTTACCTATGCGGAATTATACATTGCTCGTATTCTCAGTTTGCACGGTATTCCGAAGACTATAGTGTCGGATCGTGGACCTCAATTCGTATCCAAATTTTGGGAAGAACTTCATAAATCCCTGGGTACTAAATTGCTCCACAGTTCGGCCTATCATCCTCAAACAAGTGGGCAGACTGAGAGGGTCAATCAAATACTTGAAGATATGCTGCGAGCATGTGTACTAGAATTCCCACAGAAATGGGATGAATGTTTGCCGTTAGCGGAATTCTCATATAATAATAGCTATCAAGAAAGCATCAAGATGGCACCCTTTGAAGCTTTATATGGACGACGATGTCGTACTCCGCTAAATTGGTCTAAACCTGGTGAAAGGTCCTTCTTCAGGCCTGATATGGTGAAAGAAACCGAGGAAAAGGTTCAGAAAATAATTCATAATATGAAGAAAGCCCAAGCTCATCAAAAGAGTTATGTAGACAAACGGCGAATGCCCTTATATTTTCTTGAGAGAGACTATGTCTACCTAAAGGTTTTGCCAATGAAGGGCGTATCGCGTTTCGGGGTTAAAGGGAAACTTGCACCACAATATATTGTTCCTTTTCTCATTCTTGAAAGATATGGGCCAGTGGCATATCGAATTCAACTACCCGAAACTTTGTCTGTTGTACATAATGTGTTCCACGTGTCCCAATTGAAGAAGTGTCTTCGGGTACCAGATCGAACCGTCGAGGTGACAGATGTTGTCCTTGAACCAGACTTGACATATTTTGAACATCCTATCCGAGTCTTGGATCAAAAGGACAGGATTACCCGGAGAAAACTCTCAAGTTTTACAAGATACAGTGGAACCAATATTCCGAAGATGAGGCTACATGGGAAACTCAAGACTTTTTAGATAAGAATTTCCCATGCTTTTTAGCCTCTTGTAATTTGTAAAGTGCACAACATTGTTGTAATAAAGGAGTGAGTCCCAAACCCACCCCTGCCTTGTACCAAAAATAAGGAAATAAAAATGTGAAGCATTTCCTTTTCCATTACCTACCCTAGGACTTTTAATTTCGGGACGAGATTCTTTTATGGGGGGAAGGATGTAACACCCTGGTGTTACTGTAACTAAAACTTGAGCATGACATCATAAACATTGGCATTGCATATGTTTGACACACCTAGAGTGCATTCACTAGGTAAAAATTTCAAACAAGTTGTATTGTTCTGGTGTTTTGCAAATAAGACCCTGTAATAGGATACTTAGCCCTAAATAGGGATTAGAGGGGCAAAACATGACCCAAATTGAGAAAACCCTAACGTATAAGTAAAACAATCATAAAGTGTCACCAAAAATGGATCTACATTACATTGATACCTCTGAGATACCAAAAACCCTAATTGAAACCCTAGAAAACCCTAAATCCAAACCCTAGGGGCCTATGTGCAAAAATAGTGCACAATTGGACTAAAGTGTGAAAACTACTATGTTAAAGCATATTAAGTCACATGGTTCACATTTATGAAGATTTACAAGCTAAACCCTAGGTTTTGGACTAATTTGCAAGAAGACCCCAAATTGTGATTTCACTCTAAGTCTGAAAATCAGTGTTGTAAGCTCAACTTTGGGGCTTTATAACTTTTAAATTAGTAAGAATTTGCCCTAGGTCACCACATCAAACTTGTAGACCTAATAAAGGAGAACAACTTTGCTTAAGAGTGTAAGCATAGTTGTTAAGAAGAAACTGGAGATAATTAAGTCTAAAGTCTGGCTGTCAGGCTGATACAGTCTGAATCTCAGACTAACAGTGACTTTGATCCAAGTTTGAGAGCCATTTCGACTAAGATCCAGTGAGAATCTACCTAGGGTTGCTATAACAAAGTTGTAGAGCTACTATAGAGGAACAACTTTGTTGCAGAGATTTGGACATGTTGCTATATAAATTTTAGAGAAAATCCAGCCCCAAAGATTGACTGTCAGGTGCACTAAAGGAGTATCCCATGGTACAGTAACCGCCTAGATCAGTTTCAGTGATCCTCACCGCCGACGACCGATTCTTTGCCGCGATTCGTGTCACTGGCGACTGGATTCGTGCCTGGAGTTGATGATAGCGTCGCGGGGTAAAAGATTGTCGCCGCCGTTGAGCTGGAAGCCACTCCGGCTAGCCGCGGTACCTCTCCCCTTGCTCACCACCCTCGGATAAGGATTCTCACCGCTGTTAAGCCGTCGCCATTGTACGCCGCGTGTCCAAGCCTCGCAAACGCAACGCCATAAGCCTTAGTGACTCTCCATTGATCGCCGGAATGACCGCCACGGTAGAGGCCACGAATCCCCTGACCAGTGAAACTTCCCCTCTCCGGCCGCCACCGCGCCATCTTCAATTCAAGCGCCACCGCCCCCGGAGCCTATAAATTGAGTGTGCTGTCGTCTCCGCAAGGTAGTCAAGCAACCCATACGTCCATCCGTGCCACAAATTATCCACCCGAGAGCTTCAATTTGGGATTTCCCCCAAATCCATCCAAAGCACCGCAGAACCGAGCTCACCGTGGCCAGTCCTCCAAGGTACTTCCTTAGGCCTGATATGGTAAAAGAGGTCGAAGAAAAGGTTCAAAAAATTACTCTAATATGAAGAAAGCTCAGACTCGACAAAAGAGTTATGCAGACCAACGACGACAACCCTTATGCTTTCTGGTAGGCGATTATGTCTACTTGAAAGTTTCACCAATGAAGGGTGTATCGCGTTTCGGGGTTAAAGGGAAACTTGCACCCAGGTATATTGGTCCATTTCCGGTACTTGAGCAATGTGGGCCAGTGGCATATCGATTGCAACTCCCCGAAATTCTGTCTGCCATCCATAATGTGTTCCATGTGTCCCAACTAAAGAAGTGTCTTCGGGTTCCCGATCGAACCATTGAAGTGACAGATGTTGTCCTGGAACCAGATTTAACATACTCGGAACATCCTATTCGAGTTCTGGATCAAAAGGACAGGGTTACCCGGAGAAAGACTCTCAAGTTCTACAAAATACAATGGAACCAACATGCTGAGGAAGAGGCTACGTGGGAAACTCAAGACTTCTTGAATAAGAATTTCCCAGGCTTTCTAGCCTCATGTAATTTGTAAAGTGTATATAGGTATTGCAATAAAGGAGTGAACCCCCACACCACCCCTGCCTTGTACCAGAAATAAGGAAATAAAAATGTGACACATTTCCTTTTCCATTACTCACCCTAGGACTTTAAATCTCGGGACGAGATTCTTTTATGGGGGGAAGGATATAACACCCCTGGTGTTACTATGACTAAAACTTGAGCACGGCATCATAAGCATGGGCATTGCATATGTTTGACACACCTAGAGTGCATTCACTAGGCAAAATTTTCAAACAAGTTGTATTGTTTAAGTGTTTTTGCAAATAGAACCTTGGATAGGAAACTTAACCCTAAATAAGGATTAAAGGGGTAAAACTTAACCCAAGATGAGAAAACCTAAAGGCTTTAGGGAAAGAGTCATAAAATATCCCCAAAAACAAAGTTGAATCACATTTATACCCCTGGGAGACCAGAAACCCTAATTGGAACCTTGGAAAACCCTAAAACCAAACCCTAGGGACCTATGTGCAAAATTAGTCCACTTTTGGACTAAAGTGCAAAAACCAAGTTAAATAGGTATCTTAAGTCATTTGGGTCCCAAATATGTGAGTTTGCAAGTTAAACCCTGAGATTTGGACTTATGTGCAAAAGAGCCACACTCTTTCTCAAATGCCTAATTCTGATTTCAGTGATATTGGCTCAACTTTGGAGTCTTGTATCTTTCAAATTCTAGGATCTTTGCCCTAGGTCACCACACCAAATTTGTAGAGCAATTAAAGGAGAACAACTTTTCTTAAGAGAGTGAGCATAGTTGTTATGAAGAATTCTGAGATAAATGAGCCTAAAGTTGGACTGTCAGGCTGTTATGATCTGAATTTTCAGACTAGCAGTGGACTAACATCGACTTCAAGCTAAATTCTGAGCATGATCCAGTGGAAATCTACCTATGGTTGCCATAGCAAGTTTGTAGTTGGTATAATGCTCTACAAGTTTGCTGCAAAGATTAACTTGTGTTACCACAGGAATTTTGGAGAAAATCGACCCTCAACTCTGGCTGTCAGGTGCTCTGATGGGGTGTTCACCATGGTACAGTAGTCTGATAGGATTAGAACGCCAGCGCGGCTTGCTCACCGCTGGTGACCTGCCGCCGCGATTCGTGCTGCTGTTGCCGCGATTTGGGCTCGGCTTGGTTGGATAGCACTTTGGGTCACATAAACATCCTCGCCGTGGATAACTCCAGCCATAAACAAGTCCGGCCACCGTACATGCGTCACTGTGGCGGAGGTCGATAAGAACGCCGGTGAACGCCGCCTCCCGGTCGTGCGCCGCGTGACCTAGCCTTTCTGCAGCACCGCCGTGACACCTTAAGGCTGTCCCATCGTCGCCGGGGAGCCTACCACGGCAATGGACACGAAATCACCGCGCCACGGTTTTTACTTATCTCCGACCACCACACGTCGCCGTTAAAATTCCCGGCCACCGTCGAAGCTGCCTATAAATTGAGCCCTCCCCTAGCTGCGTAGCATCATCACCCACCCAGCCCCCAGCAATTGTTAGCAGTCGTGCCCCCGAGAGCTCGAATTTGGATTTCTCCCCAAAACTGTTTCCGCCACCGTGAACTTGCCTCACCGCGGCTAGCCCCTCTCCCGGTCAGTTCACCTCTTCCTCTTCCTCGTTCAAGTTTTCCCTTAAGCCTACGATGCTTGCCGAGCCACTGAATTGAACTAGGAGTCCATTAATCGCCGGGAACACGACAAGCTAACCGCCATGCTTTCGGTCACCGTGGCTAGAGCTCCATAGTTAGTCTTAGATGCAATTAGTTTGGGGAAAATACTCCCCTGGTCATGAATTTGGGTTAGTCTTAGTCTCGACGCCGGTCATCGCCTCAATCGGCCGGTCCAAGACCTCGCCGGAGTTTCTCCGCGCGAGAACGCCGTCGTGGACCTCCCACTGCAAAGAAATAGAACCTAGGGGGTTTATTTGCAAAGCGTCAGTGACTTGAACAAATAGTAAAAGAATTCATTCTCAGTTAACCAAAAACCAGAGGTCCTTTTCGCAAAACCGCCAGCGCGCGCGGGCGCAGGCGCGTTTCTGTCCACTGTTGGATCTGCTGGGCCGAAATCAGCCCAACACTATTCACCCTTTCTCCTTTTTCTTTTTCAGAATAACTTTAGAAATATATAGAAAAATGTAGAAAAATGGTAAAATTATGAAACCAATTTTCCTAGGTTTCTTATTTTCCCTAGAATTTAATAAAAATAGTTTTGTGATTTTTAGGTTAAATAGGGAATTTTAAGGCATTTAAAGTAGTTAAAAGTAGTAGTTTTGGATTTTTAAAAGATAAGTTGTAATCCCAAAAATGCTCAAAATTTTTATATGAGTTCCTCATATTATTTAGAAGCCTTGGGTAGAATTTGGGTTGATTTGGACCTTGTTTGATCACCAAACCCCAAAACACCCTCCTGCCCTATGAACTCCTTTACTGACTCCGGAAACCCTAGGTTCTCGGAGTACCGTGAAGGAAAGTTGTACTCAAGACTTATTATTAAGTTTATATTATCTTTGCACCCTCATGAGCATCCCATGGCATCCATTCTTATACATATGTATGGTTATGATTAGAACGTGAAGAAGAAGTGGAAGTCACCGAAGAAAGGACACCACCACCCTCGGATTCTCAAGCAGGCAACTGCTTTTACTTTGATATTTGCGGATCCGAACCAGACTCACCTGTTAACGAAGGCAAGCCCCGGTGCATGCAACCCCTTTCCTTGTGTTTTTAAATACTTTTCGCACACTTTAAGTCAAGTGAAATGTGCATTTGGTTCATAGGAATTGCTTGGAACCCTTGATGCATTGCTTTCCTTGATATCCACACCTTTATAGATACTTCTGGTGAAGTATCAAAATTTGATTTACAACAATGCTTAGCCCTGCTTAGATCTTGTGGATAGAGGTTGTCTTTTGCTATACTACCTAGCTCAGGGGTTATCCTGAGGAAAGATGACTTCTACCTGCAAGAATACTTTCATTGAGAGCGTGGTGGGATCTTACTGCAAAGTTCCCTGTGATGCTCCGTTCATCCTCAGGAACAGAAACATTCCTAAGGATGGAAGTACTTAAATCAAAACATGGGCTACGAACAGGTGATGTTCTACCCAGGTTGGTTAAGGATTGAATGTGTATGTAGGCGTGCTGATCGAGGACCCTTTAACTGGTCACATGCCTCGTCATGGGTAAGCCTTGCCTCGGGCAGACTAAGGCCAGAATAAGATAACACGAAATGGGTGTGGAGCGGTGGCGGGAGTAGCGTGTACCCACCGTGGCAAGAGGCTGGACGGTGGTGTATCTGTGCTCTCGGTTTGCGTGAACCTGATCTGGTCTTAAGAACCCCGGTGGCGGGTTGACATATGCAAGGGTTAAGTGCTACATTTGTCGTGTGATTGGAGATCCTCAGCTGAGTATAATCGATTCGGATCACCGTACCTTCGCGGTTATGAAGACTTGATCACTTCCCTGCAACCTAAGTCAGGATGTGAACACTATGAATAAAAAGGATGTTGTATTGATGAGATGATGAAATTAGACTAGATGCAAACAGTGTCTATTAATATTCAATCTGGCGTTAAAATATTGAAAGTAAGGACTCACTTTAGTAAGCTATTTCTGCAAAAGTATCTAAGTTGATTCTTGCTAAAGCCTCTCCTTGATTCCTATTTATCCAGCGTACCCTTGAGAGTCTTTTCCTTAGTCGGGTAAGACTTGCTGAGTAATTCCATACTCAGGGTTTATCCCCTTGTTGTTTTTAGGTGAGGAAGCAGCAGATTTCTGTTGCTTCTGTACCAAGGTGGTTCCTAATGAAGATAAGCAAGAGTGAAGCGCGGGAGGAAAGGATCCTCCATTAAGACCTTTTGTGTGATAACTGTCGGGAGGAGTTTTTGCCTCCCTTGGTATGTGTAATAATATTACTCTGCACTCGTTATATATTCCTGGTCTGTAATAAACAACGTGATCTTACTTTTTAATAAATGTAAGCTTATGTAATCGCTTCCGCATTTCTTTATCTCCGATGTTCTGTAATGTCTGCAAGACGGGTGAGACGTTCCTGGAAAGGTAAGGAAAGATACCGAGCTTGTCAAGTAGTTCAGGGGCACCTATAGGGTTGTCTGAGGTCCGTTGGACAAGGACAACTGTAGGTGGGCCTAATTACTTGGGAGGTTCCGTCACAGCTGGTATTGGATCGTAGCCCTTCTTGACAGATATTATGTAGCATCTTCAAAAGAATTTCCTAAGGCTTATCTAGAAAATTGCTTCTCCTCTTACCTAAGTATTTCTGAAGAGTTTATTTCATAGACCAGATAGGAAGAGTGCAATGTATAGAAGGTTGAATCAACTAAGGTTGATTCTGTAATGATTCATGCATCATGCTAAGAATTGTACTAATAAATTTCCCCCTTAGCAAATGCCGCCACGTACAAGGAAAACGGCACGTAAGCATACTGGACCCATCGGTGTGCCCCGACATCAACTTGCCCCACGGGAGCAAGACAACAGTAGCGGGAGCAACGATCCTATTGGTGATCTCGAAGCTCGCGTGAATCAACTTCAAGCGGAGTTACAACACAGGACTAATCTATGTGTTGTGGACGGTGACCGAATCAATGATTTAAGAAGTTACATCCGCACCCTGCAAGATCAACTAGCTGACCGAGATTTGGCACTTGATTGGGCAGTGCAGTCTCGTTCGGTAGCTTTAGCTAAGGAAGCGAAGGCTCGAGCACAAGTCAACGAACTTAGCGTTGCTATTGACAACTTGCAGGTATATTGCAATACTTTACATGAAGAAGTTCATGTACTGTATTCACAATTACACCCAAATGTCCCTGCGGATCCCGTCAGGTCTGAAGCCGGAACCTCGCATACTGCGGGAGAAGCGCTTGGTGGAGAGTTAGACCTTTTTAGGCCCCCTCCTTCTTTGAGGCTGGTCGACGTATGGTCTCCCACCCCTGACGATGAAGCTACCAAGAACAATCAAAAGCAGGAGTAGTAGTGTAGTTGTAAAAATAGAAATAGTATGTTGTATAATAGGTTGAACTTTTGTTTAATGGGTAATGTATCCTGTTATGTAAAATCGAGTCTGTATCATTACTTTTTATAGTAATGAAAAATGGAAGGTCTCTTTGGCATATTATGTTTATTTCAAATGTTCTTTGCCTCAGATGCCGACTAGGACTCGAGGACAGGACGCAGCAGGAACTTCTGGGGGAAGGGATGTTACCCCAAATCCACCTCCGGTTCCTCCCACATTGGCCGAGGCGATTGCCGCCTTGGTAAATGCCACCGTAGACAATACCCGCTTCCTTAGGGAAATGGCGGGTCAACAGCAATTTCAGCAGCAGGCAGGAAGGGGTTATCAGCAAGGCCCCCGTGAAACCACCTATTTGGACTTCTCTGAAACCCGTCCACCCCTATTCGTCAAGGCAGAGGACCCATTGGAAGCCGATGAGTGGATACGGGTTATTGAACAAAAGTTTGGTCTTCTCCGTTGTTCAGAAACGCAGAAGCCATTATTCGTAGCACAGCAACTACGTGGCCCTGCCAGTACCTGGTGGGGCAATTTTGTGGCTATTCAACCTGTCAACCATCAAATCACTTGGGAAGAATTTAAAGCAGCCTTCCGTGAGCACTACATACCCGAAGGTGTGCTGCATATGAAACAAGAAGAATTCATGAAACTGAAACAAGGAGGAGATACCGTCAATCAGTATCTCAACAAGTTTAATCACCTGTCGCAGTATGCCATCGACCAGGTGAATACTGATTTAAAGAAGAAGAACTGCTTTATGAGGGGTTTAAATGATCGGTTGCAGAGAAAGATGGCCACATGTATAGATCTCACGTATGGAAAGGCTGTCAGTACAGCCTTATCTGTTGAAGCAAAATACGCAAGTTCTGGGAAGAACAAGGGATTCGGTGGTGAGAGGCCTAATCAGGGCCAGGCGAAGAGGCAACGGTTTGTGATCCGGCCTTCTAGCCAAAATCGCACTTTTTCCCGTCCACCTGCATTCCCTTTCAAGCAGCCAATCATTATTCGCCCCAACAATACCCCCACTCCCCCAAATCAGTCGGGTGCCCCAGGCACTCGATTCCCTGCTTTGCCCAGCTCTTCAACCGGGTGTTTCAATTGCGGCAAGTCGGGACATTTCATCAAAGACTGCCCATATCCCAAGCAAAATCAATCTAATGCTCAGCAAGGAGTTGGGAAATCAACTCAGCCTAAGGGAAATACAGTGGGGAAGAAGACAAAGAAGACGGGGCGTGTATACTACACACAAGTGGCCACTACACCGGAAGGAGAGCCGGTGATGAAGGGTACATTTCCGTGGCCAGTCACCCTGCAATTATTCTTTTTGATTCTGGTGCTTCGCATACGTTCATTAGCAAGAAATTTGTGGAGCAACATCACATTGCATGCCATGAATCAAAAGAGGGATTTAAAATTCATTCACCTGGGGAACACATTTTTACTAGAGAAGTGGCCTATGAAGTGCCAGTAACAATGGCCGAACGGAACTTTCCTGCTAACATGATTGTTCTGAAAGGCCAGGATATAGATGTAATTTTGGGTATGAATTGGTTAACCCAACACAAGGCAATTCTCAACACTGAACTCAGAACCGTCAGGTTGAGCTATAATCAAGAAGAGATTCTTTTGTCTCTCCCCGTAACCAATCCAGCCAAAGCTTCTAGTAGAATATATGAAGCCATTGTACCGGAGATCAAGAACATTCCGGTAGTATGTGAGTTTCCAGATGTATTTCCGGAAGATTTGCCTGGACTGCCCCCTGAAAGAGATGTAGAATTTGTAATTGAGCTAAAGCCCGGTACGGCTCCCATCTCCCGAAGATCGTACCGTATGCCCCCTAATGAGTTGGCGGAATTGAAGATTTAATTACAAGATCTACTGAATAAGGGATTCATCCGGCCAAGCTCGTCTCCATGGGGTTGCCCCGCCATTTTTGTTAAAAAGAAGGATCAAACCTTGAGAATGTGCGTGGATTATCGACCCCTGAATGAGGTCACCATCAAGAATAAGTACCCTCTTCCAAGGATCGACATCTTATTTGATGAACTGACTGGGGCGAGGGTATTTTCCAAAATTGATCTCAGGTCGGGCTATCACCAAATCCGTATTCGGCCCGAGGATATACCGAAGACCGCGTTTACTACGCGGTATGGATTGTTTGAATACCAAGTAATGTCTTTCGGGCTCACAAATGCTCCTGCCCACTTCACCTATTTGATGAACTCGGTGTTCATGCCCGAGTTGGACAAGTTCGTGGTGGTCTTCATCGACGATATCTTGATATATTCTAAAAATGAAGAGGAGCATGCTCAACATCTACGGATTGTATTGATGCGCCTGAGGGAACATCAGTTGTATGCCAAGTTCAGCAAGTGCGCGTTCTGGCTGGAAGAAATTCAATTTTTGGGACACGTGTTATCAGCTAAAGGAATTGCGGTAGATCCTAGCAAGGTCAAAGATATTCTGGAGTGGAAACCCCCAACCACTGTTCACCAAGTCCGGAGTTTTCTTGGACTAGCTGGATATTATCGCAGATTCATACCAGATTTTTCTAAGCTTGTGAAGCCAATCACAAGTTTATTGAAGAATGACATTAAGTTCAATTGGTCTTCTAAGTGTAATGAAGCCTTTGAGCAATTAAAGACATTATTAACCACTGCTCCGGTATTAGCTCAACCGGACATCACTAAGCCTTTTGATGTTTATTGTGATGCGTCTGGCAGTGGACTCGGCTGTGTATTAATGCAAGAGGGCCGAGTAATTGCATATGCTTCAAGGCAGTTGCGCCGACATGAGGAGCATTACCCAACTCATGATCTGGAGCTAGCTGCTGTAGTTCATGCCCTGAAAATTTGGCGTCACTATCTGTTGAGAAATATCTGTCACATATATACAGATCATAAAAGCTTGAAGTACATCTTCACCCAGTCAGAATTAAATATGAGGCAAAGACGATGGCTTGAGCTTATTAAGGACTATGAGCTGGAGATCCATTATCACCCAGGCAAAGCCAATGTGGTGGCAGATGCACTAAGCCGTAAGGCTTCCTACCACTGTCTTGTGGTGAAGACCTCTGACAACTCTTTGTGTCATGAGATGGAAAAGTTAAACCTGGGGATAATCCAACAAGGGACTCTGAATCAGCTAAAGCTTGAGTCAATCATTTTGCAAAGGATAATTGATGCTCAAAAAGATAATCTGGGCATGAAGCACATACGAGAGAAGATAAGGGCTGGAACAGCCAAATGTTTCAAGGAAGACGATCAAGGTGTGATATGGTTTAAAACCCGCATAGTAGTGCCAAAGAATGAAGAACTTTGCCAGCAAATTCTTGATGAAGCACATCTTAGTCGTTATTCTATTCATCCCGGAAGCACTAAGATGTACCAAGACTTGAAGCAACATTACTGGTGGACAAAGATGAAGATCGAAATTGCACGCTATGTGGCTAAGTGTGAAACTTGCAGATGTGTTAAGGCCATACACATGAAAACTGCTGGTCCATTACAATCTTTGCCAATCCCAACATGGAAATGGGAAGACATAAGTATGGACTTTATTGTGGGACTGCCCAGGACGGCCAAAGGGTATGATTCTATTTGGGTTATCGTTGATCGACTCACAAAGTTTGCCCACTTCCTACCCGTCAGGGCCAAATATACAGTGGCCACTTATGCAGCATTATATATTGGCTGTATTCTTAGTTTGCATGGTATTCCAAAAACTATAGTGTCGGATCGTGGACCTCAGTTCGTATCCATGTTTTGGAAAGAACTTCATAAATCCTTGGGTACCAAATTGCTCCACAGTTCGGCCTATCATCCTCAAACAAGTGGACAGACTGAGAGGGTCAATCAAATACTTGAGGATATGCTGCGGGCATGTGTTCTGGACTTCTCGCAGAAATGGGATGAATGTTTGCCCTTAGCGGAGTTTTCATACAATAACAGTTATCAAGAAAGTATCAAGATGGCACCTTTTGAAGCTTTATATGGGCGACGGTGTCGAACTCCGCTAAATTGGTCTGAACCTAGAGAAAGGTACTTCTTTAGGCCTGATATGGTAAAAGAGGTCGAAGAAAAGGTTCAGAAAATTACTCATAATATGAAGAAAGCTCAGACTCGACAAAAGAGTTATGCAGACCGACGACGACAACCCTTATGCTTTCTGGTAGGCGATTATGTCTACTTGAAAGTTTCACCAATGAAGGGTGTATCGCGTTTCGGGGTTAAAGGGAAACTTGCACCCAGGTATATTGGTCCATTTCCGGTACTTGAGCAATGTGGGCCAGTGGCATATCGATTGCAACTCCCCGAAATTCTGTCTGCCATCCATAATGTGTTCCATGTGTCGCAATTAAAGAAGTGTCTTCGGGTTCCCGATCGAACCATTGAAGTGACAGATGTTGTCTTGGAACCAGATTTAACATACTCGGAACATCCTATTCGAGTTCTGGATCAAAAGGACAGGGTTACCCGGAGAAAGACTCTCAAGTTCTACAAAATACAATGGAACCAACATGCTGAGAAAGAGGCTACGTGGGAAACTCAAGACTTCTTGAATAAGAATTTCCCAGGCTTTCTAGCCTCATGTAATTTGTAAAGTGTATATAGTTATTGCAATAAAGGAGTGAACCCCCACACCACCCCTGCCTTGTACCAGAAATAAGGAAATAAAAATGTGACACATTTCCTTTTCCATTACTCACCCTAGGACTTCAAATCTCGGGACGAGATTCTTTTATGGGGGGAAGGATGTAACACCCCTGGTGTTACTATGACTAAAATTTGAGCATGGCATCATAAGCACGGGCATTGCATATGTTTAACACACCTAGAGTGCATTCACTAGGCAAAATTTTCAAACAAGTTGTATTGTTTAAGTGTTTTTGCAAATAGAACCTTGGATAGGAAACTTAACCCTAAATAAGGATTAAAGGGGTAAAACTTAACCCAAGATGAGAAAACCTAAAGGCTTTAGGGAAAGAGTCATAAAATATCCCCAAAAACAAAGTTGAATCACATTTATACCCCTGGGATACCAGAAACCCTAATTGGAACCCGGGAAAACCATAAAACCAAACCCTAGGGACCTATGTGCAAAATTAGTCCACTTTTGGACTAAAGTGCAAAAACCAAGTTAAATAGGTATCTTAAGTCATTTGGATCCCAAATATGTGAGTTTGCAAGTTAAACCGTGAGATTTGGACTTATGTGCAAAAGAGCCACACTCTTTCTCAAATGCCTAAGTCTGATTTCAGTGATATTGGCTCAACTTTGGAGTCTTGTATCTTTCAAATTCTAGGATCTTTGCCCTAGGTCACCACACCAAATTTGTAGAGCAATTAAAGGAGAACAACTTTACTTAAGAGAGTGAGCATAGTTGTTTTGAAGAATTCTGAGATAAATGAGCCTAAAGTTGGACTGTCAGGCTGTTATGGTCTGAATTTTCAGACTAGCAGTGAACTAACATCGACTTCAAGCTAAATTCTGAGCACGATCCAGTGGAAATCTACCTATGGTTGCCATAGCAAGTTTGTAGTTGGTATAATGCTCTACAAGTTTGCTGCAAAGATTAACTTGTGTTACCACATGAATTTTGGAGAAAATCGACCCTCAACTCTGGCTGTCAGGTGCTCTGATGGGGTGTTCACCATGGTACAGTAGCCTAATAGGATTAGAACGCCAGCGCGGCTTGCTCACCACCGGTGACCTGCCGCCGCGATTCGTGCTGCTGTTGCCGCGATTTGGGCTCGGCTTGGTTGGATAGCACTTTGGGTCACATAAACATCCTCACCGTGGATAACTCAGGCCATAAACAAGTCCGGCCACCATACATGCGTCACCGTGGCGGAGATCGATAAGAACGCCGGTGAACGCCGCCTCCCGGCCGTGCGCCACGTGGCCTAGCCTTTCTGCAGCACCGCCGTGACACCTTAAGGCTGTCCCATCGTTGCCGGGGAGCCTGCCACGGCAATGGACACGAAATCACCGCGCCACGGTTTTTACTTATCTCCGACCGCCACACGTCGCCGTTAAAATTCCCGGCCACCGTCGAAGCTGCCTATAAATTGAGCCCTCCCCTAGCTGCGTAGCATCATCACCCACCCAGCCCCCAGCAATTGTTAGCAGTCGTGCCCCCGAGAGCTCGAATTTGGATTTCTCCCCAAAACTGTTTCCGCCACCGTGAACTTGCCTCACCGCGGCTAGCCCCTCTCCCGGTCAGTTCACCTCTTCCTCTTCCTCGTTCAAGTTTTCCCTTAAGCCTACGATGCTTGCCGAGCCACTGAATTGAACTAGGAGTCCATTAATCGCCGGGAACACGACAAGCTAACCGCCATGCTTTCGGTCACCGTGGCTAGAGCTCCATAGTTAGTCTTAGATGCAATTAGCTTGGGGAAAATACTCCCCTGGTCATGAATTTGGGTTAGTCTTAGTCTCGACGCCGGTCATCGCCTCAATCGGCCGGTCCAGGACCTCGCCGGAGTTTTTCCGCGCGAGAACGCCGTCGTGGACCTCCCACTGCAAAGAAATAGAACCTGGGGGGTTTATTTGCAAAGCGTCAGTGACTTGAACAAATAGTAAAAGAATTAGTTCTCAGTTAACCAAAAACCAGAGGTCCTTTTCACAAAACCGCCAGCGCGCGCGGGCGCAGGCACGTTTCTGTCCACTGTTGGATCTGCTGGGTCGAAATCAGCCCAACACTATTCACCCTTTCTCCTTTTTCTTTTTCAGAATAACTTTAGAAATATATAGAAAAATGTAGAAAAATGGTAAAATTATGAAACCAATTTTCCTAGGTTTCTTATTTTCCCTAGAATTTAATAAAAATAGTTTTGTGATTTTTAGGTTAAATAAGGAATTTTAAGGCATTTAAAGTAGTTAAAAGTAGTAGTTTTGGATTTTTAAAAGATAAGTTGTAATCCCAAAAATGCTCAAAATTTTTATATGAGTTCCTCATATTATTTAGAAGCCTTGGGTAGAATTTGGGTTGATTTGGACCTTGTTTGATCACCAAACCCCAAAACACCCCCCTGCCCTATGAACTCCTTTACTGACTCCGGAAACCCTAGGTTCTCGGAGTACCATGAAGGAAAGTTGTACTCAAGACTAATTAATAAGTTTATATTATCTTTGCACCCTCATGAGCATCCCATGGCATCCATTCTTATACATATGTATGGTTATGATTAGAACGTGAAGAAGAAGTGGAAGTCACCGAAGAAAGGACACCACCACCCTCGGATTCTCAAGCAGGCAACTGCTTTTACTTTGATATTTGCGGATCCGAACCAGACTCACCTGTTAACGAAGGCAAGCCCCGGTGCATGCAACCCCTTTCCTTGTGTTTTTAAATACTTTTCGCACACTTTAAGTCAAGTGAAATGTGCATTAGGTTCATAGGAATTGCTTGGAACCCTTGATGCATTGCTTTCCTTGATATCCACACCTTTATAGATACTTCTGGTGAAGTATCAAAATTTGATTTATAACAATGCTTAGCCCTGCTTAGATCTTGTGGATAGAGGTTGTCTTTTGCTATACTGCCTAGCTCAGGGGTTATCCTGAGGAAAGATGAGTTCTACCTGCAAGAATACTTTCATTGAGAGCGTGGTGGGATCTTACTGCAAAGTTCCCTGTGACGCTCCGTTCATCCTCAGGAACAGAAACATTCCTAAGGATGGAAGTACTTAAATCGAAACTTGGGCTAGGAAGAGGTGATGTTCTACCTAGGTTGGTTAAGGATTGAATGTGTATGTAGGCGTGCTGATCGAGGACCCTTTAACTGGTCACATGCCTCGTCATGGGTAAGCCTTGCCTCGGGCAGACTAAGGCCAGAATAAGATAACACGAAATGGGCATGGAGCGGTGGCGGGAGTAGCGTGTACCCACCGTGGCAAGAGGCTGGACGGTGGTGTATCTGTGCTCTCGGTTTGCGTGAACCTGATCTGGTCTTAAGAACCCCGGTGGCGGGTTGACATATGCAAGGGTTAAGTGCTACATATGTCATGTGATTGGAGATCCTCAGATGAGTATAATCGATTCGGATCGCCGTACCTTCGCGGTTATGAAGACTTGATCACTTCCCTGCAACCTAAGTCAGGATGTGAACACTATGAATAAAAAGGATGTTGTATTGATGAGATGATGAAATTAGACTAGATGCAAACAGTGTCTATTAATATTCAATCTGGCGTTAAAATATTGAAAGTAAGGACTCACTTTAGTAAGCTATTTCTGCAAAAGTATCTAAGTTGATTCTTGCTAAAGCCTCTCCTTGATTCCTATTTATCCAGCATACCCTTGAGAGTCTTTTCCTTAGTCGGGTAAGACTTGCTGAGTAATTCCATACTCAGGGTTTATCCCTTTGTTGTTTTTAGGTGAGGAAGCAGCAGATTTCTGTTGCTTCTGTACCAAGGTGGTTCCTAATGAAGATAAGCAAGAGTGAAGCGCGGGAGGAAAGGATACTCCATTAAGACCTTTTGTGTGATAACTGTCGGGAGGAGTTTTTGCCTCCCTTGGTATGTGTAATAATATTACTCTGCACTCGTTATATATTCCTGGTCTGTAATAAACAACGTGATCTTACTTTTTAATAAATGTAAGCTTATGTAATCGCTTCCGCATTTCTTTATCTCCGATGTTCTGTAATGTCTGCAAGACGGGTGAGACGTTCCTGGAAAGGTAAGGAAAGATACCGAGCTTGTCAAGTAGTTCAGGGGCACCTATAGGGTTGTCTGAGGTCCGTTGGACAAGGACAAATGTAGGTGGGCCTAATTACTTAGGAGGTTCCGTCACAGGAGCCAGTCCTTGTTCCATTTGGCCGGTCTAGATGCTCGCCGGAGCTCTGCCGCGCCGTGCACCATCGGGGACCACGGGCGGTGAAGGAATAGAATTTGGGGGACCTCTATGCAAATCGTCAGTGACTCAGAAGAATAGTAACCGAACCTGTTTCCAGTTAACCAAAACTTCGAGGGTCTTTCTATAAAGCCGCCAGCGCAGGCACGGGCGTGCCCCTATTCCCTTTGTTGTTGGGCCGTCTGGGCTAGATTCGGCCCAGTACTTTTGAAGTCTTTCCTTTTTTCCTTTTCAGTAGAACTTTGGAAATCCGTAGAAAATTATAGAAAAATCTAAAAAATGTCAAACCAATTTTCATAGATTCCTTATTTTTCATAATATTTAATAAAAACAGTTGACTAATTTTTAGAACAAATAGGGAATTTTTGGTTATTTAAAATAGCCTAAAGCATTGCTTCTGGATTTTTAGAAAATAGGTAATAATTCCAAAAATGCCCAAACTTTTTATATGAACTCAAAGCATTATTTAGAAGCCTTGGGTAAAGTTTGGTTTGATTTGGACCTTGTTTGATAACTAGAACCCAAAACCCTACCCCCTGCCCTTTGAATTCCTTTACTGACTCCGAAAACCCTTAATTCTCGGAGTTCCGTGAAAGAAAATTGTATTCAAGAACCTTAGATAATAAATTCTTATTATCTTTGCACTCTCATGAGCATTACATGGCATTCATTCTTATATACACATATATATGGTGATGTTTAGAAAACGAAGAGGAAGTCGAAGTAACTGAAGAGAAGACACCACCACCACCTTTGGAATCTCAGGCAGGAAATTGTTTCTACTTTGATATCTGTGGGTCCGAGCCTGACTCACCTATCAACGAAGGCAAGCCCCGGTGCATTTGCCACCTTCCTTGATGTTTTTAAAATTTTATCACTTGATTGATGCATTAGGTTATAGGAGTTGAATGCTTAAACTATTCCTGCATTTCCTTCCTTGAACTTGATTACCTTCCTTGATATCCTATTTTACAAAAGGTTTTACTATGCTTAGTATTGCTCTAGTGAAGCAAAAGATTTTGTTTTACAAAAGATGATTGGCAAAGTGGGAAGGATGTTTTTGAAAATAAAACTCGATGATGGATCCATCATGGCCGTGATGGGTTCAACATCCGAAAAAGATGTACCTCTGCCAGGTACAAAGCTTTGGGTTTTAAATGATTAAGCTGAGACCGGGCGGGTGACTTGCATGAGAAGAGAGTCTCGGTGTAGTGTCTCCGTCTGAGTCGATTAAGGACCGTCTCGATGTAGGCTTGATGACCGAGGACCCTTTAACTGGTTAGATGCCTCATCATGGGTAAGCTTTGCCTCGGGCAGACTAAGGCCAGAATAAGATAACACGGAATGGGCGTGGAGAGGTGGCGAGAGTAGTGTCTACCCTCCGTGACAAGAGGCTGGACGGTGGTGTATCTATGCTCTCGGTTCGCGTGAACCTGATCTGGTCTTAAGAACCCCGGTGGCAGGTTGACATATGCAAGGGTTAAGTACTACATATGTCGTGTGATTGGAGATCCTCAGCTGAGTGTAATCGATTCGGATCGCCATACCTTCGCTGTTATGAAGACTTGGTCACTAAACTATACGTAGAACTCCAGTAAAGATGAATGAAAGGATTGTTAAGAAATTGGCTAGTGCAGGATAAGTGATTGAACTAGGTTAGAAAGAACTCTAGATGCAGGTAATTTTACCTAACTTGACAATAAAATTGGATTTTTAAGGATCCACTTTTAGTAAGCATTTATGCAAAACAGAGTCTTTGATAATTGAGAAACCTTACCTTGACTCCCTTACAACCAGCATACCCTTGAGAGTCTTTTCTTTAGTTGGGTAAGACTTGCTGAGTAATTCCATACTCAGGGTTTTATTCCCTATTGTTTTTAGGTGAGGAAGCAACAAACTTTTATTGCTTTTGTACCAAGGTGGTGTCAAATTAAGTAAAGCAAGAATGAAGCTACGGGAGGACCTAGTCCTCCATAAAAACTTTTATGTAAGAACTTATCGGGAGGAGTTTTTACCTCCCTTGGTATTGTAATAATAAGTACTCTGCACTCGTGTTTATATGCTGGTCCGTAATAACCAACTTTATCTTACTTTCAAATAAATGTAAGTTTATGTAATCGCTTCCGCATTTCTGTATCTCTGATGTTCTGTAATGTCTGCGTGACGGGTGAAACTCTCTTGGGAAAAGTAAGAAAAGCAGATACCGAACTTTTCAAGTAATTCAGGGGCATGTACAGGGTTGTCTGAGGTCCGTTGGACAAGGACAACTGTAGGTGGGCCTAATAACTTGGGAGGTTCCGTCAGAAACATACCCACCATCACCAGTAGAAATGTATGCCCGTTTGCTGGGGCAATCTCGCTGAATATGGCAAGTCCCTGGCAGCGGTGGCACTTGATGTCGGAGGAGCGGCCTGTGGAAGTGGTGGTCGTAGCAGGTTTTGCTGCAACACCCGAAGGCACCAAGGACTTGCTGTTGTCGTGTCCCTGTGATGCCGAAGGCACGGTGCTACGTGTGCTGCTGGTGGAGGAAGATGTGGATGTTCGTACGCTCGAAGAGGATGACGCCTTGGCTGGCGCCGGTGGCTGGCGTGGCGCGAAAGTGCTGCTCCTCCGCTGTTGACGACCCTACAATTCTTTTTCTGCCAACATAGAAAGATGGAACAAGCGTTGTATAGAATGATATTCTTTATAATCAACGATATCCTGAATCTCCCGCCTCAATCCCCCATAAAACCTATCCATTTGATCCTCCGGATCCTCAACTACCCCATATCGTAGCATACCTTTCTGAAGCTCTAGGTAGTATTCCTGTACCGACATATCTCCCTGATCTAAGCGTTGCAATTTTTTTTCGAAGATCACGTCTATATGAAGGGGGATCAAAGCGAGCTCGCATCTCCTCTTTTAACGCAATCCATGTTTGTGGTGCAGCACGTGTGTTAACAAGTTCATTCCACCAAATGATAGCAAAATCTCTAAATTCAGTAGTGGCTTGTCTAACCCTATGCTGCTCAGGAACATGATGGGAATTAAAATTTTGTTCTACCGTCATCTCCCAGTCTAAGTAAGCTTCAGCATCATAAGAACCCATGAATGGTGGAATAGAGAACTTAATCTTAGCAATGGATCATGGTCTGGTTTAGGATTATGATGACGACGTCTACCATTACCTCCCATACTTTGTCGATTACGTGCGAGGCGTTGTCATAGCGGTGCATAAACATCATCGTCACCGTCGTCGTCGTCCACAGGAGAGTGAGCTGGGGCTAGAGTTGGTGGTGGGGGACGAGCCTCTAGTACGTCCATGCGTGTAACAAGTTCAGCAACTCGTCGATCAAGCTGCTCATAGGATGTCGCCGTAGAGTCCTGGTATTTTTTAAAAGCTTCAGTCATCGCGCGCATCATCTCCTTCAATTCCAGCTGAGAGACACACTCATCGTCGTTAAGCTTAAGCCCCTTCTCCTTGTCCATTAGGTTCTTTGGTCCTGTCATTGTTAGCACAAAACAGAGACAAAAAGGCAACAAACAATGTGAACCCTACAACTATCTCTCAGGGTGGTGGTAATGGTGGAATACAAATTATGAAGCATCTTACCCCTCTCTTACAAGGTTCTTACCAGCACTGCAGGTGGCAAACGGTGACCAGTGTGACTGTCCAATGAGCGTGGGTGTGATTGCAAAGGAGTATCTGTTCTACTCGAGAGAAAGCTGGAGCTCTGGCCTCTGGGAAGGTTGACTAAATATATATATGTGGCACACAAGTCAGTAACAGATAGCAATGCTGAATAAGTGTTCCAAGTACTCGTCCTAGTTGCTGGCCTAGAAAATGTAATAGAACAGTTGGACCAAGGCACAAGAAAGGAGGTACAAGTATATGGGTGCAGCAAGAAAACAAGCTTGGGGCAAAATAATCACAGAGGTGCACAGAACACTAGCGTTTCTAGTTAAGTGCTACCTTTTTTTGCGATTTTTTTCAAATATTTTTTCTATATTTTTCTCTTTTGCAGCAGCACATAAGAAGATAACACACCAAGTTTCAGATTTTTTTGTGCAATGATGCGTCCTCTGGAATTTCTGCAAATTTGCCCTAAAATCGGAATAAATGTTTGGAAAATGAGAAGTCCTATTTCCATGCCGAATTTGGGAATTTTAAAAACAGCGAATCCGGCAAAGCGGGAATGAATCGGATGCAAAATTTAATTCTGTGCGATTTGAAAAAAATGGGCTTGATTCGAGTTTCGAGACGAAAGTAATGACCGTTTTAAGTTTGGACTCCGAATCAGGGTTTCTTGCGAGGTGTTGGAAGAGTGGGGGGTTCGGTTTTGTGGATAGAGTCGGTTTTAGAGATAGGATCTATTTTGTGGATAGGGTCGGTTGTTGAGATAGGATCTATTTTGTGGATATGGTCGGTTTTAGAGATAGGATTTGTTTTGTGGATATGGTCGGTTTAGATACATGATCTGTTTTGTGGATAGGGTCGGTTTTAGAGATAGGATCTGTTTTGTGGATAGGGTCGGTTTAGGGATAGGATCTGTTTTGTGGATAGGGTCGGTTTTGTAGGATGGAAGTGGATGGATAGAATCAAACTGAACCAAAACAAATCTAAACCAGCAACCAAACTCAATCTAGAACACGAACTCAAAACTGCAGACTCTAAAACTAAATTGTGCAAAGGCTAAGGCGATGGTTTTAAGTCGGAATAAACTGATCGTAATTATTTATTTTTTGGCGTTTTGTGGACTATGGGACGAAACAAAACTAATCAAAAGGTACGATTATACCTCACGAGCAACCTAGAAATCTGATACCAATTGGATAGAAGACGCGACCCGATCTTCCGTGAGATACGATAACTTGATTGAGTGGAGATCTCGACGTTGATGATCCAAGGCTCCGAGCGAACGGTTCCTCGCAATCACTACACCATAGCTCCATTGGTTATCACCCGTGACACACGAGTGACCTCACCACAAAGGCTTATCCCTGCAAGCGCATCAAGAACACAAGCAAGAACAGGAAAGGAACGCAACCAAAATTGTATTGACTAGGGTCTCAGAAACCGATGACGACGACAGTGTTCGATGACAGAATTAATCTAAGCAAAACCCAAACCTAATGTGGTGGCGGCACTGTTCGATGATAGTATTAGGGCGTTCGTGACCCCTGGACTCACCCCTAATGGGCTCCGACGCGATACACGGCCCAACGGCCCAACAGACGGTGTCGTAGCACCAAAACAGAATCTGAATGCTGAATTGTTTCGACGATTCCTGTTGACTCCAAATGAATTTTAAGGTGTACCAAGTTGGGTTGTTTAGATAATCTCTTTATCTTTCCAACCATATCAAGTCAGTCGCAATCGGAGTCCGGATGCATCTTGGGCGTCCATTTTAGTGCAGACTGGTCCTAGAAGCCGAGATGGAGTCGCAGCCGAGTCGGACTTGATCTCCTTCCTGTTGTCGGCGCCCTTGCTACTCCTCCTCAACACCTAGGCCTTTCCCAAGTCCTTGCAGGTCCTCTCCAAGGTTCCTAATCATCAAAACATCCATGGCCCGAAGCGTAAGCTCTGAAACACAATTGACTAGGGTAGAACGTACCTAGAGATTTAGCTGTCGTGCATGCACGATCGTGTTATTGGTCCATTGATTGTATGTATAGAAGTGATGTCCTCATCAGCTAAGGCCTGCTTGGTACTTGGTCAACCAATTTATCCCTAGGATGACATCTATGTCTACGTCCCGAGTACCCATCACTATCAGATCAGCGGGGAACTCGATCCCCCTTATTTGAACTCTTGCACTTGGACAAAACCTATCTGCTTGGGCAAAACCGATCTACATGGGTGCTACTGGTATGTTGTGCGTTTCTACCCATGATGCAGTCACAAAAGAATGTGTGGCTCTAGTATCAAACAACACATTTGCGGAATGAGATTCGACTGAGAACGTACCTAGTGCCACTCCTGGAGTCTCCTGAACTGTGTTGGCCTCTAGGTGGTTCACCTTTCCATAATGAGCACAAGGCTGTCCATGGTTGTTTGCTCCTTGTTGGGGTGCATTCTGTCTTATTGGAGCATGAGGAGCTGACTGTGGCTGAGCTGCTTTCTTTGGGCAATGTGACGCCCAATGGACTTGTTCCCCACAATGGAAACATCCTCGGCCTCCTGCTTGCGCTAGGGCTGTCTGGTTGCTCTAATTAGTTGCTGGGGTAGGAAGGTGAGGTGCCGGGTTGCTCTTCCTCTGGTATTGGTTTCTTCCCATTTAGTTGTGCTAGTGGTACTGCTGCTGCTGCTGCTGAGGGTATTGCCTCTGAAATTGCTGATGATTTTGACGCTGATTCTGGTGCTGGGATCCCTAAAGTTGACTCTGTTTGAACGGCTGGGGTGAATTACCTGAGAAACAGGGCCAGCTGCTGCTCCCAGCTTGCGGTCCACCAATCTCGCGCTTCTGGTCTTCCATCTCCTGACGCATTCTCTTAGTTATTATAGCTCTATCAATCAAGAGCTGAAAGGTAGGGAAGGTATGGTTCATCAACCTATAGTACAGGGGGTCAACCAAACCTCTCAAGAACATGTATTGCCTCTTGGCATCAGTGTTGACATCCTTAGGTGCATAGCAAGATAGTTGCAGAAATTTATCCCTCTACTCACTGACAGACAGGGGCCCTTGCTTCAGTGCCAGAAATTCTTCCTTCCTCACTCTCATCAAACCTTCTGGAACGTGGTACCGGTGGAAGTTGTCCCTGAACTCCTTCCAAGCGATAGCTTTAGGGTCGGCATGGGTCACAAGGTAGGACTCACACCAGGATTGAGCTGTCCCCTTAACAGACGGGGACCATACAGAACCTTCTCTCTGACGTTGCATTGGGCGGTGTGTAGCTCTCGCTGCAGTATGTGCAGCCATTCTTCGGTGTCCATGGGGTCTGCAGAGTGGGAAAACACAAGGGGATGACCTCTCATGAACTCCACATGCTTGTCTCTTAGCATTTGTGGCATCTGCACTTGCGGTTGAGGCCGAGGTTGTTGCTGCACTTGCTGCATGGCTGCCATGGTCTGCCCAATTACTTGAACTGCTTGAGTATGCATGAGAAACATCTGCTCTATTGTCATTGGGGGTGGTGGAGGCAACTGCTGCTGGTGTGCCTCATCTTGTGGGGCATGCTGCTCTTGCTAGGCACGCCTTCTGCCTTGGCGCCTATTTTCTTACATCTGTAGAAATCATTCACACATCAGAACTGACCTTGCAGTCTTTCAACACAAGAAAAGATACCTAGAGGTCTTCATAACACTGAGCAAACGAGCATCTTCATCAAATCAAACATAGCCAAACACAGCTTCTCAGATCAAGAGGAAAGTGGAAGTAAAAGGTTGCCCAACTAAATGACTATCTTTATTAATAACTACACCAAATTTCATGGTACACCCACATTTTGGTGACAATCATTACAAAGAGCCAAATCCATCATAAGTTCATCATGACAAACATAGAAACACATGATAAGAAAACTACCCTAACAAACTATGACTGACTAATACTAAGACACTTGACTTAAACATTTATTACAAACTCCAACGCTGACGATCTAAGACTCCATGTTTATCCAAGTCCTGCAATCAGGGGTGCCATAAGCGTAACGACCACGGGGCGGTGAGCCGTAAGGGTGCTAAATCCCAATAGGGACACGGGAACCATCCTCCTAGCACTCCGTGTGCTCATCACGCAGTTCCAC
This sequence comes from Zea luxurians, assembly GCA_029449295.1. Classification (NCBI taxonomy): domain Eukaryota; kingdom Viridiplantae; phylum Streptophyta; class Magnoliopsida; order Poales; family Poaceae; genus Zea; species Zea luxurians. Next base: position 7,398,408 of record JAOPSE010000056.1, read on the forward strand.
AATCTCCTCACGAGCCTGCTTGCAAAACTTGTCAAGGGCATGGTCCAGCTCGGTGTTGAGCACAGCGACTAGGTTGACCATGCTGCTCAATCTAGGATTGCCCTCACCAAAGGGTGAGACAATCACACCTCTAGTACTGCCAGTTGAACGGTGGGGTAGTACTTCAGGTCGAGACAGTCAGCCACCCCACTGAACAACGATCGGTACTGCAAAAGTGCACGCGATGCAGCTCCTGCATGGCTGCCTCGGTAGTGTCCCGTTCAGTAATAGAATAATGTTGTGAGTAGGTCTCTGCACCCTAGAGATCATCGTCCGGACGGTGCACCAAGTAGGCAGCCGCCCTTTGGTCCGGGTATAACCTGCGACTGTGCTGGTAGACTACACAGCGGTACTCGATGGACCAAGTGTGTCAGTCGAAGCCCCAACGCAGCAATGTGTTGAAAGCAACGTGGAAATGACAACCGTGAGTGGTGTCACGACTGATGGGTCGGGCGACCCATCCTTTCGGCTCCTGCTCCTCCGAAGGCTCCGTGTTGTGGCTCGAACTGCCACTGTTGTCGTCTCCATCGGGGTCTCATCCTCCAGCAGCTGGGATGCCCTATACTGCTGCAGGGGCACCTCTAGCTGGGACACAAAGGAGGGCTACCGTCGAGAATCCACCTCTTGTTGAGGCAATGGGGAGGAGTCCTGCTACTCCTGCTCCTAGTGTCAGCGCTCCTGCTCCTTGTGCAGGTGGTGGTGCAGTCTCTCCAAGTGGCTCGACTGTCCGATCACCGTGCAGCATAGTGGACGCTACGCAAGGCGAGAGGGCAGGAAAGGGATCACTGACTTATGTGCAATGCATCTAAGATGGGCCATCTACAAAGATGTTGTAAGCAGAAGAGTAAGAATAGAACTATATGATCAAAGTAAACCATAAGCAGAATAAGATAAAAGTTTTTTAAGGTGAGTATATATGTACGTGTATAACATAGAATTGGTCGAGATGACCAACTTTTCAAGGACACCAAAGGTCAAGGTGAGAATGAGGGTCTATAGTCCTTAAAGCGACTATTTTAGTCCAGGTTAGCAGTCCTACAGTCAACTTGGCTTTGATACCACTTATGTCACACCTGGTTTTAGAAGGTAAACTGAATGCGAACCATGTACGTGTTAGGATCAGAAACTCACGTACACAGGGATTACATAGTTGGACATCATCACACATTGCTCAAACTAATAGTGAAAATAGTACTTTATTACATCATGATGTCCAAGACATCCACAGAGTCGTTAACTTAACATAAATCATAGTGCGAATACAAAATGTAGTATGATAAAGCCTTCATAGGCAGCAGACTAGGATTCGCCACTAATCTAAATTTGGAACTCATTGAAGTCCTAAAACTCCTCGAAGTCCTCCGCATTGCCTTCATCTTCTCATGAGCAGTGGCTGCAATGGGGACAACCTGGGGTTTTGTGTTTTTAAGCAAGGGTGAGTACACATCAACGTACTCATCAAATGTCTTGTTTGGCTAAAGTGGACTAGCTGTATGTGGGGTTAAGCTTATAGTAGTTGCTTTTAGTTAGTCAGGTATTTACCACTAGTAGAGAGCCAAGTTTTAGCAAAAATCCTGAGTTATTAACCCAAATAGTACTTCCTCCAAGAGGAAATACCAAATACCATAATTATAATCATCATCATTAAGCATCATCATAAAAGTATCCAGAGTAACTCTAATTAAAGGAGCTCCCAAGGCTGCTCATAACCGTGAGCACGACTGATACACCAGTTTCTAACACTCTGTAAAGGTTGCACACTTTACCCATGAGCCATGATTCCCTTTCTGCCCAAGGAGCTACTCCCCATTAACCACTACCTAGGTGATCTGGCAGGTTATTACTATATAGCCTTTATAAAGATTTCCCTGGTGTGCAGTCGCCCGTTAGGTTTCGGCAGTCGTACAAACACAGTACTCCTCTCTAAGGTGGGTGACTAACAAAACCAAATCGAAAGAACCTCGACACCCACCCTTAGCAGAGCAAGCACTATGCCTCGGCCCCCATTGATGGCACTACGGCGAAGCCAACTACACCCCCAAATTCATCTAATTTATCAGCTAAGGGTGTCCCATTCCACCCTCATGGTTGTACTGTTTTCCTAGGTGATCATCTAGCAAACAGGTCCTTACGGAGAGGTACTCGGGAAATAGCCCGAGTCCCCTAAAGTATCACATGTTCATTATAATCACAGTATCATCAACGTATCATAAATGTTCTCATCATGTTCATTGATTAAAATAAAGCAGTAGCATGATACTAAATATAGTAACCAATTCCCAAAGGGTAAACAAGGATAGGAAAACAGAATACTAGTCAATCCTTAGTTTGATCATGGTATGCAGAACAGTGAATTATAAAGTAAACAGGACATAATGGGTTAGAGGACACTTGCCTTCACCAGGTTGCTGCTCAGGGAAGTCTCCTGCATCACACTCGGGAACCTCAGACTACTCGTTGTCTATGCAAAGCAATCATTCATTCAATACACTTGGGGAATAATAAAAGAATAGTACACCAAACATATGTAATAGAGTGAACAAAAGTTCAATAAAAAGGAACAGGCACACAGGTGAAATCTAGGTTCTGGGGTAGATTAATATATCTAGTGGTCTATTGTTCTCTAACTAAGTCTATCTCAGTGAATTACATTACTTAAGTAAGCTTATTCCAAGGATGGGGTCACACATTAGAGGGGGTTAGTCTACAAATGTGAGCACATGAATATTCAATAGGGTTTCATCTTTTATTTTACCTTTAATAAATATCCATTAACTTTAAATTAACCTAGAGACTAACCATAAAATTGAGACATGAAAACAGTGAATGAATACCATTTAAAAAGATAGAGAATAACATTATGAACATTTTGCAATTAGAACCACCCAATTTGGAGTTCATATGCAAAAGATATGGATTTTACAAGTTTTAGAATTCCATTACACTAAATTAAACCTATTTCTGTGATTAAAATTAGGTCCAGGGGCCTCTCTACAAGAAACCAGGGACTCCGACGCAACAAAACTGGATTGCGGGTTGATTTCTAAGAAACGGGGGTCTCTTTAACAAAATTTCCAAGCGAAGTGGTATCGGGCGCTCTCGGCCATCCAATCACAATTCAACGGCCGAGATTAGATCTGCGGGCGAGCACGCGCGTGCGGGCGCGAGCGAGCACTGACAGGTGGGCCAGAGTGGTCAACGACCTAGGGTGAGGGTGAGCTGATCGATTGGGCCCAGTGCCCGGGGCGCAGGCAACCGATGAGTGGGGCCTAGGGGCAAGGGCGCACGCTCGAACTGGTATCCAAGGATCCGACCGTTGGATCGGGAGCAGGTGGTTGAGATCTGGCGCACAGAGGTTAACGGCACGGCGGCCGGCGTTGCTTTGTCCGCGGTGGTGAAGTCGCCGGAGACGGGGCAGGCGTGGCCTCCGGGGGGTCTGAGGTCATCGGAGTTGGCCAGGATCAGTGAGGTGGGCCCAGCGAAATCGATGGCGGGGTTTTGGCCGTGAGAAAGGGACTAGGGATGAGGGAATGGCTGGAGGGGCACTCCAGGCGGGTCGGGGATAATCAGTTTAGCAATCCCAGTCGCAGGGAGGGGGAAACAGGTGCGCCGGGCCTAGTGCTAGCTCTGATGAGGGAGGGGGAACACCAGAGCCAAAACGCGGGCACGGGGCGAGGCTGAATCGATCGGACGTCGTGCGGGTGCGGCGAACCAGAGCGGTAGAACTCCCGCGAGCGCGGTTTCACTATGGTAAGGCAAAATCAAGGCAACCAGAGCACGAGTGGCGGTGGCTCTCGGGGAGACTTGGCGTGGCGTCTAGAACTCCAGGTGGACGGCACGGCGGGCGTTCTTCTCCGCCAAGCTCGGGTGGCGGTGGCTAATTACGAGAGAGAGAGCGAGAGCGGGTGATGAGAGGCAGGCAAGAGAGAGCGGGTGCAAGCGGGGCTCAAAAGGGAGCTGGGGAATGTGGGCAAGCGACGTGGCTGACTTTCTCAACATGCATGCGCACGCGGGTTAGCGTTGGTTGCAGGTAGGATGGAGCTGACAAGTGAGGCCCACGTCGCAAAGGCACAAGTGCGCGCGAGGGGAAACGGTTAAGTGCTGACGGTCCAGGCTCACTGTGTAGAGGGGGAGTGGGGGCACGCGCGAGGTTGAGCGGCGCTGCCAAGTTGGGCCGTCCTGGTAGAGAGAGAATGGGGTCTGATGCTCGCGGCGCGAGATGGGCCTGGTGGGTCGAATGGCCCAGGGAAAGGGTTGGCTGGGCTGCTTTAGCTTTTCCTTTTTCTTTTGAATTTCTAATTCCTTTTCTTTTTATTTTTTCTTTTGAATTCAAATCCAACCAAACTACAAATTCAAATTTAAATATTTCAAACATGTGCATCAACCAAAAACAAAGTTTAGGATCAACATGATGCAACATTTCATGTCTCCCCTAGGTTTTAATATACTAAAGAAATAGTAAATCTCCCAAATAAATAATCAAACTCTATTAAGAGGAAGAGAGAAGAAATCTATAGAGAGAAGAAAAAGGGGTAACACCTGAATTTGGTAGATATTAGAGAAGAAATTTTATACCCCCAAATTCAGGGTGTTACAATGTTGAAGCGAGATGTAATTAGATTCTTGGTAATTTTAGCAAGTCTGAAGCCGAGGCTTTGCAACAGGCCTTTGGGGCCCGAAAGAGGCGTTGACTAAATCATGTCTTTGATGCCATTGGGTTCTTCTATCCTGACTATCATGTCATGGTTTAGGGTTTGAAGAAAAGGAAGAAGAAAGTGACTACAAGGCAAAGCAAGGTTCCGAAGGTCCACGCCGGATCAACTCCTCAGGCTTCAGAGGGAATCCCGGTAAATAATATTTTTTATTTTTGGTATAACTATTATGGATTTATTTTATTGATTCTATGTTTTTGAATTTCTCAGGCTGCACCCGAAGCCAGGATAGAAGTTAACATTGAAGAGCTCTCTCCATTGGGGGCTGAAGAAGCGAAAAATGAAGAAGTTATCGACTTGATAGCACAGAAGGTTAAGCCTTTGGAGACACTCCTAGAGAGTGACGAAGAAGAAGATGACGGGGAGCAGATAGCTCCAGTAATGAGTTAATTCTTCGATATTTTCAAAGAAGAAACTGAGAAGGATACTGCCTCCATGCCACCTGCTGAAGAAAAGACTAGTCCGAGTGGGGCAGAACATGGTCAGATTACTACAGCAGTGACTCCTTCGTTAGCCATAGCAACCGAAGACAAGGGCTCCTCCAAGCCGGTCCTAGCGGAGGAGAAAGGGAAGGGGCCCGCTGAAGTTGAGGAGGCCAAAAAGGCTATCGAAAATGACACACCGCTTGGTGAAGGGCCCTTCAACCAAGTCTTGGGTGGCCAAAGGTATCAAGTTCAGCATGCCTTAGGGAAAGTAATGGTCGCAAAGCAACAGGCCAAAGTCGTTGGCTTCACCGAACAACTATGGTACCCTTCGGGGTCCACTATTTTTTAGGGCGGACAAGATAATTATCTATATTTGTGCCCTGACAACATGGAGACGGATGTGTGCCGCTATATGTCTGACAATGTTGGCTTTCCGAAGCTCGAAGCGATGTTATCAACTATGTCTAATGAAGACTTTTCTGATTGTCTGGCTTATACTCATCTCGAGGTGATATTGTGAACCTTTGATTTTTGGTTTTGGGTTGCTTTGACAAAAAAAACTCATCCTTTGCTTGTTCGCAGGGCCTATTCTTAGGCAAAGCCTTGAATAACAGGAGAAAAGTTGAGAACAAAGCTGCCTAGGAAGAAGTTTTAAAGCTTAAGTCCAAAGTGTCTAGGCTTCAGTTTGATTGTGTAGAATAGGAGAAATCTTTCAAGAGATTAGAAAAGGACTTTATTGACAGCCGGACCAAAGTCCAGAGGCTCAAAACTTCAAATGTTGAACAGAAAAAGCGCATCACATCGCTCGAAGCTGAGATGGAGCAGATGAAGGAGTATGAACTTGAAATGATGAACTGAGGCAATCGTCTGCCAAAGTGGCTGTCAACCTATTTAGTGCTCAGGTAAAGATGGATAGACATGAAGGCTAAAATAAACCATGTAAGGGGCTTGAATGAAAATTACCGAATCTAATTGGCACCCTGTCATACTCTAGGCTACAAGTGCCACAAAGAGATTTTGAAGACCGTCTTTGCTGTCGGAGCTCTGTCCAAAGAAAAAATTTTTTAGGTTTTGACTTAGAAGGTTTAATGTGATGGGTACTCAGTGAGACTCGTGCGTTCGAAAGTGTCCTCTCAGCTCAAGACGACTATTTTGCTTGGATAGGCACCCGAAGCACTGCTTTGGTTTTACTTAAAGCCGGGTGCAAACATGTGAAGGCCTACACGGACACTGACTTCAAAGTCTTTGCTGACGATGCCCGAAGGTCAACTGTAGAAGTGTCACACCCAGATTTAAGGGACAAAGCCGGATGCATCTCATATATGCGCCAAAGAAGACAACACATATAATAACAGAGTGTATAGAGATAAATGTCACAATATCATCAGAGTACTTATTACATAGCGAAAGTCTTACAAAATAAAAGATAAATATAAAACAAACTAAAGTCCATCCTTGGCGCCCTAAAGTCGACTGGGAGAGGCCACCTAGATCAAGTCAAACTCCTCGTTGTGTGGCTCCTCTTGAACCACCTGTTCTTCTCCTGTGGGGGTGTGAAACAGCAAGGGTGAGCTCACATACGTTCATAGCTCAACAAGTTGTGGCGAATAATGTGCATGAACTCACCAAAGGTGGGAGTTCATGTGATGTGTAAACCTGATCAACAATAGGGGTTAAAGCGGAGCATTGCTTTTAATAAGTTGGTCAAATTTTATTAGCAATTACTAAATGTAAGTAAATACCAAACCATAATAGAAATAATAAAACAAAATAAATAATAAATCCCATGCAATACAAATGACAAATTGAATTTAGTTTTATAGTTTAATCATGCGAGAGTCCTGAGATGCTCTTGACCGTGAGCTTGGCTAGTATACCAGTTTTACACTCTAAAAAGGTTGTACCCTGTACCCACAAGTCATGTTACCCATCTGCCAAGGGGTCATGAACCCCATACACCTCTACCAAGGAAGCGAGGCAGCATAACACTATGAGGCCTTTACAAAGTTCCACTAGCTTCCAAAAACCCGCTACAGTTCTGGGAAGAGCAAAAGGAAGAATCCCTCGTCTGACTGCCATCGCAGCAAAATCAACCCGAGAACCTCCCTACATGCCTACTCCCCTACTGCCCTTGCCCCTTTCGGGTAAGTAGTCTTCCACTAGCTTTCCTAATTAGTCAGCCAAGGGTGTCCCATTCCACCCTTGTGGTGGCACGTGTTTCTCAAGTTAAGCTCCATGTTCCAATTAAAATTAATGATCTTGACATGAACATAAATAACATAACAGAATAATTGGAACATGGATATAATGAAATATTAACCCCAAACCATGTAAAGCAATAGCATAACTACCCAAATGATTTAGGGATAAACAAGGTAAAAGATAACCAGTCTAGGGTGACCTATTAGGTCCCATCAAAATTAAACCTATGCATTGATAAGTGATAATAAAGAACATTATTGGGTAAAAAGTGGTCAAGGGCACAACTTATCTGGCACTTGAGATTCCAGATACCAGGCTGATCCTCAGATCCTCGTGACCTCACTGCTAGCCGTAGCAATACAAACAAACATGGTATAGACAAAATTAACATCACACCAAACATAAGAACAAACTTCATATTAATGATCTACGCGTCGCTACGAGATCGTGGGTTCGAGAACCACTAAAATCGGAGTTACGGTCATCAAGTTATGATGTTGTTAAATGATTAAAACTAGGTTCTATGTTTATTTTATAATTCCACAGAAAAGATTACCTAAAGTAGTAATTAATTCAACTTTAAGCTAAATTATAAATTGACCATAGATCATATTTTAGTAGATTATAATGATAAGCAGATTAACAAGACTAACCAACATAAGTTAAATAAAGATCTAATTATAAAAGAATGAGACATGGTACAATAAATGTTGTTATTGCATAGTAAATATTCATATGAAGCTAATGCAACTGGAACGGTTCAATTCAGAGTTAAAATGGGGAAGTTATGAATTTCCAAAGGTTTTATGTATTTGATACAAGATTAATTAGGAGATCAATTTTATTGTGGCTTTCATGTCACAACAGAGACACTAGGTGATAAAACAATAATATTACAAAATTATAGAAACTGGAATGGATTAACTTGGACTTAATATGAATTTTCTATGAATTACACAAGTTCTAGGAATTGTTTTCATATTAAAAAATCATTTTCTAAATGATTTTATATGTTTTTTCTCACTGTCTGGACTGCGCCCCAATTTCTAGAGAAGATAGGGGCCAAACCGAAACATTCTCAAGACTCATCTACACCCTCCCTTGGACGATGGGTTGATTTTCACATTGGCCAAGGACTCTTTAGCAAATTGTATCCGCGAAGGGGTATGCATCAATTTTGGCCGTTGGATCGAGAACGTGAGCACCGGATTAGATCGGCTTCCCACGGAGCGGTAGGATACCGAGACCGTTGATCACGATCGATGGCTACTACTTCGCATCACGCTACTTTGGACCTGATTCACCCGATCCCAATCCCACGGTCCACACCCACCCTCGCTGGAAACGTTACAATGTTTTAATCGTGACCGTTGGATTCGATCAACGGCCACCGTGGTCCCTTTCACTCCGATCGTGCACATGCGGCGCTGCCCATAGCCACAGCGGTGGCCATGACCATAGGACGTCCAACCCAACACCTAGGCCGCGAACTCCAATCCGAATTGTGCTACGAGATGAGTAGGTGAAGGCGAGTGCCGAAGCCTAGTTCTTACCGGCTATCGAGGGGCGAGCGATGTAGGTCCACGGCACGAGCGGCCCCGCGGCGGGTCACGTACTCCAGCGAGAAATCCGAGCACCTTCGGTGATCCCACGCCTGCCCGCTTGCATAGACACGATCTGAGGACGACTGCGGAGATTACTGGACTCAGGACAGGCCCACGTGTTAGCGCACAGGCTGCTCACGGTGGAGGCGTCTTCCCTCTGATCTATTTCTCTCCCTGGCAGCACTCAATGTGGGTCGGCGATCACGCGATACACCCAGGGTTGAGGGCGAGGTGGCCGGTATATACCCCACACGGGGTGGTGCACCCAGCTGGCCAGGAGGTTGAGAGATCCGCGGCCGGTTCTGCGGCGGCCGTTGTTCACGGCGTAGTGAAGATAAACAGTAGGGGTGTCCACTGGACAGTCATTTGCGTGTGCGTGTGACGAATGGGGGTATGACATGCGGGGTCCGATCGTCGGCAAGACGTTCGTGGGAGCGAGTTAGCTGGCGCCCAGGCCCGCCTGTCGGCTGCAAAGCAGTGGAGATGGTGTTGGTGCGGCTGGCGTGTGGGCCATAGTGTCGGCGCCGGGTATGGCAGGGGTGGCAGTGCAACGGCGCTGAGGCAAGGTGGGCCGCGCGGGGTGGGATCTCTAGGTGGGCCGAGCAGGCCGAATTTAGTACCAGCGTAGACTTCCTATTTCTTTTTCTTTTCCTTTTTCTTTTATTCTCTTTTCTTTCTTATTTTTGAATCTCAATTTGAATTTCATATTTGTGGTGATCTTGCCCTTAGTTAAATGTACAATTTGAACACACCAGTAGTGAAGGAATTTATTCTTATTATGTAAGATAGTCGCTTCCCCTTTCTAGGTCATTTTTCCAATTTTCTAAATTGAGCATTTTTGGTTAAACCCTAATTTGATTATTAGCATATTCCTAGTAACATGGTTAGTATTGAATGCACAACAAGAAAATCCAATATGAGGTATAGGTTATTTTAGTTATTATTAATTAATTATTCACTTTAAATAAGGATATTTCCATATTATTCCTTTTTTAATTTACAAAATTCCAATTCCAATCTAAGATAAAGTTTAAGAATTCAAATTTAATACCCACTAAAAATCAATCATGATGCAGTAGACATCTATTTATTCTAATTAATTCATTTGTTTGATAAATGTTTGAAATATGAGACACACTCATATTGTTCCTTTCTTTTTAGGAGAATAGTATTTTGATTGTGGGACAAGAGTTAAAAGTTACTTCAAAATTAAATGTTCATGTAAATAAATGCTTATAGTGCATCATTTAAGGATATGCATAATCATTTAGTTGAATAGATAACTTTTCTATTACTTCTTTTCTAAAATAATTCTTGGTTTTCAAAATTCAATCCTCAATTTTCAACACTCAAGTATAATTTGAGATATCTGAATTTGCTATTTTATTTCTTCATATATTTATTTTATTATTTTTTTCTTATACAAATTTTGGGCCTTACAAAAAGCTTCCAAATGCTCGAAAATATTTCTATCTGTGATTTGGAAAAGGGGTGCAAAGGAGTTAAGTATTGAGGAATCCATAAAGTATAGAGAAAAGGTACATGCTTGACCACCTCCATCTTTTACCTTCGCGTGTTATGTTCATGCTAACTATAAAATTTTGTAGGCAAGGCAAGTAGCTGAAAAGGCTATGGATATTAGAAAAAAGCTTCAAAGCAAAAAATCCAAAGGTATTTGAATTTCCGCTTTTTCTAAATTTTAGTAAACTTGTATCGAATAACTTCTTTACTAACCCTTGTTGAAAAGTTTTCACTTCATAGGTAGTGATTGAGGTAAAACATACAGAAGCTGAAGCTAAGGATACTGCCGCTGAAACCGAGGCCATTTCTGCCAGAGCTATAGAGAAGGCTGAAGATTATGAGATCTTGAAGACCTATGAACCAGGGAATTAATTTGTGTCACAAAGAATGTTGTTTTATTATAATAGTTCAAACTTTAAAACCCCTTATGATGTTTCTTCGACTGTTTTCTAATATATTTGCATTTACCTTTCACTTTTTGTTCCCTTTTTCTTTTGATATTTGTGAAATTTTTAATCATGTGTTTTTGAGCCGAAGGCGAAAAACACCTTCCCTTCTTGTCACACATTTCAAAAGAAAACGAGTGCATATATTTTTGGATGTAACGACTCTATATCCCCTTAGGGATGTATTCAGTATTTTTCCTCGTCACTACTTCGAATAAAACAAAGCGTAACTCTACATTCACTTGGGAACGACTTCAAAGCTTTTTTACGATTACTTAGGTGAGAATAAAATATAGCTCGGCATTCCCTTGGAAATGACTTCGGAGCTTTTTCACCATTACTTGGGCGAAATAAAATGTAGCTCTGCATTCCCCTAGGAACGAGTTTGGAGCTTTTTCACCATTACTTAAGTAAAGTGAAATGTAGCTCGGCATTCCCCTAGGAATGACTTTAGAGATTTTTCACCATTACTTTGGTGAAGTAAAATGTAGCTATGCATTCCTCTAGGAATGACTTCAAAGCTTTTTCACCATTACTTATGTGAAGTAAAACGTAGCTCTGCATTCCTGTAGGAACGACTTCGGAGCTTTTTCACCATTACTTATGTGAAGTAAAACGTAGCTCTGCACAATTCATACTGTTGGACTCAAGCATACTAGATCATTATTGTATTGACTTGTAAAATGACAAAAAGACTTGCGAAAGTAAATGGAAAGATACAATAGTGGCTTGCTGATAGTTTCGGGGTCACTTACCCAACCTCTTAGGGTACTCAGTATATGTGCTTTGTCTCCAGGACCATGCTATTGACGGTACAGGTTTCGAATCCCTCCCTTTTGTCCCTTTGTTGCAAGTCTTGTCTTGGGAATTTGGGTTGATTAGCGGGGACTTGATCATAGGGAGGCGGTCCTAGGACAAAGGGGGTAGCTAGTGACCATGTACTCATTACTGGGTTGCTTGAGGTATTTGAAGGCGAAGGCAGACTTGGCCTTGGCTCTTGTGACTGAGTTTGGACATATTGTGGGACATAGGGTGAACAATATGAAGTTGTACTGAACACCTCTTTTAGCTGTTAAAGGTTGAGTAGCTGACGAAGCAAGCTCTTTCTACTTGTTGATGGTGTGATGGCATGTTCTTGTAGTGTGGCCTTTGTACTCACCACAAAACAAACAGAATGGCTTCCTTGGAGGCGCACCAAATCTGCCACTAAAGCTTCGGCCTCCCCTTCCTCTTGGAGCAGGTGATAGGAATGTGTTTTGTGAAGATTGCTGCTGAGAGCTTGCCTGTTGTCCTGATTAATCATGTGACTAGGTCATCCTTTCCTCACCTTATGATGGGTTATGGATGCTTCAGGCTGTGGTGAAACTGCCCAGATTATTCTATCTTAAGTGCTTGAGCATCGCCTTGGAGGAAACCATACACTTAAATCGGAATAAACTATCAGTCCGTCGGATCGAGTCCGATTAACCACTTAACAAGGATCGAGTATCATTTTCTCAAACAAAGGTGAGTCATAAAGAATAACAATAAAACATGAAACCATTGATTAAAGGAGTACTTGAGTTATTACATTAGTTAAAATTTGATAAAAGGGAAACATTTTTCTCAAAATGCAGTGGATAACAACTAACGTCGATAAATAGGGAGTTGGGCAAAGCCTAGCCCACTATTCCTCCTAGCCCTCTCCTAACGAGGCGGCATCCCACTCAACCGTCCAACCCTGTGGCAGGGTGGCTGGCCAAGTCACACCATCAACCATGTCTTGCAACAAACCTATAAAAATTATGCCACAAGCAAGGCTGAGTATACTAATACTCTGATAGACTTACCCGGTGTGAGGAGTCTACTCGTCTACCTCTAGACCATGAAGTTGCTTAGCTGAGGGGTTTGGTTTGCCAAAAGCACTAGCTGAGTTCTAAATCAAATTTTTGCTTATCCCAGTTCTATAGTATTCTTTAGCTAGGTTTGCTTCCTTCTAAGCATACATAGTAGCAAGCAATTAATGTAATCAACACTTTATCTCAAGAACCTCATTTCACTTCTTACTCAATACAGTACAATGGGTCAAGCAGTCTCATTAGCTGTGAGAAGATGACGATTCGAATCAAGTTTTAACCTTGCAAGGTCTAAGCACATGACATGTCAAGGCACTCCATCCCCACACACGTCAACCGTCCGCATCGATTCCCTAGCAACAGAATAGGGCTCACGACCTTGGTGTACAATGCTCTACTGACCCCAGCTGCCACCGTGCAATGACCGCACTTGAACCAACATAGCTAGCATGGGAGACTCCATATTAGGACCAATGAGGACAAAAGTCTATGGGCAAGCTTAATCAGGTACTACGCTTATCCATTACCATATTTCCTGACATGTGTTTAGTACGTTCAAACGCTTGACTCCGGTAGCCACACATTAATCCTTAATTTCATTTCTGTCTCATAGACAAGGCATCCACCCAGGACCCATGTCCATAGACCATCACAGTTTTTGTTTTCCAGATAAATACAATCTATTCCAGATCTCGCGCGAGTGCTATAAAAATCACTTGACTTCTACCGAGATCCTAAAATTAACAAGTTGCTGCTCGACCTAGCATACTAGTATCCATCTCAAAAAGGAACATTAGTTAATGCAAGAATGGTTTCAAGGAATTACTATACTTAAGTGCACAGTACAAGCCTACAGGCAGTAGTTGCAGTAAAATAGCATATTATAAGTTATGCATAAAACCAGGGCTTGCCTTTAGGTACGGATGCAGCGGGGAGTTCCTCGATGACAGGTTCGGGAGCTGGCTCCTGGGCTTCACCTTGCTCAGTTCCTTGCTCTGAAATCAACACGTACTCTCTGCCCGCAAGGTTGCAATCTCACGAATGCAATGCATAAGATATAGATATTTAGAATAAATGTTATGATATGCAAATTCTTAATGAGAGATGATAGTAAGTAACACTAAGCCTTTTTAGTTGGGGCTGGAACTCCATTCTTGTTAACTTCCAGGAAAATGGCATTTAGCTAGGGTTAAAATAGAAGTGGATTATTACCTTGGTTACTTACAACATGGGTTGTGATATGCTTTAGGTTTGCTACTGGTTTCTTTTAAGTTTAAGAATTACCTCTTATTCTCTTCTTTTCTTCTTTTCTTAGTAAGCTTTTAATGGGGTTTGAGCTACACTTCTGTTCCAGAATTTTCCAAAAATTCTACAAAATTACAGTAGCTTCGTATTGATTTAATGAAGTTATGCTATGAATTTGGGGCCAAAGGATTTAGGGTCTGGTTTGGACAAAAATAACAAGGGTGAGGGCAGGGAGGGCACTTTGAACTACACCTCCTATGTAGAAGTGACCACTGCCCTAAGGCTTATTTTTACTGGTATCTAGATGCAATAACATGTTTCTGTGCCAAAATTTACTCAAGGATACCTAGTGGATATTTAGTGGTGATTTTCTAAATTTTTGGGTCTAGAGGGTGCTTATAACTAACTTTATTTTTGAAAAATGTCAAACAACAGATTTAGTAATTTTTCTGAACTTTTCTTTGCACAAGAGCAATCATTCCTAGAGTTGATAATTTTTGTCTACAAGGAAAGGTTTCTCTAAATCTCTCATGAGGCAGGGGGAACCATATTCTACTGTGGAACTATACCCTTTTTATATTTTCCTTGAAAATATGCCACTTAAGTACTCTAGGAAAAATAGACTTGTCTACTATTTTACATTTTTAGGTCTTACTTAAATATTCTAAAGAAAAAATTAGAAACCTAAATCTATTTATACAGCTCACGTAATTGGGTGACCTGTGGTGTATAATATTTTTGTGGGGGTTTACTGTTGTATAGGTATCTACCACATTTTCCCTACCCATGGTGCAAATGTTCTTCTAATTTTAATTTTATTGTCACATTTTAACTCATAACATAAATTAAATAACAACTTCCAGAAATAGTACTGAACTAGGGGGATTTTCTATTTTTCTCTAAAGATTAACTTGCACAGAGCCTAACAAAATTTGTATGACCAAATTTGGGTGAATATTCTTCAAGTTATGCCTTTTTTAAGTTCTCTGCAGAACAATTGAATTTGAATTTAGAAAGGGCATAGGAAAACACGTTTAGCGCTTGGGTCCCTGGGCTTTCCTTCCCTCCTTCCTCACAAAAAGTCCTCAGCACACTATTCCCTTGAGTCTTTGACATTGCGGAAAACCCCTGGCTTTCAAGGTTATACAACTCGCGCTCCTCTTCCTCATTGGGACAGTGCTAAACACGGGAAAAAGGACAGAGAGGCTCATAGGTGGTGGTTGAGTTCCGATGAAGAATCTGGTGAGGTCGGGGAGGTCCGAGCGATCACGCTAAGGGGCGGATCATGGCTGGTGATGGTCGGAGCTGCTCGATCCACGCGCGTAGGTGGTGTTGGTCATCGGTGGCTTCAAATTCTGACCAACAGTTGTGGTCGAGCTTGAATCATTTGGCTGGGAAGCTCCATTAGAAGGAGGAGGTGCTGCTGGTGGAAGGAATCGGCTGGTGGTGTACGGGGTGGCGCTGGCCACGTTCACTGGCTGGCGGGCGAACTCCGGTGAGCAATGTCACGCCACTGCTAGGGTGCAGAGAGCGAGGGGGCTCATCGGGGAGTTTCACTACGACTCAGGACGCTAGCGATGGAGTTTTCCCCGGCGAGGGATGGCTGTGATGGCGGAACCACGGTGGGCAGGGCATGGGCGACCACGGCGGGCGGTGGCACTCTCGGTTTAGGAAGAACTCCGGTGAGGGCTTACTTGCCAAAGGTCAGGGATAATGGTCCGAGGGCGGGGTGGCCTTTATAAGTGCGGGCGCGCGAGCTATGCTGCGGTGTTGGGTCGTGGTGCACGACACGGGCACAGGCGTGGGTTGGCACGCGCGGAGCGACCAATAGAGCGCTCTACGGCTCAGGCCTGTGGACAAATAGCTGGGCCAGCTAGGTTTAGTCACTTTAAAATGCATATAGGTCACGGATGCGAGTGATTTGGGCAAAATCTGCTCATATGATCTCTTCTCCTCTCTTCCCTCTGCCATTTTGGTGGAGCACCTGAATGGTTTTGTATCAGGTATAAGGAGATATCCCAAGCTTAATTATAATTTGTCGGTGGGGGCAAAACCGAGAGTAAATCTCTGTTTTGTCTTGTCAAGACTTTGAGTTCCAATGCCATCATCTGGCAAGTGGTTGGGCTAGTAATTAAGCACGTTTTTGTCAATTGGGGTCATTAGGTTTAAGGTTTGGAGCTCATAGAACATGCTCGATTTTAAAGTGAAGGCTGAAATGAGCTAAGGAAAACCTGTTTTTCCTTTGTTGCTTCTACTTATGTGACCCTTGGTGAGTTTTTGTAGAACCTCTTTGGGGCATATATTCTTACTAACTGTTGTGATTAATTTGGTATGCCACCATGTTTGCTAATGGTCCATGCTTCTGATACTATTGGGGCACATTTTCTTACTAACTGTTGTGATTAATTTGGTATGCCACCATGTTTGCTAATGGTCCATGCTTCTGATACTATAGTTCATACAGTTTTCTGGCTAGTTTTATGTTGATGTTTTCTTTTGCTCAAGGTAAAGTGTTTTAGAGTCTTGGACTGTTTTCCTCCCTTTTAATGGCATGAGGTGATTAGGGTAGGTCTTTCATGATGATTAGTACTTACTTAGGGCCTTGATTTGGCATCTTTTGCTCAATCTTACCTATGTATGATAACATGGTTTGTGAAAGTGCTTAGAAGAAACCCTAGTAACACCTAGGGTGTTATAGTCCCCCCCCCCTTTAAAAGAATCTCGTCCCGATATTTTGAGTGAAGATCCTTAGGGGTGAGGAGGCAGGTAACGACTACTTAAACAGAGTGATACACCTACTGACTGGTCCTAGGAAAACTAGCTCTTTGAATGTCATCCTCTTTGCAACTTTAGAAGGAAGCCCTATTATACTTAGTTCTATGATCTATTGCTTATCTTATCAAAAGTATCGTCATTATATCTTGAGACAGAAGGTAGGGTTTACCGAGGTATAGTTACGTACCAACATCTTTAGGTAGGAAATCAGGGTAATTCTTTGTTAGATAGTCCTCAGTCTCCCACGTGGTTCTTCCTCCATGTGATTACTCCATTGGATCTTGTATATCCTGATTTCCTTCTTGTGAGTGGATCTTTCCTTGCAATCTAAGATCTTGACGGGGTGTTCTTGATATGATATGCCGGGTTCCAATTCCATCTCGGTTTCAGTTAAGACTTTTGTCGGTACTCGAACAAACTTCTTCAGTTGAGATACATAGAACACATCATGTATCCTAGACATACTAGGTGGTAGTTTAAACTTGTAAGCCACTGGTCCACATGATTCAGTGATCTCATAAGGTCCAATAATGTGGGGGGGCTAATTTGCCCTTAATCCCGAATCTCTGCACTCCTTTAGTGGGTGATACCTTTAGATACTCGTGATCTCCCACTTCAAACTATAGATGTTTCCTTCTTTTGTCATGGTAGCTCTTGTCTGGCTTGGGTGGCTTCTAAATTCTTTTTGATTATCTTGACTTTCTCTTCTGCTTCAAGCACCAAATCGAATCCAAAGATTTCTTTTTCTCCAGCTTGTTACCGATTTAGGGGTGTTTGACACCTCCTCCCATATAATGCCTCGAAGGGTGCCATCTTCAGGCTAGCCTGATAGCTGTTGTTGTAAGAGAACTCTGCTAATGAGAGACATTCGTCCATGTTTTTACCATAGTGGATCACATAGGCTCTCAACATATCTTCAACAATATGGTTCACCCTTTCTGTTTGGCCATCAGTCTAAGGATGGAACGCTAAACTCCTTATTAGCTTGGTACCTAAGGAATCTTGCAGTTGTTCCCAAAATCTTGCTATGATATAGGCTCCTCAATCAGAGACAATTGTCCATGGTAGTCCGTGTAAACATATTATGTAACACCCCAAGTGTTACTCAAGGTTTCTCCTCAGCACCTACCTTGTGACCTATTATCACATGAAGTTTAATTTGAGCAAAAGACACCAATCCTGAGGAGCCAAGTCTTAACTAAGTCTTTATCCCCTTAGAGGTCATAACCTAACCATATCATGCTCTTGGAAGAGGGAGAAGTGCTAAACCCTAAAGTTCCCCTCTTTAGGGCATTAGAGCACCAAAGAAAGATTTAGTAAAAGGGCTAAGTAAATCACATTGTCATGACTTGGGATAATTATAGAAGTTGAATTACACTTAATACCCTACAAAAAATAATCAGAAAGTTACCCCAGAAAGGTTTCACAAAGGCCCCAAAAAGGTCACTCAAGTAGGGAGCTCAAAGAAAAATCAGGATTTCCCTAATTCGAATTTCAGCCCCTTTGCAAAGATCACCCACGTTCATGGAAATTTTGAATTCAAAACTGTGGGCTCCAATTTTCAAAGTTGTAATAAACTAACCCCTCTACAACATACCTGAAGATGGCATCAAAACTTGAAGATTTGACACAACAATGCCTAAGATTTGTCTTGGAGTTGGGCTGTTAGATAGACCCCACTTGAGTGCGCCATATCTCTGGTTCCATTAGGCAAAATCCCTTGACCACCACACAAAATCGGTAGCTTGAAGGGAGGTAAAGAGGTTTTGTGCCCTGGACAAGGCAAGAGCAAGCTTGGACAAGTGACTACACGCACGAGAACAAGGGCAGACACAACGCCACCATGTGTTTGACCATGGTCGGTAGGCCAGAGCTCGCCCAACCCGCACGTGCTCACCCCCACGCACGGTTAGTCCGCCCATGCGCCCTCACTACGCCAGCACCTATATAAGTCGCTCGATCCCTCAGACATCCTTACCTGTAGCCTCCTCACTCTCTCCTGCACTCGGCCACCGGAGAACCACCTGAAAACAAAGAGCTCCCCCACCCACCAAAGCCACTAGAACTTGACCACCGTGGACCGGCCACTCTAGTCCATCCCCGCCCAAGCCAGCTGCTCAGCCAGCCTCCCTAGAGTCTGGTGAAACTTCTCGAGCCCTCAAACCGAGTGCTACCCGGCCGGAGACGCCCGATTGCCCTTGCCGGACTTCCTTCGCCGCTGGAATACGTGGCCCAGGTAAGCCGGGGCACCATTCTTCGATTCTTTGTGTGCACAACCTTTACATCACCTAGTGAAGCTCCTCGAGCAGTCCAATCAAACACTACCACCGTGTATAGGCCAAGCCCCTTGCCGCCGCTTACCTCGTCCGCCCTCGCACGTTGCCAGCACGAATCCGACCAACTCCGGCCAAACCAAAGGTACCGGCGTGTTCGCCACATCCTCCCACTTCTCCCCGACCTCACCCCCGGAACTCTACCGATGGTGTTGAGCGGCACCACGTTTTCCTGACGGAACACTGTTCCGGCCGAGAGGGTGTCACACCCTGGTTTTAGGGACCCAGGCAAAAGATAATCACCAAGTGTGCTGGGACCAAGTCTCACACAAATGATGACTCATGGTACAGAAACGAATGCCACATCATTTATATGTAAACGACTTCTGTACAAAATAGTTAAATAATTACATCATATGAAGACAACGATCCAGCAACCAAAATTTGACTGGGAGACGACGGCCTAGACCTCTCACGAACTCATCACAGCATCCTCCATGCGCCTCATCCTGCGATACCTGTTCTTGACCTATGGGGGTGTGAGAAAGCAAGGGTAAGCTCACATACGTTCATCGCTCAACAAGTTGTGGGGAATAATGTGCATGACCTCGCCAAAGGTGGGAGCTCATGTGAAGTGTAAGGCTTACCAAAGAGGATGACTAAAGCTGAGCATTGCGTTTAAAGTTGGTCAAAATTTTATTAGCAGTTACTAAGTACAAGTAGATACCGACCCAATTAAATAAGAGATCAAGAATAATAACAACACCCGTGATGCAATGCAAATGACAAATTGAGTTTAATTCCATAAGTTAATCATGTGAGGGTCTGAGCTGCTCATGACCGTGAGCATGGCAGATATACCAGTTTTACACTTTGCAGATGTTGCGCATCTTTAACCATAAGTCATGTTACCCATCTGCCAAGGGTTCATGAATCCCATACGCCTCTACCAAGGAAGCAAGGTAGGGTAACACTACGAGACCTTTACAAAGTTCCACTAGCTTCAGAAAACCCGCTATAGTTTCTAAGGAGTGCAATGCAGGAATCCCCCGTCTGACCGCCATCGCAGCAAAATCAACTCGAGAACCTCCCTACACCGACCACTCCCCTACTGCCCTTGCCCCTTTCCGGTAAGGTAGTCCTCCACTAGCTTTCCTAATTAGTCAGCCAAGGGCGTCCCATACCACCCTTGTAGTAGCATTGTTTTCCCGGGTGGTTCTCCTTGTTCCATTTAACCATATGATCTTATCATGAACAATAATTAAACAACCACATAATTGGAACATGATCATAATCAAACATTAGTTTCCCAAAACCAAATAGAGCAATAGCAAATCTACCAAATAATTCATTAGTTTGCAAGGTGGGGGATAAACAATGCTAAGGAAACCTATTCGGTCCCATCAAATTAACATGAGCTTGTCACAGTGATTAATAGTGAACATTTTTTTGGTAAAAAGGAGTGATCAAGGGCACAACTTGCTTGAGACTCGAGATTCCATATACCAGGATGGTCTTCAGAATCTCATGACCTCACTGCTATTTGTAGCAATACAACCAAACATGGTACAGGCAAAATTAACATCACACCAAACATAGGCACAAACTGGATAATAATATTCTTCGCTATGCTACGAGATCGTGGGTTCAAGAACCACTAAAATCGGAGCTACGGTTAAAAAGATATGGTTTTCGAAAGTTTTTAGTGATTTAAATAATTAACACTAGGCCTTAAATTAATTCTATAAATTATATGGGAAAGATAATCTAAGAAATTATTAATTCAATTTTAATCTAAACTATAACTTTATTAGAGTTTATCTACTGGTTAACTTATATTTATAGTTAGATTCTTTAGATAAAAAGATTAATCTACTCTATATAGGATAAATAAATAGCCAGCTATAAAAGTATGCGATTTGACAAAAATAAGGTTTGTCACTATGTAGTAAATTTTATTGCGAATCTAACACAATTTGAACAGATCAAATCGGAGCTAGAACGAAGTAGTTATGAATTTTCTAAGATTCTTAGATTTATTTTTATCCTAGATATCCTTTTTCAGAATTTTGATTTATAGTCTAGAATTACTTTTGGATTACGGGTCATATTTATCAACAAACCAGGGTTCTAACTCAAAGAAAAATGGCCTAATTCATATGTTTTCGGAACTGAGATGGACGGTGGGTTAATTATTACTTTTCCGGGGGACTCTTTAGAAAATCAGCCACCGAAGGGGTATCCCTGATTCTAAACCGCCCGATCTATCTCTACGGTCGGGATTAGATTACCAATCACCCGAATCGGTACGGAATATCTGCCGCAGGATCGAAGATCGACGGGCACAATTTATTGAAGCGAAGGGGTATGGCTACTTTAAATCTAGATCACCCATCTCCTATCCGACGGCTGGCGCCTCCTTCCTCCTCTTCCCTCTCCCCCACCAATACCCACGCACGGTGGCGCAGGGTCACCACCACGGTGACCATGGCCGGCATACGCGCCCAAGCCCTTCGGTACCCCAAACACCGCCACGATAGAAGCTAGACAAACCTGAGTTCATTTTGAATATAAGTAGGGGCATCTCACCTCAGTCTGAGATGGGAAGTTCACCACCCATCAAGAGGCGCAGTCCACAGCAGAGGGCAAGCACCGGTGAGCAATTGACCCTCGCTCGCACCAACTCCGAGCACGGCGAGGCCATGTACGTCACCGATGCACCTCAGCGAGTCACCCAGACCACCCACCCAAGCCTTAATGTTAGTGGTTGCAATTTGCAGTCGTGGCGGCTCTCCTCCGTCTCTCACTCGGTCCGAGGAAGTTCTCTGTGGTCGACTGTGGCACGAGTAGGAGATTGATTTGGCGCTTAGGTTTGATGTGTTGAATAATTAGACAAATTCCAGATTAAATTCTGAATATAAATCATGACCAAATCAGAAGAACTGAAGTAAAAAGTCAAATCAGATGATGCATACTGATCAGACATACTTGTTGATGGCGTGGGCCGGAATCAGCAGGGTCGACAACGTCGAAGCAGCGAAATCTGCAGGGTCGACGAGGTTAGAAAATCACGAGCAGTCGCGTGAGGACGCTTCCCAAAAACCTTATTCGCCCTCTCCCAGTGCAGGATCAGACGAAGGGTTCCGAAGACCTGCTCTCCTGATCGCAGATGCATGTCTGCGGTCGGGATGAAGAGAACTGGAAGGCGGCTCAGCTTTGAAGAGAGGCGAAAGCGAAAACTGGGATGAATTGGATGCTGGCTGCCCGCGAAAATCTTATCCGCCCGCGAAAATCTCACGTTCAGTTTAGATTTTATAGCGATCGGTTAGGATTCTAAAATTAACATCCAAGCAACCAAAAATTCAAACGGCAAAAAGGAAGCCGCGCCGCCGCAAGGCGAGGGGCCGAATTTTGACGGACCATTCACGCGCATGTCGTGCGCCCGCGCCCTTCGCCCCGGCCTGGCCCGGCTAGGCGAGGCGAGGCGAGGTGAGCGAGCGCGCGCGCGTGTGGCTTTCCACACTCTCTCCTCTCATCCATGACTTGGTGTGTGAGTGTGGCTTCCATATTTAAAACTGGCTCTACTCCACTAGAACTAGCAATATGGTGCTATTGGTTCCACCATTCCCTAGCCATACACTTATATGGCTTTTTGAGATTTTCTTGGGATTTATTTGAATTTCTCAATTGGGCCTAGCCCATAAATCCTAACAATCCCCCACCAGATCTCAAATGCCCATCTGCAGTTTTCGCCACTATTCACTACTGTTTAATATACTAGTGTTTCAGCAGAGACTGTTAAGTTGAACTTCCACCTAGAACTCCAAGCTACACCAACCCACAACTTAGACAATGGACTATGCCTTGAATTGCATGTTTTGCGTGAATGGGTTTCACTTGAAGTCATGACCAGTACTTGGCTACCAGTAGTCCCCTTATTGTGTGGAGCATATACGTCGTACTCCAAGGTCTCTTCATGAGTTTACTAGAGATCACACAGATCTCATGGACTGCGACGTTAGACAGTCTAACTCATATAGGTGTGTTCTTTCAAGAATGTTCTACAGGACAACATCTTCGCTAATACAAGCCAAAAAACACATTAAGGCACAAAGCCAACATGCCTTACAACATTTGAGAGTATTGCATCTTTACTTAGAGAGGGTCAAAGGTTACTCTCCTCAGTTCACCAATGGCTTGTTCTTCTCAGGACACAATTCATGGGATCTCCGATCACATAGACTGGGTTTCCACCATGGCAACTTATACGGGTCTCATACCCATCTCTCTCGATGTGATTTCTATCACATTACGTGGTAGTCCCTTGGTAAAAGGATCTGCCAGATTTTTATCTGTTGAAATATAAGTCGCACTTATAACTCCAGAGTTTCTCAACTTTCTGACAGACTTCAATCGTCTTTTGACATGTCTTGATGACTTCCCATTATCCTTAGAACTCGTCACTTTAGCAATCGCTATCTGATTGTCACAGTTCATAAGGATAGCTGGTATTGATTTCTCAACCACCGACAAGTCCATCAAGAGTTCACGCAACCATTCTGCCTCAACAGTTGCTGTGTCAAGTGCAGCTAGCTCGGCTTCCATGGTTGACCTCGTCAAAATGGTCTGCTTGCATGACCTCCATGATACCGCACCTCCACCAATAGTAAAGACATAACCAATGGTGGCATAAAGCTCGTCTGCATCAGATATCCAGTTCGAATCACTATATCCTTCAAGTACTGCATGCTGACCAGAATAGTGAATTCCATAACTCATTGTACCTTGCTGGTAGCGCATAACCCGCTCAAGTGCATGCCAATGATCAGTCCTGGGGTTTGGCATGAACCTACTTAATTTGCTCATAGCAAAAGAAATATTGGGCCTTGTTGCACCAGCAAGATACATGAGTCAACCAACGATCTGAGAGTATCTAAATTGGTCTAAACCAATTCTCTTGTTCTTTCGTAGTGTCACACTGGGATCATAAGGTGTTGGAGAAGGTTTGCACTCAGAGAAGCCAAATCGCTTCAAAACCTTTTCAACATAGTAAGATTGCGAGAGAGTAATCCCACCATCTGACTTAATCAGCTTGATGTTTAGAATCACATCAGCTTCCCCTAGATCTTTCATATCAAAACTCTTTGATAGAAAAGACTTGACCTCATTGATCACATCAATGTTTGTGCCAAATATCAATAAATCATCGACATATAAGCACAATATAACTCCTTCGCCCCCACCATAGCGATAATATACACACCTGTCTGCCTCATTAATGGCAAAGCCTGCAGACTTTAGAGTCGTGTCAAACTTCTCATGCCACTGCTTTGGTGCTTGCTTCAGACCATACAAAGATTTCAATAACTTGCACACCTTGCTTTCTTGACCCTTTAGTATAAATCCATCAGGCTGTTCCATATAGATTTCCTCGTCCAGCTCTCCATTAAGAAAAGTTGTCTTTACATCCATCTGATGAACAAGGAGACCATACAAGGCAGCCAAGGAAAGTAGTACTCGAATAGTAGTCATTTTAGCAACAGGTGAGTAAGTATCAAAGAAGTCTTCTCCTTCTTTCTGAGTATAGCCTTTAGCCAGAAGCCTAGCCTTGTACTTCTCAATTGTACCATCATGCTTGAGCTTCTTTTTAAACACCCACTTACAACCCACAGGTTTACATCCATAGGGTCGATCCGTGACTTCCCACGTACCATTTGAATGAATGGAGTCCATCTCATTATCAACTACTTCTTTCCAATCATCTGCATCTGGAGATGCAAATGCTTCTGCAATGGTAGTAGGAGTATCATCCACAAGGTGCACAATGAAATCATCACCAAAGGATTTTTCATCCCTTTGTCTCTTGCTCCTTTTAGGAGCATCATTGTCATCCTCCTCTAGGACAATTTCATGTGGCTGTTCAAAACTCTCAATAGGTGTACTATGTTCAGGAGTTATCTGAGAAGAGTATCCAGAATTGTTATGAATGTCTATCATTGGAAATATATGTTCAAAGAAAGTAGCATCACGTGATTCCATAATAATATCAACATACACATCAGGAACTTCAGATTTAACTACTAAAAATCTATATGTTATGCAACACAAAGCATATCTAAGAAAGACACAATCCACTATCCTTGCACCAAGCTTGTGCTTTTTATTAATTGGTACATTGACTTTCGCCATGCACCCCCAAGTGCACAAGTATGAAAGTGATGGTTTTCTCCCAACCCGCTTCTCATAAGGGGTTTTTTCTTCTTTGCCCATAGGAATTCTATTCAGAACATGACATGTAGTCAGGACTTCCTCCCCCCACTATGCCTTAGATAAACCACAAGTGTCTAACATGGCATTCACCAGATCAGTCAACATACGGTTTTTCCTTTCAGCAATCCCGTTTGATTCGGGTGAATAGGGAGGCGTCCTCTCATGAATAATGCCATGTTCTGCACAGAAATCATCAAAGACTTTGGGAAAGAATTCGCCACCACGATCTGATCTAAGACATTTGGTCTTTCTCTCTAGTTGGTTTTCAACTTCAGCCTTATAGATTTTAAAGTAGTCTAAAGCCTCATCTTTAGTTTTTAGCAAGTATACATAGCAAAATCTAGACGCATCATCAATCAATGTCATGAAGTATCTCGTGCCACCCTTTGTCAACACACCATTCATCTCACAAAGATCAGAATGTATGAGTTCTCGAGGTGTCAGGTGTCTCTCCTCAGTAGCCTTGTGAGGCTTTCGAGGTTGCTTCGACTGCACACAACTATGGCACTTAGAACCTTTGACTATGGTGATATTCGAAATTAATCTCATGGTTGCAAGCCGAGACATAGAGCCAAAATTAATATGACACAAATGAGAATGCCAAATACTCGCTGTTGGTGGCTTGTTCTCAAATGCTTCGGATTAAGAACAAGGCAACATAGAAAGTGTTAAGTGATAAGGTCCTTCATCCTTCGAAGCATTATTTCCCTTCGGGATATAACGTGCTCCGGACGAAGGTCATAAACAACATATCTTCGTAAACACGTTAAGTTACGATGAAGGACTTATGCATAACATAAATAATAATGTAAACATTTAAATTTTGTCACAATGTCATTTCTATTTTATTACTATGTAAAAAATAGAAATGACTTCAAATTACAAATGTACCTTCGGATTGCAGAAAGGCAAAAGTACAAGAATGACGCAAAAGCAAGTGCCAAGTCCGCGTGAACAGTACGGGAGTACTGTTCATCTATTTATAGGCGTGAGACACAGCCCATGTAAAATTACATCCATGTCCATTACATTTGCTAATGACCTATGGGAGTCTGTCAAGGCCTAAGTAGTCTTTTCATCTTTAGGTCGGTTCCCCGTTCTGCTATCGCGACGAAGCTTTTCTGCGCATAGCTTCGGCTTCGCGCCATCCTTCGTACAGCATGGAAACCAGCCCGTCCTTCATCACCTTCCTTTCGTCTGGCTTAAGCTTCGTCCTGTCCGCACTCCATGTTCACATTCTGAGTCCGAGGATACCTGTTCACATAATTCACTTGGAAAATATTGTCAAATCTTGTTTTTGAGGACCTTCGGAGGACGAAGGCCCCCAACAGTAGCCCCTCGCAATATTAATTTGTTAGTGATAAATTCAGATTGCGATATGGACGAAGGCCTTAAGCCGAAGGTCCGAAAAAACACCTTCCCTTTGGTAGAATAGCAACATTCACTGACAAGCGGGGTCTTTCAATTTTCAACGCACTGGGCGTATAAATAAGACCGTAACGCAAACTCATTTTGGTACTCTCGCTTGCCATCTGCTTTCGCCCACTAAATTTTTAGCTCTTGTGCATTAAGATTTGCTGTTATTTTGGTTTTGAAGCTTCGGCTTTGAAAACAGTTTTTTAGTGTTTCCGAAGATGTCTGAAGAGAAGAAGGTCACTGCTGAGATGAAGCTGAGCCTTGACGAAGAGAAGAACCTGGGGTTCCTTATAGCGATGGCAGAGACCAATACGGAAAAAATTACCAAGGAGACTCTGGAAGGTTTGTCTGAAGACACTGGTGACAGCGACAGTTATGATGTAGAAAGTGGTGGGGAAGAGTCCGAAGATCGACCATGGCGGCCAAGTCACACGGTTTTCGGGAAAACCACTATTAAGCAGAGTCATATTGATAATATGAGGGGGAGGTATTTTCGAGATATATCTATTGTGAGGGCTGATGCTGGAGAAAAGACTTCTCCCACCCCAGAAGAAGATGAAGTCATAATCTTCCGAAGCTTTCTCAAGGCTGGGCTTCGATTCCCCCTAAGCAACTTTGTTGTTGAAGTCCTGAAGACATTTCAAGTCTACCTTCATCAAATTACTCCCGAAGCTATCATAAGAATGGGGATGTTTGTCTGGGCTGCGAGAAGCCAAGGTTTAGAACCAAATGCTAAAAGCTTTTGCAACATTCATGAGTTGTTATATGAGACGAAGCCCTGGGTGAAAGAACAATATCACAACAACTTTGGGTGCTATAGCTTCGGTGCCCGCTCCGGGTCAAGCCGCCCTATGCCAACCTTTCGGAAAAGGTGGCCCGGAGCCTGGATGATAGAGTGGTTTTATGTAAAGAATGACTTAACAGCGCAAGAAGATGTCAAGAGTATCATTATGTGCCCCATCTGGCAACGCTTCGGACTTCGAAGGCCGAAGGTTGAAATGGATGAAGCAGCCGAGGAATGCCAAAGAGCCTTCGGCGTAATCTGCTCTTTCATTAGGACAAGGGACTTGGTCCAGGAGCATATTGCCTTCAGGGTGTGGCCACTTGCAGGAAAGTGGGAAATGCCGAAGGAGACCATCAAAGAGTCCGACGAAGGCGGACTGGTCAGACTGAAATACACATTCAAATACGGGGATAAATTTGTTGAACCTGATGACGACTGGTTGAAAAGCATTGAAACATTAAGTGACGAACTGCTCGGGGCATATTCGAAGGCCGAGAACACTGCGTTATCAGCAGCCTTCGGAGGCCGAAAGAAGAAAAGGCTCAACCGGGTATTTGACGCAGTCGGGTTTGTCTACCCTGACTATCACTATCCGGTACTGGGTCGCAAAAGAAAAAATACTTCTCCTGCGACAGAAGCTACCACGAGCGCCATTAGTGAGCCAGCGCCGCAAAGGAAAAAGATGAAGGTGCTCACCCACCGAGCGCGTTTTATTGAGCCGGCCACAGTGCCAGAATTTATTGGTGAAGTCTCTTTGGCCTCTGAAGCTACAGAACTAGCTCCAGTGCTGAAGATAGAAGAGAAAACTGAAGCGCCTTCAGCAGAAAAAGCAGAAAAACCGAAGATTGAAGGGCCAAAAACATCGGAAATCTTAAGTCCTTCAGCAAATGTCGAAACAATAAAAAATCAAAAGGGCCCATTGGTGACCCCAAAAAGAAAAAGAATGGTGAATGTACTAGATGTCTTGGAGACAATTAAGTCTTCAAGCACAACTCCAAAGAAGACTGTTGAACTTGCTGAAGCGTCTACTGAAGCTTCGAAGCAACAAGCTGAAGCTGAAGCTGGGCCCTCAGAGCCCACCAAGGAACAATCTTTGGAAACCGAGAAAATATCAGAACCAGTTTTGGTTGAAGAAATTGACACTGCCGCCCCCGAAGCTCCTGCCAGCATATGCGATTACATCATGCGACATGCTTCGGGGAAGAAATTATCTGAAGAAGAGACTTATGAAGCCAATCACTATGCTAGAGAGTTAAAGTATCCGAAGGGGGCAGTAGTGTTCAATGGGACAAATGAAGACGACTTCCTATACTGTCTCCCTGATAACAAAGAATTATCTGTCTGCCGGGAGATGGCTAGAAGTATGGGTTTCCCGAAGCTCGAAGCTGGATTATGTGCTATGACGAAGGAGGATCTCGCGGACAGTCTTGCGTACAATAGCCTAAAGGTATGGGAATTAAGCGCTTGAAAAAAAAAATTTTAATTCGTAACTCACTCTTTTATTCTTATACCAACTTTTTTACATATAGGGTTTAATCCTAAGCAACGCATTAAGAGCACAGAAGAGTGCCGAAGATGAGAGCTATGAAATTGCGTTCAACAATCTTCGATCCGAGGTTATTAAACTGAGAAACGAAACTCTGGAAAAGGATAAAATTCTGCTTACATTAGTAGATAAGGTAAAAAAGGACGAAGCTGCTTCGAAGGTCCAGGCCGAAGCCCAAAAACATGAAATTAAAGATCTTCAGAAACAGCTAGCTAGAGCTAAAGAGGAACGTGTGCTTGAGGAAACAAAACGAGAGCTTAGTGATCAATTGGTCAATCATTTAGAGTTAAGCGTTAAGGAGCTTCGTGCATCCCAGAGGAAATGCTATGTTAAATCTATAGAATGCGTTAAAAAGATAAAATCCAGCTTCGCCAGCGTTGGCGCCTTTTCTAGTGAAGAGAATTTCTCAAGAGGCAATCCCGAAGGTCCACTGGACTGGATCAGTAATGAAGCAGAAGCCTTTGAGGAAATCCTGAGCAGCCGCGGTGACATCTGCGCTTTTTCAGGCGCCAGAGGAGTTGCTGCTGTTTTGGAGAAGAAGGGTTGTGAGCATGTAAAATCCTTAGCTCAGTCCGAAGCTGCCCTGTCTTCTGAAGACATCAAAGACCCCTCGACCGAAGCAAGCATGGTCGGCGGTAAATTTTTTACTGATATCTGGGACAACGGCGGCCGAGAAATGGCGCAAGAAATTATTCAAAGGAGTGAAAAAGGCATCCATGATGCTAGGAAAGTGACAGAAGCTGCCGAAAAAAGTACAGAGCCCGAAGGGCAAATAGGTATTAATTAGTCGTTCTTGTTGTGCTGTAATTTTTATTTCAAACTTTGTTCGCGGTTTGTGATAGTAATGTAGACATATTCCCTTCCCTCAGAACCTACTGGATCGTCTGCTGACCCTCACACGAAAGAGGATGACGAAATTAAACAAATGGCCGAAGCTATCATGGATAAAGTTGTTGAACAACTTCTAAATGAGGCTGCCGAAGTAGTACTAAGAGAAGATTAGATGGCATTAGAAAGAACATTTGAAATGTGATCTATGTAATATTTTGTACATTTGAATGTAATATATAAGTTTCTTTTCATTATTCAATTCTTTACGATGCATGAAACTTTACATACGTACCGTTTTAAAGCCTTCGGCGAAAAAACACCTTCCCTTCTTTTCATGCTTCGTGAAG
The DNA here is from genome assembly GCA_029449295.1 of Zea luxurians. Classification (NCBI taxonomy): domain Eukaryota; kingdom Viridiplantae; phylum Streptophyta; class Magnoliopsida; order Poales; family Poaceae; genus Zea; species Zea luxurians. The sequence continues at coordinate 7,428,679 of JAOPSE010000056.1, forward strand.
ATAGAAAAACTTTTATGCGTCACAAAACCCGTAGCGCTCTGATGAAAAATATCCAAACTTCGTGAGAACATTTTCCGAAGCTATATTCCGAAGATTTTTACTTTCTCAAAGCACTCTTCCGAAGGTTGATACTGTCCTCCCTTATTTTGCCATATGCAATATGATGTATGATGCTTATGCTATGCAAAATGATGTGATGATGTTATGTTATGTAGATGAATTTGATTCCGAAGATACACACATATCCCTGTAAAACACACAATTTTTTACTGTAAGCTCTGCATTCCCTTAGGAACGTCTTTGGAGCTTCTTCGCCTTTTACTTAGGCGGTATCAGCGTTGACTTTTCGCTGTAAGCTCTGCATTCCCTTAGGAACGTCTTTTGAGCTTCTTCGCCTTTTACTTAGGCGGTATCAGCGTTGACTTTTCGCTGTAAGCTCTGCATTCCCTTTGGAACGACTTTTGAGCAGAAAACTTACACTGCGCTCCCTTTGGAACGGCTTTTTGTGACTTCATCAACTTACTCTGCATTCCTTAGAACGACTTTCTGTTGCCTCGAAGGATTTTTAATAATTCGAAGGTCCTCCTTGTTAACGCAAAATTTTTTAAGCTTTAGCAACTTAAGCCTGTGAAGAAAATAGGTTTTCCTCGTGGGAAACAACGAAATTATTACATGAAAACTAACAATGTTCTTTGTTACACAGAAAATAGAACTGAATAGAAAAGACTGCTATCAAAGGTAGGATATGTGTCAATAAATGTGCTTCGACTCTGGCACAGTGCTGTTGACTGTGCGAGCTTCGGATTGTTCTCTGAAGTCCCTTTGGTGTGGGGCATATTGACTCCCTTCTGGCTGTTGACCTTGTTGCAGTGGAGGTGGAGGCGGAGGCTGTTGCCAGGAAGCTTGAGGTTGACTTGCCGAAGCTACAGAAGCTGCAGGGTGGTTGTCTATGTATTGTGGGATGTAAGGCGGATGATACGAAGCAGTATGCATGACCTGCTTCGGCTGAGCTTGTTGCGCTGCAGCTTCGGCTATTTCCTTTTGCTTCTGGATTGTAACATGGCACGTCCTGGTGGTATGGCCCTTGTTTTCTCCACAGAACAAGCAAAACAATTTCCTTGGTTGATCTCCAAATCTTCCGCCGAAGCCCCTGGTGCCTCTGCCTCTTGGAGCTGGTGGCCGGAAGAAACTTTGCTGTTGCCCCGAAGCCTGTGAGGAGCACTGCGGCCTGTTCTGCTGACTCCCCTTATCATCATTTTGAGTGGAGTTGTGGATGGACCTGACATGCCTCGGATAGAATCTTCCTCCGAAGCCCCTGGTCATTTCAGAAAATCTGAAAGCCTCCTCCCTTCTTTGGCAAAAATCATTGTCGGCACGAATGTACTCATCCATCTTCTAGAGCAGCTTCTCCAAAGTCTGAGGAGGCTTCCTGGCGAAGTATTGAGCTGAAGGTCCAGGTCGGAGCCCCTTGATCATGGCTTCGATGACAATTTCATTGGGCACCGTTGGTGCCTGCGCCCTCAAACGTAAGAACCTTCTGACATACGCCTGAAGGTATTCTTCATGATCCTGAGTGCACTGAAACAAGGCTTGAACAGTAACCGGCTTCGTTTGAAACCCTTGAAAGCTAGTTAGCAACATATCCTTCAGCTTTTGCCATGAAGTAATCGTTCCTGGTCGAAGGGAGGAATACCAGGTCTGAGCAACACTCCTGACAGCCATAACAAAAGACTTTGCCATGACTGCAGCATTGCCACCATACGAAGACACCGTTGCTTCGTAGCTCATCAGAAACTGCTTCGGGTCTGAATGGCCATCGAACATGGGAAGCTGGGGTGGCTTGTAGGATGGAGGCCAAGGTGTAGCCTGCAGCTCAGCGGACAGGGGAGAAGCATCATCGAAAACAAAATTTCCATGATGGAAATTGTCATACCAGTCATCTTCGTTGAAGAAGCCCTCCTGATGAAGGTCTTTTTGTTGAGGCCTTCTGTTCTCCTCATCATGGGTAAGATGACGAACTTCTTCAGAAGCTTCGTCTATCTGCCTCTGCAGCTCAGCTAACCTGGCCATCTTTTCCTTCTTCCTCTGGACCTGTTGATGAAGCATCTCCATATCCCTGATCTCTTGGTCTAGTTCATCCTCCTGAAGCGTCGGACTGACGGCCTTCCTCTTCTGGCTTCGGGCCTCCCGAAGAGAGACGGTCTCCTGGTTGGGGTCCAGCGGTTGCAGTGCTGCAGCTCCAGTCGCTGAAGCTTTCTTCGGCGCCATAGCGAGGGTCTATGGCTTCTGAAGGTGTTCACAAAACTCAAAGTGGAGGTGAGTTCACCGGAGGTGGGCGCCAATGTTGGTGGCTTGTTCTCAAATGCTTCGGATTAAGAACAAGGCAACATAGAAAGTGTTAAGTGATAAGGTCCTTCGTCCTTCAAAGCATTATTTCCCTTCGGGATATAACGTGCTCCGGACGAAGGTCATAAACAACATATCTTCGTAAACACGTTAAGTTACGATGAAGGACTTATGCATAACATAAATAATAATGTAAACATTTAAATTTTGTCACAATGTCATTTCTATTTTATTACTATGTAAAAAATGGAAATGACTTCAAATTACAAATGTACCTTCGGATTGCAGAAAGGCAAAAGTACAAGAATGAAGCAAAAGCAAGTGCCAAGTCCGCGTGAACAGTACGGGAGTACTGTTCATCTATTTATAGGCGTGAGACACAGCCCATGTAAAATTACATCCATGTCCATTACATTTGCTAATGACCTATGGGAGTCTATCAAGGCCTAAGTAGTCTTTTCATCTTTAGGTCGGTTCCCCGTTCTGCTATCGCGACGAAGCTTTTCTGCGCATAGCTTCGGCTTCGCGCCATCCTTCGTACAGCATGGAAACCAGCCCGTCCTTCATCACCTTCCTTTCGTCTGGCTTAAGCTTCGTCCTGTCCGCACTCCATGTTCACATTCTGAGTCCGAGGATACCTGTTCACATAATTCACTTGGAAAATATTGTCAAATCTTGTTTTTGAGGACCTTCGGAGGACGAAGGCCCCCAACACTCGCAAGATCGTCAACATTAGCGCAAATATGGTTCACAGACTTATTATTGAAATCTAACAGAGAAAAGCGGAACAAGCCTCCGCAGTCATAGCCTTTACCAATAAATTGTCCAGACTTAGACACAACTAATTTATTGGACTCCAAAACTACCTTGAACCCATCTCTACATAGAAGGGTTCCGCTAACGAGATTCTTGTGTATAGAAGGGATATGATGCACGTTCTTCAGCTGCACGATCTTTCTCGAAGTAAACTTCAGATCCACCGTGCTAGTGCCATGAACAGAAGCATGTGACCCATTCCCCATTAGGTCGGTAGAATCCCGGGCACCCTGATAAGAAGAGAACAAGTTAATGTCAGAACACACATGAACATTAGCACCAGTATCAAGCCACCAACTAGATGATTGAAATACTAAGAAGATGAAAGGTAAATTACCATACCCTTTGTCTTCCTCATTGCTAGTGATCACTATGTTGACATTGCCCTTTTTGCAACGGCGATCCACTCGATCAAGACAATCCTTGGCAAAATGACCTGCCTCGCCACATGCGAAACATGTCAATTCAGCCTTGTTCTTCTTCTTCTTGAAGTTGGTAGTTTTGTTGGGCTTGTTAGATTTTGGATTTCCTTTGCCCTTGTTGTGGTTCCTTTGAACCATGTTGGCACTGGAGTGGCCCTCGTCTCCTTTAGATCCCATGTCCTTAGCCTGAGCTTTCTCCTCAACATCCAGAGACGCTATCAGATTTTCAACTGATATCTCCTGTCTCTTATGTTTCAAAGATGTGGCAAAGTTCCTCCATGTAGAAGGCAACTTGTCACACCCGGACGCGAACATAAACACCAGGTATGCTAGGACCAAGTCTCACACATATGATGTATAGTGGCACAGGATCGAATGTCACAACTTTATATATAACAGGAGTTCTATACAAAATAAATAATTACATTATAAGGAGACAACGGTCTAGCAACCAAAAGTTGACTGGGAGACGACGGCCTAGACCTCTCACGAACTCGTCACAGCATCCTCCAAGCGCCTCATCCTGCGGTACCTGTTCTTGACCTACGGGGGGGGGTGCGAGACAGCAAGAGTGAGCTCACATACGTTCATAGCTCAACAAGTTGTGGGGAATAGTGTGCATGAACTCGCCAAAGGTGGGAGCTCACATGAAGTGTATGGCTTACCAAAGAGGATGGTTAGAGCTGAGCATTGCTTTTAAAGTTGGTCAAAATTTTATTAGCAATTACTATGTATAAGTAAATACCAACCCAATTAAGTAGTAGAACAAAAAGTAATAACATCACCTGCGATGCAATGCATATGACAAATTGAATTTAATTCCATAACTTAATCATGTGAGTGTCCGAGCTGCTCATGACCGTGAGCACGACTAGTATACCAGTTTTACACTCTGCAGAGGTTGCGCATCTTTACCCACAAGTCATGTTACCCATCTGCCAAGAGACGGCCAATCCCATATACCTCTACCGAGGAGGCGAGGCAGGGTAACACTACGAGGCCTTTACAAAGTTCCACTAGCTTCAGAAAACCCGCCACAGTTTATAGGAAGCTCCAGTGCAGGAGTCCCTCGCCTGACCGCCATCGCAGCAAAATCAACCAAGGACCTCCTACACTGACCACTCCCCTACTGCCCTTGCCCCTTTTGGGTAAGGTAGTCATCCACTAGCTTTCCTAGTTAATCAGCCAAGGGCGTCCCATTAAACCCTTGTGGTAGCACTGTTTTCCCGGGTGGTTCTTTATGTTCCCATTAACATAATGATCTTATCATGAACAGTAAATAATGAACAGATAATAAAAAGTGTAATCATGAGTAATAAATATCTCTATACCCAAAACCACATAAAGCAATAGCATGTACTACCCAAAAATTTAGTAGTAAAACCAGTGGTAAAACAAGTTATAAAGATAGTCAAATCTAGGGTAACCTATTGGGTCCCATCAAAATTAACCTATGCAGATCATTATGATTAATAAGAACATGACTGGGTAAAAAGGAAGTGATCAAGGGCACAACTTGCCTGGGACTTGAGATTCCAGGTACCAACTTGCTCTTCAGGTGATATGTGTCCTCACTGCTAAACGTAGCAATACAGACAAACATATATAGGCAAAATTAACATTACACCAAACATAAGATTAAAGTGCATAATAATAATCTACGCGACGTTACAAGATCGTAGAAACAAGAATCACTGAATTCGGAGCTACGATTATTAAGTTATGAATTTCCGAAATTATTTAGTGCTTAGAATAGATTAATCCAAATGAATAATTTTAATTCAAGTTTCATGGCTAAACAGTGTTACTATTTGGTAGACAATATTAATACAAAATTATTGCAACTGGAATGACTCAATTTGGAGCTAAAATGAATTATATATGTGTTGGAGACTTGTTCTCAATTGCTATGAATCAAGAACAAGGCGACATAAAATGTTAGATATTAAAGCCCTTCATCCGCTGAAGCATTATTTCCCCAAGGATTTAATGAGCTTCGGACGAAGGTTGTGAATAATATATCACGAAGATTGCATCTTCGTGATCAAAGATAAAACAATGCGAAATGAAATATAAAATACAAAACGTTACAGAATACCAAGAATAAATAACATTATTTATTTATTTTATAATGTGAACTTAAATATTAAAACATAATATTTAGGTACATTTATACCTTCGCCTTGGCAGAAAACAATAATTCTAGAATACTGCGTTAGCAATTACATGATTCCGTGAACAGTAAAGGAGTACTGTTCACCTATTTATAGGCACAAGACGCAGCCTGTAAGAAATTACAATCATGCCCCTTACAGAAGATCACAATTATAACTCAGACTCTTATGGACTAAAAAGTCATTCCATCTTTAAGTCGGTTCGATCCTTCGTCTTTGGATACGCTATAGTGTCGAAGCTTCATGAGCGGTAGCTTCGGTATCATGTATAAACAGATTTGCCGAAGGTGTTTCTTCCTTCAGGACCTTCGACGACGAAGCATGGTCCCAACAGTAGCCCCTTCGCGGTGCTAGATCATTTTTCGTAACGAGCTTGAACCGTGAAAAGTCTCTTAAGCTTCGGGTAGCCGAAGGTCCAAAAAACACCTTCCCTGAGCTCGTTGCCGAAAAACGATACAACTTTCGAGCGCGGAGTAGTCCCACCATGCATATTTACCTTCTCGGGTTTTGTGGCCCACCGTTCAGTGGGTGCGGGCGACTGTTCGTCTGATGTAGGAGACTTGACGATTCACCTTTTTACCTGTAGCACTATATAAACAGACAAGTTGGTGTAAAGTTACCACAGCATTCATTGCAATTGCACTATTTTGCTGCCAAAAATTTCACCATAGCCGAAGCTTGACCCTTGCACTCAAACGAAGCACCACTCCAGATTCTGCTTCGTCACAAGAAGAGCTTCGGAAAAAAGGTTATTAATTTCAAAAAACTTTAGGAATTCATAATCAAATGGCTAGATTGCGCTCCACTGCCAGGATTGAGCGTGAGGGAGACGAGGCCGAAGCCACTGAAACTGTTCCTATTTCCGAAGCAATGAGGCAGTCTGGGCTGGCAACATCAGAGGATATATCTGCTGCCGAAGCAAAACAAGCTAACGTTGAAGAAAATGAATCTGAGGATGAGTACGGTGCGATGCCGTCTAAACCCAGCCACCTAGAGTTTGGGAAGTCTACTATTACTGAGGGTGGCATGGCTAAGTTACTGAAGTTAGGCTCTTTCAGTGAAGACAAAAAGGAGCTGATTCGCTTCGGGGGAGAAGAGATTACCCCGAAGCCTAAAAAAGACGAGGTAGTAGTTTTTAAGAGCTTCTTCAAAGCGGGGTTAAGATTTCCCCTACATAGGATGATTGCAGATGTTTTAGAGAGATTTGGGATTTACCATCATCAGTTAACTCCTAACGCCATTGTTAGGCTTAGTGTTTACATCTGGGCACTCCGAAGCCAGGAGGCAGAGCCACTTGCCGAGGGTTTTTGCCGGGCACACGAGCTTCATTACCAGACAAAAGCTAGAGAAGACGGGTTGCATGATAATTTCGGCTCCTACAATTTTGCATATCGGAAAGATGCCAAGTATCCAGTTATCAGTTATCGTACAAAATGGCCAGCTGGCTGGAAGAGTGAATGGTTTTATGTCAAAGTGGATGAAAAGAAGGAAAAGCTGGTTCAGATCCCTTTAAGGTTAACCTTCGGAGAAACTAGGCCTCAATGCACCATGAATCCGGATAGACCATGCCAGATTGCACTGGGCGAATTTCGGGTTGTTGCAGAGCACATTGGCACCAGGGATCTAGTCCAAGAATTCTTAGCATTCAGAGTATTTGCATCTTTGAAGGAATGGGACATGCCGAAGCTGAAAGGAGAGAAGAAGAAGAAAGAGCTTGTTCGACTACCTTATCATTTTAAGATTAAAAAACATTTTAAAACACCTTGCCAAGAGTGATTGGATACAATTGAGGTTATGTGCAACGAGATCCTCGGCAACTATTCTAAAAAAGAAGATCAATTAATGACTGTGGCTTTCGGCACTCGTCCGAAGCGAAGAATGAATCGAGTGATGGATGCCTTGAATTTTGATTATCCTGACTATGAGCAGTTGGGCAAAGTTGCTGAAGGGCAGAAAAGAAAAAGAGTTGCTAGCGCTCTTGACAAAGAAGGTAGTAAATTGGTTAAAAAGGACAAAGAAATTTCTGAGAAAAGAAAACTGAGCCCTGAGCCGAAGATAGCTGCTCCAAATAAAAGAAAAGCTGCATCCCCGAAACCAAAGACATCGAGCCAAGAGGAGGAAGCTCCTGCGACACCTTCTGCTGCCGAAGTGGAAGAGATTCTAAAGGTAATGACTGAACCTTTGCCTATCAAGCTAAGTCCACTGGCGCCAGAACTGACGAAGTTTTTTCAGAAGGAAAAAGAACCTTCGGCAACAGAAAGTCCCGTTAAGCCGAAAAAAGGAGAATTATCCATGTGGCCGATGTCATTCATCAGACATCGCCACCGACATCGGCGTCAAAAATACCATTTATTGAAAGCGCTGGCACTGCCGAAACCGCAGCCACCAGAGCCGAAGCCACCAGAGCCGAAGCCACCAGAGCAGCCACCGGAGCCGAAGCCACTGGAGCCGAAACCAAGACCGCCGAAGATCCCAATCTAGAAACCACACTTGGTGATATTGATAACATACTTCTAAAAATGGCTGAGTAAGAAGCTGCTACGGCCGCTGTGGACACGACAATTGAGAAGGGAAAAGAGCAAACTGAAGATACTTTAGAAGAGGAAAATTTCAATTTTCAAGATATACTGGGACAAGAGTTATCAGAAACTGAAAAAGAAGAGCTAAAGAAATATGTCGTATCCTGTGGGTACAAACCAGGGGCTCTGCTGTTTGGCGGAGTCAATGAAGGGAAACTAAGATGCCTTCGGAATCGAACCAAGGCCAAAGTTGTTAGGACTTTCTCAAAGAATGTTGGGCTGCCGAAGATTGAAGCTGACCTCTGCAGGTACCATCGACAGCATATCGCCGGTAGCCTGTTCTATGCTAATTTCAAGGTAAAAACTCTCAACTTTTATTGTTTTTTTTTGAATCAAGATGTTTTCTGACGAAGGTTGTTTTGCCAGAGTATATTATTAAGTAAAGTGCTGAGGATGCAACAAGATCTTGAAGACGAGAAAAACGAAGCTACCATCAAAGATCTAGAAAATAAAGTCGAAAGTTACAAAGCTGCTTTGAAGAAAAAGGACTTCGACATTCAAGAACTTGAAAATAAAGTTAAAGATCACGAAGCTGCCTTGGAGAAGAAGGGCTTCGTCATTCACTCTATGGAAGGTTCACTGGCTGAAGCTCAAGCCGAAATTGACAAATTAAACAGTGAATTACTCATAAAATCAGAAAAATCTGAGCAAGAAAAGAAGATTCTTGAAACAAGTCTCAAAACCGAAATTGAGAAGAATTCAAATTTGCAGAAATCATTGAAGGAGCTTTAGGAAAAATGTTTAGATTTCGGCAACCGATGTGTGCAGCGGCTGAAGGATGTGTTTTACTCAATTGGGGCCAACTCTGATAAGTTTACACCTTCAGCTGAAAACTTGTCGAGCACCTTTGAATACATTGAGGGCGAAGTTGATGCACTTGACGAAGTTATCGCTGGGCATGCCGATTTCTGCGCCTTGTTAGCTTCTCGAGGCACAGCTACTGCTTTCCTAAAGGCTGGCTGCACGCATGCGAAAATTGTTAATAGGCCAAACTTCAGTTTGTCGCCAGCAGATTTGATTAACATCCCCAGCCTAGCTCGAAGCATGGGAAACAGGTTTATGACCCAGATTTGGATAAACGGCGGGCGAAAAATGGCTGGTGACGAAGCTTGGAGCCACCTTAAGCCAGTGAGAAACTTATACTTGTTACTTTTACCTTCTCCTTGAACTCTCTCTTTTCTCATTCCGTTTTAATATGTACAGGATGATGAAGCTAAAGAATGATGAGCTGAAGCCTTAACAGATGTTCCGAAAGACTTTGCTGCATAAGATTCTAGAGAAAATTTTGTAATATGATTGTAAAGAAACTTATGTAAATTTGTGCGTACCTTGTAATATATCTTTTCCCCTTTGTCCGTGTACAATCTGCTTTGTTGTGGACGAAATTTTCTTTTTGAGCCGTAGGTGAAAAACACCTTCCCTTCTTTTCGTACACAACGAAGCATAAAAATTTCTTCTTTCTATTTTTCTCCGAAGCTTTAACCACATAGCCGGAGCATCTGCCTTTTCTGTATGAAATGATGATAATGATCCTATGTATGTCTAAATGAATGTTTATGAATGCAAATATCATGATGTGATGTATCGTGCAAATGAATGTCCGGATATATATTCGAAACCATAATCATAGCCTTCATTCCCTTAGGAATGATTCAAATCTTTTTGCCGCTTATTTTTTGGCTTCACCATTTACTTTTCGGTGTATCAGCGCTGACTTTTCGCTGTAAGCCTCCCTTAGGAGCTTCTTCGCCTTTTACTTCGGCGGAACCAACGTTTATTTTTCGCTGTAAGCCTCCCTTAGGAGCTTCTTCGCCTTTTACTTCGGCGGAATCAGCGTTTATTTTTCGCTGTAGGCTCTGCATTCCCTTAGGAATGACTTTTGAGCTTCTCCCTGTTTTCTTTTCTTTTTCCTTTGCACTCGATGGTGCGTTCTCAGCTTTTACATTTACATCTTTGGGGGATATTGCTCTTATAGAGTTGAAATAAGAAAAAGAAAAATTACATGTTGTGGCCCCATTAAAAACCTTTCTCCCCCTTTGGAAAGGAAAAGGGTGCCACAAGAAAGAATAGAAAAAATTACATCAAGCTAAACATAATATCGCCGAAGCTCATCCGCATTCCATGATCTAGGAATGTCGTTGCCGTCCATATCCTTCAATCTTTAGGAACCGGGTCTTGAAGAAGATTCTACCAGAAAAGGTCCTTCCCACTTCAGCTGTAGCTTGCCTACTGTCTCTGGGTTGGCTACTCTTCGAAGCACCAAATGTCCTGGCTCAATATTCTTTAGGCGAACCTTTCTATCACGCCATTTTATTGTTTTGGCTTGGTATTTATTGATGTTTTCCACGGCTTGAAGCCTGATCCCTTCTATGGCATCTTTTTCCACAGAATAATCGGCTTCAGCTTTGTCTTCTGCCAAAGCTACTATTCTTATTGATCCTGCTTTTGCTTCTTCCGGAGTTATTGCTTCGTCACCAAACAGCAATTTGAAAGGTGTAAAACCTGTTGATCTTGATATTGTTGTGTTGTGGCTCCACACCACTTTGATTAATTCATCTGGCCACTTTTCCCTGGGCTGATTGAAGATTAACTTCATTATTCCTGTCATTATGATGCCATTAGCCCTTTCAACAAGTCCATTTGACTCCGGATGTTGATCTGATGCAAAATGGATCTTCGTGCCAATTTGTTCACAAAATTCTCTGAAAGCTTCAGAATCAAACTGCGTTCCATTGTCCACAGTGATGGCCTTCGGCACTCCGAATCGACAGACAATATTTTGCCAGAAAAACTTTTGAATAGTAACCGAAGTTATTGTGGCTAAAGGCTTTGCCTCAATCCATTTAGAAAAATATTCCACTGCCACTACAACATATCTTAAGTTCCCTTGTGCTGGTGGTAGCGGACCTAACAAATCAAGGCCCCACCTTTGCAATGGCCAAGTGGGTTGTATTAACTGGGTTAAAGACGAAGGTTGTTTTTGATCTCTTGCACATTTCTGACAGCCTTCGCACTTTTGGACTAATTCCGCTGCATCCGAAGCTGCCTTTGGCCAATAAAATCCTTGACGAAAAACTTTTCCCAGCAAAGGCCTAGGTCCAATGTGAGATCCACACAGGCCTGCGTGTATTTACTTCATCAATTCTATACCTTCGGCTCTGGATAAACATTTGAGTAGTGGAGAACAGACCCCATGCTTGTACAGCTCCCCTCCTATTATTACATATGGTCGAGCTCTTGCCTCTATTCTCTTGTTATAAGCTTCGTCATCTGAAAGGAAGTTACCCTGATGGTAAGAGACGATCTCAGTTCTCCAGTCTTCACTATAAATAGGAGATATATTGAGGACTGCCCTTTCAAGGAGTTCAACCGAAGGTGCTTTTATTGTTTCGAAAAATACTTCCGAAGGTAAGGGCAGCCCCTGTGCTCCTGACTTGGCTAGCAAATCAGCATGTTCATTTTCTCCTCGAGGAATATTTTTGACAGAAAACCCTTCAAAGGAAGCTTCAATCCTTCGGACCATGTCTAAATATTTCTCCAGCTTCGGGTCTCTTGCCTTACAACTCTTGTCAATATGACCAGAAATAACCTGGGAATCAGTTTTAAGAATTGCCCTTCTAATTCCCATTGCCTTTAACTTCCGAAGACCCAAAAGTAAAGCTTCATACTCAGCAATGTTATTTGTGCAGCTGAAATCAAGTCTTGCTGTGTAGCAAGTTTTAACTTTGGATGGTGCGACCAACACAGCGGCTGCTCCTGCCCTGAAGGTTCCCCAAGAACCATCGCAGAATACTGTCCAAGCTTTGGCATCTTTACTCGCTTCTTCTTCCTGAGCCCCTGGCGTCCAGTCAGCAATGAAGTCTGCTAATGCTTGAGACTGAATCAAAGATCTATGCACATAATCAATGCAAAACTCGTTGAGTTCCGCAGCCCAATTTTCAACCCTTCCAGTAGCTTCTCTATTTCTCATAATATCCTTCAATGGTTGTGAAGAAGGGACAATTATATTGTATGCTTGAAAATAGTGCCGAAGCTTCCTGGAAGCCATCAAAACAGCATATAGCACCTTCTCCAATTCTGTATAATTTTTCTTTGATAAACTAAGAACTTCGGATACAAAGTATATTGGGGCTTGCTTTTTGAATTGCCCTTCAAGCTTCTCTTGGACAAGTGCCGCACTTACTGCTGAGTGCGAGGCTGCCACATATAACAACAGAGGAGCCCCTGGCGTTGGTGGAGTTAACGTCGTTAGGTCTATCAAATATTGCTTCAGCTCTTCGAAGGCTCTCTGCTGAACTAGTCCCCATAGAAAAACTTCGGCTGACTTCAGCACTTCGAAGAATGGTAAATTTCTCTCTGCTTATCTAGATATGAATCTGTTGAGGGATGCCAGTCTTCCTGTCAATCGCTGAGCCCCCTTCTTTGTGCTTGGTGGTTCCATTCGGAGAATAGCTTCGATTTTATTTGAATTAGCCTCAATCCCTTTTGTTGAAACTAGGCAACCAAGGAATTTCCCCTTCTTTACTCCGAAAACACACTTTTCTGGATTCAGTTTTAGACCGGCCTGTCTAAAATTAGCGAAAGTCTCTTGCAGATCAGCAATGTGATTTTCTTGTTTCGTGCTCTTTACATTGATATCATCGACATAAGTTAGCACATTTCTGCCTATCTGAGAATGAAGAAACTTTGCTGTCATTCTGCTGAAGCTTCCTCCAGCATTCTTGAGCCCCTCAGGCATCCGAAGGTAACAATATGTTCCGCTAGGGGTTATGAAGCTGGTTTTTGGCTCATCCTCCTTCTTCATCCAAATTTGATGATAGCCTAAATAACAATCCAACAGACTCATAAGTTCTGATGAAGCTGCAGCATCAACTAGGGAATCTATCCTTGGCAATGGAAACTCATCCTTCGGACAAGCCTTGTTGAGATCAGTAAAATCAATACACATCCTCCATTTGCCATTGGCCATTTTTACCATAACAGTGTTAGCCAGCCATTCTGGATACTTTACTTCTCTGATGACTCCGACGCTGAGGAGTCGTTTTACTTCATTTCGAGCACCTTCGGCCTTGTCATCAGACATCTTCCGAAGCCTCTGCTTTCTGGGTCTGAAGGATGGATCAACATTGAGCGAGTGTTCCATAATATCCCTATTGACGCCATAGAGATCGTTAGCCGATCATGCAAAGACATCTTTGTTGTTGAACAGGAATCTTATCAGGTTTTCTCTTGTTCCTCAGATAATTGAGATCCCAGCAGCACCTTCTGCTCTGTGATATCTTCCCATAAAAGCATGGGTTTCGGCTGATCGGCTGAAGCAGCCTTCTCCCTTCTGTACTTGTACTGCTCACAAGCTTCGGCTTCATCTATATTGTGGATTGCCTTTGAATCAGTCCAATTCCCCTCGGCCTTTCTGGCAGCTTCCTGACTCCCATGAATAGCAATAGGTCCCTGATCTGAAGGTATCTTCATGCAAAGATATGCTGGATGAAGAATTGCTTCGAAAGCATTGAGTGTTCCGTGACCAATGATAGCATTGTAGGGATACTCCATGTCGACAATGTCAAACACAACTTGCTCAGTCCTTGTTTTGTTGACAAACCCGAAGGTCACTGGCATGGTAATCTTACCAAGCGCTACAATCTGTCTTCCTTCGAAGCCACAAAGAGGGTGCGTAGCATCATGAATCCTGTCTTTGGGCTCTTGCATTTGTCTAAAGGCCTTAGCAAATATAATATCCCCTGCACTGCCTGTATCAACCAAAATATTGTGGACCAGAAATCCTTTGATCACACAAGAGATAACCATAGCATCATTGTGTGGGTAATCCTTGAGCTGAAGATCCTCTTGAGAGAAGGTAATTGGGATGTGAGACCATCTTGACTTGATGAAGGGTCCTTGTATCCCTACATGTTGTACTCTTCTTTGTGCCTCCTTCTTCTGTTTCTTGTTAGCCGGCTCTGAGCATGAACCGCCTGTTATCGGGAGAATCAGCTTCGGAGCCGAAGCTGTTCGAGATTGGTTCTTGAACGAAGCCATCAGGTCAAAAAGTGGAAGTGAGTTCACCGGAGGTGGGCGCCAATGTTGGAGACTTGTTCTCAAATGCTATGAATCAAGAACAAGGCAACATAAAATGTTAGATATTAAAGCCCTTCATCCGCTGAAGCATTATTTCCCCAAGGATTTAATGAGCTTCAGACGAAGGTTATGAATAATATATCACGAAGATTGCATCTTCGTGATCAAAGATAAAACAATGCGAAATGAAATATAAAATACAAAACGTTACAGAATACCAAGAATAAATAACATTATTTATTTATTTTATAATATGAACTCAAATATTAAAACATAATATTTAGGTACATTTATACCTTCGCCTTGGCAGAAAACAATAATTCCAGAATACTGCGTTAGCAATTACAGGATTCCGTGAACAGTAAAGGAGTATTGTTCACCTATTTATAGGCATAAGACGCAGCCTGTAAGAAATTACAATCATGCCCCTTACAGAAGATCACAATTATAACTCAGACTCTTATGGACTAAAAAGTCATTCCATCTTTAAGTCAGTTCGATCCTTCATCTTTGTTAGTGTCGAAGCTTCATGAGCGGTAGCTTCGGTATCACGTATAAACAGATTTGCCGAAGGTGTTTCTTCCTGCAGGACCTTCGGCGACAAAGAATGGTCCCAACAATATGAATTATACAAGTTTCTAGTATTGTTTTTGTATTAAAAATCATGTTCTAAAATAAATTCTAGATTTCCTTAGACTTCTTGACTGCGGACACAATTTTAACAAAGCCCAGGGGGTTCTGCATAAATTCCAGGAGTAAACGGTAATGGTCATATAATGGCACGGGATGGCGGGTTGAATAAGAAAAACTGCAGGGGCTCTTTAGCAATTATTCATGGTCGAAGGGATATGCTTCAATCTCAGCCGTTGGATCACGATCTGCGGTCAGGGTTAGGTTCCCACTTAGATCGAACCAATTTGTTATGTGAGCCATTGGATCAACGATCGACGGCCCGAAGCGTTACACGCCCAGATCTAATCTGCGCCCTCCACAATCGATCCAACGGTACAGGTCCCATCACCCGAAGTGGTATCCGTCGTCTAATCCTAATGGTCCGTGACCAGATCAACGGCTGGCACGCGATTCCAGTCTCCTTCCCGCTTGAACGCCAGACGGCGCGGTGGAGCAGAGCTCCCGTGGAGGCGCTCCATTGCTGGTGTTTGCCAGCCGTTTTTTTAAGTGCAAAAAGCTTCAATTCAAGCGGTGTTACATGATGCAGTGGTAAGGGTGAACGATTCAGGTGGGCGACTTACCGAATTTAGGGACGACGCCGAGCCCGCGGAGTGAGCCGGATCCCAGAAAGGATTCAATTGCTCCGATGAGCAATTTGAAGCAGTGCCCCGGACGCATCCGGGTTACTGATGCCACGCAAAGCTTCACCAGGCACTAGTGAACCTCCCCAGGTGGTCCAATTGGTGCAGATCGATTAGTGGAGACGAGAATCTACAGCGGCAGCCTCATCCCTATTGTCGCGGCAGCCATCCAGCCATAGTGCACTATTTTTCTTCTCACCGAGATGGAGGATGTGCAGATGGGGAGAGGGGTCACGATTTATATATGGTCTAGGAACCATGTGCCAGCCACGCGAACCACAGCGTCCGGCGGGGGTTAGTTGAGCCGACCCCGGAGCAAGCGTAGCGGAAGGTTGTTGGGGGAAGATGCGTAGTGCCCGCGAGACAATGACTGATGGGCCCCAGTCGTAAGCGTAAAGCAGGCAGCACCAATTTGAGCTGCGCAGGTGGCCAGGGTTGGTGGGCCGGTGGTGATTTTGGCCCACAGCGCAGGTTAGGCGAGTCTTTTCCATTTTTTTCTTCTTATTTCTTATTTCATCTCTAAAATTAAATTTTGGTCCCAAATTCAAATGTGGGTTTTGGGTTTTCATTTCAAATTGAATGCACAATCAGAATCCAACATGGATGCCAATATACATATAGTTTTTTTTTGTATTTATTATTCGTGCTTCAAAACATAATGATTTTGTAAAGACTTATCCCTTTCAAATAGAATTATTTCAAACATACTTAAATATAGTCCCTATTTATTACTTGCTTGTTTAAGGATATAGTGATTTACATTTTTTTATTAAGAGTTCTTTTGATCCTTAATTTTTTGAGAAAAAAATATAAATCCCAAAATAGGATTTCAGGTGTTACACAACTATGCAATAATGCATCCAGCCACAAATCGATCAGGAAGGACTATCTTAAGGTGGTCAAGCTCCTTGGCTATACACTGTATTTCATGAGCTTTCTCTACAATAGAGCGATTATTGGCCATCTTATAATCATGAAAGCTCTCCATGACATACAGGTCACTGCCAGCATCTGATGCACCATACTTAGTAGTAAGTGCATCCCACAACTCTTTCCCCTCTGTGTGCTGAATATTCGCATCAACCAGATGATCAACAGGGCGCTAAGAACGGCTCCCGTAAAGATAGTATTGGCATGGTTGTACTCTTTCTCCTGTTTAGGAGTAAGTGGACCCTCAGGTTTGCCTTTACTAACATGGAATACATTCATAGCAGTAAGCTAGAGCGTGGCCTTGACTTGCCATCTCCTAAAGTGCATACCATTGAACTTTTCTGGCTTCAGCGTGTCGGCAAAAGCAACCATAGAAAAACTAGAAATTGTCTTAAATAAGGTTTTTGGATTGTTGAATAATTAGACAAATTCTAGATTAAATTCCGAATATAAATCATGACGAAATCAGAAGAACTTAAGTAAAAAGTCAAATCAGATGATGCGTACTTATCAGACATACTGGTTGATGGCGTGGGCCGGAATCAGCAGGGTCGACGACGTCGAAGCAGCGAAATCAACAGGGTCGACAAGGTTAGAAGATCACGAGCAGTCGCATGAGAACGCTTCCCAAAAACCTTATTCGCCCTCTCCCGGTGCTGGATCTAGAAGACGAAGGGTTCTGGAGACCTGCTCTCCTGATCGCAGATGCATGTCTGCGGTCTGGATGAAGAGAACTGGAAGGCGACTCAGCTGTGAAGAGAGGCGAAAGCGAAAACTGAGATGAATTAGATGCTGGCTGCCAGGCGCCTTTTATAGGGCTAAGTCCGCGACCAGATAGCTCTCTTCAATCTTATCCGCTCGCGAAAATCTTGCGTTCAGTTTAGATTTTATAGCGATCGGTTAGGATTCTAAACTTAACAGCCAAGCAACCAAAAATTCAAACGGCAAAAAGGAAGTTGCGCCCCTGCAAGGCGAGGGGCCGGATTTTGGCGGACCATTCACGCGCATGTCGTGCGCCCGCGCCCTTCGCCCCGCCCATGCCAGGCCAGGCCAGGCGAGCAAGCGCGCGCTCATGTGGCTTTCCACACTCTCTCCTCTCATCCATGACTTGGTGAGTGAGTGTGGCTTCCATATTTAAACTGGCTCTACTCCACTAGAACTAGCAATATGGTGCTTTTGGCTCCACCATTCCCTAGCCATACACTTATATGGGCTTTTTGAGATTTTCCTGGGATTTATTTGAATTTCTCAATTTGGCCTAGCCCATAAATCCTAACATGATGGAGGCTTAGGGCCCGATCATGACTAGGTTTTATACCTGGAGATCGGCCAGGGAAACCTCCAAATCGCAACAAGCCCGAGCGGCGCATACGTTCTGTGCGGAGTCTGTTTTGCCAGGATAAACCTGACAGGGTTGGCCCACATGGCAGAGGCCGAAACACTAGCATCCATGATTTGTGAGGCTGTGGACCGGGCCCCATCTGTCAGTGGGGGGGAATGCTCCTGGGCCCACGTGTCGGCGACAGTGTGTATGTGTGGGATGCGAACTAGGCCGGCGGGGTGCGAAAATTATTGGGCCGCCAATAGGTTTAGCTAGGCCGAGGTGGGAGAGAATATCGGCCAGGTGGAGGCCGAATTCCCTTGTTCTTTTTCTTTCTTTCTTTCTTCCTTTATTTTTTTCTATTTTCTTCTATTCTCTTTTTCAACTCAAATTCAAATTCAAGTTTAAGTTTGACGGATCTAAATGCACAAGCAATAAAATCCCAGCATGATGCAAGGTTTAATTAATTTATGTTGACCCCCCCTAAAGATAGTATTCGAGAAAGGAGTATTCACTAAAAACCAATTAGTTTGGAAATCACACCTTTTTGTGTTTGGAGTTCAAATTTTAATTTCTAGTTTCCAATCAAAATTTTGACTTATTAAAATCTTAGATTTCTCATTCTTTATTTTTATTCTAGTAGAAGATAATATGAAGTTCCTATCATAAATTATTTTAATCCAAATACCTTAAAGAGTGCTCTAAATACATATCTTATAAAGGAAGGATTAGGTTGCCTATTTTTAATGGAATTAGTTTAACTCTTTTAAACAAATTAAATTTTCATTTTATCTTTCTTTTCCTTAATTGAGTATGTACAAAGGAAAGAAAATCAAATAATTACCACAACACTATCATATAAGTATATTCACTTATTTATCTTGTTATTTTTCTCTTACACAGATTTTGGGCTTTACAGAGGGGACCCCGGGTTGAGAGAGATAGAAACCTAGGGGGTTTTCTGTGAACCCACTGACTCACAGGAATAATGCCCCGAGGACTCATTTGTAAGGGGAAGGGAGAGAAGAAACCCAGGGACCCAAGCACAAATATGTTTTTCTTTTGCATTCTAATTTCTAATTCATTTTTAATGTGCAGCAAACTTAGAAAAAGCATAACCTGAATGATATTCATCCAAATTTGGTCAAACCAATTTTGCTAGACTATGCATAATATAAACTACCAAGCAAAAATAGTACACCCCATGTTCCCTGTTGGGGGCCTTCCTCTTCTGAAGGTCCACAAAAACGTGACTAACCATATGTTTTCAGTATGACATACACTATAACACGAGGCTTCGGTTTGGGATCAAAGTTCTCTCATGATAAAGGCGTGTGTGACATGAAGATACAATCTGAAGGTGACATGGATGGATGCCGAAGATATGGCTAAAGGAGCTTTGGCTTGATATGGTAGCAAAGATGAAGGACGAAACCAACCTAAGAGGGAAAAGACTACTTAGTCCTTGATAACTTGCATCATAATTAAGAGTAAATTTCAGGGGCATGGATGTAATCTTATCCGGGCTGCGTCCCGTGCCTACAAATAGATGAACAGTAACACCATACGGTTCACGCTGGATTGTAATCTCTCTCTCTCTCTCTCGCGTCATCTTTGCATTCAAACCTCCTAGCGAACCAAAGCTATTGTTGTATTATGAATATTATCAATGTTGATTCTTGGCTATGGATATAAATATAAATGAACTAGGAATACCTAGTCATTATCTACGATACTTTTTGTTCTTTCGCATTCTTATTTATATTTATGTTCATATGCTAAAATGATGAAGGCATGTCCTTCATGACCTTCGTCTGAAGATCATTATATCTAAAAGGATATAATGCTTCGGAGGACGAAGGTCTTTAACCATTAACAATTGTGCTGCCTTGTTCTTGATTTATAGCATTTGAGAACAAGTGGCCAACATTGGCGCCCACTTCCGGTGTACCCACTTCCACAACCTTCGACAAAGCATCATCCTTCGTCATGCTGCCGAAGAAGACAGCAGCGCCAGGGGCTGCACTGCAGCAACTGGACACAAACCAGGAGATGATCTCTCTCCGAGAAGCCAGAAACCAGAAGAGAAAGGCTACCAGCCCAATACTTTAGGAGGAGGAGCGGGACCAGGAAATCAGGAACCTAGAAGTCATTCATCAGCAGGTGCAAAGGAAAAATGAGAAGATGGCCCAGCTGGCCGACCTCGAGAAGCAGATCGAAGAAGCCGCTGAAGAAATGCGCCATCTTACCCAAGATGACCATGACCGAAGGCCTCAGCCCAGGGAGCTTCGTCAGGAGACCTCATTCAACGAAGAAGAATGGTATGATGACTTTCATCACGGTAGCTTTACCTTTGATGATGCTTCTCCTCTGGCAGCAGAATTGCAGGCTATCCCATGGCCACAATCCTACAAGCCACCTCAGTTGCCCATGTATGATGCGCACTCGGATCTAAAGCAATTCTTGATGAGTTATGAAGCAACAATATCTTCGTATGGGGGTAATGCTGTTGTCATGGCAAATTCCTTCGTCATGGCAGTCCGAAATGTGGCCCAAACTTGGTACTCTTCTCTCCGTCCAAGGACAATTACGTCATGGCGGAAGCTCAAGGACATGCTAGTCACTAGTTTCCAAGGCTTTCAGACGAAGTCAGTCATGGCTCAAGCCTTGTTTCAATGTACACAGGACCATGAGGAATACCTTCAGGCATATGTCTGAAGGTTTTTGCGCTTAAGAGCACAAGTGTCCATAGTGCCCAATGAAATTGTCATTGAGGCCACGATCAAGGGGCTTCGGCCCAGACCTACAGCTCAATATTTTGCCAGGAAGCCTCCACAAACTTTGGAGAAGCTTCTTCAGAAGATGGATGAGTACATCCGGGCTGACAATGATTTTCGCTAAAGAAGGGAGGAGGCCTACAGGTTTTCTGAGATGACCAGGGGCTTCAGAGGAAGACTTCACCCTAGGCATGTATGATCAATCCACAACTCCAATACCAATGATGACAGGGCCAGCAATGCTCAACATAGCCATCATAGTTCTCATACTTTGAGCATGCAACAAACTTCTTTCAGACCACCAGCTCTGAGAGGTAGAGGACGAAGAAGTTTTAGTGGTGGAGGGTTTGGCAATCAACCCCAAAAGTTGTACTGTCTTTTTTGTGGCGAGGACAAGGGCCACACAACAAGGACATGCCACGTCACCATTCAGAAGCAGAAGGAAATTGCTGAAGCTGAAGCACGGCAGAGTCAGTCAAAGCAAGTCCTCCACACTGCTTCGTGCTATTCTCCGTATGTCCCGGAGTATGTAGGCAACCAACAGCCTACGACCTCTGTTGCTTCGACAAGCCATTCTTAAGCTTCCTAGGTCCAGTTGCCACCACCATCGCTAGCACCTGTCTTGGGTCACAGTCAGCAGCCAGAAGGGCAACGCCACGCTCAGCAACAACGCGACCTTTGGGAGGAGTCCGAAGCTCACACAGTCAATAGCACTGTGCCTGAATCAGAGTACATTTACTAAAGAGGCTACAGTGGTGCGACTAAAGAATATCTTGATATCATGTATCTTAAACTTTTATGCCTTTATATTTTCTTGCATGAAAGACAATTCAGGAAGAATTAATATCCAATTTGATGTAATAATAATACTTTGGTTACATCATCGATTGTGGACATCGTTCCTAAGGGAGCGCAGAGTGAATTCCGAAGCTACAAAGTCGTTCCTAAGAGAGCGCAGAGTAAGTTTCGAATCTCCAAAGTCGTTCCTAAGGGAATGCAGAGCTAAGATACCAGCTAAATACACGGTGAAGAAGCTCCAAAGTCGTTCCTAAGGGGATGAAGAGCTAAAATACCACCTAAATCAGAGGTGAAGATGCTCCGAAGTCGTTCCTACGGGGATGTAGAGCTTAGCTCCAAAGTCGTTCCTAAGGGGATGCAGAGCTAAAACACCACCTAAGTAAAGGGTGAAGAGACTCCAAAGTCGTTCCTAAGGGAATGCAAAGTTTGGGTGTGTTCTTGTGTGGGTGTGTACTATCGGCATAAACATCATGCTGCATCATACCATAACATCATTTTGCATAGCATTACATTATACATCATATTGCATCATCAAGAAAATTGTGGACAGGGAAAATGATCCTACGAAGATATGTGGATTACGAAACAATGTGTTGAAGCACAAAGTAAACCTTCGGCATACATAATTTTACACAACAGTTACACACCAAGGAAATCTTCATCAATATCGATATTGAACAACAGCTGTGGCATATAAGAAGTTTTAATTTTTTACGAAGCATGAAAAGAAGGGAAGGTGTTTTGGCTCAAAAGTGGTATGTACAAAAATTTCATACATCGCAAAGAAAATACATTCATATATATACACATATCTGATGTTTGACCCATACATAAATATTACATTTCCTAGTTAACAAGAATCTAGTCTTCTTTTAGTATTCTTTCGGCAGCTTCATTCAGTAGCCTATCAACAACTTCGTCAACGATTGTATTGGCGACCCTCATCACATCCAAAGCCTCTTTTATGACGGGGTCAGCCTCAGGATTGAATGGCTCCGAAGGTGGCGAAAGGCCGACTGTAGCAAAGTATATGATAATTAGGGTTCAAAGCCATAAACGAATAATAAAGCAAAAGGGCATTAAATAGAAGTACATATAATCAATGCACGTTCGACAGCTTCTTTAGCTTCATTTGCCTCTACTTGTGCATCAAGGGATTCTTTTTCATTTTTCTTTATTTCATCGTCGGCTATCTCACGGCAGCCCTTCATCCAGACATCGGAATAAAATTTCCCACCCATCAGAGTAGCTTCGGCTGAAGTTTCCTTTGTATCGTTTATGGAGAAAATGACTCATGCCTGGGCTGTAGCTTTAACATGTTCACGACCAGTTTTCTCCAAAACTGCTACAACCCCTCGGGCACCGGCGAAGGCACAAAAATCACCACGGTCGCTAAGTATTTCTTCAAAAGCTTCAGCTTCTTCGCCGATCCATTGAATGACCTCTTCGGGATCGCCTTGAATAAATTTTTGCTCCGATGAGTATGCACCCACCTTTGCAAAACTGTCTTTCAGTTTCTATGCGCAATCCAAGGATTTTTCATAACATCTCTCCTTGGATTCACGAAGTCCTCCACATTCTTTTGCAATCTTGAACTTGTCCATTCACTTATTTCTTGCTTTGCTTTTGCAACTTCAAAATCTTCATTCATTTCGGCAAGCTTCTTCTTTAGAATTTCGACTTCGTCTTTGTGAGCTTCGGATTGTGCATTAAGTTTTGCTTCGTTGCTTTTCAGCCTATCCACTAAGGAAAGCAGTATTTTATCTTTTTCAAGGGCCTCGTTCCTTAGCGTAATAACTTCTGACCAAAGGTTCCCAAGGGCTATTTGGCAGCTTTCATCTTCCGCATTCTTTTGTGCCCTTAAAGCCTTACTTAAGATTAAACCCTATAAAAAATAAAGGATCAACACACAATAATAAGAGAAGATACAAAATAAATAATCTGTTTATAAGCTAAAACATCCTCACCTTCAGACTGTTATAAGCAAGGATGTCTGCAAGTTGATCCTTCAACATTACAGACAGGCCGAGCTTAAGATTCGGATATCCTATACTGTCTGTCATCTGTCGAAAGACATATATCTCCTTATTATCCTGAAGACAATACAAAAAGTCATCTTCATCAGTGCCGTTGAATACCAAGGATCTCTCTGGGTACTTTAGATCTTTGGCGTATTGTTTAGCTTCGGCAATCTGCTCTTTCGACAGCTCCTTCCCCGAAGCATGTCGCACGATAAATTCCACCTCTTCAATAGGTATTTCGGGAGCAGGAACTTTCTTGGGTGCATTTTTTTCTTCCAAGGTCAAAGGAATAGCTTCTGAAGCAAATGCCTCGATAGGAACTGATGGCCCAGCTTCGGCAGTATCAAGTGTCATGCCAGCTTCGCTAGATTTCTTTGGGATTTCACCCTTCTTATCAGGCATTGAAGCAGGGGTTTGTACTTTTGAAGATTTTATAACAGCGTCTACTACGCTGGCCATTCTCCTCCTTTTGGGAGTTATTGCAGGACTTTTGGACACCTTCGGCAGCTCCGGCCCTTGTGGGGGGCTCAGGGTTTTCGGTTGCTCTGCCGACTTCGTTAATTCTGGTTTTTCGGTCGTTTATTCCTTAGCTTCAGCAGGATGCTTTGGCACTTCAGCCGTCTTGGTTTTCTCCAGTTCTAGTATTACCATCGGTTTCGGCACTTCGGCTGATTCTCCCTTGGCTTCAGCAAGAGTGGGGTAGTCTGGCTCAACAGCAGAAGAAGGCCCTTCAACAAGCTTTGGCACTCTGGCGTTTCAATATACCTTGCCGGTGCATCAAAACTTTAACCTTTTTTCCCTTCGGCGTGGTAGAGATAGCCGAAGCAGCAACCTTTCTTTTCTTTCATGCTTTCGCGAGGGATAGCAATAGTCTGGGTACACAAAACCAATTACATCAAAAGCCATGCTTAATCTCTTCTTGCCTCGCCCTCCGAAGGCCACTGTCATGGCATCATCCTCGGCTCTCGTGGAGGCACCAAGCAACTCATTGCTAGTTGCCTCAATGCAGTCTAGTCAGTCGTCGTTTGACTCATCGAATTGATTTCCGTACCTTAAGGTGTACTTCAGGTATACTAAACCATCCTGGCTGGATCCAGAGGCAGCTTTGTTCGGCATCTCACAGCCGCTTGTGAGAGGCCACACTCTGTAAGCAATGTGCTCCTGGACTAAGTCTCTGGTGCCAATACATGTGCAAAATGAGTTATACCCAGCTTGGCACGCTCCTATGTCATTCCCAAGGGCAAGAGACGACCTCCTGATGCCGAAGCGAGACCAGATAGGATGTTGAATGATACCCTTAATATCTTCTCTTTCGACCAGGTCTTTTTTCACATAAAACAACTCTTGCATCCAAGCTCCCAGCCACCTCTTCCGTAACATTGGAACTGGATAGCTCACACTAGAGCGAGGCACGAAGCTGTAGCAACCAAAATTATTGTGATATTGTTCTTTGCCAGTGGCCTTCGTCTCGTACGACAGTTCATGAATATTGCAGAAACATCTTGCATTTGGTTCTAACCCATGGCTCCTCATGGCCCAAATAAAAATCCCCATCCTGATGATCGCCTCGGGGGTGAGTTGGTGAAGGAATATTTCAAAAGTCTTCAAAACTTCAACTAGGAATTTATCTAATGGGAACCGAAGTCCTGCTTTCATGAAGCTTCTGTAAACGACTACTTCATCAGCTTCGGGGAATGGGGCATTGCTATCTTCCTCGGCCCTCAAAATAGAAATATTGCGGAAGTACCTCCCTTTCATTGCATCAATTTGACAATATGACTCGGTCGCTAGGGCCGATCTTCAGCACCTTCATTCCCACTCTCTATGTCAAAATCTTCACTATTGCTGGAACTTTCAGATATTCTAGCAAGTGTCTCATGAGCAATCTTTTCTGCATTGGTCTCTTCCATAGCTTTGTAAAACCCAGAAAGAGATGGGTCGTCAGTCTTCTTTTCGCCAGCCATCAAGTCTTGTTGGAATGCCGAAGCTCACAATTCAATCAAAACTCGGAAGAGCAAGAAAATTTAGAACGATGAACAAAGTGTACGCAGCTGAAATGGTGCAGCAAATGCTACCAATGTGACTCCCTATTTATATGCCTAGCGCCCCACAATTTGGTGGGTCCTACATGTCAGTGCCTTTCGCTATTCTAGCGAAGGGAAGGTGTTTTTTCAGACCTTCGGCTAAAGGCCTTCGTTCACGTCGCAGTCTAAATTTGTTACAAAGAAACAAATTAATACTATGAGGGGCTACTGTTGGAGGCCTTCCTCTTCTGAAGGTCCTCAAAAACGTGACTAACCATATGTTTTCAGTATCACATAGACTATTACAGGAGACCAGGGGGTTATTGGCAAAGTCAGTGACTCTGGTGAATAGTTTCCTAGGGGCACGGATTTAAGGATTCGGTTAAGGAAAACCTCAAGGACCTCGGTGCAAAGCCTTTTTCCTTTAAACTTTAAGATTTATTCTTTTTAAATGAGCAGAGGACTAGAAAAATTCATACACTGAGTTTTATTCAACCAATTTTGCTAGGACCTAGATATTGTGAACTACCCAGCAAAAATGATAAACACCATGGTTTTAGCAAAGCTTTTTAGAGTTTGGATTTAAACAAGTATACTGCCCAAACCTTAATAAACAGAGGAAAAATAGAAAGACTTTTAGACTAGGGCTAAGAAAAATTGGAGGGATACTTATCTAGCAACTACACTATTTAAAAATATTAAACTCCCTTGTATACTAGATTAAGGAAAGATTATCCATTAAAACTTGTATTGGCCCAAACCATAAGAAAATGAAAAAGGGAATTTAAAATGAGGACCAGAGGGCAACCATATTTTCCTAACTTATTTGGGTGATGTAGTTCATAAGAAAATTTTGTTGAACCCTCATTTAGTACAAAGAAAATGCACCACTTTTTATTTAATAAAAACAGTGAGAACTTAGAAAAATCCTAGAAAAATAACCCTAAGGAGGAACCACCCCGACCTTTGGAATAACTACTATTATGCTAGTATGAATCTAGGAAAAATACAAGTTCTGTTGTTTGATATTTTTCAAATAGCAAGTTAGTTGTAAGTGTCTTTTTGGCATTAAACTTTAGAAAATCACAACTAAATAACCATTGAATCAGCTTCTGTGATTTTTGGCACAGAAGCATGTTATTACCCACAGATGCCAGCAAAAATAACTTTTAGTGCAGAACCCCCACCTAAATCAGAGTTTTAGTACAAAGTGAACCTCTACCCTCACTTTTGTCATTTTTGCCTAGAGTTTATCCTATTATTCTTAACCTCAAATTTACAGGATAGGCTATAGTAACCAATGTTAACTCAATGTAATTTTTACAAAATTTTAGGAAAAGTTTAAATCACTATGGTAGTTCAAACCCACCTTAAAGGCATAAATAGAAAATAAAAGGGGAATTAGTGGAAGGAAATAATACTACACACACCCCTACAATCAGACCTCCCTAAGTACCCACTAAAACTTTTGGGGATGACCAAAATCTTAATTCCACTCAAAACCTAGACAAGGTAAGTATAAAACACTAAGAGCATCGTACAATAAAGAAACCCTAGTTTACCCACTGCCTTAATATTGCTTCACCAAACATCGTGTTTACTAAATTTGCATATCATTAACATACATGTATCTTATTTATTGCATTCAATAGATTGCAACCTCGCTGACGGAGAGTACGTACTCACTCCGGAGTAAGGAGTTGCTCAGGAGGGAGCCCAGAAGCCAGCACCAGAGCCTGCCACTAAGGATCTCCCTGCCCCAGCTTTTGAAGGCAAGCCCCGGTTTTATGCATAACCGTTATATATGCTATTTTACTGCACTTAATGATTGTAGGTTTGTACTATGCACTTAAATGTAGGAGTTGTCTAAAACCCTAGCTGCATGAAAACAGGATTCCTTTGAGATGGATACTAGTATGCTAGGTCTAGTAGCTGCTTTACTAATTAGGGATCTCGGTAGAAGTCGAGTGATTTTTCTAGCACTCGCGCGAGGTCAGGAATTGATTGTATCCATTTTTATATTGGAATGATGATGGTCTGTGGACAACGATCCATGGGGATGCGTTGTCTACGAGACGAAAACTGAAATAAGGATTAAGGTGTGGTAACGTGTGTCAAGCGTTTGAACGTACTAAACACATGCTGAGAAATATGGTAAATTGGCAAGCCTAGTACCTGAGTGAACCTGCCCGCGGATTGACCTCCTCACGCGACCTGAGACATGGTCTCCCATTCCGGTTATGGTGGGTACAAGTGCGATCACTGCACGACGGCAGTCGGGGTCAGTGAGGTATTGTACGCCAAGGCGGTGAGCCTCTTTCTGTTGCCAGGGAATCGATGGGGACGGTTGATGTGTGTGGGGACGGAGTGCCTCGCTACGACGTGTGTTTAGGTTTACCTTGCAGGGTTAAAACTCGATTCGAATCGTCTGCTTCTCGCAGCTAATGAGACTACTTGATCCATGCTGCTACATTGATTAAGAAGTGGAATGAGGTGACCTTCAAAGGATGTTGATTTCAATAATGTTTGATACCATGTATGAATAGCTAGGTACTCATCTAGTCTAAAGGATTACACTAAAACTTGAAAAGCTAAAATTTGTTTTTATACTCAGCTAGTGCTTTTGGAAAATCAAACCCCACAGCCAAATAGCTGCATGGTCTAGGTAGAGGAGTAGACTACTCACACCGGGTAAGTCTAGCTGAGTATTAGTATTCTCAGCCTTGCTTGTGGCACAATTTTTACAGGTACTCTGGAGGATATGGTTGCTGGAGTGACTTGGCCGTCCACCCTGCCACTGAACTGGACAGTCGAGTGGGACCCTGCCACATCAAGAGAGGAGCATGAGGAGTGATGGGCCAGGCTTCCCCATCCTCCCTTTATTTCATCGTTAGTTAATTTCTGCTGCATCAAGTAACAATGGTTACTGCTTTTGAAACTCCGATGATGATGTAATAACATTAAGTACTTTAATTCATGGTTTTATGCTTTATTTTATTTTCTCTGTACCTCACCTTCGAGTGAGTATGTGGTACTTGATCCTGTTAGTGGCTTTATCGGACTAGATCCGAGGAACTGACGGTTTATTCCAATTTAAGTGCGACCTTGCCTCTAAGGCAGGACTTGGGCACTTAAGTTGGAATAATTTGGGCGGTTCCGCCACAGCTGGTATTGGAGCTTGTACCACCTCAGAGAAATCAATAAATAATAATTACCAACCTTTTCAAAAGTAAAACTTGCTTAGAAACCAAATTGGATAGCTGTCAGGACGATAAGGATAGACCTAGGACATGAAGACTTAGGATACTAGATGGGTAGCTAGGTGGCTATTTGAGTATGTCGTACAGGATGCTATGATATAGATGGGGGATTTCTATATCCCTATACTTGATGTGAGGACGCTTAGGACAAGCATGCATGCATCATTTTTCTACCATCTTAGTAGAATGTCATTATTAATAAGAAGCTACATAAATAAAGAGTCACCCAGAATAAGATATTAAATCTATATCGAAGAACTCCACTTAACCCTAGGAAGGCCGGATCCTCAGAAATTTATTTTTCTAGTCTTTTTGCACTAGCAACCCCTATTTTTGGTTTACTTTCTTTTTCGCTTACACTTACCCTTGCGCAGATGACTTCCCACATACCCACTGATGAAGGGAATGCACTTTCCCACACGGACAGTCTCGCACGAGAGGGTTTTCCCCTCATCTTGTGGGAGGTACTGCAGGGAGCAGGTTATACCATGCCTCCTAGTACGTGGTGTAGTTGTTCAAGGAGCATCGAGTACCTAGCTGTAGGGTGAGGATGACTTTGGAGCCTCATCCTCTACAGCCAGGATGGCGTTTGCTGGACTCAGAGTCTTTGGGTTTCTGGGCCGATGACTATAGAGTCCACGACCATGCACGTGCTGACGACCTTCTGTGGATTTCACCCACTGGAGATGTCAACCCACCCCATTGGCTTGTTCCCTGCAGAAAAGGAGGATGACCCGATGTGGAAAGATTGGGTTGACCATGCCAAGGATGTGTGGGCTCTCTACCTTGGACACACCGCTCACTTGACGGTTTGGTGCATGAATGCCCTGTATCATCTACAGGCCTTGCGAGACGAGGCAATGTCCCAGCTTATGGGCCTCGTGGCGTCTACCAAGATCACCCTCGATAACAGGGAGGACCTTGTAGTAGACTTGTCCACCGAGCTAGTGGAGAAGGATCTCCAGGTTGAGCAGATGGCCAACCACATACAAGAGCTCGAGGATCAGGTGGAAGCCAAGGAGAACACCATTGAGGTTCTGGAAGACCAGCTCCAGAACACCCAGCAGCAGCTCGAGGAGGCAAACTAGCACTTGGACCTGCACCATCAAGAGATCGAGGACATGAAGGTAGACGGGGCCGATGAGGACGTGGATATCGAGGGAGGGGAGGAGCCAGAACCCGCTTCTAGCTTGGACACTGCCAGCTCAGGAGGACCACCTTCCCCCGAGTCTAGTGTTGCCTCGTTTGCTCATTAGATTTCAAGGTTAGGGTAGAAATTTTCAGCAGTAGCTTTCCTCAAAGCTAGCTTAGCTTTTGCATGTTGGAAGTACTAGGCTAGAAAGTTGAGTCTTTTGGGCCTGCTATAACCATTAGAAACTCTTTTGGCAATATGAATGATGGATGGTTTTTATTTTTATGAATGAAGTTATATCCTATGCTACCAATTGTGAAAGGCGAGGCAAACATGGAACCTTGCAAACCTCGCTATTTAATTTATTTTATCGTATGCAATCACGGATTTTATGTACAACAACAGAAACTCCTAAATCTCAAATGGCCGGAAGAGCGCGCCATGGACAGAATGAGAGCATTCCTACACCACCGCCGCAACCTCCTACCATGTAGGAGCTGATGGCTCAGCAGAATGAGATTCTGCAGTAACTCACTCAGCGTCAGCCACCGCCTCAGCACTATGGGGGTGGTGATCACCACCAGCGTGCCCCGGCAGTGGCCACCTACCAGGAGTTCCTCAGTACTCAGCTGCCATTGTTCACCAGGGCGGAAGATCCGCTTGATGCTGACGTCTGGCTCAGGGTGGTGGAATCAAAGTTCCCACTGCTTAACGAAGAGTGCTCAGATGCGGCCAAGGTCCGTTTCGCCGCCCAGCAGCTTCGTGGGCCCACTAGGACATGGTGGGACCATTTCCTCGCCATGCAGCCAGCCGACCACGTGGTTGAGTGGGGAGAGTTCAAGACGGCATTCAGAGGGCATCACATACCAGCAGGCATCATGGACCGCAAGCTCAATGAGTTTTTGGAACTCACTCAGGGAAGTCGTATCATGTTGCAGTACGCCCAAGCTTTCAATGACCTGTGTCAGTATGCATGCTACCATGCTGACACTGATGAGAAGAAGAGAAACAGGTTTAGGAGGGGCCTCAACACTAAGCTCCGCGACCGTCTCCACACAGTCAGGGCCCACAACTACAATGAGTTGGTCAACTTGGCCATCTCTCAGGAGGATTGCATCATAGCTCCCCAGGCAGAGAAGAAGAGGAAGACCCCTGTGGCAGGGCTATCAGCACAACCTCAGCGCTTCACGATTGTGTCCGACACTCAGAGCAGAGGACCTCAGCAGCAGCAGGGGCGATGGGTGATCCAGCCACAGTAGCAGCAGTAGGCACCCAACCGCTCTCAACCCCCAGCTCAGAGGAACAACAACTAGCAACAGCAGCAATACCGCCACTGCAGTGACAGTAGGTGTTTCACATGTGGCAACACTAGACACTATGCCAAGAATTGTCCCAGAAACCAGCAGAGGCTGGGTCAGAATGCAAATCAGAACCAAGGCAAGAGGCGGAAGGTGCAAGTGAGGCAGGGCAGGCTGAACTTCACCACACTGGCTGACATTCCGGAGGGAGCACCCGTCATGACCGGTATCTTTTCCATTTTAAATTAACGTGCAGTCATTCTTTTTTATTCTGGTGCATCACACAGCTTCATCAGCGCAAAATTTAGTGCCAAATGTCAGCTAGCGTTTCACCACACAAATGGGGCCATTATGATTGCAACACTAGGAGGCAGGGTTGCCACCTATCAACTCAACCGGTAGGTACCAATAAAATTGGGTAGTATCATAGTTGGAACCACCCTCCTTATCATGGGATTGGAGAGCGTAGATGTCACCTTGCAGACTGACTGGTTATCGCGGCATCATGCCTTGATTGATGTCGCAGCGAGTCATAGAAATAAACTCACCAATTTGTGGAGAAATCAATTTGTACCTACCCATCCAGCGCTGTACCCATTCATGTGCCCTCTCCATGGTAGAGTCACCTATGGAAAGGATTCTAGTAGTCTGTGAGTACCCTGATGTCTTCCCAAACGAATTGCCAGGGATGCCACCCGACAGGGATATAGAGTTTGCCATAGAATTGCAACCAGGGACCGCACCTATTTCTAAAAGGCCATATAGGATGCCTCCAGCAGAGTTGGCAGAACTAAAGAAACAATTGCAAGAGTTGCTAGACAAGGGATTCATTCGCCAAAGTACTTCGCCATGGGGATGTCCGGCTTTGTTCGTAAAGGAGAACGATGAGAGCTTGAGATTATGTGTTGATTACCGCCCTCTCAATGCAGTGACTGTTAAGAACAACTATCCTTTACCCCTCATTGATGTTTTGTTTGATCAATTGGTCGGAGCCAGGGTGTTTTCCAAGATAGACTTTCGCTCTAGCTATCACCAAATCAAGATCAGGGCAAGTGATATCCTGAAGACGGCTTTCTCCACCAGATATGGGCTTTATGAGTAATTGGTGATGTCATTCGGGCTGACCAATGCTCTGGCATACTTCATGTATTTGATGAATTCAGTGTTTATGCCGGAATTGGACAAATTCGTGGTGGTCTTCATTGATGACATTCTGGTATATTCAAAAAGTGAAGACAAGCATACAAAGCACTTGCACACAGTACTTTAGCGACCGCGCGATCATCGCTTGTACGCCAAATTCTCCAAATGTGATTTCTGGCTACGAGAAATCAAGTTCTTAGGTCTAATGAGGACATGCCTAAGATTCACTCATCTTCAAATGAAACTCCACTTGATATAGCTGGTCCAATTACAAGGAGTAGAGCTAAATAATTGCAGAAAGAAATTCATTCTCAGGTGAACCCTAACCTTATGTTTAATAATCAGTCTATGTTGAATGAGCCTATGCCTTTGAGTTCTTGTTTCAATGTCCTTAGGAATGATGGAGTGTATGAGCCAGCATGGGATCAAGATGGATTCAAGCCTCTGGACATCTGAACCAAGAAGCCTATGGTGTGCATGAATAAAATGGTGGTTCATCACCTTAGCATGGGAATGCAACAAGAAGCTAGATGACTAACACATGGTACGAATTCCAAGCATCACTGCGGACAGAATACAAGGAGTTAGACGGTGTTCTATAAGTGGATGGAAGCGCCTTCAAGTCTACTTTTCAGCCCATCAAACGGTTCATTATTTGGACGTTCCAATAAGGAGTTATGCTCATTTTAGTAACTGCTGCCAAAACCTGAAAAGATGCACGAACCATCCACTAAATCCACTAGAGCATGCACATGCAGCCATTTACTCAAAGCTGAATGCCCCTATCTCTATATATATCTTGTACTAGGAAATGAAAGGGGAGATCTTATGTTTTTGTATTCAGAATACAAAAACTCATGGAGTTTTGTTTATGCATGAGCCTTGAGAGGCTTGCAACATTTGTTCTTTCGATTCCTGAGGGAGTTGTAGAACGCCGAACTGCGGTTCACCCAGTTTGTGCCTTCACGTCTATAGGGCTTGATTGCGTGGGATGTTTTGTCGATACGTGGAAGGGTGATTGTCTCGGTAGTTCGTCGCGTGGACAGCCTTGCGGTGCGCTGCCTCTTCATCAGGTCACACAACGACAATTTATCAAGTTCGCAGATCCTATGAGAAGATTGGGCCACAACAACTTGCTACACGTGCTGCCTAGGCGTGTGCATATCATCTGGTACCAAAGCCTCTGTTTCCTCAGTAGGATTGTTCTTGTTTTTGGTAGGATAAATTTTATATATCTACTGTCCACTAATAGCCAAAAAGAAAACCTACAACCCAAATTCATACGTGTTACTAATTTTGTAGTTTGCTTTATCGAGTTTTAATCCTTTAAGATTTGTCTAGTTGCTGAATTTTTTTCCACTCATCGTTCTAGCTGTTATCTTTGTTCCATCCCATCCTTGATCTGATCGTCATTGCTTGTTGCATATATATAAACAAAAAAATAACCACCCGTCCCACCACATATTCCCCTCCTGAGTTTCTTGTTTTTGTGCTGCACCATCCATCTTGGTTGATCCTTGTGCGCCCCCTCAGTTGAAAGTTGTGCTGTGTTGTCACAAATGATAAAATAAAAGATGTATATTGGTCAAAAAAGGACTGAAAACAACAAGTTCTTGTTCAAAAAAAAGGAAAGAAAATAAATAAAAGAGACTTGTGTTCAGCACACTAAAAAGGGGTTTAGGCAGCAACAAGTTTCCTTTGGTGCAATTGGTGTTCATCTATCCACTTCCTACATCTTGTTCCTTTCTTTGTGCATCTTTTTCTTTATATTCAGCAACTTAGGCTTATGTTCTTGGATTATTATTCGGTTTTGCATCACTACATTTTTCAGCGCATTCTACTTACATATTACCCACTAAGCTCCACTTAAAACACACTGTAAGTTGTTGCACTGTCTTCGCTGTTACAATCACTCTTCCACTACGAATTGCAGCCCCAGTTCTTGCTCTTTTCAGGAAGAGAAAGAACTTGTTTTGTAAGTGGTAAGGGAGTGATTCCACATATATTTTGTCCTATTATGTCTACCTTTGATACTAACATGGCAAGAAACGAAGATTCCTCTTCCCATACTGTTTCTGCTCAAGTGTTTCAGGAGGTGCGTGAACAAATGCGTCAATTGATGCAAGGAATGCAACAACTTCAGCAATCCATTAAGCAACAGCATGGGGAACCTCCACCTCATGATAATGAGGATGATGATCACCATGGTGGTGGCCGTGGTGGCGGCCGTGGCCGAAGATTTGCTGCTAGTTTTGATAACTTTGAAGGTGGTCGTGGTCGAGGATTTTTTACTGGTTTTGGTCGTGCACAATGTGTTCCTGTTGGTGATCCTACTGATTTTATTGCTGAAACACTTTCAAATTATAGTGTTGAACATGTAGCATATGATAATCATGGCCATGACAATTTTGGCCGTTTTGGAGCGCATGGTCGTTATGGTGATCACCAGCGGCGTCATCCTGAACAATGTCACAATGATGATGGTTTGAGCAAGGTTAAAGTGTCCATTCCTCCATTCAGTGGCAAGGAGATTGCTGATGATTATTTTGAATGGGAAACCAAAGTGGAACAAATATTTGATTTGTATGAATACCCTGCTGAAAAGAAGGCAAAGCTTGCAGCCATTGAGTTCAAAGGCTATGCCATAACTTGATTGAATCAGATCCGTACTGAATATCATAGAGTTGGGCATGACCGTATAACCTGGGAAGACATGAAGAGGGAAATGAGACGTCATTTTGTTCCTGCATATTATTCTCATGATCTACATTTGAAGCTGAAACGTCTTGTGCAAGGTAATCGCAGTGTTGATGCATATTTTCAGGAATTGGAGATGTGCTTACTTCGTACAGGGATAACTGAGGCTGAGGAATCAACAATGGCTCGGTTTCTAGTGGGCCTCAATAAACCCATTGCTGATAAAGTGGATATGACAAATTACACATGTCTCACTGAGTTGGTTCATTTTGCAAAGAGGGCTGAAAGACAAATTGCTATGTCTTACAAATACAATGTCTCATGGTGTCATTCCCAACAGCAAGGGCATGTCACACCTCAATTTCAACAGCAAGAAGCTGCAATGCCTAAATCCTCATATCGTGGAGCAAATAGATCTATTTCAACTTCATCCAAACAAGTGGATGCGAAAGGTAAAGCTGTGAGTTCAAATCATCCCACTTCTTCTACTGTAGCCACCCAACGCAAGACAAGCAAGATTGAGTGTTTTAAGTGTGTTGGTCATGGGCATAAACAAGCTGAATGTCCCAATCGTCGTACTATTATATCCCTTGCTAATGGTCCTTATGATTCACAAAGTGAAGAGGAGGATGAGTTTACCAATGTATTTGCAGATTTTAATCTTGACACTTGTGAGTATTCAGCAGAGGATGGTACATTTGAGCTAGGTCTGAATTGTTTAGAGATTCAACCTATTCCAACTTTTGCTCACAATGACATGTTACAAGATGTTATTTCTCCATCTTCTGACGAGATTACTAGTGCTGATTTTGATGAGTTGTTTGCTGATTTTCCTGATTTCGAGCCTTCTACAATGAAACACCATCTCCTTCTTTGGTGGTTAGGAGAGTTCTTTCCACTCAGTTTGTTGCAGCTAAACAAGGACAATGCCATAATTTATTTCAGTCCCGATGCAAAGTGCAAGGCCAAGTGTGCTGTTTCATCATAGATGGTGGGAGCTGCAATAATATTGTTAGTGCTTTGCTTGTTGAGAAGCTTGGTTTGCAGCCACGTTTGCCATCCACATCCGTACCATATGCAATGGCTGAATAATTCTGGGACAGTTAAGGTTTCAACCATGATTCATTTGTCATTTTCCATTGGTGATTATCATGGAGAGGTGGATTGTGATATTGTCCCCATGCAAGCATGCCATTTGCTGCTTGGTCGACCCTGGCAATTTGATGTGGACTCAGTGCATTTTGGACGGTCTAACAAATACACTTTTGTTCACAATGACAAGAAGGTGGTTCTTGTTCCATTATCTCCAGAGGAGATACATACTTTTGATATGGCTCGCAAGAAAAGTGTGGAATCAGACAAAAGGAAATTGAGTGAGACCCCTAACCCAAGTAAGGGAGAGAGTTCTAACCCATCCAGCCATGTAAAGCCTCATGCCAATCCTAAACAGCCACGCCACACTGAATGTCTCTTTGTGAGCAAGAGTGATTTCAGAGAAGTGAGAAACACCACAGCCCCATTCTCTATGCTCTTGCAAAAGGAGGTCCTACTTTCAACTAACGATTTACCTTCATCACTGCCTAGTATTGTTCTTGATCTCTTACAGGACTTCAAAGATGTTTTTCCTGATGAGATACCAGCTGGACTTCCTCCACTCTATGGAATTGAGCAACAAATTGATTTGGTACCAGGTGCTTCACTTCCAAATCGTCCAGCCTACCGCACCAATCCTGAAGAAACAAAGGAAATCCAGCGACAAGTAAAAGAGCTTTTGGACAAAGGGTATGTTCGTGAATCTTTATCACCATGTGCAGTTCCCGTTCTTTTAGTTCCAAAGAAAGATGGTTGTTGGCGCATGTGTGTTGATTGTCGTGCTATCAATGCTATAACTGTTCGATATCGCCATCCCATTCCACGACTTGATGACATGTTAGATGAATTGAGTGGTTCTATCATTTTCACCATGATAGATTTGCATAGTGGTTATCATCAAATCTGCATGAAACTTGGTTATGAATGGAATACAACGTTTAAAACTAAATTTGGTCTCTATGAATGGCTTGTGATGCCATTTGGCTTGACAAATGCTCCTTCAACTTTTATGCGCTTAATGAATCATGTTTTACGAGCTTTCATTGGCAAGTTTGCCGTTGTTTATTTTGATGATATTCTGATCTATAACAAATCATTTGATGAACATATTGATCATATCCATCAAGTACTTGCTGTTTTGAGGGAAGAGAAATTGTATGGCAACATTGCTATGTGCACCTTTTGCCCAGACCGTGTTGTTTTCCTTGGCTTTGTTATTTCCGCAGATGGTATTCAGGTGGATGAAGAGAAGGTTAAAGCAATAAAGGATTGGCCTACACTGTTAAATGTGAGCCAAGTTCGAAGCTTTCATGGTCTTGCAGGTTTTTACAGGAGTTTTGTTAAAGATTTCAGCATGATCGTTGCACCCCTCAATAATTTGACAAAGAAGGATGTTCCATTCAAGTGGGGAGATGAACAAGACCAAGCCTTCAATGAGCTAAAAACAAAGCTTTGTGAAGCACCGCTGCTACAACTTCCTGATTTTGGTAAGACATTTGAGATCGAATGTGATGCAAGTGGTATTTGCATAAGAGGTGTACTGCTGCAAGAAGGTAAACCTGTTGCCTACTTTTCTGAAAAGCTAAATGGTCCACATCTGAATTACTCAGTTTATGACAAGGAGCTTTATGCGTTAGTTCATGTTTTGGAAGTTTGGCAACATTACATGTTCCCTAAAGAATTTGTAATCCATTCTGATCATGAAGCTTTGAAATATCTTAAACACCAAGGCAAGCTGAACCGCCGACATGCTAAATGGATTGAGTTCATTGAAATGTTTCCCTATGTTGTCAAACATAAGCGTGGTAAAGATAACATTATTGCTGATGCCTTGTCTAGAAGATGTGCGTTGATTACAAAACTAGATACAAAAGTGCTTGGTTTGGAATCCATTAAAACACTTTATGCTGCTGATGCTGATTTTAAAGAACCTTTCTTTCATTGCATTGATGGAAAAGGTTGGGATAAATATTGTTGGGGGCTTGTTCTCAAATGCTTCGAGTTAAGAACAAGGCAACACAGAAAATGTTAAATATTAAGGTCCTTCGTCCTCCACTACATTATATCCCTTCGGGATATAAAGAACTTCGGACGAAGGTTACGAAGGGCGTACCTTCGTAAACATAAGAACGAGGGATGAAGTATTCATATAAATCGTGAGGTGTAAAATAGACATTCAAATGTTAACATAGAATCATTTTCATTTTTATTAACATGAATGAATATAAATGACTTCAAATTACAAATGTACCTTCGGTCCTGAGGAAAGCAAGGGTACAAGTGTGATGCGAAGGCAAATGACAGGTTCGCGTGAACAGTACAGAGGTACTGTTCATCTATTTATAGGCACAGGTCGCAGCCTGTGACAAATTACAATTATGCCCCTTACAAAAGTTTACAACATTGACTCAGACCTCTTATGGATAAAGAGGTCATTCTATTCCTATGTCGGTTTGTAACACCGAAGCTCCATGAAAAGAAACCTTCGGCCATCTTTTGGAGACGACTTCAGCCGAAGCTGCTTCTTCGTGTGAGACCTTCGGCGCACCGAAGCACGACCCCAACAGTAGCCCCTTTCGCGGTGCTAGATCGTTTTTCGTAACGAGCTTGACTCGTGAAAAAAGCCTCTTCAGCTTCGGGAAGCCGAAGGTCCAAAAAAAAAACACCTTCCCTGAGCTCGTTGCGGAGAAACGATCCGGCTTCCGAGCGCGTGCCAGGCCCACCTTGCAGAGTTACTGTTTGATCTTTGCGGTCCACTGCACAGCGAGTACAAGTGACTGCCCGCCTGGTGTAAAAATCCTACCGCTTCGCCTTCTTACCTGCAACACTATATAAACAAACGGGTAGTTGTGAAGTTACCACAGCATTCATTGCTATTTGCACTGTTTTGCTGCCAAAATTTTCCACCATAGCCGAAGCTTGACTCTCAGAATCGAACGAAGGTCCGTCTCGACGTCTGCTTCGTCAGAAAGGAGAGCTTCGGGGAAAAGAAAAAAGAAAAAAGTTCCCGACCTCCCCAAACTCAGAATCAAATGGCGAGAGTGCGATCTACTGCCAAAGTTGTACGTGAGGGAGACGAAGCCGAAGGTTCGGACACTGTGCCCATCTCCGAAGCTATGCAGCGTTCCGGTCTAGTGACTGCGGAAGAAATGCCTGCTGCTGAAGCAAACCCGACAACAGCCGAAGGAGAAGAAGAAAACATTGAAGGGACTGACCCCGAAGATGACTACCACATTGCCATGCCCAGCAAGCCCAGTCACCTGGATTTTGGGAAATCAACTGTTTCAAAAGCTGATCTTTCGAAGATGGTGAAAGCAGGTTATTTCAATGAAGATCAGAAGAAGCTACTCCGCTTCGGGGGAGAAGAAACCACCCCGAAGCCAGGGAAGGATGAGATTGTTATCTTCAAGAGCTTTTTAAAGGCTGGGCTGAGATTCCCTCTTCACAATATTATTGCGGAGATACTGAAGAGGTTTGGTATCTACTTTCATCAATTGACTCCTAACGCCATCGTTAGGCTCAATGTTTATATCTGGGCCCTCCGAAGCCAAGCTGTGGAACCGTTTGCTGACAGCTTCTGCCGAGTTCACGAATTACATTACCAAACAAAGGCCAGAAAAGATGGGCTACATGATAATTTCGGTTGCTATAATTTTGCCTACCGGAAGACAACAAAGTGTCCTGTCATCAGCTACCGAAGCAAATGGCCAGCCGGCTGGAAATCGGAGTGGTTTTATGTAAAAGTTGACGAAGACCAAGAAAAATTGGTACAAAGCCCTCTGGACTTAATCTTCGGAGAGACGAGGCCACGATGCCGCATCGGCGATCTAGAAGGTCCCACCTGGGCTGCTCTGGGTGAATTTGAAATTATTTCAGAACATATTGGCACCAGGGATCTAGTTCAGGAGTTCTTGGCATTCAGAGTTTTCCCTACTCTAAAAGAGTGGGAAATGCCGAAGCTGAAGGGAGAGAAGAAGAAGGGGGAGCTTGTCCGGCTGCCCTATCACTTTAAATTCAAGAAGTACTTTAAAAAACCCTGCAAAGAGTGGTTAGACACAGTTGAGGTAATGTGCAATGAAATCTTGGGGAATTACTCCAAAAAAGAGGATCAATTAATGACAGCGGCCTTCGGCGCCCGACCGAAGCGAAGGCTGAACCGAGTATTCGATGCCCTGGGCTTCGAGTACCCAGACTATGAGCAGTTGAACAAGGGTGCCGAGGGCCACAAAAGAAAAAGAGTGGCCGAAACTCTGACCAAGGATGAAGAGCGACCAGCAACAGAGAAGGAAATTCCCAAGAGAAGGAAAGTATCAACTCCGAAACGGAAAATATCCGAAGAAGAGGGGACCCCCACACCACCTTCTACCAACGACGTGGAGGAGATTTTAAAGGTAATGACTGAACCCATGCCCACGAAGCTAAGTCCATTAGGGCTCCAACTGACGAAGCTTTTTCAAAAGGTGGACGAGCCGGATCAAACGAAGATAAGCAAACCCAAGCGGCAAAGAATTATTGCGGTAACTGAAGTTATCGACAAGACGCCGCCTAGGGCATCAATTCAGAAAACACCAGCTGCCGAAGGCACCAAAAACGTCGAAGTCGCACCTTCGGAGGTCGCGGCTACCGAAGCCGTTGCAGCCGAAGATGTAAACTTAGAAACTACTATTGAAGACATCAACAAGATTTTGGAAGACATGGCTGCAGAAGAAGCTGGTACTACCACTAAAAAAACCATGGCCACAGTGCCTGAGAAAGGAAAAGAAGTAGCTGAAGACACTTCGGATGACGAAGCATACTCCTTTCAGAATTTAGTTGGGCAAAAACTGACGAAGGACGAAATAGAAGAACTTAAAGACTATGCCAAATCTTGCGGCTACAAGCCAGGTGCTCTCCTATTTGGAGGTGTAGACGATGAAAAACTAGGCTGCATTCGAGACCAGACTGGAGCTAAGGTAATCGGTACTCTATCAAAGATTATCGGTTTTCCGAAGCTAGAGACAGACATCAGCCGCTACCGACGGCAACATATCGTCGGCAGCTTATTTTACTCCAACTTCAAGGTAAATATCCTTTTTCCTGGTTTTTATTGCTGTTAACAATGAAAATATTACTAACGTAAGTTGCTTCTGTACAGAGCATGCTACTGAGCAAAGCTCTGAAGATGCAACAAGACTTGGAGGACAAAAAACACGAAGCTATAATCGCAAATTTAGAGAGCAAGATAAAAGAACAATCTGCCATCATTGAAAAGAAAGACTTCGAGCTCCAATCCGCCGAAGGCTTGCTGGCTGAGACTGAGGCTAAAGTATCAGAGTTAAATTCGAAGCTTATCAGTCAATCAAAACAATTCGATCAGGAGAAGCTAGAGCTTAATTCGAAGCTTGAAGCCGAAGTCCAGACCAGCTCAGAGTTGAAGAAAATGTTGACAAGCCTTCAAGACAAATGCTTGAACTTTAGCAATAATTGTATTGGACGATTAAAGAAAATATTTTACTCTGTTGGAGCCAGCAGCGGGAAATTTAACCCTTCAGCGGAAAATTTACCACAGGCCTTCGATCATATTGAAGCTGAAATCGAAGAACTTGACGAAGTTATAGCCGGGCACGGCGACTTCTGTGCCTGGGTAGCTTCTCGGGGTACCGCTGCTGCATTCCTGAAGGCCGGCTGCGAACATGGAAAAATTGTCAACAGGCCGAACTTCACCTTATCTCCATCAATCCTGGATGATATGCCTGACCTCGCCCGAAGTATCTCCAATAGATTTATAAAAATGATATGGACAAAAGGCGGGCGGGAGAAGGCTGGAGACGAAGCCCGAAGTCATCTTGAACCAGTAAGAAATGATATTTCGTACTTACCTTTTCCTTTGGACTTGATTTTTACTCACGATTGCTTGATTCATGTAGGATGACGAAGGTGAAGATGATGCCTAAGATATGTCGCCGAAGCTGTCGCCGAAGCTGAAGCTTAATGAAGATTAGTAGAAGTGTGCTATAGAAAAACTCAGGATAATTTTGTAACAACTCTTGTAAATAGAATTAAACTGTTCTTCAAGGAACTTTGTACATACCCTGTAATATATCCTTACCCTTCGATTGAGGCGCTT
This sequence comes from Zea luxurians, assembly GCA_029449295.1. NCBI lineage: Eukaryota > Viridiplantae > Streptophyta > Magnoliopsida > Poales > Poaceae > Zea > Zea luxurians. The sequence goes on from JAOPSE010000056.1 coordinate 7,471,006, forward strand.
TGATGTGGACGAAATCAGTATTTTGAGCCGAAGGCGAAAAAACACCTTCCCTTCTTTTCGTACACAACGAAGCATAAAAACAATTCTTCTTTTTGCCGAGCAACGAAGCTTTTCTCTTTTGTACACAACGTAGCATAACAAATCATAAAAAACCACTTCTCCGAAGCTTTTCTTTTACATAACGAATCATAAAAAACCACTTCTCCGAAGCTTTTCTTTTACATAACGAATCATAAAAAACCACTTCTCCGAAGCTTTTTCTTTTTGCCGAAGCAACCACTTAGGAACACAAATGCTATGAATGAATGCTTATGCATGCAAATGCCATGATGTAATGTAATGTGCGAATGAATGTCCGAAGCGTATGTCCGAAGCCACATTCTCAGCCATTACTTCTTTAGAACCAACTACACATCAGCTCTGCATTCCCTTAGGAACGACTTTGGAGCATCTTCGCCTTTTACTTTGGGCGGAATCAGCGTTGACTTTTCGCTGTGAGCTCTGCATCCCCTTAGGGACGTCTTCGGAGCTTTTTCTCTTTTTCAGTTTCGGCACTCGATGGTGCGCTCTCAGCTTTTACATTTACATTCTTTGGGGGATTTTGCTCTTATTAAACTAAAAAGGAAAATTACATATGATGGCCCCATTAAAAACCTTTCTCCCCCTTTAGAAAGGAAAAGGGTGCCATGAAAAAAGAAATGAAAAAACATAAAAAATTACATCGAGTTATACATAAAATCGCCGAAGCTCATCCGCATTCCAAGATCTTGGAATTTCATTGCCATCCATGTCCTTCAGTCTGTATGAACCAGGCCTTGACGAAGATGCTACTAAGAAAGGCCCTTCCCATTTCAATTGTAGCTTGCCCACTGTATCTGGGTTGGCCACTCTCTGAAGCACCAAATGCCCTGGCTCAATATTCTTTAGCCAGACCTTTCTATCTCGCCATTTGATTGTTTCAGCTTGATATTTATTGATATTCTCCACGGCCTGAAGCCTGATCCCTTCTAAGGCATCTTTTTCCACAAGACAAGTATCTTTGGCACCTGATTCTGCCGAAGCTATCACTCTTATTGATCCAGCTTTAGCTTCTTCTGGAGTTATTGCTTCGTCACCGAATAATAACTTGAATGGGGTAAAGCCTGTAGACCTTGATGTTGTTGTATTGTGGCTCCACACCACTTTGGTCAACTGATCTGGCCACTTTCCCCTTGGTTGATTAAAGATTAGCTTCATTATTCCGGTCATTATGATGCCGTTGGCCCTTTCAACAAGCCCATTCGACTCCGGATGTCTGACTGATGCAAAGTGGATCTTCGTGCCAATTTGATCACAGAAATTTCTGAAATCTTCGGAGTCGAACTGCGTTCCATTATCTACAGTGATGGCCTTCGGTACTCCGAAACGACAGACAATGTTCTGCCAGAAAAACTTTTGGACAGTGGCCGAAGTTATTGTGGCTAATGGCTTCGCCTCAATCCACTTGGAAAAATACTCCACAGCTACTATAACATATCTTAGGTTCCCTTGGGCCGGTGGCAATGGACCCAACAAGTCGAGGCCCCACCTTTGCAATGGCCAGATGGGTTGTATCAGCTGTGTTAATGACGAAGGTTGCTTTTGATCTCTTGCACATTTTTGACAACCTTCGCACTTTTGAACTAACTCCGCTGCATCCGAAGCTGCCTTCGGCCAATAAAATCCTTGGCGGAACACTTTTCCAAGTAACGGCCTGGATCCGATGTGGGATCCACACAGGCCTGCATGTATCTCCTTCATCAACTCTATACCTTCGGCCCTAGACAAGCACTTGAGCAGCGGGGCACAAACTCCATGCTTGTATAACTCTCCTTCTATCATGACATAGGGACGAGCTCTTGCCTCTATCCTTTTATTATAAGCTTCGTCATCTGATAGAAAGTTTCCCTGAAGGTAAGAGATTATTTCTGTTCTCCAATCTTCACTGTAGACAGGAGAAATGTTAAGGACTGCTCTTTCAAGTAGCTCCACTGAAGGTGCCTTTATTGTTTCGAAGAACACGTCCGAAGGTAGCGGCAGCCCCTGTGCTGCAGACTTGGCTAACAAATCAGCATGCTCATTTTGTCCTCGAGGGATATTCTTAACAGAAAATCCTTCGAAGGAAGCTTCGATCCTTCGGACCGTATCTAGGTATTTTTCAAGCTTCGGGTCTTTAGCCTTGCAACTTTTATCAATATGACCCGAAACAACCTGGGAATCAGTTTTAAGAATTGCCCTTCTGATCCCCATTGCCTTTAGTTTCCGAAGACCCAGGAGCAAAGCTTCGTACTCAGCGATATTATTTGTGCAGCTGAAGTCAAGTCTTGCTGCATAGCAAGTTTTAACCTTGGATGGTGAGACCAAAACAGCACCTGCTCCTGCTCCGAAGGTTCCCCAAGAGCCATCACAAAACACTGTCCATGCTTCGGCATCTTTATTCGCTTCTTCGTTCTGAGCCCCTGGCGTCCAGTCGGCAATGAAATCTGCCAATGCTTGAGACTGGATTGAGGATCTATGCACATAATCAATATAAAATTCATTGAGCTCCGCAGCCCATTTTCCAATCCGGCCAGTAGCTTCTCTATTTCTCATGATATCCTTCAACGGCTGCGAAGAAGGAACAATGATATTGTATGCCTGAAAATAATGCCGAAGCTTCCTGGATGCCATTAAAACAGCATACAACACCTTCTCCAGCTCTGTATAATTTTTCTTTGAGACACTAAGGACCTCAGATACAAAATATACTGGGACCTGCTTCTTGGTTTGTCCATCAGACTTCTCCTGAACAAGTGCCGCACTTACTGCTGAGTGCGAAGCTGCCACATACAACAACAGAGGAGCCCCTGGCGTTGGTGGAGTTAATGTTGTGAGATCTATTAAGTATTGCTTCAGCTCTTCGAAGGCTTTTTGTTGACTTGGGCCCCATTGAAAGACTTCAGCTGACTTCAACACCTCGAAGAATGGTAGGTTTCTTTCTGCTGATCTGGATATAAATCTGTTGAGGGATGCCAGCCTTCCTGTCAATCTTTGGGCCCCCTTTCTTGTGGTTGGTGGCTCCATTCGAAGTATAGCTTCGATTTTATTTGGATTAGCTTCGATTCCCTTTGTTGAAACCAAGCATCCAAGAAATTTGCCCTTCTTCACCCCGAAGACACATTTTTCTGGATTCAGCTTCAGACCAGCTTGTCTGAAGCTGGCGAAGGTCTCCTGCAGATCAGCAATATGATTTTCTTGTTTTGTGCTTTTTACAATGATGTCATCGACATAAGTCAACACATTTCTGCCTATCTGAGATTGGAGAACCTTCGCAGTCATTCTGCTGAAACTCCCTCCAGCATTCTTGAGCCCCTCAGGCATCCGAAGATAGCAATATGTACCACTTGGGGTTATGAAGCTAGTCTTCGGCTCATCTTCCTTCTTCATCCAGATTTGATGATAGCCTGAGTAGCAGTCCAGGAGACTCATGAGCTCCGAAGAAGCTGCTGCATCAACTAAAGAGTCTATCCTTGGCAGCGGGAATTCATCCTTCGGACAAGCCTTGTTGAGATCTGTGAAATCAATACACATTCTCCACTTGCCATTGGCCTTCTTCACCATAACAGTGTTAGCTAGCCACTCTGGATACTTCACTTCTCTGATAACTCCTGCACTGAGAAGTCTTTTTACTTCATTGCGAGCCCCTTCGGCCTTGTCATCAGACATTTTCCGAAGCCTTTGCTTTCGGGGTCTGAAGGATGGGTCAACATTGAGCGAATGTTCAATAACATCCCGATTCACTCCACAGAGATCATTGGCTGACCATGCAAAAACATCTTTGTTGTTGAATAAAAACCTTATCAAGGTTTTCTCCTGGTCTTCAGATAATTGCGAGCCCAACAGCACCTTCTGCTCTGCTATGTCTTCACACAATAACATGGGCTTCGGCTGATCTGCTGAAGCTGCCTTCTCCCTCCTGAATTTGTACTGTTCACAAGCTTCAGCTCCATCTATGTTATGGATTGCCTTGGAATCAGTCCAGCTTCCTTCGGCCCTTCTAGCAGCTTCCTGACTTCCATGAATAGCAATAGGTCCTTGGTCCGAAGGTATCTTCATGCAGAGATAAGCTGGGTGAAGAATTGCTTCGAAAGCATTAAGAGTTCCGCGACCAATGATAGCATTGTAAGGATACTCCATGTCAACAATATCAAACACAATTTGCTCAGTCCTTGTGTTGTTAACAAATCCGAAGGTTACCGGCATGGTAATCTTCCCAAGTGCTGCAATCTGCCGCCCTCCGAAGCCACAAAGAGGGTGCGTAGCATCATGAATCTTGTCTTCGGGCTCTTGCATTTGTCTGAAGGCTTTAGCAAATATAATATCAGCTGCACTGCCAGTATCAACTAGGACATTGTGGACCAGAAATCCTTTGATCACGCAAGAGATAACCATGGCATCATTGTGAGGATAATCCTTAAGCTGAAGGTCTTCCTGAGAGAAAGTAATTGGAATGTGGGACCATTTTGACTTGATGAAGGGTCCCTGCACTCCAACATGCTGCACCCTTCTCTGAGCCTCCTTCTTCTGTTTCTTGTTAGCCGGCTCTGAGCAAGAACCGCCTGTTATCGGGAGCACCAGCTTCGAAGCAGCTCCAGCTTGATTGTTGAACGAAGCCATCAGCTCAGAAAAGTGGAAGTGAGTTCACCGGAGGTGGGCGCCAATGTTGGGGGCTTGTTCTCAAATGCTTCGAGTTAAGAACAAGGCAACACAGAAAATGTTAAATATTAAGGTCCTTCATCCTCCACTACATTATATCCCTTCGGGATATAAAGAACTTCGGACGAAGGTTACGAAGGGCGTACCTTCGTAAACATAAGAACGAGGGATGAAGTATTCATATAAATCGTGAGGTGTAAAATAGACATTCAAATGTTAACATAGAATCATTTTCATTTTTATTAACATGAATGAATATAAATGACTTCAAATTACAAATGTACCTTCGGTCCTGAGGAAAGCAAGGGTACAAGTGTGATGCGAAGGCAAATGACAGGTTCGCGTGAACAGTACAGAGGTACTGTTCATCTATTTATAGGCACAGGTCGCAGCCTGTGACAAATTACAATTATGCCCCTTACAAAAGTTTACAACATTGACTCAGACCTCTTATGGATAAAGAGGTCATTCTATTCCTATGTCGGTTTGTAACACCAAAGCTCCATGAAAAGAAACCTTCGGCCATCTTTTGGAGACGACTTCAGCCGAAGCTGCTTCTTCGTGTGAGACCTTCGGCGCACCGAAGCACGACCCCAACAAATATTATGTGCATGATGGCTTCTTATTTCGGACTAACAAAATATGCATCCCAGCTTGTTCGATTCGCCCAATTCATTTGCAGGAAGCACATGGAGGTGGACTAGCTAGTCATTTTGGTGTCAAAAAGACATTGGACATCCTCTCTGATCATTTCTTTTGGCCACACATGCGACGTGATGTCCAGCGGCACGTTGGGTGCTGCATCGTTTGCTTGAAAGCTAAGTCCGGCCTCAATCCCCATGGTTTATATACTCCATTACCTATTCCACATGTACCTTGGGAAGATATATCTATGGACTTTGTTCTGGGGTTACCTCGGTCTCAGAGGGGGAGGGATTCTATTTTTGTTGTTGTAGATCGCTTTTCTAAAATGGCACATTTTATCCCCTGTCATAAGAGCGATGATGCTTCACACGTTGTTCATTTGTTTTTCAGGGAGATTGTTCGTTTACATGGAGTTCCAAAGACAATTGTTTCAGATCGGGATACAAAATTTCTCAGCTACTTTTGGAAGACATTGTGGGCTAAGCTTGGCACAAAGTTGTTATTTTCAACCACTTGTCATCCACAAACGGATGGGCAAACTGAAGTTGTCAACCGTACCTTGTCAACCATGTTGCGTGCTGTGTTGAAAAAGAATTTGAAGGTCTGGGAAGACTGCCTTCCACATGTTGAATTTGCTTATAACAGGGCAGTCCATTCCACAACAAACTCTTGTCCATTTGAAATAGTTTATGGGTTTAAACCGCATACTCCCATGGATCTTTTGCCTTTACCATTACTAGAACAAGTTAACTTGGATGCCACAAAAAGATCAGACCTTATCAAGCGGTTACATGCGGAGACAAGAAAGAATATTGAGAAGAAATCAGCACAATATGCAAAGCATGCAAACAAAGGTAAGAAAAAGTTACTTTTTAGCCAGGAGATCTTGTTTGGTTGCATCTACGAAAGGATCGCTTTCCACAACATCGTAAGATTAAGTTATCTCCTCGGGGTGATGGTCCGTTCAAGGTTCTCCAAAAGATAAATGATAATGCTTACAAAATTGAGCTGCCACCTTATTCCAATGTCAATACAACATTCAATGTCAAAGACTTGCTTCCATTTGTTGGTGAGCCTGAGTTGAGGACAACTCCTTCTCAAGAGGGGGAGGCTAATGAGGACATGCCTAGCATTCACTCACCTTCAAATGAAACTCCACTTGATATAGCTAGTCCAATTACAAGGAGTAGAGCTAAACAATTGCAGAAGGAAATTCATTCTCAGGTGAACGCTAACCTTATGTTTAATAACCAGTGTATGTTGAATGAGCCTATGCTTTTGAGTTCTTGTTTCAATGTCCTTAGGAATGATGGAGTGTATGAACCAGCATGGGATCAAGATGGATTCAAGCCTCTGGACATCTGAACCAAGAAGCCTATGGTGTGCATGAATAAAATGGTGGTTCATCACCTTAGCATGGGAATGCAACCAGAAGCTAGATGACTGACACATGGTACGAATTCCAAGCATCACTGCGGACAGAATACAAGGAGTTAGACGGTGTTCTATAAGTGGATGGAAGCGCCTTCAAGTCTACTTTTCAGCCCATCAAACGGTTCATTATTTGGACGTTCCAATAAGGAGTTATGCTCATTTTAGTAACTGCTGCCATAAGTTGAAAAGATGCGCGAACCAGCCACTAAATCCACTAGAGCATGCACATGCAGCCATTTACTCAAAGTTGAACGCCCCTATCTCTATATATATCTTGTACTAGGCAATGAAAGGGGAGATCTTATGTTTTTGTATTCAGAATACACAAACTCGTGGAGTTTTGTTTATGCGTGAGTCTTGAGAGGTTTGCAACATTTGTTCTTTCGATTCCTAAGGGAGTTGTAGAACGCCGAACTGCGGTTCACCAAGTTCGTGCCTTCACGTCTATAGGGCATGATTGCGTGGGATGTTTTGTCGATACGTGGAAGGGTGATTGTCTCGGTAGTTCGTCGCGTGGACAGCCTCGCGGTGCGCTGCCTCTTCACCAGGTCACGTAGCTACAATTTATCAAGTTCGTAGATCCTACGAGAAGATCGGGCCACAACAACTTGCTACACGTGCTGCCTAGGCGTGTGCATATCAAGGTCACACCATTTCGCAAGACGGGATAGCAGTTGACCCTGAGAATGTACAAGAAGCGATGGATTGGAAGCCTCCTACGACCGTTCGGTAGATTCAGAGTTTTCTAGGTTTGGCAGGATACTATCGATGATTCATTCCGGATTTCTCCAGAATTGCTAAACCAATGACTGAGTTGTTGAAGAAAGGAGTGAAGTTTGATTGGGGTCAGAAATGCGAAGATGCCTTTCACACCTTGAGGCGGCATCTGACGATAGCACCCGTGCTAGCGCAGCCTGACAACACCAAATCATTTGATGTGTATTGTGATGCTTCAGGCACTAGACTAGGTTTGTTTGGATGCAAGACAACCGAGTTATTGCCTACGCATCCAGAGCACTCAGGCCTCATAAGCAAAATTATCCCACATATGATCTGGAGTTAGCAACGGTAGTTCATGCTTTGAAAATATGGAGACATTATCTGATGGGGTCTCATTGTAATATTTATACTAACCACAAGAGTCTCAAGTATATTTTCACCCAGGCTAACCTTAATATGAGGCATAGAGAATGGTTAGAATTGATCAAGGATTATGACCTGGAAGTGCATTACCATCCGGGCAAGGCAAATGTAGTGGCAGATTCCTTGAGTCGAAAGGCCTAGTGCAACTGTCTAACCATAGACTCTAAGGTCACCTCTTTGTGCGACGAGATACGCAAGCTGAACATAGAAGTGGTTTCCCCAGGTACCTTGGATTATATCTCAGTTGAGCCGACCTTACAGGAGCAGATATCAAGGCACAGAGTTGTGACGAGGGTGTTCAAATCATTAAGAAAATGCTCAATCAAAAGGTGGATAAGTATAAATGCTTTCGTCAGGACAGCAAGGGTATTTTATGGTTCGAAGACCAACTGGTTGTTCCCAAGAATCCAGAACTCAGGAAGAAAATTTTGGACGAGGCCCATCTCTCTAAATTTTCCATGCACCCCAGAAGTAACAAAATGTATCACGACCTCAGATCCTTATATTGGTGGACCAGGATGAAGAGAGAGATTGCTAAGTACATATCTAAGTGCGACACTTGCCAAAGAATCAAAGCCAGTAATTTAAAGGTAGTGGGTACCTTGCAACCTCTCCCCATACTATCTTGGAAATGGGAGGACATTTGCATGGACTTTATTGTGGGATTGCCCAACACCTCCTGGCACCATGATTCCATTTGGGTCATTGTGGATAGGCTAACCAAGACAACTCATTTCTTGCCCGTGCATACCACCCACAGGACAGAAAAATACGCAGAGATCTATATTGACCAAATAGTGCGCTTGCATGGAATCCCAAGGACTATCGTGTTAGATAGAGGAGCACCGATCATAGCACGTTTCTGGGAACAGCTACACAAGTCACTTGGAACAACCGTGATTAGAAGCTCAACATATCATCCTCAAATCGATGGCCAAACAGAAAGAGTGAATCGGATTCTCGAGGACATGTTGAGAGCATGTGTGATACATTATGGCAAAGATTGGGACATATGTCTTTCTCTAGCAGAATTCTCTTACAAAAATAGCTACCAATCCAGCCTGAAGATGGCACCCTTCGAGGCCTTGTATGGGAGGAGGTGTAGAACACCGCAAAATTGGTCACAAGCTTGAGAAAGGGAAATATTTGGACCTGACCTAGTGCTTGAAGCCGAGGATAAGGTCAGAGTCATTAAGAAGAACATGGAAGCTGCTCAGGCCAGGCAAAAGAGCTATCATGATAAAAGGAGGAAGCCTCTACAATTCAAAGTAGGAGATCATGTGTATCTCAAGGTCTCACCCACCAAAGGTGTTCAAAGATTTGGGATTAAGGGCAAATTAGCCCATCGCTATATTGGGCCCTATGAGATCAAGGAGACTGTGGACCTGTAGCATACCAATTGAAGCTCCCACCTCACATGTCTGCAGTTCATGATGTGTTTTGTTGGATACTTGTTCTCAAATGCTATGAGTTAAGAACAAGGCAACACAAAAAATATTAAATGTTAATGCCCTTCGTCCTTCGAGGCATTATTTCCCTTAGGATATAATGATCTTTGGACGAAGGTCATGAAGGACATACCTTCATCATCGCAGCATACGATAATGAAAAGAGAATCATATGAAATGTAAAAAACAACACGAATAATTATGTATCATTATTAGCTTATTTCTATTTTACTATCATGGAAAAATAGAAATGATATCAAGTTACAAATGTACCTTTGGCTTGAAAGAAGGCAAAAGTACAAGCGTGACGCAAAAGCAAATGCCAAGTCAGCGTGAACAGTACGGGAGCACTGTTCATCTATTTATAGGCACAGGACGCAACCCATGTAAAATTACACTCATGCCCTTTACATTTGCTAATGACTCTATAGTAATCCATCGAGGTCTAAATAGCCTTTTCCCTTTTAAGTCGGTTCCCCTTTCTGCTATCATGCCGAAGCTCCCCTGCGCATAGCTTCGGCTCTGCGCCAACCTTCGCATTCTTTGTGCTTCTTCACATTGTCGTTCTGATCCGAGTCCGAAGGTACCTGTTCATGTATTATACTCCAGAAACATTGTTAAGTCATGTTTTTGAGGACCTTCGGAAGACGAAGGCCCCCAACAGTAGCCCCTCGCAAGGTTAATTTGTTAGAATAACGAATTCAGATTGCGATATGGATGAAGACCCTAAGCCGAAGGTCCTAAAAAACACCTTCCCTTTGCTAGAATAGCAACAGTCAATGACAGATGGGGCCCTCCAACTTGGAGCGCGTTGGGCATATAAATAAGAACTCACCCCGAGCACATTTGGTACGCTACTTGCCGCCTGTTTTGTTTGCTCAATTTTTTAGCTCTTGCCTACCAACGCTTGCTTGGTTTTTTAGATTTTCTAAGCTTCGGCTTTAAGAACACATTTTCACCATTTCCGAAGAGAAGATGTCTCAAGATAAAAAGCTGTTGCTTGGACGAAGCTGAGCGAGGAGGAGAAGCTCCTTGAGGAGAAGACTGCTGGCTTTATTGAATCAATAGCAAAGACAAATACAGAAAAGATTACTAAGGAGATTCTAGAAGGCTTATCTGAAGATACCGATGATAGCGACAATTATGATGCGGGAAAGTGGGGGCAAAGACTCCGAAGATCGGCCCTGGCGACCAAGTCATGCAGTTTTTGGAAAATCGACTATTAGACAGAGTCATCTTGATAATATGAGAGGAAGGTATTTTCGAGATATGTCTATTGTGAGGGCTGACAACAGAGACAGGACTGTTCCTGTTCCTGAAGAAAATGAAGTCGTGATCTACCAAAGCTTCTTCAAGGCTCGGCTTTGGTTCCCCTTAAGCAGATTTGTGGTTGAAGTTTTAAAGATATATGAGATTTTCCTTCACCAGATTACTCCCGAAGCAATTATCAGAATGGGGATCTTCGTCTAGGCCGTGAGGAGTCAAGGTTTGGAGCCAAGTGCAAAATGTTTCTGCAGCTTGCACGAACTTTCATATGAGATGAAGCCCTGGTGTAAAGTACAGCATCATATCAATTTTGGTTGCTATAGCTTCGTTGCTCGCTCAGGCTCAAGCTGCCCAGTGTCAACTTTTCGGAAGAGATGGCCTGGAGACTGGATGAAAGAATGGTTCTATGTGAAGAATGATTTAAAGGTGAGGGAAGACATTACAGAGATCATCATGCGCCCCATTTGGTCCCGCTTCGGCCTTCGGAAACTGAAGGTAGAAATTGATGAAGCAGTCGAAGGATGCCGAAGGGCCTTCGGCATAGTTTGCTCTTTCATCGGGACAAGGGATTTAGTCCAAGAACATGTGGCCTAAAGGATATGGCCATTGATAGACAACTGGGAGATGCCAAAAGAGACCATCAGCAACCCTAGCGAAGGTGGTTTGGTTTGATTGAAATATACCTTCAGGTTTAGAGACCAATTTATCGAACTAGACGATGACTGGCTGAAATGTGTTGAAAATACTAGTGATGAACTACTTGGAGCATACTCCAAGTCTGAAGATAATGCATTATTCGCGGCCTTCGGGAGCCAAAAAAAGAAAAGACTGAATAGGGTTTTTGACGCTATTGGATTTGTGTACCCTGACTATCGGTACCCGCCGCGGGGGCAGAAAAGAAAGGGTGCAACTTCTGGAAAGGATGTTGCTTCAGCTGCTCCAAGTGAGCCCGCACCAGAGAGGAAAAAGGTGAAGGTTCTTACTCACCGACCACGCTACATTGAACCGGCCACAGTGCCTGAATTTGGCGGTGAGACCTCTTCGGCTTCTGAAGCCAAAGGAGCTGCCCTTACGCAGAGGATTGAAGAGCCGGCTGCAATGCCGAAGGCTAACAAAATTGAAGAACCGAGAACCGAAGAGACAAAAACATCAGAAATTCTAAGCCCTTCAGTAGGAGTGGAGGCGTCGAAGATACAAAAAGATCTGGCAGCAACCCCCAAGAGAAAAAGGATGGCTAATGTGTTAGATGTGATGGAGACGATAAAAACTTCAAGCTCTACTCCAGGAAAAATTGCCAAGGCTTCGAAAACATAGGTTGAAACCGAGACAAAACTGACCGAAGCCGAAGCTACAATGAGCCGGGCCGACGCAGAAACTGGGCCTTTAGAGCCCACCAAACAGAAATCCTCGGAAATTGGAGAAAAGGCAGCGGAGGAAGAAGCTATAGAACAAATTTTGCCTGAAAAATCTACCGCTCCTACTCCCGAAGCTTTGAAAGAGAATACTGAATATATTATCCGTCATGCTTCGGGAAAAAATCCTTCTAAAGAAGAAAAACGAGAAGCTCAACACTATGCCCAGAAGCTGAAATATCCAAAGGGGGCATTGGTATTCAACGGTAGTGGAGAAGAGGCTTTCTTGTATTGTCTCCCAGACATCAAGGAGATTTCTGTCTGCTGGGAGATGTGCAGAAGCTTCGGATTCCTGACACTAGAAGACGGACTTCCAGTGCTGTCGAAAGATGAATTGGCCGACAGTTTAGCATATAATATTATAAAGGTGTGAGAATGAATTTTTTGTACTTAAAAACGAATTTTTTTATTTGCTTATACTCAATACCGCACTTCTTTTGCAGGGCCTGATTCTTAGCAATGCCCTCAGGGCGCAGAAAAATTCCGAAGACGAAGGATGCACTATAGCTCTGAACAACCTTCGTTTCAAAGTAATTGAACTAAGGAACAAAGGTCTTGAAAAAGATAAACTATTAAATTCATTGGTGAGCAAAATAAAAGAAGATGAAGCTACTTCCAAAGCCCAAGCTGAAGCCCAGAAATGTGAAATTGAAGACCTTCGGAAAGAGTTGGCTAAAGCAAAATTAAAATGCGCTGTTGCCAAAGCTGAACGAGATGCCAGTGATTACTGGAAAAATTACTGGGAAAAAACAGTTGCAGAACTTCGCACATCAAAAGAAAAATGTTTTGAAAAATCTATAGAATGTGTGAAAAAGATAAAAACTAGCTTCGCCAATGTTGGCGCATATTCAAGTGAAGATAACTTCGTACGGGGCGACCCCGAAGGCCCAATTGAGTGGATCAGCAACGAAGCCGAGGCTTTTGAAGAAATTTTGAGTGACCGCGGGGACGTCTGTGCCTTCTCTGGTGCAAGAGGAGTTGCAGCTATTTTAGAGAAAGCAGGGTGCGAACATGTGAAAATTCTGGCCCAAGCCGAGGCTGCTTTCTCTGTTGACGATACGAAAGACCCCTCGGCCGAAGCAAGCTTAATTGGTGGAAAATTCTTCACTGACATCTAGGGAAATGGCGGCTGAGGGATGGCCCACGAAATAATAAAGAAGAGCGAAAAAGAAACTCATGATGCTAGGGAAGCAATGAAAGCAACTGAAAAAGCTGCGGAACTCGAAAGGCGGATAGGTATTGCTTAATAACTTTTAACTCTATTATTTATTTTTATGACTTCGAACTGATTTACGTTTTCCACCGCAGCTGAACTATCTCCTCCCCCAGAGCCCTTTGAGTCACTGGCTGACCCAGAGGCAAAGGAATCAACAGAAGTTATTAGCATGGCCGAAACCATTATGGACGAAGTCGTTACCCAACTGCTGACCAAAGCTGCAGATAGAGTTTTGAAAGAAGAACAATAGCTATTGTAAAAACATTTCTAGAATATGAATGTAACATTTGCTGGACTATGCTTGTAATATTTGGTGCTCATGGGTTTTGAATATAATATTAAATGGCTTTGTAATACATTTCTTTGCGATGCATGAAACTTTTATGTACATGCCGTTTTTGAGCCTTCGGCGAAAAAACACCTTCCCTTCTTTTCATGCTTCGTAAAGAAGGGCTTTTATGCTTCATAAAAAATCCTCCAATCGTGGCAAAAACATTAATGCTTCGTCAACAATAGATTTTTTCCTCCACATTAGAATGCTTCGTAAAAAATCCTCCAAGTGTTGCCAAAACATTAATGTTTCGTCAACAATAGACTTTTTCCTCCGTATCAAAGCTGATGAAGCTGTATTTCTTCAAAACTTATTTTGTGCCTTAGCACAATTTCACTTTTTCGAAGCATTCTCTGAAGGTCAACATTGTATCCCCTTCTTGTGCCATTGATGCAATATGATGTATGATGTTATGTTATGCGAAATGATGTGATGATGTTATGCTATGCAAAATTATATTTGTGCCGAAGACACACATCCCCATAGTGGAATACACAATCTCTTTGCCGTTTATTTTTCGGCTTCACCGCTTATTTTTCGGTGTATCAGCACTGACTTTTCGCTGTAAGTTCTACATTCCCTTAGGAACGTCTTTTGAACTTCTTTGCCTTCTATTTGGGCGGTATTCGCGTTGACTTTTCGCGCTTCGCCTTATATTTCGGCAATATTTGGCTCTGCATTCCCTTTGGAACGACTTTTGAGCAGAAAACTTACACTGCGCTCCCTTAGGAACGACTTTTTGTAGCTTCGGCAAACTTACGCTGCGTTCCTTAGAATGACTTTTTGTAGCTTCGGTGAAACTTACGTTGCATTCCTTAGAACGACTTTTTGTAGCTTCGGTGAAACTTGTAATGTGATTTTTAGCCCCACGTTCCCTTAGGAACGACTTTTGTGCTTCACCGACTTTTTTGAACTTCGTGAGTCTGTGGAGAAGATTTATTATACTATGGCAAGAACGAAGCTATTACAGAAAATTGAAAACGACAAAAAGGAACTAGGTTTTCAATGATTGTTCATTATTAAAAAAAGAAAATGATAACGAATGTAAAAACTGTTTCAAGGGTAGGATATCTCTTAGTAGATATGCTTCGATTCAGGCACAGTACTGTTGACTGTGCGAGCTTCGGACTCCTCCCTGAAATCTCACTGTTGATGGGTCTGTTGGCTCCCTTCTGGTTGCTGGCCTCATGAATATGGAGGTTGTAGTGGTGGCGGAGGTGGAGGCTATGGCCAGGATGCCTGCGGCTGACTAGCCGAAGCAACAGACGCTGCAGGATGGTTACCCACATACTCTGGTATGTAGGGTGAGTGATACGAAGCAGTATGCATGACCTGCTTCGGCTGGTTCTGCTGAGCTGCAGCTTCTGCTATTTCTTTTTGTTTCTGAATGGTGACATGGCACATCCTTGTAGTATGGCCCTTGTCCTCACCACAGAATAAGTAATAAATTTTTCTAGGTTGATCCCCAAACCTTCCTCCAAAGCCTCTGGCGCCTCTGCCCCTTGGAGCTGGCGGCCGAAGATAGCTTTGTTGCTGCCCCGAAGCTTGCGAGGAATATTGTGGCCTCTGTTGTTGACTTCCTCTGTCGTCACTCTGGGTGGAGTGGATTGACCTGACATGCCTTGGATGGATTCTCCCTCCGAAGCCCCTGGTCATCTCAGAGAACCTATAGGCTTCCTCCCTTCTTTGGTCAAAATCATTGTCAGCGCGGATGTATTCATCCATCTTTTGAAGCAGCTTCTCCAAAGTCTGTGGAGGCTTTCTAGCAAAATACTAGGCAGTAGGTCCTGGACAAAGCCCCTTGATCATGGCCACAATGACAATTTCATTGGACACAGTAGGCGCTTGTGCTCTCATACGCAAGAATCTTCGGACGTATGCCTGGAGATACACCTCATGATCCTGCGAGCATTGAAACAGAGCCTGAGCTGTGACTGGCTTCGTCTGAAAGCCCTGGAAACTTGTCACTAGCATGTCCTTGAGCTTCTGCCATGAAGTGATAGTCCCTGGCCGAAGAGAAGAATACCACGTCTGAGCCACATTCTTAACTGCCATAACGAAGGACTTGGCCATGACAGCTGCATTGCCTCCGTATGAAGATATAGTTGCTTCATAACTCATCAAAAACTATTTCGGGTCTGAATGCCCATCATACATCGGAAGCTGAGGTGGCTTATACGATGGGGGCCATCGGATAGCCAGCAGTTCTGCTGCCAGGGGAGAAGCATCGTCAAAAGTAAAGGTACCATGATTAAAATCATCATACCATCCATCATCATCGAACAAGCCTTCTTGATGAAGCTCCCTGTGTTGGGGCCTTCGTTCTTGTTCATCTTGAGCAAGATGGCATACTTCTTCAGTGGCTTCGTCAATCTGCCTTTGAAGGTCGGCTATTCGAGCCATCTTCTCCTTCTTCCTTTGTACTTGTTGACGAAGCATCTCCATGTTTCTGATTTCTTGGTCCAACTCGTCCTCCTCGGGTGTTGGACTAGTGGCCTTCCTCTTCTGGCTTCGGGCCTCTCGAAGATAAAGGGTCTCCTGGTTCAGGTCCAACGGCTGTAGAGCGGCAGCCTCTGTCGCTGAAGCTTTTTTCGGTGGCATGACGAAGGTCAGTGCTTGCCGAAGGTGGTCGAAAAGGATTCATCGGAGGTGGGCGCCAATGTTGGAGACTTGTTCTCAAATGCTATGAGTTAAGAACAAGGCAACACAAAAAATATTAAATGTTAATGCCCTTCGTCCTTCGAGGCATTATTTCCATTAGGATATAATGATCTTCGGACGAAGGTCATGAAGGACATACCTTCATCATCGCAGCATACGATAATGAAAAGAGAATCATATGAAATGTAAAAAACAACACGAATAATTATGTAATAATTAGCTTATTTCTATTTTACTATCATGGAAAAATAAAAATGATATCAAGTTACAAATGTACCTTCGGCTTGAAAGAAGACAAAAGTACAAGTGTGACGCAAAAGCAAATGCCAAGTCAGCATGAATAGTACGGGAGCACTGTTCATCTATTTATAGGCATGGGACGCAGCCCATGTAAAATTACACTCAAGCCCTTTACATTTGCTAATGATTCTATAGTAATCCATCGAGGTCTAAATAGCCTTTTCCCTTTTAAGTCGGTTCCCCTTTCTGCTATCATGCCGAAGCTCCCCTGCGCATAGCTTCGGCTCTGCGCCAACCTTCGCATTCTTTGTACTTCTTCACATTGTGGTTCTGATCCGAGTCCGAAGGTACCTGTTCATGTATTATACTCTAGAAACATTGTTAAATCATGTTTTTGATGACCTTCGGAAGATGAAGGCCCCCAACATGTTCCATGTATCTCAGCTGAAGAAGTGTGTTCGCTTACCAACAGAAGTACTGTCAGAACCTGAGTTGGAGATAGAACCAGACTTGTCATACCAAGATCACCCCATTAAGATACTAGACTGTAAGGAAAGTTTAACTCGAGCAAAGTCAATCAAAATGTATAAGATCCAGTGGAGCCATCATTTAGAAGAGGAAGCTACTTGGGAAACTGAGGATTTTCTGCGCTCACACTACCCCGATTTTCTGCCCAAAGAGATCGGTATGTAACTCGGATCCAAACCCCCCTCCCGCCCTTTGAATCTAAGTATAAGAAAGATAGAATTAGCAAGAACTGAGTAAGCTGTGAAACTAGGTCAAGAAGGCCTTCCTTCTGAAGTTGCAAAGAGGATGACATTCGAAGAGCAGTTTACTAGAGAACCTTGACAAAAGAACCCGCACCGCGCAAGCATGCCCTTTTCTTGGCACCCCTCTAAAGGATCCCTACCCCAAATCTCGGGGCGAGATTCCTTTAAGGGGGGAGGGCTGTAACACCCCAGGTTTTAACCAAGACCCTGGCTCAACACATTCACCTGTGACCCATTATCACATGTGGTTTATTGTGGGGATGAAGCACCAAAATTTAGAGGCAATGTCTTAATCAAGTGTTGGATATGCTAGAAGGAGTATCTTAGCCTTTTCATGCACCTCAAATTGGGAAAAATTTGCTCAAAACCCTAGAAACCCCCTTTGGAGCCATTAGACCCCCCAAGCATTGTATTAGTGGGAAAACTATGTAAATGACCAATTCATGACTTAAACCTTTTACAAACATTGAAGTACATTTATATGTCTATAAGAAATAGTAAGGGAGTTATTCCAAAAAGGTCCCACAAAAACCCCAAATTAAGCCCCCAAGTGGAGAGCACTCTAGAGCAACACAATTTTTCTCTAAGTCAAAGATCAGCCCTCTTCTAAAGATCAAAGGTGTTTGACACGGTTTGACCCAATTTTTCTCTAAGTCAAAAAACCAGAACCGTTTGACACGGTTTGATGCATGTTTTGTCTCGGGTTGAATAGTGCCGACAACCCTGACTTGGCGCCACCATATCTCCCAAACTAGACCAGATATTCATTTGGAACTCACATAAACTAGATAGCCCTAGGTGCAGAGAAGAGATCTTACACAAGTCATATGGCGAGATTCGCACGTTTGGCTGCTCAGCAAGCGCTAGAACTCGAGCAGAAAGAAACAAACACGTGTTCGACCTGCCCTGGCAATGCCAGAGCATGCCCCGGCGCTCGGCCCCGTGCGCCCGTGTCGCGCGATGCCCGACCCCGCGCCCACGCTCGCGCCCGCGCCTATAAAACCGACCGAGGCCTTGACCGTACGTGTGGCGGAACTGCCCGAATTATTCCAACTTAAGTGCCTAAATCCTGCCTTGGAGGCTGGACCACACTTAAATGGGAATAACCCGTCAATACCTCGGATCTAGTCCGACGAGGCCACTGACAGGATCAAGTACCACAGTCTCACTCGATGGTGAGTCACAGAGAAAATACAATAAAGCATAAAAACCATACATTAAGGAGTATTAAATTATTACATTATCATCAGAGTTTTTG
Source organism: Zea luxurians (assembly GCA_029449295.1). Taxonomy (NCBI): domain Eukaryota; kingdom Viridiplantae; phylum Streptophyta; class Magnoliopsida; order Poales; family Poaceae; genus Zea; species Zea luxurians. Next base: position 7,489,543 of record JAOPSE010000056.1, read on the forward strand.
CAAAAGCAGTCATCATTGTTCGAAGTGCAGCGGAATGAAACTAACGATAAATAAACAGAGAGATGGGGAAGCCTGTCCCATCACTCCTCATGCTCCTCCTCAGCCGCGGCGGGGTCCCACTCGACAGTCCAACCCGATGGCAAGATGGACGGCCAAGTCACTCCAGCAACCATGTCCTCTAGAGAACCTGTAAAATTATGCCACAAGCAAGGCTGAGTATACTAATACTCAGCTAGACTTACCTTGTGTGAGGAGTCTACTCCTCTACCTCTAGACATGCAGTTGTTTGGCTGTGGGGTTTGGTTGCCAAAAGCACTAGCTGAGTTTATAAATCAAATTTTAGCTTTGTCAAGTTTAAGTGTGACTCTCTTAAGGATAAATGTGTACTATCTACTCATACATGGTATCGAACATATTTAGCAATCAACATCTTGTGTCAAATCATCACATTTCCACTTGTTACTCAATGCAGTACAATGGATCAATCAGTCTTATTAGCTACGAGAAGCAAACGATTCGAATCGAGTTTTTATCCTTGCAAGGTAAACCTAAACACACGACATGTAGGGGCACTCTGTCCCCACACATATCAACCGTCCCCATCGATTCCCCATCAGCAGATCAGGGCTCACCGCCTTGGCGTACAATGCCTCACTAACCCCGACTGCCGTCGTGCAGTGACCGCACTTGTACCCACCATAACCGGAATGGGAGACCACGTCTCAGGTCGCGTGAGGGGTAAAGTCCACTGCCAGGTTCAATTAGGTACTAGGCTTACCGATTTACCATATTTCTCGGCATGTGCTTAGTACGTTCAAACGCTTGACACAGGTATCCGCACGTTAATACTTATTCCAATTTTCCATCTTGTAGACAACCAATCCCCATGGATCGTTGTTCACAGACTAGCATCATTATGATAGCAAGGTGGATACAACCAATTTTCCTGACCTCACGCGAGTGCTAGAAAAATCACTCGACTTCTACCGAGATCCTAATTAATAAAGCAGCTACTCGACCTAGCATACTAGTATCCATCTCAAAAGGAATCATGAGTTCATGCAGCTAAGGTTTCAGTCAACTCCTACACTTAAGTGCACAGTACAAACCTACAATCATTAAGTGCAGTAAAATAGCATATATAACGATTATGCATAAAACCGGGGCTTGCCTTCCAAAGCTGGGGCAGGCAGATCCTTTGGTGCAGGCTCTGTGCTGGATCTGTGGCTACCTCCTGAGCAACACCTTGCTCCGGCACGAGGACGTACTCTCCGTCAGCGAGGTTGCAATCTACCGAATGCAATGAATAGGAATATGCATGTCATGATTATGCATGATTCAACAACATTATGCTAAAGGAAGAAGAACTAAGTTCGTTAGCAACTTAGGGTTTCTTGGTCCTAGTGGCTTTTAGTGGTTTATGCCTATCACTCGAGGTTTAGGTGTTGTGGAGAATAAGCATATTGGATTTATATTTTTCCCTTACATATTACAGTGGGCAAATTAAAAAGGGTTTTGCTAGTTGGGTTAGGGTGACACAAGTTTCCACTATCAATTTCCCCTTTTTCATTTCTAATTATGAATCCTAGTCTGGGCTTGAACTACAACAATGGCTTAACTTGCTCCAACAATTCCATAAAAATACAGTGGGTTGCCATTGGTTACTACAGTTTGTTCTATGAATTTGAGGTTCATCATAAAAAGAGTATGCCTTGGACAAAAATAACAAAAGTTGGGCAAAAGGGGTCACTTTACACTACAACTCTTAACTAGGGGTGGGTTCTGTCTTAAGGGTCATTTTTGTTGGTATCTAACAGTAATCACAAGTATCTGTGCCAAAAATCACAGAAGGTTAATTGGTGGTTATTTAGTTGTGATTTTCTAAAGTTTTATGCCAAAAAGGTGCTTATAACTAACTTGTTATTTGAAAAATATCAAACACCAGATTTCATATTTTTTTCTATGTTCATAATAACAACCCATTAGTTATCCCAAGGTTTGGGGTGTTTTCTCCTTGGGGTTATTTTTCTAGGGTTTTTCTATGTTTTCCTTGTTTTCTTAAATTAAAAGGTATCCCAATTATTTTATACTAAACTAGGGTCTAATAAATTTTTCTAGTGAACTATACTGCATAAATAGACTAACAAAAATATGGGTGCTCCCTGGTTCTTTATTTAAACCTCCATTAATATTTTCTCTAACTTTAGGCTAAAAAGGATTAAAAGGGTAAACTCTACCCTAACTGGGTGTACAGAGGGGTTTATCATTTTTAAGCAGGTTAGTAAGTGATCAAGTACTTCTCTAAATTTTCTTAACCTCAGTTAAATAGTGTAACTATTTTTCCTTGTTTCTTTTAGCTTTTGGCTAGTTAATCATTTAATTCAAAACTCTAAAGTTTTCTGTAACACTGAGGGGTTTTATATTTTTCTTAAGTAGTTTACATTATTTAAGATCTGGCAAAATTGGTTTGACTCAATTTGGGTGAACAAAACAGAAGATATGAATTGTTTAAGCTCTGTTTGAATTTAAATCATATTTTTAAAAAGGTTTCCTGGAAAAACCACTTTGCACCGAAGTCCTCGGGCTCTTTCCAAACTAACTCTCTCAGTTATACCCCTGCGCTACTATTCCTCTGAGTCACTGACAATGCGCAAAACCCCCTAACCTTTTCCTCTTCTCCCCCGCGGTCCCTCCCTAGGTTTAAACAGTACCCGCGAGAAAAAAGGGCGGCGCGGCTTACCGGCGGCGAGAGAGGTCAGGCGAGGGGCGGGGTTGGCTCTGGGAGGTCCTAGCGGTCACAACGGTGTACGGCTCGACGGCGGGGGTGGCCGGAATCGTCCGGTCCATGCGCGCAGGCGGGTGCTCTCGTCGGCGGCGGTTGCTCCGGCCGAACCACGGCGATCTAGTTCAATCCAATGGCACAGTGAGCTTCACGGGGTGACGTAGAGGCTATGTGCACAAGGAATCGAAGAATGGAGCAGAGGATTACCCGGTTTATGCTCACCGGCGGTCGGGTGGAGTCCGGCGACCGTGGACTGGCTTCTCCGGCGAAGCAAACTCCGATTCCTTGCTCGAGGAGCTTCACCGAGGTGTGCACAGTCTTCTCCGAGGGTTGAACGGGGTCGGGAAGGGTTCTGTTGGCTGGTTTACGGTGGCGGGGGATCGGGTGGCCGCGGGCACGCCGTGCACGGGCAAACGTCGGTGGTTTTCGGCTCTTGTGAGGACGAGCGCGTGTGGAGGGGTACGATCGAAGTTCCTGGGTGCTTTATAGGCGCGGGGGCGGGCCATGGCGCTGGCTGGGCTTTGGTGCGATGCGGGGCACGCGGGGCGCGCGTCGGGCGTGCTCTGGCGAGCCCAGAGCGCGTCGAACACGTGGCCGTTGCTTTCTGCCCTTGTTCTTGCGCCTGCTGAGCAGCCAAACGTGCGAATCTTGCCATATGGCTTGTGTAAGATTTCTTCCCTGCGCCTAGGGCTACCTAGTTCATGTGAGTTCCAAGGGAAGATCGGGTATGGTTTAGAAGATATGGTGGCGCCAAGTCTTGTCTATCTACACTGTTCAACCCGAGACAAAACATGTGCCAACTCATGTCAAATGGTCTTGGCTTGGGTTCAAACTCTTCTAGGGGTTCCTTAGATAATTTGGCTCCTTTTTGCTATTTAGACCCTGGGGTTTTGGTGCCATTAGCTAGGTGAACACCCCTGATCTCTAATTTAGGGCTGATTTTGGACTTAGAAGGAATGGGGGGGGGATTCCATAGTGTTTTCCACTTGGGGCTGATTTAGGGGTCTTATAGGGGTCTTTTTGCAATGTTTCCTCTCCATATTTGTTGATTAATATGTTACTTAACTTTTGCCAAAGGTTGGGTCATGATTGCACATTTGCTTAATCTCTCCCCCCTTCAACCATGGTTTTAGGAGATAGGGGTTCAAGAGAGGTCTAGGGTTTATTTTTCTCTTGCCCAGGGTGATAGTTACATAATGCTTGAGTAATGCTTTTGATCATTAACATTCTTGGTTAATACATGGTTCTTTTAGGGTTTTAGGGCTCCCTCTCCTCCACTTAACCACATGGAATAACAGGTCATGGGTGCAAGTAGGGAGTCAGGGCCTTGGTAACACTTGGGGTGTTATAGCCCTCCCCCCTTAAAGGAATCTCGCCCCGAGATTTTAGGTAGAGTCCCTTGAAGGGGTGCCATGTAGGTGTGCTGATGTGTGGTTGCTTCCTTTATCTAAGTTTCTCTAGTTAACTGCTCTTCGAATGTCATCCTCTTTGCAACTTCAGAAGGAAGTCCTTTTTGAGTCATTTTTAGAGCGTACACTACCTTAAACATCTAAGTTTTTCTTATAATTAGATTCGAAGGGCAGGTGGGGGCGGGCTTCGGGGTTACATACTGACTCCTTCGGGCAGAAAGTCGGGGTAGCGAGAACGTAGGAAATCCTCAGTCTCCCATGTAGCTTCTTCTACTGAATGGTGACTCCACTGAACCTTATACATTATGATCGACTTGGTCCGTGTTTGTCTCTCCTTTTGATCCAGCACTTTGACGGGGTGTTCCTGATAAGACAAGTCTGGTTCTATCTCAATTTCTGGTTCAGGTAATACTTCAGTGGGCAGGCGGACACATTTCCGCAGCTGAGATACATGAAACACATTGTGAACTGCTGACATGTGTGGTGGCAAGTCCAACTGATAGGCTACGGGTCCACAATTTGCTTTGATCTCATACGGTCCAATGTAGCGAGGAGCTAACTTGCCCTTGATTCCAAATCTCTGGACACCCTTGGTGGGTGATACCTTAAGATAAACATGATCTCCCACTTCAAACTGTAGAGGCTTCCTTCTCTTGTCATGATAGCTCTTTTGCCTGGCCTGAGCAGCTTCTAGGTTCTTCTTTATGACTCTGACCTTTTCCTCTGCTTCAAGCACCAAGTCTGTTCCAAAAATTTCTCTCTCTCCGGCTTGTGACCAATTTAGCGGTGTCTGACACTTTCTCCCATACAAGGCTTCAAAAGGTGCCATTTTTAGACTGGACTGGTAGCTGTTATTGTAGGAGAACTTCGCCAAAGAAAGACACTTGTCCCAGTTTTTACCATAGTGTAGCACACAGGCTCGCAACATGTCTTCGAGGATTTGATTTACTCTTTCTGTCTGGCCATCTGTTTGAGGATGGTATGCTGAGCTTCGTATTACCTGGGTCCCAAGTGATTCTTGTAGCTGCTCCCAAAAGCGTGCCACAAACATTGTTCCTCTGTCAGATACAATGGTCTTCAGAATGCCATGCAAACGCACTATTTGATCAACATAGATCTCTGCATATTTCTCGGTCTTGTGGGTGGTATGCACTGGTACGAAATGAGCGGTCTTGGTCAATCTGTCCACAATAACCTAAATGGAATCATGGTGCCGGGAGGTATTGGACAATCCCATGATAAAATCCATACAGATGTCCTCCCATTTCCAAGATGGTATGGGAAGGGGTTGTAAAGGGCCTGCTGCCTTCAAATGACTGGCTTTGATTCTCTGGCAGGTGTCACACTCGGATATGTACTTGGCAATTTCCCTCTTCATTCTGGTCCACCAGTATAAGGATCTGAGATCATGGTACATTTTGTTACTACTGGGGTGCATGGAGAATTTTGAAAGGTGAGCTTCACCCAATATCTTCTTTCTGAGCTCAGGGTCCTTGGGAACAACCAATCTATCTCCAAACCATAGAATTCCCTTGCTGTCCTGACGGAAGCATTTGTATTTTTCGGCTTTCTGCTTGATCATTTCCTTGATGACCTGAGCACCCTTGTCTTCAATCTAGGCCTTGACTATTTGCTCTTGTCATGTGGGCTCCACCGAGATATAAGTTAAAGCACCTGAAGAAACAACTTCTAGGTTTAGCTTGCACAACTCATCACACAGGGTGGTGACTCTTGCATCCATGCTCATACAATTGCACTGGGCCTTTCTGCTCAAAGCATCTGCCACAACATTGGCTTTGCCAGGGTGGTAATGCACCTCCAAATCATAGTCCTTGATTAGCTCTAACCATCTCCTCTGCCTCATGTTAAGGTCTGCCTGAGTGAAAATGTATTTGAGACTCTTATGATCAGTGTAAATGTTATAGTGAGCTCCCATCAAGTAATGTCTCCATATCTTGAGAGCATGAACCATGGCTGCTAACTCTAGATCATGGGTAGGGTAGTTCTGCTCATGGGGTCTGAGTGCTCGGGAGGCATAAGCAATTACTCTGTTATCTTGCATTAAGACACATCCCAAACCAGTACCGGAAGCATCGCAATAAACTTCAAAGGGCTTGGTGTTGTCAGGTTGAGCTAGCACTGGGGCTGTCGTCAAATGCTGCCTTAACGCATGAAAGGCATCCTCACACTTTTGACTCCAATTAAACTTGACTCCCTTCTTCAACAGTTCAGTCATTGGCTTGGCAATTCTAGAGAAATCCGGAATGAATCGTCGATAATACACTGCCAATCCCAGAAAACTCCGAATCTGTCTTACTGTGGTAGGAGGTTTCCAATCCATCACTTCTTGCACCTTCTCAGGATCAACTGATATCCCATCCTGAGAAATTGTGTGACCCAAGAATTTAATTTCCCTCAGCCAGAATTCACACTTAGACAACTTAGCATAAAGACGATGATCGCGCAGTCGCTGAAGCACGATGTGTAGATGCTCAGTATGCTCGTCTTCATTCTTGGAATAGACCAGGATATCATCAATGAAAACCACTACAAATTTGTCCAGCTCTGGCATGAATACTGAGTTCATCAGGTACATGAAATAAGCCTGGGCATTGGTCAGTCCAAAAGACATCACCAAAAATTCATAGAGCCCATATCTGGTAGAGAAAGCAGTCTTTGGAATATCACTGTCATGGATCTTGATCTGATGGTAGCCCGAGCGAAGGTCTATCTTGGAGAATACCTTGGCTCCCACCAACTGATCAAACAAAACATCAATGCGGGGTAGTGGGTATTTGTTCTTGATGGTCACCGCATTGAGAGGGCGGTAGTCAACACACATCCTCAGGCTTTCATCCTTCTTCTTTACAAACAAGGCTGGGCATCCCCATGGTGAAGTACTGGGGCGAATGAACCCCTTGTCCAACAACTCTTGTAGTTGCTTTTTCAGTTCTGCCAATTCCGCGGGAGGCATCCTATAGGGTCTCTTGGATATAGGAGCAGTCCCAGGCTGCAATTCAATCGCGAACTCTATATTTCTATCAGGTGACATCCCTGGCAATTCATCTGGAAAAACATCAGGGTAGTCACAGACTACGGGAATCTTCTCAACAGGTGACTCTATCATAACGAAAGCACAAGAACGGGTACAGCCTTGGTCGGGCAAATATAGTGTGGTTTCACCACAAGTCGGTGAGTGCACCTCAATGGCCCTAGCTGCAATATCAATAACTGCCCGATGCCTTGTTAACTAGTCAGTTCCCAATATGATATCCACGCTATCCAAACCCAATATGAGGAGGGTGGTTTTAATAATTAGACTACCAAACTTTATGGGCACATGCGTGCTGATTTGATTGGTGGCAATCCTGCCTCCGGGTGTAGAAATTGTGATACCCCATTAGTGTGGTGAAAAGGTAGCTGACACTTGGCGCTAAATTTGGCACTGATAAAACTATGCGATGCACCAGAATCAAAAAGAATAATAGCAGGGTAATTCAAATCCGTAAAGATACTAGTCAAGACGGTTGCTCCCTCTGGAATATCAACCATGGTGGTGAAGTTCAGCTTGCCCTGCCTCACTTGCACTTTTTGCCTCTTGCCTTGGTTCTGGTTAGCATTCTGCCCCTGCCTCTACTGGTTTCTGGGGCAATTCTTGGCATAATGTCCGGTGTTACCACAAGTGAAACACCTGTTGTCATTGGCCTAACGAGGTTGCTGCTGCTATTGATTGTTCCTCTGAGCTGGAAACTGGGTGCGGTTGGGTGACTGCTGCTGCTGTGGTCGGATCACCCAATGCCCTTGCTGCTGTTGAGGTCCTCTATTCTGAGTGTCAAACACAATCCTGAAGCGCTGTGGCTGAGCTGAAGGTCCTGCCACAGGGGTCTTCCTCTTCTTCTCTGCCTGGCGAGCTGTGATACAGTCCTCCTGAGAAATGGCCATGTTGACTAACTCATTATAGCTGTTGGCCCTGACGGTGTTGAGACGGTCACGGAGCTTAGTGCTAAGCCCCCTCCTGAACCTGTCTCTCTTCTTCTCGTCCGTGTCTGCATGGTACCCAGCATATTGGCACAGGTCATTAAAGGCCTGAGCATACTGCAACACTGTCCGGTTCCCTTGCGTGAGTGCCAGAAACTCGTTGAGCTTTCGGTCCATAATGCCTGCTGGTATAAGGTGTCCCCTGAAAGCAGCCTTGAACTCTCTCCATTCCACCTCTCGGTCATCTGGCTGCATAGCAAGAAAATGGTCCCACCATGTCCCTGCGGGTCCGCGAAGCTGCTGGGTGGCGAACCTGACCTTAGTAACCTCTGAGCAAACTCCATGGAGTAGCGGGAATTTGGATTCCACTACTCTCAACCATACATCCACATCAAGTGGGTCCTCTACCCTAGTGAACAATGGTGGCTGGGTACTGAGGAACTCCTGGTAGGTGGCTGCTGCGGGGTGGCGCTGATGATCACCACCACCATAGTACTAAGGTGGCGGCTGACGCTGAGCTAGCTGCCTCAAGATCTCATTCTGCTGGGCCATTAGCTCCTGCAGCGTAGGGGGCGGTGGAGGAACGTGCTCATTTTGACCACGACGCGCTCTCCCGCCATCTGAAAAATCATATATATTTTTAATACACATCTTTGAGATTCAAGGTTCAAGCGCGATGAAAGAGCCAAAAGGCGAAACGGATAGATTCTTGCATATTCATAAGAGATTTCACATGGCATAGTTTTCCTTTTTAAATTTAAAACTGACATCATTTGTCAACCATGCTTCCAAAAGAGTTTATCATGATTACATCAATAGCCCAAAAGACTCAACTCTATCTAGCCTAGTACCCTAGGGGTGCAAAAGCTAAGCTAGCTTCGAGGAGTTCTACCATCACCGACTTCTAGCTCTACCCCTGATACCTAGTGAGCAAACGAGGCAACACTCGACTCTAGGGAAGGTGGTCTCCCTGAGCCAGCAGTGTCCAAGCTGGAGGCAGACTCCTCTCCTCCCTCGATGTCGACATCCTCGTTGGCCCCCATATCCTAGATCTCCTGGTGATGCATATCCAGGTGCTCGTTAGCCTCGGCAAGCTGCTGCTGGGTGTTAATAAGCTGATCCTCGAGAACCTCGATGGTGTTCTCCCTGGTTCCCACTAGCTCCTCAAGCTCGTGAATCTCATCTGACAACTGCTCCACTTGTAAGTCTTTTTCCACCATCTCAGTGGACAAGTCAACCACTAGCTCCTCTCTGTTATCCAGGGTGATCTTAGTTGCCTCCAACAATGCCATCAAATGAGACATTGCCTCACCATGCATCACTTGCAGATGGTACAGGGCATTCATGCACCGTACTGTCAAGTGAGCAGTCTGACCTAGGTAGATAGCCCATATGTCCTTGGCATGCTCCACTCGGTCCTTCCACATTGGGTCGTCCTCCTTCTCAGCGGGGAACAAGCCAATGGGGTGGGTGGATAGCTCCAAGTGGTGGAATTCGCAGAAAGTGGTCAACCCGTGCAGAGCAATCGCCTCGATCGTATCCTCAGCCCGGTACCCAAAAGACTCAGAGTCCAGCGAACGCCAGCCTGGCTGTAGGGGATGAGGCTCCAGGGTCATCCTCACCCTACAGCGGGGCACTCGGTGCTTCTCGAACTGCTGCACCGCGTACTGGGGAGGTGTCATGTAACCAACTCCCTGAAGTACCTCCCACAAAATACAGGGAAAGCCCTCTCGTGCAAGCCCGTCAGTGTGTGACAGTGCATTCCCTTCGTCCGAGGATCCGTGGGAAGTCATCTGTGTACGGTTAAACGTAAGTAAAAGAAAAAGAATTATAAAAAGAAAAAGGAATCACAACTCAGCCTCTTTCTAACTACAATAATGGTACTGGGGTACTTAGTTGGTCATCATTTTGTATTAAAGTCCTTACCCAATTATCTATTAGTTTAATTAAAATGCATGCATGCTCGTCCTGAACGACCTCACATCAACGTAAAGGGAATAGGGAAGAACTCCCATCCCTTATAGTAGCCTGTAGGGCTTACTTACTTAGCCACCTAACTACCCCTCTATCATCCTAAGGCTTCCGTCCTAGGTCTTATCCTGATCGTCCTACGATCTATCCAACATTTGTTTCTATCAAGTTTTACTTTGAAAAAGGATGGTATTTATAGTTTATTGATTCCTCTGTGGCGGTACAAGCTCCAATACCAGCTATGGCAGAACTGCCCGAATTATTCCAACTTAAGTGCCTAAATCCGGCCTTGGAGGCTGGACCACACTTAAATGGGAATAACCCGTCAATCCCTCGGATCTAGTCCGACGAGGCCACTGACATGATCAAGTACCACAGTCACACTCGATGGTGAGTCACAGAGCAAATACAATAAAGCATAAAAACCATACATTAAGGAGTATTAAATTATTACATTATCATCGGAGTTTTTGCAAAAGCAGTCATCATTATTCGAAGTGCAGCGGAATGAAACTAACGATAAATTAACAGAGAGATGGGGAAGCCTGTCCCATCACTCCTCATGCTCCTCCTCAGCCGCGGCGGGGTCCCACTCGACAGTCCAACCCGGTGGCAAGATAGACGGCCAAGTCACTCCAGCAACCATGTCCTCCAGAGAACCTGTAAAATTATGCCACAAGCAAGGCTGAGTATACTAATACTCAGCTAGACTTACCCGGTGTGAGGAGTCTACTCCTCTACCTCTAGACATGCAGCTGTTTGGCTGTGGGGTTTGGTTGCCAAAAGCACTAGCTGAGTTTATAAATCAAGTTTTAGCTTTGTCAAGTTTAAGTGTGACTCTCTTAAGGATAAATGTGTACTATCTACTCATACATTGTATCGAACATATTTAGCAATCAACATCTTGTGTCAACTCATCACATTTCCACTTGTTACTCAATGCAGTATAATGGATCAAGCAGTCCCATTAGCTGCGAGAAGCAGACGATTCGAATCGAGTTTTTATCCTTGCAAGGTAAACCTAAACAGACGACATGTAGGGGCACTCCGTCCCCACACATATCAACTGTCCCCATCGATTCCCCGTCAGCAGATCAGGGCTCACCGCCTTGGCGTACAATGCCTCACTGACCCCGACTGCCGTCGTGTAGTGACCGCACTTGTACCCACCATAACCAGAATGGGAGACCACGTCTCAGGTCGCGTGAGGGGTAAAGTCCACTGCCAGGTTCAATCAGGTACTAGGCTTACCGATTTACCATATTTCTCGGCATGTGCTTAGTACGTTGAAACGCTTGACACAGGTATCCGCACGTTAATCCTTATTCCAATTTTCCATCTTGTAGACAACCAATACCCATGGATCGTTGTCCACAGACCAGCATCATTATGATAGGAAGGTGGATACAACCAATTTTCCTGACCTCGCGCGAGTGCTAGAAAAATCACTCGACTTCTACCGAGATCCTAATTAATAAAGCAGCTACTCGACCTAGCATACTAGTATCCATCTCAAAAGGAATCCTGAGTTCATGTAGCTAAGGTTTCAGTCAACTCGTACACTTAAGTGCACAGTACAAACCTACAATCATTAAGTGCAGTAAAATAGCATGTATAACGGTTATGCATAAAACTGGGGCTTGCCTTCCAAAGCTGGGGTAGGCAGATCCTTTGGTGCAGGCTCTGGTGCTGGATCCGGGGCTACCTCCTGAGCAACACCTTGCTCCGGCACGAGGACGTACTCTCCGTCAGCGAGGTTGCAATCTATCGAATGCAATGAATAGGAATATGCATGTCATGATTATGCATGATTCAACAACATTATGCTAAAGGAAGAAGAACTAAGTTCGTTAGCAACTTAGGGTTTCTTGGTCCTAGTGGCTTTTAGTGGTTTATGCCTATCACTCGAGGTTTAGGTGTTGTGGAGAATAAGCATAGTGGATTTATATTTTTCCCTTACATATTACAGTGGGCAAATTAAAAAGGGTTTTGCTAGTTGGGTTAGGGTGACACAAGTTTCCATTATCAATTTCCCCTTTTTCATTTCTAATTATGAATCCTAGTGTGGGCTTGAACTACAACAGTGGCTTAACTTGCTCCAACAATTCCATAAAAATTACAGTGGGTTGCCATTGGTTACTACAGTTTGTTCTATGAATTTGAGGTTCATCATAAAAAGGGTATGCCTTGGACAAAAATAACAAAAGTTGGGCAAAAGGGGTCACTTTACACTACAACTCTTAACTAGGGGTGGGTTCTGTCTTAAGGGTCATTTTTGTTGGTATCTAACAGTAATCACAAGTTTCTGTGCCAAAAATCACAGAAGGTTAATTGGTGGTTATTTAGTTGTGATTTTCTAAAGTTTTATGCCAAAAAGGTGCTTATAACTAACTTGTTATTTGAAAAATATCAAACACCAGATTTCATATTTTTCCTATGTTCATAATAACAACCCATTAGTTATCCCAAGGTTTGGGGTGTTTTCTCCTTGGGGTTATTTTTCTAGGGTTTTTCTAAGTTTTCCTTGTTTTCTTAAATTAAAAGGTATCCCAATTATTTTATACTAAACTAGGGTCTAATAAATTTTTCTAGTGAACTATACTGCATAAATAGACTAACAAAAATATGGGTGCTCCCTGGTTCTTTATTTAAACCTCCATTAATATTTTCTCTAACTTTAGGCTAAAAAGGATTAAAAGGGTAAACTCTACCCTAACTGGGTGTACAGAGGGGTTTATCATTTTTAAGCAGGTTAGTAAGTGGTCAAGTACTTCTCTAAATTTTCTTAACCTCAGTTAAATAGTGTAACTATTTTTCCTTGTTTCTTTTAGCTTTTGGCCAGTTAATCATTTAATTCAAAACTCTAAAGTTTTCTGTAACACTGAGGGGTTTTATATTTTTCTTAAGTAGTTTACATTATTTAAGATCTGGCAAAATTGGTTTGACTCAATTTGGGTGAACAAAACAGAAGATATGAATTGTTTAAGCTCTGTTTGAATTTAAATCATATTTTTAAAAAGGTTTCCTGGAAAAACCACTTTGCACCGAAGTCCTCGGGCTCTTTCCAAACTAACTCTCTCAGTTATACCCCTGCGCTACTATTCCTCTGAGTCACTGACAATGCGCAAAACCCCCTAACCTTTTCCTCTTCTCCCCCGCGGTCCCTCCCTAAGTTTAAACAGTACCCGTGAAAAAGAAAAGGGCGGCGCGGCTTACCGGCGGTGAGAGAGGTCCGGCGAGGGGCGGGGTTGGCTCCGGGAGGTCCTGGCGGTCACAATGGTGTACGGCTCGACGGCGGGGGTGGCCGGAATCGTCCGGTCCACGCGCGCAGGCGGGTGCTCTCGTCGGCGGCGGTTGTTCTGGCCAAACCACGGCAATCTAGTTCAATCCAATGGCATGGTGAGCTTCACGGGGTGACGTAGAGGCTATGTGCACAAGGAATCGAAGAATGGAGCAGAGGATTACCCGGTCTACGCTCACCAGCGATCGGGTGGAGTCCGGCGACCGTGGACTGGCTTCTCCGGCGAAGCAAACTCCGATTCCTTGCTCGGGGAGCTTCACCGAGGTGTGCACAGTCTTCTCTGAGGGTTGAACAGGGTCGGGAAGGGTTCTGTTGGCCGGTTTACGGTGGCGAGGGATCGGGTGGCCGCGGGCACGCCGTGCACGGGCAAACGCCGGTGGTTTTGGGCTCTGGTGAGGTCGAGCGAGTGCGGAGGGGTACGGTCGAAGTTCCTGGGTGCTTTATAGGCGCGGGCGCGGGCCATGGCGCCGGCTGGGCTTTGGCGCGACGCGGGGCACGTGGGGCACGCGTCGGGCGTGCTCTGGCGAGCCCAGAGCTCGTCGAACACGTGGTCGTTGCTTTCTGCCCTTGTTCTTGCGCCTGCTGAGCAGCCAAACGTGCGAATCTTGCCATATGGCTTGTGTAAGATTTCTTCCCTGCGCCTAGGGCTACCTAGTTCATGCGAGTTCCAAGGGAAGATCGGGTCTGGTTTAGAAGATATGGTGGCGCCAAGTCTTATCTATCTTCACTGTTCAACCCGAGACAAAACAGGTGCCAACTCGTGTCAAACCGTCTTGGCTTGGGTTCAAACTCTTCTAGGGGGTTCCTTAGATAATTTGGCTCCTTTTTGCTATTTAGACCCTGGGGTTTTGGTGCCATTAGCTAGGTGAACACCCCTGATCTCTAATTTAGGGCTGATTTTGGACTTAGAAGGAATGGGGGGGATTCCATAGTGTTTTCCACTTGGGGATGATTTAGGGGTCTTTTTGCAATGTTTCCTCTCCATATTTGTTGATTAATATGTTACTTAACTTTTGCCAAAGGTTGGGTCATGATTGCACATTTGCTTAATCTCTCCCCCCTTCAACCATGGTTTTAGGAGATAGGGGTTCAAGAGAGGTCTAGGGTTTATTTTTCTCTTGCCCAGGGTGATAGTTACATAATGCTTGAGTAATGCTTTTGATCATTAACATTCTTGGTTAATACATGGTTCTTTTAGGGTTTTAGGGCTCCCTCTCCTCCACTTAACCACATGGAATAACAGGTCATGGGTGCAAGTAGGGAGTCAGGGCCTTGGTAACACTTGGGGTGTTACAGTACACCCTCGCTCGCTCTCAGCCCCGCCCAAGCGCAAGATCACTAGAGTTTGCTCTGCGCACGGCGTGCCAGCGGCTGCCCGAGCCCTAACAACCATGAACCGACCACTCTGGCCCACCTCCACCCCATCCAATCCCTCGGCTAGCCTCCCCGGAGCTCAGTGAAGCTCCCCGAGCCCTCAGACCGAGCACCACATCTCCGGAGGTGCCGGATTGACATTGCCGGACATCATCCGACCGCCGTCGCACGTAGACCGAGCTGCACGGTGAGCCACTCTTCGATTCCTTGTGCCTACAACACCTTTGACCTCTAGTGAAGCTCCCCGAGTGATTTGATTGAGCTCTACCGCCGTGAGCAGGCCGAAGCACGCATCGCCGACGAGCCCGACCACATGCACACGTGGCCAGCCCTACTCTGGCCACCACCGCCGGCCAGGAGCTCCTGGACCTCAACCAACCTTCCACGGGAACTCTCCTACCGCCGGTAAGCCGCGCCACCGCTTTTCATCCCTGTGGCTACTGTTCCGGCGAGGAGGGAGCTCGGGTTAAGAAAGGGAAAAAGCCAGGGGGTTATTAGCAATGTCAGTGACTGGTGAATAGTTTCCTAGGGGCACGGATGTAAGGATTCGGTTAAGGAAAACCCCAGAGACCTCGGTGCAAAGGCTTTTTCCTTTAAACTTTAAGATTTACTCTTTTTAAATAAGCAGAGGACTAGAAAAATTCATACACTGAGTTTTATTGAACCAAAATTAGTCAATCCAATTTTGCTAGGACCTAGAATTGTGAACTACCCAGCAAAAATGATAAACACCATGGTTTTAGCAAAGCTTTTTAGAGTTTGGATTTAAACAAGTATACTGCCCAAACCTTAATAAACAGAGGAAAAATAGAAAGACTTTTAGACTAGGGCTAAGAAAAATTGGAGGGATATTTATCTAGCAACTACACTGTTTAAAAATATTAAACTCCCCAGTATACTAGATTAAGGAAAGATTATCCATTAAAACTTGTATTGGCCCAAACCTTAAGAAAATAAAAAGGGAATTTAAAATGAGGACCAAAGGGCAACCATATTTTTCCTATCTTATTTGGGTGATGTAGTTCATAAGAAAATTTTGTTGAACCCTCATTTAGTACAAAGGAAATGCACCACCATTTATTTATAAAACAGTGAGAACTTAGAAAAATCCTAGAAAAATAACCCTAAGAAGGAACCACCCCAACCTTAGGAATAACTACTATTATGCTAGTATGAATCTAGGAAAAATACAAGTTTTGTTGTTTGATATTTTTCAAATAGCAAGTTAGTTATAAGTGCCTTTTTGGCATTAAACTTTAGAAAATCACAACTAAATAACCATTGAATCACCTTCTATGATTTTTGGCACAGAAGCATGTTATTACCCACAGATGCCAACAAAAATAACTTTTAGTTCAGAACCCCCACCTCTACCCTCAAATTTTCCTAGAGCTTATCCTAATTATTCTTAACCTCACATTTATAGGATAGGCTACAGTAACCAATGTTAAGTCACTGTAATTTTTACAAAATTTTTGGAAAAGTATAAATCACTATAGTAGTTCAAACCCACCTTAAAGGCATAAATAGAAAATAAAAAGGGGAATTAGTGGAAGGAAATAATGTTACACACACACCTACAACCAGACCTCCCTAAGTGCCCACTAAAACTTTGGGGGATGACCAAAATCTTAATTCCACTCAAAACCTAGACCAAGTAAGTATAAGACACTAAGAGCATCGTACGATAAAGAAACCCTAGTTTACCCACTGCCTTAATATTGCTTCACCATACATCGTGTTTACTAAATTTGCATATCATTAACATACATGTATATTATTCATTGCATTCGATAGATTGTAACCTCTCTGACGGAGAGTACGTACTCATTCCGGAGCAAGGAGTTGCTCAGGAGGGAGTCCAGGAGCCAGCACCAGAGCATGCCACTGAGGATCTCCCTGTCCCAACTTTTGAAGGAAAGCCCTGATTTTATGCATAACCGTTATATATGCTATTTTATTGCACTTAATGATTGTAGGTTTGTACTGGGCACTTAAGTGTAGGAGTTGTCTGATACCCTAGCTGCATGAACTCAGGATTCCTTTGAGATGGATACTAGTGTGCTAGGTCGAGTAGCTCCTTTACTAATTAGGGACCTCGGTAGAAGTCGAGTGATTTTTCTAGCACTCGCGCGAGGTTAGGAATTGTTCGTATCATTTTTATATCAGAATGATGATGGTCTGTGGACAACGATCCATGGGGATGCATTGTCTATGAGATGGAAACTGAAATAAGGATTAAGGTGTGGTACCGTGTGTCAAGCGTTTGAACGTACTAAACACGTGCCGAGAAAT
Organism: Zea luxurians; assembly: GCA_029449295.1. NCBI lineage: Eukaryota > Viridiplantae > Streptophyta > Magnoliopsida > Poales > Poaceae > Zea > Zea luxurians. The sequence goes on from JAOPSE010000056.1 coordinate 7,506,653, forward strand.
ATGGTAAATCGGCAAACCTAGTACCTGAGTGAACCTACCCGCGGATTGACCTCCTCAGGCGACCTGAGACGTGGTCTCCCTTTCTGGTTATGGTGGGTACAAGTGCGGTCACTGCACGACGGCATTCAGGGTCAGTGAGGCATTGTACGCCAAGGCGGTGAGCCTCTTTCTGTTGCCAGGGAATCGATGTGGACGGTTGATGTGTATGGGGACGGAGTGCCTCGCTATGACGTGTGTTTAGGTTTACCTTGCAAGGTTAAAACTCGATTTGAATCGTCTACTTCTCGTAGCTAATGAGACTGCTTGATCCATGCTGCTACATTGAGTAATAAGTGGAATGAGGTGACCTTCAAAGGATGTTGATTGCAATAATGTTTGATACCATGTATGAATAGCTAGGTACTCATCTAGTCTAAAGGATTACACTAAAACTTGAAAAGCTAAAATTTGTTTTTATACTCAGCTAGTGCTTTTGGCAAATCAAACCCCACAGCCAAACAACTGCATGGTCTAGAGGTAGAGGAGTAGGCTCCTCACACCGAGTAAGTCTAGCTGAGTATTAGTATACTCAGCCTTGCTTGTGGCACAATTTTTACAGGTACTCTAGAGGATATAGTTGCTGGAGTGACTTGGCCGTCCACCCTGCCACCGGGCTGGACAGTCGAGTGGGACCCTGCCTCAGCAGGAGAGGAGCATGAGGAGTGATGGGCCAGGCTTCCCCATCCTCCCTTTATTTCATCGTTAGTTAATTTCCGCTGCATCAAGAAACAATGGTTACTACTTTTGAAACTCCGATGATGATGTAATAATATTAAGTACTTCTTTAATTCATGGTTTTATGCTTTATTGTATTTTCTCTGTGCCTCACCTTCGAGTGAGTATGTGGTACTTGATCCTATTAGTGGTTTATCGGACTAGATCCGAGGAACTGACAGTTTATTCCAATTTATGTGCGGCCTTGCCTCTAAGGCCGGACTTGGGTACTTAAGTTGGAATAATTCGGTTGGTTCCGCCACACCGTGAGGAAGAGTCGACTTGGGTGTGTAGCGCTGTCGCCTCGTGGTGTTCACCATTGTCGCGATCTTGTGGTCAAATCGGAGAGCTCGGCCTGCTTTCAAGTACTCGGTAGCAACCTCTCCGTGCTGGACTGGCGACCTGGTGCGCGGGGAGTCTTCACTGCCGAGGGACCATCGTCGCGACTTCATCGCTCACGTGGCCGGAGGCGTCTCCTCCCCTGACCCGCGGTAATCAGCCTCTTTCTATGTTCGTTTGGTCCGTAGGATCGTTTAGCACCGAGTCGTGTGGGCAATCGTATGTCAGGGATCGGGAAGTCGTGTCGCCGGCGTGCGCACCGCCGTATGCCGGATGTCAACCCCGTGCCTTATACCTATGGAGCGTGTGGGCAGAGCCCTATGTCGAGCCGCAGCTGGTAGGTACACCTCCATCATGTTCGCTTTGCGCTTCTCTAGGCATAGCACAGGGGAATTTGGCTAGGAGACCTAGATTGCGCATGCACGGGGTGCGCCGGTGGGTCTCCGCCGTGTTTCCCTAGGCGGCGCCGCCGTGATTCGGCAAGAGTTGTGGGAAGAGCATGGGCCGTTGATGCGGAGATGTACGGCTAAGATTAGATAGGGATGTGAGAGATTTGCCGCCGTGGGATCGCTGGCAGATGGTGGTGATCAGATGCACGCGTACCCGTTTACGCTGTTAAATCCGCACTGTAGATCTCAGATCAGGCGAACGGCATTTAACTCAGTATTCATTAAATCATGACCATTGATTTTGATCGGGCGGTCACCAGTCGACGTCCCTTTACACGCACTAGGACCTAATCGGGACCCTAGATCTGAGAACGGACGGCCAAGATCCCGCGATACCCCTTCGCCCTGCGCTTTTCTTATAGAGCCCTTGATCTTCATAGTAATCAACCCACAGTCCTCTCTAGTAGGAATCTGAGTCTAGGGATTTTTGTAAATCAGCCCCTACACTATTCGGTATTCGATGCGCAGTCCAGTGACTAAGGAAATCGAGAAAAACATTATGGAAATTGATTTATAGTACAAAAATAATTATAGGAACTTGTATAATTCATAGAAAATTTATACTAGCTCCTTTTTAATCCATTCTAGTTCCTATAATTTTGTATTAATATTGTTTAATACTTAGTGTCTCTGTTCTGACATAAAACAATGATAAAATTGATTTCCTAATTAATCCTATGCCAGACACATAGAACCTTCGGAAATTCATAACCCCTTCGTTTTAATTCCGATTTGACTCGTTCAAGTTGCATTAGTCTCGTACAAGTATTTACTACACAGTAACAACATTTATTATGCCATGTCTCATTCTTTTCTAATTAGATCTTTATTTAATTTATGTTGGTTAGTCTTGTTAATTTGCTTATCATTATAATCTACTAAGATATGATCTATGGTCAATTTATAACTTAGATTAAAGTTGAGATAATTATTTATAGAATAACCTCTTATATGATTTATATTAACCAATTTATAATATAGTTTTACACTTTAATCACATAAATCCTCTATAAAATCTTAACCGTAACTCTGACTTTAGTGGTTCTTGTTCCCACGATCTCGTAGCTTCGCGTAGATCATTACTATTTAGTTTGTACTTATGTTTGGTGTGATGTTAATTTTGTCTATGCCATGTTTGTTTGTATTGCTATGACTAGCAGTGAGGTCACGAGGATCTGAAGATCATCCTAGTACCTGGATTCTCAAGTGCCAGGCAAGTTGTGCCCTTGATCCATTTTGTTACCCAATAATATTCTTTATTATCATTATTATTGCATAGGATTAATTTTGATGGGACCCAATAGGTCACCCTAGTCTGATTACCTTTTTACCTTGTTTACCCTTGAATCACTTGGGTAGTTTTTGCTATTGCTTCATATGGTTTTGGGTTAATATTTCATTATATCCATGTTTCAATTATTCTGTTATTTTAATATGTTCATGTCAAGATCATTAATGTTAATTGGAACATGGAGCTTAACTTGAGAAACACATGCCACCACAAGGGTGGAATGGGACACCCTTGGCTGACTAATTAGGAAAGCTAGTGGAAGACTACCTTACCTGAAAGGGGCAAGGGCAGTAGGGGAGTTGCATGCAAGGAGGTTCTCGGGTTGATTTTGCTGCGACGACAGTCAGATCGGGGATTCTTGCAAGTGCTCTTCCCATAAACTATAGCGGGTTTTCGGAAGCTAGTGGAACTTTGTAAAGGCCTCGTAGTGGATCCCTAGCCATTCACCTTGGTAGTGTCTAAGGGCCTTGCAAACCCTGGCAACATGGGATACACGACTTGTGGGTACAGGGTATAACCTCTGCAGAGTGTAAAACTGGTATACTAGCCGAGCTCACGGTCATGAGCAGCTCAGGACTCTCGCATGATTAATTTATGGAACTTAAATTCAATTTGTCATATGCATTGCATGGGATTATTTATTAATTTTGTTCTATTATTTTTATTATGGATTGGTATTCACTTACATTTAGTAATTGCTAATAAAATTTGACCAACTTATTAAAAGCAATGCTCAGCTGCAACCTTTATTTTGTTGATCAGCTTTACACATCACATGAACTCCCACCTTTGGTGAGTTCATGCAGACTGGTTTCCCCACAACTTGTTGAGCTATGATCATGTGTGAGCTCACCCTTGCTGTCTCACACCCCCCATAGGAGAAGAACAGGTGGTTCAAGAGGAGCCACACAATGAGGAGTTCGATTCGATCTAGGTGGCGTCTCCCAGTTGACTTTATGGCACCAAGGATGGACTTTAGTTCGATCTATATTTATCTTTTAATTTGTAAGGCTTCCACTATGTAATAAATACTCTGATTATATTCTGACATTTATCTCTATACACTCTGTTATTATATATGTTGTCTTCTTTGGCGCATGTATGAGATGCACCCGACTTTGTCCCTTAAATCAGGGTGTGACAGAGTGTAACACCCCTGGTGTTACTGCCACTAAAACTTGAGCATAACATCATGAGCATTAGCATATCATGTGATTGTTACACTTAGAATGCATTCACTAGGCAAAAATTTCAAACAAGTTGTATTGATGTGACTGGTCATGGGTGAAACCCTAAGGTAGGGTACTTAACCCTAAACTGGGCTTAGAAGTGTTAATAAAGCCCAAGTGAGAGAAAACTTCAAAACTCATGAGAAATAATCATAAGATATCCCACTTAATGAACTCAAGTAGCATTCAAACCCTAGAAGTACCAAAAACGCTAAATAGACCCCTGGAAAACCCAGGACTGAAACCATAGGGGGTTATATGTAAATTTTGCACACTTTTGGACCTAAGTGCAAAAACCAAGGAATTAGGGTACCCTAAAGCATATGGTTCACACATGTGAGGATTTCAAAGTCAAAAGATGTGAACTGGGCTTATTTGCAAAAAGCCACTCAACACCCCTCATGTGGCTAAGTCTGAAATTCAGTGCACAAGGCTGACTTTGGAGCTCTGTAGATCTAAAAGTACAAAGATTCTGCTTAGGGTCAACACATCAAAATTCTAGAGCTATTATAGAAGTACAACTTTGCTTGAGGGGTTAAGCATTGTTGTTATACAAAGTTGGGAGAAAACTAAGCTCAAAGTTGTGCTGTCAGTCAGTCCTATGTCTGGATTTTCAGTAACAGTGAAGTTGGATGAACATAGAGCTCGATTTTGAGTATGATCCTGTAACTATTTGATGGTGGACATTATAACAAAGTTAAAGCCTGTTTGTTAGGCTACAACTTTGATGCAGAGAGTTGGTTTGGTCACTACATAAAATTTGGAGCAAATCGACCCCAAACATGCTCTGTCAAACCGACTGAAGGAGCTGCGCGATGGTACAGTAACCAGATCAGATCGCTAGCTCAGTGAACTTGCCGCCAGCGACCCCCACGCGTGGATTCACGCCGCCGCGGTGATTCGTGCTCAGCGCGGTTGGATAACGCTGTGGGCGTAAGAAATATCACCAAGTGGATGAACTCCGCCCACTATTCAATTTGGCCGCCGTGTCCGCTTAGCCCCGGCCGCTTCGTTTCTACCCTCGCTAGAGTTAGACACCTCGCAGCCTTGCACCACGTGCCTCGGCACTTTAACCACACCATCGTGACTCACGTTAGCCCATCCGGTAATCGCCGGTGTGCTTGCCAAGGTAATTGCCACCAATCGCGTGCGCCAGTGCCCCTCCTCCTCTCCGGTCGTCGCGCATCTCCTTCAAATTCACTAGCCACCGCTCAGGGGACCTATAAATTGAGCACGCCATGAGCTCCGTAGGGTAATTACCCATCCAAAGCACCAGCACTTGCCTCCAATTGTTCACAAGAGACCACGAATTGTTCATTTCCCCCAAATCGGGTTTCAGCCACCGTGAAAAGGTCCTCGCCGTGGCTAGCTTGATTCAGGTCCAATCTTGTCCTTTGCTCTCTTGTTTCAGCACTCTTACATGCCACTGATGCTCCTCGACCCATTCAATTAAGCTAGACTGCGCTAGATCGCCGGGAACACCCATGCTCATCCATTGTTTGCACTGCCTCCATGGACAGAGTGATTTAAAGCTCGAACTATGAAATTGATCGAGGGGAAACGCTCGTTAGGTGTTGAATTAGGTCTCAGCCAAGTTAGGGCACCGGCCATTGCTTATCTTGGCCGGTACAGGTTCGCTAGAGTTCAGTTCGTCGCCGCTCGCCATCGAGGACCTCGAATTGTGAAGAGTTAGAACGTTTAGGGCTTCGGTGTAAACGTCAGTGACTGAAGCAACAGTGTCACGGACTCTTTCGGGTTGTTTAAAAAGCCTGGGTCTTCGGTGCAAAACCACAGCGCGGGCGCGTTCAGCCTAGGCTGGACCGCCTCGGGCCAGATTCAGCCCAACACTATTCCTAGTTTTCTTTTTCTTTTTCTGCCTAGATTAAAGAATTTCTAGGAAATTATAGAAAAATGCTAAAAATGCAAGACCAATTTTACTAGGTTCTTAATTTTCTATAGTATTTAATAAAAATAGTAGTATGATTTTTAGTCCAAATAGGGAATTATGGAGTATTTAAAATTGCCAAAACCCATACTCTTCGAATTTTAGAAATTGATCAATAACTCCAAAAATCACTAGACTTTGTAGATAAGCTTTAAATATTATTTAGAAGCCTTGGGTAAAGTTTGGTATGATTTCGACAATGTTTGGTGCCTAAACCCCAAAACCTAATCTTCTTGTGATACCTGCCCTATGAACTACACTTCTGACTCCAAAAACCCTAGCTTCCTGGAGTCCCGTGAAGGAAAATTGTATTCAAGACCTAAGATAATATATTTTTATTATCTTTGCATTTCATAAGCATTACATGAGCATTCATGTTTATATATGTGGTATATAGAAAACGAAGAAGAAGTAGAAGTTGAAGAAGCAAGAGCTACTCCACCACCACGTGAAGAACCACTGGCCGGGAACTGCTTTTACTTTGACATCTGTGGAGTAGAGCCCGACTCACCTATAACACAAGGCAAGCCCCGGTGCATTTGCCACCTCCTTGCTATTTTAAAATCTTTCTCACTTGCTTGATGCATTAGGTGATAGGAGTTGTATGCTAAACAAATTGCTGCATTTCCTTCCTTGAGAATTTGATTACTTTTCCTCGAACCCATGTTTTATATAAAGGTTTTTCTTATGCTTAGCCTTGCTCTAGAAAAACAAAATATTTTGTTTTTGACAAAAAGATGATGCTTCAAGTGGGTGGGATGTTTTCAAAATAAAACTTGATGGTGGATCCATCATGGCCGTGATGGGTTCAATATCGGAAAAGATGTACCTCTGCCATGTACCAAACTTTGCGTTGAAAATAATAAAGCTGAGACCGGGCGGTTGACTTGCAGGAGAAGGGAGTCTCGGTGTAGTGTCTCCGTCTGAGTCGATTAAGGACTGTCTCGATGTAGGCTTGCTGATTGAGGTCCTTTTAACTAGTCACATGCCTCATCATGGGTAAGCTTTGCCTCGGGTAGACTAATACCAAAATAATATAACACGCAATGGGAGTGGAGATATGGCGAGAGTAGTGTGTACCCTCCGTGGCAAGAGGCTGGACGGTGGTGTATCTGTGCTCTCGGTTGGCGTGAACCTGATCTGGTCTTAAGAACCCTAGTGGCGAGTTGACATATGCAAGGGTTAAGTGCTACATATGTCGTGTGATTGGAGATCCCCAGCTGGGTATTAATCAATTCGGATCGCCGTTACTTCTCGAACATGAAGACTTGGTCACTGCCCTACACGTAGCATTCCTGTGAACAAGAAGGGTTGATAAGAAAATGGCTAGTATAGGCCAAGTGCTTGAACTAGGGTAGAAAGAACTCTAGATTCATGTAATGACTTAACTTGCTAATAAAACTGGACTTTTAAGGATCCATTATTAATTAGAATTTTTGCAAACAGAGTCTTGAATCGTGATAAGCCATACCTTGATTCCCAAAACCAGCATATCCTTGAGAGTCTTTTACTTTGACAGGTAAGACTTGCGAAAGTACACTCTATACTCAGGGTTTTTGAACCCATGTTGTTGTAGGTGAGGAAGCAGCAAATTTTTGTTGCTTTTGTTCCAAGGTGGTGCCTAAGGAAGAAAACCAAGACTGAAGCCTCGGGAGGAAGTGTCCTCCTCTGAAAACTTTTTACTGTTAATCGGGAGGGGTTTTTGCCTCCCAAGATATGTAATAATATTACTCCAGCACTCTTATATTTTTACTGGTCTGTAATAATAATACTCTTTCCATACTTTAATATAAAGTAAGTTGCTGTAACTGCTTCCGCATACTCGTTCCCTCCGATGTGTTGTAATATCTGCGTGACGTGTGAAACGCTCTTGGGCAAGGTAAAGAATTCAGATACCGAACTTGTCGAGTGATTTGTGCACCTACAGGGTTGTCCGAAGTCCGATGGACAAGGACAACTGTAGGTGGGACTAATGACTTAGGAGGTTCCATCATAGCTAGTAGCGGAGCGAAGCCCATCTCTGCAGATGTTATGAGGCATTTTCAAAAAAAAATTCAAAGACTTATCTAAGAAAATTTATTTCCTTCTTATCTAACTACCTTCTAAAGTAATTATATTAAGACAAGATAGTAGAGTGCAATGTATGGAAGGTTGTGAATCAACTAAGGTTGATTCTGTAATTATGCATGCATCATGATAAAAACTATACTAATAAAGTTTTCCCCCTTATGGAGATATGCCGCTGCATACGAGAAAGACCGCGTGCAAGTCCACTGGACCGATTGGTGTACCTCGGCACCAGCTGGCTCCAAGGCATGAGGATAGCAGCAGCGGCAGCAATGACCCCATTGGAGATCTAGAAGCCCAGGTGGAGCAGCTTCGAACGGAGCTACGTCACAGGAACAGTGTGTGGGTTGAGGATGGTCAGCATATAAATGAATTAAGAACTGACATCCGACATCTGCAAGATGAGCTTGCCGAATGGAATTTGGCACTCGATTGGGCCGTCAACTCACGTTCCATTGCTTGGGACCGGGAAGCCAAAGCTCAAGCCCGTGTGGAGGAGCTTAGCATGGACGTTGATAATTTGCAGGTGTACTTCAATACATTACATGAGGAAGTTCATGAATTGTATTCGCGTCTGCACCTCGACGTACCTGCCGACCCTATCGGAGTGGGAGCCGGACCTTCTAGAACAGCAGGTGAAGCACTTGGTGGGGAACTGGATCTTTTCAAGCCCCCTCCTTCAATGAACCTGGCTGATGAATGGTCCCTTACACCCGACAACGAAGCTACTAAGGATGATAAATAGTAGCAGTAGTATAGTTTAGAAATAATGATAATGTAAAATAGGTAATGAAGTCATGTTGTACAATAAGTTTGTAACATTACATCTTAAGTAATGTAAAATGATGGTATGTATCAGCATGTGATATTTTCCAAATATTTCTTTGCTTCAGGTGCCATCTCAAACTCGTGCACATGACGGCATGGTAACGTCCCGTGGTCAAGAAGATACACCCAATCTACCACCAGTACCACCCACACTGGCCGAGGCTATCACTGCCTTGGTCACCGCGACCGCTGACAGCACCCGCTTCCTACGTGAAATGGCGGGACAACAACTTCAATAACAAGGCGGGAGGGCTTATCCGCAGGGACCCCGTGAAACTTCGTACTTGGATTTCTCAGAAACCCGTCCCCCACTATTCATCAAAGCCGAAGATCCCCTCGAAGCGGACGAATGGGTTCGGTTCATTGAGCAGAAATTTGGACTCATCCGATGCACGGAGACCAAGAAGCCGTTGTTTGCGGCTCAGCAGTTAAGAGGCCTTGCCAGCACCTGGTGGGGAAATTATGTGGCCACTCAGCCTGCCGGATATCAAGTCACATGGAACGAATTTAAATTGGCATTTCGTGAGCACTACATTCTAGAAGGAGTGCTCCATATGAAGCAAGAAGAATTCATGAAACTCAAACAAGGAGGAGATACTGTTATGCAGTATCTCAACAAATTCAATCATTTGTCCCAGTACGCAATTGACCAGGTCAATACTAACCTGAAGAAGAGGAATTGTTTTATGAGAGGCCTTAATTACCTGCTACAACGGAAGATGGCCGCTTGCCTTGACCTCTCCTATAGCAGGGTTGTCAGCACAGCGCTGGCATTTGAAGCTAAGTATGCAGGCCCAGGCCAATCAAAGGGAAATGGAGGTGACAGGTCCAACCAGGGGCCTAAAAAGCAACAAAGGTTGGTGATCCGACCTTTCAATCAAAACCGTTCTTCACCTCGTCCACCCTCCTACCCCTTCAAACAGCCTGTATTCATCCGCCCTACCACTGCCCCCACCTCAACAACTCAGCCAAGTGCCCCTGGTGCTCGTTTCCCCACACTCCCGAGTTCATCAACTAGCTGCTTCAATTGTGGGAAGTCTGGACATTTTATCAAAGACTGCCCATATCCTAGGCGGAACAACTCCAATAATTAGCAGAACCTAGGGGGTTCAAGCCAAGGCAAGGGAAACATGTCAAATAATGCAGCGGGCAAGAATATGAAGAAAACTGGGCGAATCTATTATACACAAGTGGCCACTACACCGGAGGGAGAGCCAGTTATGATGGGTACGTTTCTCGTGGCTAATCACCCTGCAGTCATACTCTTTGATTCTGGTGCTTCACATACATTCATAAGCAAGAAGTTTGTGGAGAAATATTGCATTCCTTGCATTGAATCAAGGGAAGGGTTTATTATTCATTCGCTTGGGGGACAAATATTCACTAAAGAAGTGGCTTTCCATGTGCCTGTAACATTGGCTGAACGGGACTTTCCCACAAATATGATTGTTCTGAAAGGCAAAGATATAGATGTAATTCTGGGCATTAATTGGTTAGCCCAGCATAAAGCTATCCTCAACACTGATCTGAGAACCATCAGGTTGAGCTATGGCCAGGAAGAGGTTCTATTGTCCATCAATGTAGTTATTTCAGCTAAACCATTTGGCAGAGCTTATGAAGCCATTATACCAGAAATTCAAGATATTCCAGTAGTATGTGAATTCCCGGATGTCTTTCCGGAAGATCAACCTGGATTGCCTCCAGAGCGAGATGTAGAATTTGTGATTGAGTTGAAGCTCGGTACGGCTCCTGTTTCTAGAAGGTCGTACTGAATGCCTCCAAATGAGTTGGCAGAACTCAAGACTTAATTACAAGATCTACTAGAAAAGGGATTCATCCGACCTAACTCATCACCTTGGGGTTGTCCAGCGATCTTCGTCAAGAAGAAGGATCAAACACTTCGGATGTACGTGGACTACAGACCCCTTAATGAGGTCACCATCAACAATAAGTACCCTCTTCCCCAGATTGATGTCTTATTTGATCAGCTTACCGGAGCTTAGGTATTTTTCAAGATTGACCTCAGGACGGGTTATCATCAGATCTGTATCCATCCTGAAGATATACCCAAGACCGCATTCACTACGCGGTATGGATTATTCGAATATCTGGTTATGTCTTTTGGATTAACAAATGCTCCTGCCCACTTCACATATCTTACGAACTCGGTATTCATGCCCGAGTTGGACAAATTTGTAGTGGTTTTCATTGATGATATCTTGATATATTCCAAGAATGAAGAGGAGCATGCTCGGCATTTGCGGATCGTATTAACGGGCTTAAGGGAGCATCAATTATATGCTATATTCAATAAATGCACATTTTGGCTGGAGGAAATTCAATTTTTGGGACACATATTGTCTGCCAAGGGGATTGCTGTTGATCCCAGTAAGGTCAAGGATATTCTAGAGTGGAAACCACCAACCACTGTACATCAAGTCCGAAGTTTCCTTGGACTGGCTGGTTATTACCGCCGATTTATTCCAGATTTTTCCAAGCTTGTGAAGCCAATCACAAGCTTATTGAAGAATGATACAAAATTTAACTAGTCTACAAGATGCAATGAAGCCTTCGAGCAGTTGAAGGTGTTATTGACCACTGCTCCGGTATTAGCTCAACCGGACATTGAAAAGCCTTTTGATGTGTATTGTGACGCATCAGGTAGTGGTTTAGGTTGTGTCTTGATGCAAGAAGGCCGAGTTATAGCGTATGCCTTAAGACAGTTGCGCCGGCATGAGGAACATTATCCAACTCATGACCTGGAATTAGCTGTTGTGGTTCATGCCCTAAAAATATGGCGTCATTATCTGCTGGGAAATATATGTCATATTTATACAGATCATAAAAGTTTGAAGTACATTTTTACTCAGTCAGAGCTAAATATGAGGCAGAGGAGATGGCTTGAGCTTATTAAGGACTATGAATTGGAAATTCACTATCACCCAAGCAAGGCCAATGTAGTGGCAGATGCACTAAGTCGCAAGGCTTCGTGTCATTGTCTTACGATGGAGACTTCTGACATTACATTATGCCAAGAAATGGAGAAGTTGAACCTGGGAATGATTCAACATGGAACCTTTAATCACTTGAAGCTTGAGTCGGTTCTTCTGCAAAGGATAATTGATGCACAAAGAAGCGATAATGGTATGAAACATATTCATGAGAAAATAGAAGTCGGTAAGGCAAACTGTTTCAGAAAAGATGATCACGGCGTTGTATGGTTTAACAACCACATAGTTGTGCCCCAAGAATGATGAAGTCCGCCAGCAAATTTTAGATGAAGCACATCTTAGTCGCTATTCCATTCATCCCGGAAGCACTAAGATGTATCATGATCTAAAGCAGCATTATTGGTGGACGAAGATGAAGATTGAAATTGCACGCTATATGGCGAGATGCGACACTTGCAGACGTGTCAAGGCCATACATATGAAAACTGCTGGCCCATTGCAATCTTTACCTATCCCAACATGGAAATGGGAGGATACTAGTATGGACTTCATTGTGGGGTTACCCAGGACAGCAAAAGGGTACGATTCCATCTAGGTTATCATTGATCGACTTACAAAGATCGCCCACTTTCTTCCAGTCAAGGTAAAGTATACAGTGGCCACATATGCAGAACTGTATATTGCTCGTGTTCTCAGTTTGCACGGTGTTCCGAAGACAATAGTGTCGGACCGTGGACCTCAATTTGTATCCAAATTCTAGGAAGAACTTCACAAATCCTTGGGTACTAAGTTGCTCCACAGTTCGGCCTATCATCCTCAAACTAGTGGACAGACTGAGAGAGTAAATCAGATACTTGAAGACATGTTACGAGCATGTGTTCTAGAGTTTCCACAGAAATGGGATGATTGCTTACCATTAGCGGAGTTCTTATACAACAACAGCTATCAAGAGAGCATCAAAATGGCACCTTTTGAAGCTTTGTATGGGCGACGATGTCGTACTCCGTTAAACTGGTGTGAACCAGGAGAAAGATGGTTTTTTAGGCCTGATATGGTAAAAGAAATAGAAGAGAAGGTTCAACGAATAATACATAATTTGAAAGAAGCCCAAGCTCGCCAAAAGAGTTATGCCGACAAACGACGCCAACCCTTGTACTTTCAAGCTGAAGATTATGTCCACCTGAAAGTCTCACCAATGAAGGGGGTATCTCATTTCTGGGTAAAAGGAAAACTTGCACCCCATTACATTGGTCATTTTCCTATACTTGAAAGATGTGGACCAGTACCATACCGACTCCTACTACCCGAAACTTTGTCTGCAGTACACAATGTGTTCCATGTATCCCAATTGAAGAAGTGTCTTCGGGTTCCACATCGAACCATTGAAGTAATGGATGTTGCCTTAGAAACGGACTTGACATATTCAGAACATCCTATTCGAGTCTTGGACCAAAAGGACAGGGTTACCCGAAGAAGAACACTCATGTCTTATAAGATACAATGGAACCAACACACGGAAGATGAAGCTACTTGGGAAACTCAAGACTTTTTAGAAAAGAATTTCCCAGGCTTTTTAGCTTCATGTAAATTTTGAGATATATATACAATTGTTATAATAAAGGAGTAGACCCCATACAACCCCTGCCTTGTACCAAAAATGAGGAAATAAAGATATGACGTGTTTCCTTTTCCATTACTTGCCCTAGGACTTTTAATCTCGGGACGAGATTCTTTTATGGGGGGGAAGGATGTAACACCCCTGGTGTTAATGCCACTAAACCTTGAGCATAACATCATGAGCATTAGCATATCATGTGATTGTTACACTTAGAATGCATTCACAAGGCAAAAATTTCAAACAAGTTGTATTGATGTGACTAGTCATGGGTGAAACCCTAGGGTAGGGTACTTATCCCTAAACTGGGCTTAGAAGTGTTAATAAAGCCCAAGTGAGAGAAAACTTCAAAACTCATGAGAAATAATCATAATATATCCCACTTAATGAACTCAAGTAGCATTCAAACCCTAGAAGTACCAAAACCCTAAATAGACCCCTGGAAAACCCTGGACTGAACCATAGAGGGTTATATGTAAATTTTGCACACTTTTGAACCTAAGTGCAAAATCAAAGGAATTAGGGTACCCTAAAGCATATGGTTCAAACATGTGAGGATTTCCAAGTCAAAAGATGTGAAATGGGCTTATTTGCAAAAAGCCACTCAACACCCCTCATGTGGCTAAGCCTGAAATTCAGTGCACAAGGCTGACTTTGGAGCTCTGTAGATCGAAAAGTACAAAGATTTTGCCTAGGGTCAACACATCAAAAGTCTAGAGCTATTATAGAAGTACAACTTTGCTTAAGGGGTTAAGCATTGTTGTTATTCAAAGTTGGGAGAAAACTAAGCTCAAAGTTGTGCTGTCATTCAGTCCTATGTTTGGATTTTCAGTAACAGTGAAGTTGGATGAACTTAGAGCTTGATTTTGAGTAAGATCCTGTAAATATTTGATGGTGGACATTATAACAAAGTTAAAACTGGTTTGTTAGGCTACAACTTTGATGCAGAGAGTTGGTCCTGTCACTACATAAAATCTGGAGCAAATCGACCCCAAACATGCTTTGTCACACCGACTGAAGGAGCTGCGTGATCGTACAGTAACCAGATCAGATCGCCAGCTCAGTGAACTTGCCGCCGGCGACCCCGCGTGTGGATTCACGCCGCCGCGGTGATTCGTGCCCAGAGCGGTTGGATAACGCTCTGGGCGTAAGAAATATCACCAAGTGGATGAACTTCGGCCACTGTTCACTCTAGCCGCCGTGTCCGCTTAGCCCCGGCCACTTCGGGTCTACCCTCGCCGGAGTTAGACACCTCACAGCCTTGTGCCACGTGCCTCGGCACTTTAACCACACCGCCGTGACTCACGTTAGCCCATCAGGTAATCGCCGGTGAGCTTGCCACGGTAATTGCCACCAATCGCGTGCGCTAGTGCCCTCCTCCTCTCCGGCCGCCGCGCGTCTCCTTCAAATTCACTGGCCACCGCTCAGGGGACCTATAAATTGAGCACTCCATGAGTTCCGTACGGTAATTACCCATTCAAAGCACTAGCACTTGCCTCCAATTGTTCACTAGAGACCACGAATTGCTCATTTCCCGCAAATCGGTTTTCCGCCACCGTGAAAAGGTCCTCGCCAAGGCTAGCTCGATTCAGGTCCAATCTTGTCCTCTACTCTCTTGCTTCAGCACTCTTACATGCCACTGATGCTCCTGGACCCATTCAATTAAGCTAGACTACCCTAGATCGCCGGGAACACCCATGCTCATCCGTTGTTTACACTGCCTCCGTGGACAGAGTGATTTAGAGCTCAAACTATGAAATTGATCGAGGGGAAACGCTCGTTAGGTGTTGAATTAGGTCTCAGCCAAGTTAGGGCACCGGCCATTGCTTATCTTGGCCGGTACAGGTTCGCCGGAGTTCGGTTTGTTGTTGCTCGCCATTGAGGACCTCGAGTTGTGAAGAGTTAGAACGTGGAGGGCTTCGGTGTAAATGTCAGTGACTGAAGCAATAGTGTAGTGGACTCTTTTGGGTTGTTTAAAAAGCCAGGGTCTTCGGTGCATAACCACCGCGCAGGCGCGCGCGCGGGCGCATTCTGCCTAGGCTGGGCCGACTCGGGCCAGATTCAGCCCAACACTATTCATAAAGTTTGGTATGATTTGGACAATGTTTGGTTCCTAAACCCCAAAACTAATCTTCTAGTGATACCTGCCCTATGAACTACACTTTTGACTCCAAATTAAAACCCTAGTTTCCTGGAGTCCCGTGAAGGAAAATTTTATTCAAGACCTAAGATAATATATTTTTATTATCTTTGCATTTTCATAAGCATTACATGAGCATTCATGATTATATATGCGATATATACAAAACGAAGAAGAAGTAGAAGTTGAAGAAGCAAGAGCTACTCCACCACCACCTGAAGAACCACCGGCCGGGAACTGCTTTTACATTGACATCTGTGGAGCAGAGCTCGACTCACCTATAACACAAGGCAAGCCCCGGTGCATTTGCCACCTCCTTGCTATTTTAAAATCTTTCTCACTTGCTTGATGCATTAGGTGATAGTAGTTGTATGCTAAACAAATTGCTACATTTCCTTCCTTGAGAATTTGATTACTTTTCCTTGAACCCCTGTTTTATAAAAAGATTTTTCTTATGCTTAGCCTTGCTCTAGAAAAACAAAATGCTTTGTTTTGACAAAAAGATGATGCTTCAAGTGGGTGGGATGTTTTCAAAATAAAACTTGATGGTGGATCCATCTTGGCCGTGATGGGTTCAACATCGGAAAAGATGTACCTCTGCCAGGTACCAAACTTTGGGTTGAAAATAATAAAGCTGAGACCGGGCGATTGACTTGCACGAGAAGGGAGTCTCGATGTAGTGTCTCCGTCTGAGTCGCTTAAGGACCGTCTCGATGTAGGCTTGCTGATCGAGGACCTTTTAACTGGTCACATGCCTCATCATGGGTAAGCTTTGCCTTGGGCAGACTAATACCAGAATATGATAACATGCAATGGGAGTGGAGAGATGGCGAGAGTAGCGTGTACCCTCTGTGACAAGAGGCTGGACGGTGGTGTATCTGTGCTCTCAGTTGGCGTGAACCTGATCTGGTCTTAAGAACCCCGGTGGCGAGTTGACATATGCAAGGGTTAAGTGCTACGTATGTCGTGTGATTGGAGATCCCTAGCTTGGTATAATCGATTGGGATAGTCGTTACTTCTTAGACATGAAGACTTGGTCACTGCCCTACACGTAGCATTCTAGTGAACAAGAAGGGTTGATAAGAAAATAGCTAGTATAGTCCAAGTGCTTGAACTAGGTTAGAAAGAACTCTAGATTCAGGTAATGACTTAACTTGCTAATAAAACTGTACTTTTAAGGATCCATTATTAGTAAGCAGTTTGGCAAACAGAGTCTTGAATCGTGATAAGCCATACCTTGATTCCAAAAAGCTAGCATATCCTTGAGAGTCTTTTACTTTGACGGGTAAGACTTGCGAAAGTACACTCCATACTCAGGGTTTTCGAACCCATGTTGTTGTAGGTGAGGAAGCAGCAATTTTTTGTTGCTTTTGTTCCAAGGTGGTGCCTAAGGAAGAAAATCAAGACTGAAGCCTCGAGAGGAAGTGTCCTCCTCTGAAAACTTTTTACTGTTAATCAGGAGGGGTTTTTGCCTCCAAAGATATGTAATAATATTACTCCAGCATTCTTATATTTTTACTGGTCTATAATAATAATACTCTTTCCATACATTAATATAAAGTAAGTTGCTGTAACTACTTCCGCATACTCGTTCCTCCGATGTGTTGTAATATTTGCGTGACGGGTGAAACGCTCTTGGGCAAGGTAAAGAATTCAGATACCAAACTTGTCGAGTGATCAGGTGCACCTGCAGGATTGTCCGAAGTCCGATGGACAAGGACAACTGTAGGTGGGCCTAATCACTTGGGAGGTTCCGTCACACCGAGCCCGCGAATCGAAGGCAGCTGGGAGGACTCTGTTTGCAGGAGAGAACGCGGCGGCTAACAGCCACATGGAGACCGCGGTGGCTTTTGTTTCTAGGGAGGGGAAGGGTCTAACACGGCGGACCCATTCGTCAGTCAACGACTAGGTGAGCGTGTAGTGGAATCCGGCGACTGGCTGCCCGTGGGCCCCACCTTCCACGGAGGGAGGTCCGACCATAAGCGGAGTTTAGGCGCACGCGCGTTAATGGGCCAAGGTGAAGGGGTTTGTGCCCAGGTAGCTCTTGCCCTTTTCTTTTGTTTTATATTTTTTCTGTTTTCTTTTCTATTTGTTTGCTTTTTAGTATTCAAATTCACATAAAAGCAATCAAACTCTGAATTTTATGTTCAGATGCTACAATATGAATTCACAGTACTTATTTTTATATATTTATATTAATTATTTTATTCCTTTGTGTTAGGCCAAGGTCCAAAATGTGCTATGCACACATTCATTTCACTTTAGAAAAGAAAATATTACTTAAAAAAATGAATATCCAATACCTTAATCTTTATCAAGGAACATTTTGCTTAATATGTTTTAAGGACTGCAAAACAATTAATGTAACACCACAGGTGTTTATATTCCGCTCGACAACGAGTACGAATTTAAGCACGTAATCAGTGGATAAAATGGATATTAAATTGTAAACATCTTCGTCTATCGCGATTTCAATATCGCATCTGTTCCGTCTGTCGCGAGTGCGACATCGTTTTTATTTACATCTATTCGGGCTCGTCCTAAATTTTCGTGCTGTTCGAGACATATTTGTTTCGAAAGTTGGTACGTCCGACGATTATCTTAAAATTCGTCGCTCGCGCGAATACAAATTCGGAAGCCCAACCCACTCGGATGAATTTATCTCGGGCAGATTAATTTGAACTTGACGACTAAGCTTTCAGTGTAAAATAATTTAGTCCCCTTTTTGTTATCCGTGACACCACATCTACGGATTTTTAATTGAAATGTCCTCTAGTCGAGTGTTTGAGTAGCGAACGGAAACCATCTGAAGTCAACTGAATCAAATACAGATTAAAATACCGAAGCCGAAATCCATTTAATTCGGTCTATTTACATCCTATCCGAAACAAACCAGACCACTATAATTAGTACTGATAGCAAGTAATTGGTAAATGATTTAGTTCGCGAAATCATTAGAACGAAATGTGTAGCCATATAGCATGTCAACCCAGTATACATCATTAAAAATTGTGATCCAAAATATCTACGATTTTCTTTAAAAAAAGAGAAAGCAGGAAACGGAATAAACATCAAACATGGGAAAAATATCTTTCATGGCCACCGCTTACCCCAAATCTCTATCCTCCTACCGTTCATATCTTTAGCATCAGGTATAATATGATTTTATTCCCTAGAGAACTCCTATTACTTTCCCATTCTAATCTTTATCCTAGTGCGCATCATTTTTCTAGACTCACGTCATCTCCTTCGCCCACGCATCTCCTGCTCGAAGCTGCGCATTCCATCTCCCTCAGAGCACACGTCTTCTTCTCAGCATCCACCAGAGCTCGGCTCTTCTCATCTCCTATCCGTTGTTCTGTGGTGCTTGGAGCCACCGTTGCCCACCTCCCAGTAGCTCCACCACTTGGGCTGATAGCCGTCAGCGTCTTCATGCTCGACCCCGTCAAGCCGACGAACGCCTCTGCAATCTCCCAGTTCGCCGCGCCCATGGCCGAGCTTGGGCCACGCCCTTCCTGCTCCTCCAGTTCGCCGCGCCCTGCGTTTGCCATGACCGCACACACTTCCGGCCTTCTGTTTGCCGCGGCAGCCGAACTTCCCTGCTCCCCAGCCGTGCTCCCAGCTAGCTGTGAACTCCCTGGTGGCGCGTCGTTCTCCCTGGCTCGCCGCGCCCGAGCTCCTCTAGTTGCGCAACCTTCTGTCGGTTTCCTGCTCCCGGTTCTGGAGCTTCCATGGCGCCGTGGCTTCCTATCTCCCATTCCATCTGTTCCTTGCGCCCAAGTTCTATTTTCCCTGGCCGAGCTCGTTCCCATGGCCGCGATGCTTTCTATGCGCGTGCCTGCTTCCTATGCCATGCGCTGCAAACAGGCTCCCTGGTTCTCGGCCAGCTCGTCCATGGCCGAGTGCCCGGCGTTTCTCCCTGGTGCTCGCCCAAGTCGCCGTCGCAGCTCCAGCTCAGCTCTGTCCATACTCCAGCTCGCCCCCTCTGTTTGTTCTCGCTACTGGGTCGGGTCTGCTTGGCCACCGTGCCCGTGCTGAGTTCTCGGCACCGGAATTCTTCGGACCTCTCTCCTCCCTGTTGGTCGAAGCCGTAGGAATTCTTTGTTGCGCCCAGTCGAGTTTGCCCAGGTCACAAGCATCTATGTCCTAGCCCCGCCGTGCGCAGATGTGGTTCTGTCGTCAAGCCACCGTCTCGACCGTGCTGTGCAGGCCGTTGTGTTGCCTCTGTCGGTCTACTCGTCATGGCGTAGTCGTGGAACTTCCTCGGCGCCGCGCGCGTCAGATCGTTGGGTTACGTCCTGCTCGGCTCTCATGCCATTGATTTTGGCTCCAGTGCGGGCTTTTCTTTGGTGCTCGTTGGCCTCGCTGTCGTTGTCATGACCGCGAGTCCTATTGTCTCCCTGCGCCGATCTCTGCCAGTGCCGAGCCATGCCACGGGTACCCTTGCCATGGAACTCTTCGTCACCATGCTCGACAAGCTCTAGTCACGCGCGTGAATATTCTTCGCTTGGACATAATTCTCATCGCGTCATCAATTCCGTCGGTTAGCGTTGTTCGTCATCGCATCGCGTGTGCAACTCTATATACGACACCATCCTGTGTCGTCGTTCCGCTCGTCATCAAGAAAACCCAAGCGTCAGGTGAAGACGGAGCTAGCAGCGTGATGTTCACCAAGTGCGCGACAGAAAGCTCGAGCCAGGATTTATCAGCATTCGTACGAGTATTGGGTCGTGTTTGATGCTGGTGAGCCGATTTATAATTTTTGTAAGTTTATTTGGTGATTGGATTAACTAGAACTATTAGTCGTAATAATCCTCGTATTTAGCACAAGCGCATTGTGGTAGTATTAAAAATAAGTAAAGTACGATGGGTTTAGTAATGCGAAAGGTAGATTAATTTAGGTGATATCTGGGCGAAGTAACGACGTAACAGATACATTTAGTGTTTTATACAACTACCTGATGAATTTTGTCGTTGTCAATTGCATTAAATAAATAACATAAAGAAATGTTTGATTAATTGTTGATATGTAAAATATGTGAGGAGTGAAATAAAATTAAAATAGTTCTTTATGAACCATGTAGTATAATTTATAAAACAAGGAATAAGGTTAGCAATTAATCAATTAGCTGGTGAGTTGTGTAGGCTAATTGTATTTAATGTGTATAGTTGTTGTTTATAATGTTTGCGATAGGTTCGAGAAGCGTAATTATAGCCCTTAGCCATACGCTGATAACTAGTGTTTCCGAATAAAATGGTACAACCCCTCGTCGCTAGGTGTTTTATTCGCTATCGCGTAGCACTAATTAGGTTTGTATTATTTCCGTCGATATGCATTCATGTGCATAATGCATTCCATTCAGGTACGTTAATTAATCGCGTGATGCAGAAGAAGACCCAAGTCGACCCCAAGCACGGGCTAATCCACAGGATGAAGCTGATGGACGAACCTGCCTGATCAAGTGCTAGGACATGAATAATCGTCAAGTGGACGTCACCTAACAACACTAACCTAGTGTTACTAAGGCAAGCCCCGGTGCATTCGCCACCTCCTTGTGTTTTAAAATCTTTATCACCTTGTTTGATGCATTAGGTGATAGGAGTTGTGTGCTAAACCGTTGATGCATTTCCTTCCTTGAAAAATTGATTACCGTTCCTTGACACCCTTTTTGAAAAGAGTTTTTGATGCTTAGCCTTGCTTTAGTAAACAAAAATGTTTTGTTTTAAAACAAAGGTGATGCTTCAGTGGGTGGGATGTTTTCGAAAATAAAACTTATGATGGTGAACCCGTCAAAGGCCTTGATGGTTTGAACATCTGGAAAAGATGTACCTCTGCCAGGTACCAAACTTTGGGTTTGAAATGGTTAAACTAAGACCGGGTAGGTGACTTGCACGAGAAAGGAGTCTCGGTGTAGTGTCTCCGTCTGAGTCGATTAAGGACCGTCTCGATGTAGGCCTGCTAACCGAGGACCCTTTAACTGGTCACATGCCTCGTCATGGGTAAGCCTTGCCTCGGGCAGACTAAGGCCAAAATAAGATAACACGGAATAGGCGTGGAGCGGTGGCGAGAGTAGCGTGTACCCTCCGTGGCAAGAGGCTGGACGGTGGTGTATATGTGCTCTCGGTTCGCGTGAACCTGATCTGGTCTTAAGAACCCCGGTGGCGGGTTGACATATGCAAGGGTTAAGTGCTACATATGTCGTGTGATCGGAGATCCTTAGCTGAGTATAATCGATTCAGATCGCCATACCTTCGCGGTTATGAAGACTTGGTCACTGACTTACACGTAGCAATCCAGTGAAGATGAAGGGTTGACGAGAAATTGGCTAGTGCAGGTCAAGTGCTTGAAGTAGGGTAGACAGAACTCTAGATGCAGGTAATTTTACTTAACCTGACATTAAAAATGGATTTGTAAGGATCCACTCATAGTAAACTTTTCTGCAAAACAGAGTCCTTGATTCTTGATAAGCGTTTCCTTGAATCCCTCTAGCCAGCATACCCTTGAGAGTCTTTTCTTTAGTCGGGTAAGTCTTGCTGAGTAATTCCGTACTCAGGGTTTTTTCCCTGTTGTTTTTCAGGTTCTCACCTTGTGCTGCTGTGATGGTGTTAAGTGCCAGTGGGCTCGGCCTTCTTATAAGTCTAAGTAACCCTTCTATACTTCTTATTGAGGATGGTCACTTGAGCTAGCATATATTTCAAACTTATACTTTTGTAATCACTCTAATAAAATAATGTAAAATTTTTGTAACTTGTAAATTTTGGTAATAAGATTTCCGCTTCCAAAATTTTGGTGTGTGTGATTTGTATTACTTAATCCTGCGGTTCTGGTTGAAAGTGTTTTATTTGATGTCCTTGGGGCAATCGGACATATCCTGTTGAGTTATCTGGTGCACATCCATGGCCATCTGAGGTCTTTGGGACAAGGACAGGTGCATGTGGGCCCAATAACTTGGAGGTTCTGCCACAGCTGGTATCGGAGCCGGATTAAGTATATACGGTCACATACATATTTTCAAAACAAAATTTTTGGTTTTGAAAATCCTATTTTCGACTAAAAACATTGTTTGGCTTTGAAAAACAGTTTTGAAAAACTATAATGCTAGCGACATCCTCTGTTAAGCCCTAAGTTAAGGACTATTAGGTGGCTTATGTAAAAACCATAACCCATAACCGTGTGGGTATTGCATACATGTGTATTGTTATTTTAAGGCCATTCAGTTTTGAATGGATTGACGCTCAAGGTAAGGTGAGATGTGAGAGCATGACCGAACAACCGTCGGTCTAGGGAAGTGCTTAATTGTGGCGCTTGATTATATGCATGTTACACATATGTATATATGAAAGCTGCGATGTGGAGTATTTACTTTTCTGGGATTCAGTACCCCATGGATGTGTATGGGTATACAGACATGCGAATACTGAGAAGTGTAATGTACTTGTAACGACGCACCTACGCTCAGGTAAGAAGGTGAGTTACCATAATGAGTTGCCCTATGGTTAAAGTGTGGCAACGACGCCTATGCGTGGCTCGGCGCTTAATGAAGAGCTGGCCTCCATATAGGAATATATGGAGTATAAACTATGATAAACTGTCATGAGTGAATTGCATCATTGGGAATTGGGCTGTGATGAAATTTTCTGCAGGTACACTAACCTCGAAAACGTATGTGTAGCTGACGACTAGCAAAATACCGTCAGAATCGTACGCATGCCACCGAGATAGAACGCTATCGCCACATTATGTTGGCAAAATTCGTGAGGACGTATAGGACGAGCATGCATCTTGATTGTTGCATTATGTTTGTCACCTATACACCCAAGATGCTTCTCTCATCCTTATTCCAGTAACCATTGATTGTAGATAATATGGTGTAATGCTGAATTATGAACTTCGATGAAATAGGTGTCCTCCATTCGTTAGGTGACCTCTTAGGGTGCTTTATGTGTGCTCTTGTATTGATGTGCCGATAGAGGGTTAGTAGTTTGTTTGCTTAAACCGAAAACTAGGCCATGTTCTTAGTTAGTGAACCATGACCCAAAGTTGATTTTTCCGTTACCCCTCCTTGACCCAAACTTATACAAATAAATGCTTAGATAATTTGTTCATTGGACAAAAAGGGTACTTAAGCTTAAAATAAGAATCTCGAGTCATGTTTCCTTCTAAAACCATTCCCTTGTTCATTTGTGCAAGCTGATGTCTCTATTCCAGTTTGCCTGTTCTTGAAGATCGCAATGTTGTTTCATCAACCTAGCCTAGGAAAGACATGTTCGATCATTTTTTGAATTTGATGGCTTTGGTTTCCTCCTATCTCACAAAGGCATACCAACTTAATCTTATGATTGTTTTCCCTCTGTATCTAATCGGATACTAATCCTTGACTTAGTAATCGTGCGATGTGCATAGAGATATGCTTGGGGCTGAATTGACAGTCTCCCCTCGTACTCATTCATCAACAAGTTTAGGCTATGGCCATGCCTTGTTCCTTTTATCAGGCCATGATCTATTTGGCTCTCTACTTGTAATTATTCTTACAGGTGGAGTCTCTTTATATATTGTCACCCTTGACCAATCCAGTTGTGTGGCACGAGATTTCCTATTGGTTACGTCTGGTAATGGTGTTGTGACTAAAACTGATGGTGCCGCGACAAAATCAAGGGCCTCCAGTGGATGCATACACACGGTTGCGCTGCTCAGCATGCGCTGG
Organism: Zea luxurians; assembly: GCA_029449295.1. Lineage (NCBI taxonomy): Eukaryota > Viridiplantae > Streptophyta > Magnoliopsida > Poales > Poaceae > Zea > Zea luxurians. The sequence goes on from JAOPSE010000056.1 coordinate 7,530,965, forward strand.
TATCACGGTTAGCAGTCATAATCCATTATGAGACTATATCGATATGTTATCTCTTGCACAAATTGTTCTTACCACGTGAGATCCTTTATTGGTGCTAGTTCGGTAATGGTGTCACGATTAAGGACTTATGGTGCCGCAGCGAAACTGAGAGCCCCTTGTGAATGTACACGCAAGGTTATGCTGCTTGGCGCATGCTGGTATCGAGGTCTCTAATCATGATCCATTGTAGAACTACACTGATGTGTGATCTTTCGTGGACCTTCCCTTGAAACGATTTTGGTGTTGTTTGTCAAGTGATCAAGCAATGCCCATCATCACTGTTATCAAAAGGGCATACCACTTTCATGTGTGGTCATATTTCTTTTGATCTTGGTAGTGACTACTCATACAAGTTCCCTTTACGTCCTTTATGTAAAGGTGAAGCCTTGGAGCTTTTTAGTGTCGAGAGACAACTGATTAGCTCTTAAAATGGAGATTGGCTTTTCCTGCTGCTGAAATGCAGGAGTTTGTTCATTCACTCTCTTATTTAATTCATGTATTACCGAACCAAGTTAGTTCATCTCGCATGAAGAAACGGATGAACAACCTGACCAAATAGATTTCTACCCAAATGCACGATCAACTGTTAACTAGAGCGAACTCTCAACCATTGGCTTACCGATGGTACTGAGAGGACTTGCTCAATGTTAAAAGTAGTTCAATAAGTTAGTTTTACTAACTTGTAACTACCCAATGAACAAAGGTTGAGTTTAGAGATTGTTTCATCGAGTTGTCTAAACTCACTTCTGTACAACCCCTCTTAAGGAAGTGTTTACAAGAATCAAAATTAAATCAGCCAATAACCACCTAATTATCGCTCTAGTCATGCCTTGATCTCCTCACGTGTGCTTTTCCAGCATGTGTGATTATGTCGAGCCATGCCTAGTGCTTGATAAAATGGATTGGTTGCAAAGTCCGTATCTACAGATCCATCCACTGGTGATTCTCTTGAATCTATACCATCTTTCGTGGACTTGAATTCTCGGGTTAGCCACATGTTAACCGCGATAGTATTCGACGTCCACACCTGTCTCCTGTGCTATCAATTTCCTGTGACCACTTGTTGGTAAACCTCCTTCGATGTGTTTTACCCAAGATGGTGCATCTGATTCTGTTTGGGCAAGATCGCGTATTTGCCACTCGCTCAACAAACTCAGATAGTACAGTGTCATCAGAAAAGGCAAACTGCACACAAGGAACCTTATGCGTTCTCATGGCAGACAGTGTCTCTATCGGTGGACATTTCTAAATTAGCCTAAGGCGATACATGTTATGTCCACTAGAGAAACCACATCCTAAGACACTCGCCTTCACTCCGGACTGTCTTAGGGTTATTGCTGATATGGGTATGGTTTACATGCTTCTCTACCCTTAAAAGTCTTTCGCTCCGAATCTCGGGACGAGATTTTTTTAAGGGGGAAGGGCTGTAACACCCCAGGTGTTTATATTCCGCTCGACAACGAGTACAAATTTAAGCACGTAATCAGTGGATAAAACGGATATTAGTAAACATCTTCGTCTATCGCGATTTCAATATCGCATCTGTTCCGTCTGTCGCGAGTGCGACATCGTTTTTATTTTCATCTATTCGGGCTCGTCCTAAATTTTTGTGCTGTTCGAGACATATTTGTTTCAAAAGTTGGTACGTCCGACGATTATCTTAAAATTCGTCACTCGCGCGAATATGAATTCGGAAGCCCAACCCACTCGGATGAATTTATCTCGGGCAGATTAATTTGAACTTGACGACTAAGCTTTCAGTGTAAAATAATTTAGTCCCCTTTTTGTTATCCGTGACATCACGTCTACGGATTTTTAATTGAAATGTCCTCTAGTCGAGTGTTCGAGTAGCGAACGGAAATCGTCTGAAGTCAACTGAATCAAATGCAGATTAAAATACTGTCGGGGACCATAATTAGGGGTACCCTCAAGGCTCCTAATTCTCAGCTGGTAACCCCCATCAACATAAAGCTGCAAAGGCCTGATGGGTGCGAATAAGTCAGGGATCAGTCCATTCGAGGGACCCGATCACGCCTCGCCCGAGCCTAGCCTCGGACAAGGTTAGCCGACCCCGGAGGATCTCCGCCTTGCCCGAGGCCCCCCTCCAGCGGCGAACATATTTCCGGCTCGCCCGAGGCCCTGTCTTCGCCAAGAAGCAACCCTGACCAAGTCGCCGCACCGACCGACCAAATCGCAGGAGCATTTAATGCAAAGGTGGCCTGACACCTTTATCCTGACGCGCGCCCCTCAGCCGACAGAGCCGAAGTGACCGCCGTCACTTCGCCGCTCCACTGACCGGTCTGACAGAAAGACAGCGCCGCCTGCGTCGCTCTGACTACGGTGCCACTTGACAGAGTGAGGCTGACAGGCGGTCAGGCCCGGCCGCACGCACCATAGGAAGCTCCGCTCCGCCCGACCCAGGGCTCGGACTCGGGCTAAGCCCCGGAAGACGGCGAACTCCGCTCCGCCCGACCCAGGGCTCGGACTCGGGCCAAGCCCCGGAAGACGGTGAACTCCGCTCCGCCCGACCCAGGGCTCGGACTCGGGCTAAGCCCTGGAAGACGGCGAACTCCGCTCCGCCCGACTCAGGGCTCGGACTCGGGCTAAGCCCCGGAAGACGACGAACTCCGCTCCGCCCGACCCAGGGCTCGGACTCGGGCTAAGCACCGGAAGACGACGAACTCCGCTCCGCCCGACCCAGGGCTCAGACTCGGGCTAAGCCTCGGAAGACGACGAACTCCGCTCCGCCCGACCCAGGGCTCGGACTCGGGCTAAGCCCCGGAAGACGGCGAACTCCACTCCGCCCGACCTAGGGCTCGGACTCGGGCTAAGCCCCTGAAGACGGCGAACTCCGCTCCGCCCGACCCAGGGCACGGACTTGGGCTCAGCCCCAGAAGACGACGAACTCCGCCTCGCCCAACCTAGGGGCTCGGACTCGACCTCAGCCACGGAAGACGGACTCGACCCCGACCTCGGAGCAGCCTCCACATCGCCCCAACCTAGGGCGTAGGCCGGCCACGTCAACAGGAGGTGCCATCATCACCCTACTCCAAGCTGACTCAGGTTACGGGGAACAAGACCGGCATCCCATCTGGCTCGCTCCGCCAGATAGGCAATGATGGCGCTCCGCACGCTCCCTGACGATGGCGGCTCTCGGCCCCCTTACGAAAGCAAGAGGACGTCAGCAAGGACTCGACGGCCCCGACAGCGGTCCCTCCGCTAGGCTCCAGGGCTCCTCCGACGGACACGACATCACACAAACCGGGCGCCAAAATCTCTCCGGCCGCCACGATGGCGTGTACTTAGGGCGCTAGCTCTCCTCCACTAGACACGTAGCACCCTGCTACACCCCCCATTGTACACCTGGATCCTCTCCTTACGCCTATAAAAGGAAGGACCAGGGCCCTCTTAGAGAGGGTTGGCCGCACGGGGACGAGGACGAGACAGGCGCTCGCCTAAGGCCGCTCGCTCCCTCTCCCGTGTGGACGCTTGTAACCCCCTACTGCAAGCGCACCCGACCTGGGCGCGGGACGAACACGAAGGCCACGGGATTTCCACCTCTCTCTCGCACATCTCCGGCCACCTCACTTTCCCCCCTTCGCGCTCGGCCTCGCGTCGACCCATCTGGGCTGGGGCACGCGGCGACATTTCACTCGTCGGCTTAGGGACCCCCCGGTCTCGAAACGCCGACAGTTGGCGCGCCAGGTAGGGGCCTGCAGCGTGTTGACGAACAACTTCCCGTCAAGCTCCAGATGGGCAGTCTCCAGCAACCCCTCCGTCCCGGGGCGGTGCTCCATTTCGGGAGCCTTGAGTTCATGTCCCTCGACGGCAGCTACGACATGATACTCTTTCCACCGCCGGGCGATAGCGACAATGGCGGCCGACAGTCCGCCCGCCGGCAGCGGGATCGACGACGTCTTCCCCGCGTGGTGGAAGAACAACCTTCGAGCTCGCCCCGTCCTCTTCCCCACCGACGAAGGAGGAGGCGGGGCAACCAAGGCCAAGCAGGAGGCGTCGCCTCGTCGGCCGTCGAGCGAGTCGACAACGCTAGCACTCCAACGGGGGGCGCGCCGGGCATCGACCTCGCGCTTGAGACAAAGACGAGCGCTGTCTCCCCGTGACACGCCAATCCCGAGTAAACGGACGACGCCAGCACGCTCGTGAAAGGCTTGCTGAGTGTCACCCTCGTACCTGAGACGACGGTGCAGTCAGTCCCCGACGTGACTTCATCACCGCCCGTCGACCAAGAGGTACCGACCGACTCCCATCCCACGCCTTTCGGATTCAGCCTCGACCCGCCTAGTGGCTCCGCTTTGGCAGACGCTCTCACAGAGGCGAATTCGAACCCTCTGGGGTTTCGTATGCGGTCACCTTGGGACCGGCTGACGGACGTCTCGACCTACGGGCCCTCTGGGTCCGAGGAAGACGACGAGCCCAGCTTCTGTTGGGATTTCTCCGGACTTGGCAACCCTAGTGCCATGCGGGACTTCAAGACCGCATGCGACAACTGCCTTTCCGAATGTTCCGACGGTAGCCGTAGCCTCGGCGACGAGGACTGCGGCCCGAGACGCGAATGTTTCCACGTCGATCTAGGGGGTCCCTCCGAAGGCAACCATCTCGGCATGCCGGAGGACGGTGATCTCCCTAGGCCGGTGCCTCGCGTTGACATCCCACGGGAGCTAGCTGTGGTCCATGTTCTGGTGGGGGGTCACGACCCACAACTTGAGCAAATCCGCGGGGTGCAGGCCAGGCTCGACGAGGGAGCAGGAGCGCTTGAGCCAATCCACCGGGACGTCGGGCAGGCATGGGCGGGCCAACCTCCGGCCGGAGAAATGCGTCATCTACCCCAGGGCTTCCAGCACCGCATCGCCGACGATGTCAGGGTCAGGCCGCCACCCACATCCAGCGGGGTCGGCCAGAACCTGGCTGCAGCAGCGATGCTCCTCCGCGCGAAGCCGGAGCCATCAACCACCGAGGGGCGGCGAATCCAGGGAGAGCTCAAGGATCTCCTGGAAGGCGCCGCGGTCCGGCGGGCCGAGAGCTCCGCCTCCCGAAGGCAGGGGTACCCCTCGGAACATCATGCCTCGACTTCCCGATTCATGCGGGAAGCCTCGGTCTACACCGGGCGCACGCGCAACACAGCGCCTGCGGCCCCGGGTCGCCTCGGCAACGAGCACCATCACCGCGACCGTCGGGCCCACCTCGACAAGAGGGTGCGCCGAGGCTACCACCCCAGGCGTGGGGGACGCTACGACAGCGGGGAGGATCGGAGTCCCTCGCCCGAACCACCCGGTCCGCAGGCCTTCTGCCGGGCCATACGATGGGCTGCGTTCCCGACCCGGTTCCGACCCCCGACTACTATCACAAAGTACTCGGGGGAGACGAGACCGGAACTGTGGCTCGCGGACTACCGTCTGGCCTGCCAACTGGGTGGAACGGACGATGACAACCTCATCATCCGCAACCTCCCCCTGTTCCTCTCCGACACCGCTCGCGCCTGGTTGGAGCACCTACCTCCGGGGCAGATCTCCAAATGGGACGACCTAGTCCAAGCTTTCGCTGGCAATTTCCAGGGCACGTACGTGCGCCCCAGGAATTCCTGGGACCTCCGAAGCTGCCGACAGCAGCCGGGAGAGTCTCTCAGGGACTACATCCGACGATTTTCGAAGCAGCGCACCGAGCTGCCCAACATCACCGACTCGGATGTCATCGGCGCGTTCCTCGCCGGCACCACCTGCCGCGACCTGGTGAGCAAGCTGGGTCGCAAGACCCCCACCAGGGTGAGCGAGCTGATGGACAACGCCACCAAGTTCGCCTCCGGCCAGGAGGCGGTCGAGGCTATCTTCCGGAAGGACAAGCAGCCCCAGGGCCGCCCATCGGAAGATGCCCCCGAGGCGTCAACTTAGCGCGGCGCCAAGAAGAAGGGCAAGAAGAAGTCGCAAGCAAAACACGACGCCACCGACCCGGACCTTGTCGCCGCCGCCGAGTACAAGAACCATCGGAAACCCCTCGGAGGTCCCAACCTCTTCGACAAGATGCTCAAGGAGCCGTGCCCCTACCACCAGGGGCCCGTCAAGCACACCCTTGAGGAGTGCGTCATGCTTCGGCGCCACTTCCACAGGGTCGGGGCACCCGCGGAGGGTGGCAGGGCCCGCGACGACGACAAGAAGGAAGATCACCAGGCAGGAGAGTTCCCCGAGGTCCGCGACTGCTTCATGATCTATGGCGGGCAAGTGGCGAACGCCTCGGCTCGGCACCACAAGCAAGAGCGCTGGGAGGTCTGTTCGGTGAAGGTGGCGGTGCCAGTCTACCTGGACTGGTCCGACAAGCCCATCACCTTCGACCAAGCCGACCACCCCGACCATGTGCCGAGCCCGGGGAAATACCCGCTCGTCGCCGACCCTGTCATCGGTGATGTCAGGCTCACCAAGGTCCTCATGGACGGAGGCAGCAGCCTCAAAATCATCTACGCCGAGACCCTCGGGCTTCTGCGGATCGATCTGTCCTCGGTCCATGCGGGCGCTGTGCCTTTCCATGGGATCATCCCCGGGAAGCGCGTCCAGCCCCTTGGACAACTCGATCTTCCCGTCTGCTTCGGAACACCCTCCAACTTCCGAAGGGAGACCCTGACGTTCGAGGTGGTCGGGTTCTGAGGAACCTACCACGTGGTATTGGGGAGGCCATGCTACGCGAAGTTCATGGCCGTCCCCAACTACACCTACCTCAAGCTCAAGATGCCGGGCCCCAACAGGGTCATCACCGTCGGCCCCACGTACAAACACGCGTTCGAATGCGACGTGGAGTGTGTGGAGTACGCCGAGGCCCTCGCTGAGTCCGAGGCCCTCATTGCCAACCTGGAGAGCCTCTCTAAGGAGGTGCCAGACGTGAAGCGTCATGCCGGCAACTTCGAGCTGGCGGAGACGGTTAAGTCCGTCCCCCTCGACCCCAGCAGCGACGCCTCCAAGCAAGTCCAGATCGGCTCCGGGCTCGATCCCAAATAGGAAGCAGTGCTCGTCGACTTTCTCCGCGCGAACGCCAACGTCTTCGCGTGGAGTCCCTCGGACATGCCTGGCATACCGAGGCATGTCGCCGAGCACTCGCTGGACATCCGAGCCGGAGCCCGACCCTTCAAGCAGCCTCTGCGCCGATTCGACGAGGAGAAGCGCAGAGCCATAGGCGAGGAGATCCACAAGCTAATGGCGGCAGGGTTCATTAAAGAGGTATTCCATCCCGAATGGCTTGCCAACCCTGTGCTTGTGAGAAAGAAAGGGGGAAATGGTGGATGTGTGTAGACTACACTGGTCTGAACAAAGCATGTCCGAAGGTTCCCTACCATCTGCCTCGCATCGATCAAATCGTGGATTCCACTGCTGGGTGTGAAACCCTATCTTTCCTCGATGCCTACTCAGGGTATCACCAAATCAGGATGAAAGAGTCCGACCAGCTCGCGACCTCTTTCATCACACCCTTCGGCATGTACTGCTATGTCACCATGCCGTTCGGCTTGAGGAATGCGGGCACGACGTTCCAGCGGTGCATGAACCATGTGTTCGGCGAACACATTGGCCGCACGGTCGAGGCCTACGTTGATGACATCGTAGTCAAGACGAGGAAAGCCTCCGACCTCCTTTCCGACCTTGAAGTGACATTCCGATGTCTCAAGGCGAAAGGCGTCAAGCTCAATCCCGAAAAGTGTGTCTTCGGGGTGCCCCGAGGCATGCTCTTGGGGTTCATCGTCTCCGAGCGGGGCATCGAAGCCAACCCGGAGAAGATCGCAGCCATCACCAGCATGGGGCCCATCAAGGACTTGAAAGGCATACAGAGGGTCATGGGATGTCTCGCGGCTCTGAGCTGCTTCATCTCACGCCTCGGCGAAAGAGGTCTACCTCTGTACCGCCTCTTAAGGAAGGCCGAGTGCTTCACTTGGACCCCTGAGGCCGAGGAAGCCCTCGGGAACCTGAAGGCGCTCCTTACGAAGGCGCCTATCTTGGTGCCCCCAGCTGCTGGAGAAGCCCTCTTGGTCTACGTCGCCGCGACCACTCAGGTGGTTAGCGCCGCGATTGTGGTCGAGAGGCAAGAAGAGGGGCATGCATTGCCCGTTCAGAGGCCAGTCTACTTCGTCAGCGAGGTACTGTTCGAAACCAAGATCCGCTACCCACAAGTTCAGAAGCTGCTGTACGCGGTAATCCTGATGCGGCGGAAGTTGCGACACTACTTCGAGTCTCATCCGGTAACTGTGGTGTCATCCTTCCCCCTGGGGGAGATCATCCATTGCTGAGAGGCCTCGGGTAGGATCGCAAAGTGGGCGGTGGAAATCATGGGCGAAACAATCTCGTTCGCCCCTCGGAAGGCCATCAAATCCCAGGTCTTGGCGGACTTCATGGCTGAATGGGTCGACACCCAGCTACCAATAGCTCCGATCCATCGGAGCTCTGGACCATGTTCTTCGATGGGTCGCTGATGAAGACAGGAGCCGGCGCAGGCCTACTCTTCATCTCGCCCCTCGGGAAGCACCTACGCTACGTGCTACGCCTCCACTTCCCGGCGTCCAACAATGTAGCTGAGTACGAGGCTCTGGTCAACGGGTTGCGGATTGCCGTCGAGCTAGGGGTCCGACGCCTCGACGCTCGCGGTGACTCGCATCTCGTCATCGACCAAGTCATGAAGAACTCCCACTGCCGCGACCCGAAGATGGAGGCCTACTGCGATGAGGTTCAGCGCCTGGAAGACAAGTTCTACGTGCTCGAGCTCAACCACATCGCTCGGCGCTACAACGAGACTGCGGACGAGCTGGCTAAAATAGCCTCGGGGCGAACAACGGTTCCCCCGGACGTCTTCTCCCGAGATCTGCATCAACCCTCCGTCAAGATCGACGATGCGCCCGAGCCTGAGGCACCCTCGGCCCAGCCCGAGGTACCCTCGGCACAGTCCGAGGCACGAGCCGAGGCACCCCCGAGGTACCCTCGGCACAGTCCGAGGCACCCTCGGCTCGGTCCGAGGCACCCTCGGCTCGGCCCGAGGCACCCTCGGTTCGGCCCGAGGTGCCCTCGGCCCCCGAGGGCGAGACGCTGCACGTCGAGGGGGAGCAAAGCGGGGTCATGCCTGATCAAAACTGGCAGACCCCGTACCTGCAATATCTCCACCGAGGAGAGCTACCCCTCGACCGAGCCGAAGCTCGGCGGTTGGTGTGGCGCGCCAAGTCGTTCGTCTTGCTGGGAGAAGGGAAGGAACTCTACCACCGCAGCCCTTCAGGCATCCTCCAGTGAAGCATCTCCACCACCGAAGGTCAGGAACTCCTCCGAGAAATACACTCGGGGGCTTGCGGCCACCACGCAGCACCTCGAGCCCTTGTCGGAAATGCTTTCCGACAAGGTTTCTACTGGCCAACGGCGGTGGCCGACGCCACTAGAATTGTCCGCGCCTGCGAAGGGTGTTAGTTCTACGCAAGGCAGACCCACCTGCCCGCTCAGGCTCTGCAGACGATACCCATCACATGGCCTTTTGCTGTGCGGGGTCTGGACCTCATCGGCCCCTTGCAGAAGGCACCCGGGGGCTACACGCACCTGTTGGTCACCATCGACAAATTCTCCAAGTGGATCAAGGTCCGACCCCTAAACAGCATCAGGTCCGAGCAGGCGGTGGCGTTCTCACCAACATCATGCATCGTTTCGGGGTCCCGAACTCCATCATCACCGACAACGGCACCCAGTTCACCGGCAGAAAGTTCCTGGACTTCTGCGAGGATCACCACATCCGGGTGGACTGGACCGCCGTGGCTCATCCCATGACGAATGGGCAAGTAGAGCGTGCCAACGGCATGATTCTACAAGGACTCAAGCCTCGGATTTACAACGACCTCAACAAGTTCGGCAAGTGATGGATGAAGGAGCTCCCCTCGGTGGTCTGGAGCCTAAGGATGACACCGAGCCGAGCCACAGGCTTCACGCCGTTCTTTCTAGTCTATGGGGCCGAGGCCATCTTGCCCACAGACCTGGAATACGGTTCCCCGAGGACGAGGGCCTATGCCGACCAAAGCAACCAAGCTAGTCGAGAAGACTCGCTGGACCAGCTGGAAGAGGCTTGGGACAAGGCCTTACTACACTCGGCGCGGTATCAGCAGTCCATGCGACGCTACCACGCCCGAGGGGTCCGGTCCCGAGACCTCCAGGTGGGCGACCTGGTGCTTCGGCTGCGACAAGACGCCCGAGGTCGACACAAGCTCACCCCCCCTGGGAGGGGCCGTTTGTCATCGCCAAAGTTCTGAAGCCCGGAATGTACAAGCTGGCCCACATTCATGGCGAGGTCTACAGCAACGCTTGGAACATCCAATAGCTACGTCGCTTCTACCCTTAAGATGTTTTCAAGTTGTTCATATACCTCGCTCCCACGCAAAGTTTAGTCATCAAGGAAGGGTCAGCCTTGCCTCGGCAAAGCTCGACCCTCCCTCGGGGGCTAAAAGGGGGGAACCCCCTCTACGTCGAAATTTTCCTCGAAAAAAGATCTTTCCTGCCGGAATGTCTTTCGCGCTTTTCGACTACTTCGAAAGTGGATCCTGAAAACGACGGAGTACACGAAAGCAGCCAGGGCTGACCGAGCCGAGGGACTCCTACGCCTCCGGAATACGGATACCTCACTCATCACCTTCTGCCATAAGTAACTCACGTTCGGATAAGTGATTCCGCGGACCGAACAAGTCTTCACGTTCGGAAGCCCTTCGGCCGGAGCGATTCTTCGAGCCTTCTCGACTGCGTCGGTGATAGAACCCCATGGATGGGTAAGAGTGCGCGTAAGCGGCAAGGCTGACCGAGCCGAGGGACTCCTACGCCTCCGGGATACGGATACCTCACTCATCACCTTCCGTGAGAAGCAACTCTCGCTCGCACAGACAGTTCTGTTACCGACAAAAAAGTCCAGATACTCGAAACAAGAGGAAAGGAGACGCGGCTTTACAATACGGCGAGGGTGTGTTTCGGCCTCGGCGGCCGCAGAAAACACACGCTACAAGATAATCCGATCCTGCAGGCTCGGATCTTGCCGGCTAAAGGGAGCAGCAGCGCCCTCGGCATCGACAACACCTTCGGTGAGGTCCGACCTAGCCTCGGACGGCGACACGGTCCAAGGGTCTCCGCTCTGAAGGACAACGTCATCACCGAGCTCGGGCCATCGCCGCCAGGGCCTTCCCCGAGAATCCGGCCCGAGCAGGCGGCTCGGCCGGTCACCCCGGGGCCTCGGCCAGCTGTCCCCCAAGGACATCAGCCCGGCCCGAGGCCTCGGCAGATCAATTCCGGCGTCGGTCCCGCCAACGGACGACCCGGCCAGGCTCCGGCCGACTAGGTTTTCTTTTTTGAGCCAACTCTGCCTCTGTTCGCGCTGACACCGCTACCCCTGGCCTCGGCTCATCGAAGAGCGGCCGAGGGGTTCCTCTAACTAAGCAAGGGAAGCCTCGGACAACAAGGCTGACCGAGCCGAGGGACTCCTATGCCTCCGGGATACGGATACCTCACTCGTCACCTTTACACGGGGCGACTCACGCTTGGTGAAGCGGTTTAGACAACCAACAGGCGAGTCTTACTGCTCGAAAGTGAGGAAACAACACGGCTCCGTGCCGAAATTACATACATGTTCAGGCCTCGACAGCCACAATGAACAAAAACACCGGCATTCGAAGTGCCATTACAAACGGAACTCCGGTTCCATCCCCACGGGTATGAACAACCTCCACACCGGGGAGCCTGCGGAGCGACAAGCTCCGGGTGACCCGCCAGCGACCTCTGCAGCAGCAGCCATGGTCCCAGGACGGACGCGGCCGCCGGAAGGCTCTCGTTCGCGTTCCCGCTCAAGGGACGCAAACCAGCCATCAAAGCCAAAGAGCGGGCCGCTCCAAAGCGCACCGGCAGGTCCTCGTTCCCGTCCTCGCCACGAAAGCGAGGAAGAAGGTGGAATGTTGCATCCTAGCTGGACAGCAACAGTTCGCCTTCCCCGGCATGGCTGGAAGACGCCTCCTCCGCAGAGCTGGAGGATGGTTGCCACCACCAGAAGCTGGAAGAAGAGGTGGCCAGCCGGCCCGCCTGGGAGGTAGAGCCCCGGCTCGCCTCGCTCTCCGCCCCAGCGAGGATGATGAACATCCTTGAGGCTGAGGGCGGAACCAAGATCGCAGCCCGGCTTGCCTCTCCCCATCCAGGAGCTAGAGGTCACCGTCTTGGGTGACCGCCGGCGGAGGGGTGCAGCCGGGCTGCATGATGAAAATCCTTGAAGCCGAACGACGGCTAAAAGGTACCAACTCCCGCGGAGTTGCATTCCTCCAACGACGAAGCGGAAAGACGGCGGATATCCCCCATCCGGGGGCTTGGAAGGTGGAAAGACACGATGCATGAGGGAGCACGAAGACGCGGTCACCTTCCAAGAGGGTCACCCTCCTTTTAAAGGCGACTCTCCCTACTTGCGCCCCCAGCCATCGTGGGCTGAGTCTTCTCCAATACGCTCCAAGGTCCTCCCCTATGGCGCGGGGGCTGGATCCCACACGTCATGCAAGCCGGCCCAGAGCAGAAGAAGCCAAACCGCCGAGCACGGTGCGTGCAACCGCCCAGCGGTTACAAGCGGCTCTCCATTTTTGCCCAGACCAGCGAGCGAAAGGGCGGGGAGCCATGCAGGCGGCATGCAACCGCGCCAAGTGGGCGCTGTGGGGGACAGATATCCCCCGGGTCCACTAAAAGAGTAAAAGACCTCACGAAAGGCCCAAGGGCCCAATAAATCGTGAGGCCATTCTTTCGTGGGCCTGGGGAAGAATAATCAGCAGAGCAGGTTGACACGAGGCTGGATCGGTGTAAACCTGGATGGTCCACAATGTCGAGCGAGCGATCGCAACAGAGATCCGACTTTCCCGCGCTGGAGCTTTCATGCAACGGAGCCACGCGAGGATAGGTCGGCAGAATCATAGGGAGATAGACTCGAGCAGTTCACTATCTTTTAGGCGCACGTTGTTATCGTATCCACGTGTATTGCCCCACGGCAGAGTATATAAGGCCTAGGGGGCACCCCTTCAGATCGATCGACTCTATTACTTAGCCACCCACCTCAACTCTCTGCATTCTCAATTCAGAGAGCTCTTTTGTAACCTCATTCACCAAGCATACTCATCAGGACGTAGCGTGTTACGCATCTCTAAGCGGCCCGAACCTGTAAACATTGTCCACTGTCCCTCGTGCAATCGGCACGAACCATTTTGCTACAGTCGTCGACACCGTCCTACTCCTAAAAACACCTTGAGGGGCAACCCCGGGTGTGCGGTCGGACCCAAAACACTGACAGCTGGCGCGCCAGGTAGGGGTGGTGTCAACGATCTAAGCTAGCTCAATGGCTGTCACCATCCACAGCAGGATCACCTTCCGTCCCGGATCCATGTTCTGCTTTGGAACAGTCTTATCCATAGCCGACGAAAAGGGAATTCTACACCGCATTGCAGATCCGCCGGGAAGGAAGTCTCCTCCAACGAACTCCGAAAATACCGAGGAAGCATTACCCTCCGCTTTCCGAAAAAAGATCGCCACGATAGCTACGCCATTCTACCCTGATGTTCTCTTCATCGGAAGAGCAGAGTCACCTCCCGTCTCTGACGACGAACCGACCGCGCCTAGGGAGGAACCACCTCAGCGGGAATCCCGGCGACGAAGAAATCGGTGCCGAAACATCTGGAGACATCACCAAGCCGGAGAACGGGATCCGGAGCAGCCCGTCTCGCGAGACGAGGTCTTGGAGATGGGAGAAACTCCGGAAGAATGCGTCTTCAGGGGACGAAGGAACTCCCGACGACGTGATCGTCGACGAGCTCAGGAACAAGCCGAGCAAGACGCGAGGCAACGCCGAGAAAATCCACTACTCGGCCGTAACCTGAACCCCGACTTTGCCCGAGCCATGAACACGCCGAGTGAAGTCGGAGGAGTGCTAGCTCGGATAGCTGACGGACTCCCTCGGACTCCAGACGCCGAGGGCAATCGACGCCTGCTCACCCAGGCAGCCAACCATCTCCTACCGCTCGCTCACCCGCCGAACGACTTACGGCACGCCATCAACAGTCGCCGGGATGCGCGGAGTTCTATCAACGCTTCGCGCGAACGACGGCATGAGAACGAGATACGCCGCTGGGAGGAATACGATAGGGATTATGGCATCCCCACTCGGAGTCAAGCTACCAGAACCGAATCAACGATGGCCTCGACTGGTGGAACTGCCCGGGGACGGTCGAGGAACCGCAACAACTACTCCCCTCCCCGGGACAGACATCATCTCCGACGACAGGAGGACACATGTGGAGTGTCAGCCCTCACTACACGCCTTAGGGCCATTCAATGGCCCCCAAACTTCAAGGTATCCAATGTCGATAAATATGAACCTAAGCAGGACCCAGGAGGTTGGTTGGTCGTCTACACTACCGCCGCTCGAGCCGCCGGAGCATCCGAGGACATGATGACCGCGTACTTACCCATTGTCCTTGGGCAAGACGCGCTGCAATGGCTGCGACATCTACCCCGACACTGCATCGACGACTGGAGCGACTTCAGTCGGCGCTTCACTGCCAATTTTCAGTCCCTCTCCGACAAACCGGCGCAACCATGGGACCTCAAATCCATCAAGCGCTGGGGGGATGAAACTCTCCGATCGTACCTCAAAAAGTTCCAGACCATGAGAAATCGTATCCCTGAGGTCACAGAGGCAGCCGTGATCGAGGACTTCTACAGAGGATCCAATGACTCGGCCTTCGTCCGAGCCATACTACAGAAGGCACCAACTACCTCCGAGGAGCTTTTCCGGGAAGCCGACCTCTACATCACCACCGACGAGCGAGCCCAGGACCTCATCGGAGGAGCAAAGCCCGCACCGGTAGCACCACGACGCGACACGAACCAGCAACCTGACAAACGCTAGGAGAAGAGACCGCGCGAAGAGGTGCACGCCGCCGGACCACCTGCCTCTCGCGCCCGAGGAGGACCTCGCGGAGGTGAGCGCACGCTGGACGACATCCTCGACGCCCAGTGCCCGTACCACAAGGACATGCGCCACACTCTTCGGAACTGCCGGGACTTCAAGCATTCCGTTGGACACGGCCGACCCTTCCAACCTCTACCCCCTCCTCCGCCGCGAGGAGGACCAGAAGAACCACGACAACCCCAACAGCAGGAAGAGGGAGGAGGAGGAGCCTTCCCGCGCATTGACAGGGAGGTCAACGTCATCTTCGGCGGACACGGATCGCAGGAGAACAGAAGACAGCAAAAGCTCAACGATCGCCAGATACTGGTGGCGACCACCGGCCCTCCCGCCCCATACTGGTGGTCGGAGCACCCGATCACCTTCACTCGAGCGGATCAATGGCTCAACTTCGACCATCCGGGCAAATACCCGCTCCTCGTCGATCCGGTGATCCGAGAGAGCCGGGTGAAGAAAGTGTTAGTGGACGGGGGGAGCAGCATCAATGTCACCTTCCCCCGGACACTCCGAGGCTTGGGAGTTCACCTCAAAGAACTCCACGAGTCAGACACTCCCTTCTTTGGCATCATGCCAACTGAGGGAGAATACCCGTTGGGCCACATCTACATGCCTGTCACCTTCGGGACTCCGGAAAACTACAGAACCGAGTTCCTGAGGTTCGAAGTGGCGAACTTCGACTGTGGGTACAACGCAATCATCGGGAGGCCGGGACTGGCAAAATTCATGGCCATTCCGCATTACATGTACATGATACTGAAGATGCCGGGACCGCGAGGAATCATAACTGTGCGTGCTGACCTCTAAGGCGCCGCAGAATGTTTCCGAGTGGCCATCCAGGCGACCCTCACTGCCAAACCGTCGGCGACTTCTTCGACCCAGGCGAACTCTAAGCCTGAGGAAGACCACACGGCACCGGCGAAGGAAGCTCAAGCCGCGACCTCTATGCGGCCGACTGAAGAAACTAAAAGGATCAATCTGGGGTTTGCTGATGAACGCAAAACTGCTATCATCAGCTCTAGCCTGGATGATAAATAGGAAAGCGCGCTCGTCCAGTTTCTGCAAGACAACCGAGATGTATTCGCATGGCAACCTGCGGATATGCCGGGAGTCCCGAGAGAGCTGGCCGAGCACAAACTGAAGGTCTATCCACAGGCAAGGCTGATCCGGCAGAAGCTACGTCGTTTCACGCCCGACAAGAGAGAGGCCATTCGCGCTGAGCTGGCCCGCTTGGTCGCGGCTGGGTTCATTAGAGAAGTATTACATCCCGAGTGGTTGGCTAACCCTGTTCTTGTACTCAAAAAGAATAAAGTGGATTGGCGCATGTGCGTCGATTATACTGATCTCAACAAACACTGTCCGAAGGATCCCTTCGGGCTCCCGAGGATAGATCAGGTGGTGGACTCCACCGCTGGATGTTCTGTGCTGTCTTTCCTGGATTGCTATTCCGGATACCACCAGATTAGTTTGGCAAAGGAAGATGAAGAAAAAACAGCATTCATTACTCCGTTTGGTGCTTTCTGTTATACCTCCATGCCGTTTGGCCTCAAAAACGCTGGATCAACCTACTAGAGAGCCATTCAAACATGCTTAGCCGATCACTGGGGCAAGCGTGTGGAGGCCTACGTGGATGATGTGGTCATCAAAACAGAGAACTCTGAAAACTGCATCGAAGACTTACAGCTGGTTTTCAACATTCTGAGGCGGTATAGATGGAAGCTTAATCCCGAGAAATGTGTTTTCGGGGTACCGGCAGGAAAGTTACTCGGGTTTATTGTCAGCAACCGGGGAATTGAGGCTAATCCAGATAAGATTGAAGCTATCATGAAGATGGAAGCACCTCGATCACAAAAGAAGGTTCAGCGACTTACTGGATGTATGGCAGCTCTGAGCAGATTTATATCCGGGCTGGGGGAGAAAGGTTTACCGTTTTACAAGCTACTCAAAAAGGTGGATAAGTTTCAGTGGACTTCAGAGGCACACGAAGCTCTAGATGCACTGAAGAAATTCTTGACAACACCACCAGTACTGAAACCACCACGACGAGCCACGTCAACCCAACCGGCTGAAGATCTGTTGCTATATATCTCTTGCACGACTCAAGTGGTAAGCACCGCATTGGTAGTCGAGCGAGCAGAAGAAGGACATGCCTACCCCGTGCAACATCTTGTTTATTTCATCAGCGAAGTTCTGGGTCCCACGAAGAAAAAATATCCTCAAGTGCAGAAGCTATTATATGCAGTACTTCTGACTGGCCGCAAGCTGCGTCACTACTTTGATGACCACAAAGTCATAGTAGTCACCGGCTTTCCGATAGGGGATATTCTCCACAACAAGGAAGCAATTGGCCGAATAGCTAAGTGGGCCTGTGAACTGGGGTCTCATGACATCGAATTTCGACCTTGTACTGCCATAAAGTCTCAAGCATTGGTTGACTTCGTTTCAGAATGGACTGAACAACAAATACCAGAGAACCCGGAAACGACAGAAGTATGGAAGATGTATTTTGATGGCTCGCTGAAGCTGCAGGGAGCAGGAGCAGGAATTCTCTTCACCGCACCTGGAGGCGAGCACCTCAAATATGCCCTCCAGTTGCTGTTTCCAGTCTCTAACAATGCAGCCGAGTATGAAGCTCTGATCCATGGACTAAACATCACCATATCATTGGGCATCAAGAGATTAACGGTATATGGAGATTCTCTGGTGGTCATAAGTCAGATAAACAAGGAATGGGACTGTTCAAAGGATTCAATGGGAAAATACTGCACTGCCGTCTGGAAACTAGAAGATAAATTTGAAGGTCTAGAATTTCATCATGTGGAGAGAGATTGAAACACGGCAGCTGATGTATTGTCAAAGTTAGGATCCAGCCGAACTCAGGTTCCACTCGGAGTCTTCGTGCAAGAAATACCACGACCGAGCATCTCAACAGATCAAGCAGAAGAATGTAATATCGTGGATCAACCCGGGTCAGACCCCGATGACTGGAGAAGGCCAATCATCAGATATATAAAGAATGAAGAGGAGCCAGATGACAAAAACGCAGCCGAACGCATCACCAGACAGTCAGCCCACTACACACTCATTGGAGAAACGTTATATAGAAGGGGTGCATCGGGCGCCTTCATGAAGTGCATTCTCTCATCCACTGGGAAGCAACTTCTGGAGGAGGTCCATGCTAGGCAATGTGGAGTACATGCGACATCCAGAACACTAGTCGGGAAGGTCTTCAGATCAGGATTCTATTGGCCAACAGCGAAGAGTGATGCAGCCGAGTTAGTTCAGAGGTGCGAAGCTTGCCAATACTTGTCAAAACAACAACTTCTACCAGCATAGCAACTGCAGACCATACCAGTAACTTGGCCTTTCGCATGCTGGGGACTGGATATGATTGGACCTTTCAAGAAAGCTCAAGGAGGATACACTCATGTATTGGTAGCAATCAATAAATTCACTAAATGGATAGAGTTTAAGCCCATTGCCTCTTTGACCTCAGCTAAGGCCGTGGAATTCATACAAGACATAATATTCAGATTCGGGATACCAAACAGCATCATAACCGACCTAGGATCCAATTTCACAAGTTCAGAATTCTTCAATTTCTGCGAGCAAAAAGGCATTCAGATCAAGTATGCTTCGGTAGCGCACCCGAGAGCCAACGGGCAAGTTGAGCGAGCCAACGGGATGATACTGGAGGCACTCAGGAAAAAGGTCTTCGATAAGAATGAAAAGTTCGCAGGAAAATGGATAAGGGAATTGCCCTATGTCGTTTGGAGCCTAAGAACCCAACCTAGCCGAGCTTTGCATGGAAACACTCCTTTCTTCATGGTTTATGGGTCGGAGGCAGTGTTACCCGCTGATCTCAAATTCGGAGCACCAAGGTTGATCTTCGAAAACATAGCAGAAGTCGAAGCCACTAGGCTGGAGGACATTGATGTACTCGAAGAAGAACGGCTGAACGCAGTAATTCAATCAGCACGGTACCAGCAGACTCTGAGACGCTATCACGACAAAGCCGTGCGACAACGATCCTTCTCAGTAGGAGATCTCGTCCTCCGCCGAATTCTAACGGGGGAGGGACGGCACAAGTTGTCGCCCTTATGGGAAGGACCCTTCGTGGTAGCAGAAGTCACTCGGCCAGGATCATATCGTCTCACTCAGATGGATGGCACAGAAGTCGGGAACTCCTGGAACATAGAACACCTCAGGAAGTTTTATCCCTAGCTATATTTCAAAAGCTATCGGGACGACGATGATGTACTCTGTAAAATGGAAATATGTCATCAATAAAGAAAGGCTTCAAAGATACTCAGTTCGTTCACTGTTGACTTGCATTCTTACTTAACTCGGGGTGACCACTATGCCCTGCTAACGGAGCAATCGGCTTAAGTCGGCAACGACTTAAGGCGGTGCAACATGCTCATGCCTACTTAACTCGGGGTGACCACTATGCCCCGCTAACGGAGCAATCGGCTTATGTCGGCAACGACTTAAGGCGGTGCAACATGTTCATGCTTACTTAACTCGGGGTGACCACTATGCCCTGCTAACGGAGCAATCGGCTTAAGCCGGCAACGACTTAAGGCGGTGCAACATGCTCACGCTTCCTTGACTCGGGGTGACCACTATGCCCCGCTAACGGAGCAATCGGCTTAAGTCGGCAACGACTTAAGGCGGTGCAACATGCTCACGCTTACTTGACTCAGTGCATCGCTGGGCCAATTCAGCCTGATCTCGGGAATGTTTTTCTTCAAGAGTGGAAATCTACTGAGTCATACCTAGCAGGAGATAATCAAACAAAATAATGGTCAAAATGTAAAGCAGTCTACAGTGAAGGCAAAGAGAAGCAAAAGGGCACTAACCAGCGTTGGTTGCCTCCAATTCAGAGACACGATGTTGAAGTGACACTGGATTCCAACATGCAAGTGACGAAGCTACTTCTGGGATAGAAGCACCCTGTAGCCTCAGCTGGCCAGCCATCCCATCCACCAAAGCCTGATGAGGAGAGCAGATGAATGTAATGACAATAGTTCGTGTAATGTAAAAAGCCAAGCTAAAATACATCATAGTACCTGGAGGTTGGAAAAGAACGAAGGGATCCCCAAATCAGGAGAGATCAATTGATAACCAGGCATAAGGCCACCACCCGAAGCAGCTTGCAACGAACCAGCAGGAATCAATTCGGTGCCATCAACAGAACCCAACACTCGGTCAGTGGGGACGCTATCCTCTAAAGCGACTCCCTGGTCCAAGGTTTGGGCTACCACCATACAGCCGGAGTGTGGAGACGACCCCGCATGAACGTCCATGGAAGTACCAGAGAAAGACCCCGCTCGGACATCCTCGGGGGCTGGGTCATAGTTTGCACTGCCCAATTGAGCCGGATCACTCCCGGCAGCACCCTCGGGGGCTGGGCAGTGGCGTGCACTTCCCACCCGGATCAAGTCATCCCCGACAACATTCTCGGGGGCTGGGCACGTGTCAACACTATCCTTGGGGTCCAAGCTCTCCGTGGTAGCCACCTCTAAGGCTGATGGGCCCTCAATTACTTCCATGAGACCAGGACGACCCAAGTCAGTCTCCCGATCCTCAAGATCACGCTCTAAGGTCGACGAGGCACGGGATGACCTCAACCCAGCATCAAGCACATCAGCGCAAACCTCCATCACACCATCTTCTGCTGGCTCCGATAACAAATCCTCCGGAACCATATCCTCGAGAGTCTGATCAAAATTGGCTAGGGACAGTTCTTGCAGACCAATGAGAGCAGACAAAGCAGGAGAGGGAACTCCACTACTTTCACCGCTAGCGATGAATTGCTGACTGTTTTTCTGAGTCAAAGGAACTTCATCTTCTCCCTCCTCATCATCCACATTAGCAACACAGGCAGCACCCCCATTGGGATCAGCAACTGATTCGGTACACCCATCGGGATCAGCAACAGACTAGGTACACCCATTGGGATCAGCGTCAGTAAATTCGGTCGCAGGCACTTCTTCAGCATCAGGAACCGAGGTACCAACGTCCCGACCCAAACTGGGTACTTGCCGGAGGCGTCTCCTTTTCTTTTTCTGTTCATCAGCAGAAGGATCGGATGGATTGGCTCGGCAAGGGCGCCTCGGGCGAGTACCAGCAGGTTTCTGAGTATCTAAGGTCGTACCAACCTCTGGGAGGGGCGCCACCACCAATGCCCTAGCAGGAGCAGCGTCAGAAGAGTCCTCAGCCAGCAAATCAAGCATGGCACTTATCTCCGCATCACTAGGGTTCAGGGGCACCTCAAAATAGACCTGTCGTTCATCATCAAGAATTCCCCCGAGTGTGGTAACCAAGGCACTAACTTCTTCAGCAGAGGGCCGCACTCTAAGGCCCAAACTCCCGTCAGTGACAGGAGGGTTCGACACGAAAAGAGTGAAGGCTTTAGGAGGAGGCAGGTTCCAGGCTGAGAACGCCACTGGGGCACCAACATTTGACACCTTGCCTCTAAGGATCATCTCAAGTCGGCTCACCAAGTCTGCAGAGGGAATTCTTCTGTTAGTGACTCGAGTTGAGTCGGCTAGGCCTCGATACAGATAAGCAGGATATGCCCTGTCTTTCAATGGCTGAATATTCTTGAAAACAAAGTCAACAACCACAGCTTCTGCAGTTAAACCCCTCTCTTTCAGCAATCCAACTTCAGCAAGCAAAGCACCTGCCTCAGCTACCTCCTGATCTGTGGGAGACTCGGTCCAGCTGGGGGGGCGAACGTCCGGCTGTCTTCCCGATCGGGGGGGGAGAGAGTTTCCATAATTCTCAACTATGATCCACTCCAAGCGCCACCTTTTAATACTGTCTTTAAGAGGGATTTCGAGATACTCGGCCTTCCTCCCCCAGCGCATCTCCAAGCTAGCACCCCTAACCAATTGATGCTGTCCCCCGGCCATCCCAGGGCGACAGTGATACAAGTATTTCCACAACCCGAAATGTGGTACCACACCAAGAAAGGCCTCGCATAAATGAACAAAAATGGAGATTTGCAGGATAGAATTGGGATTCAAATGGGTCAAGTTAATATGGTAGAAATCAAGGAGGCCGCGGAAAAAGGGAGAAATGGGAAGGCCAAGACCGCGGAGAAGGAAAGGAGCATAAATCACGGACTCATGGGTATCCTCAGTTGGGACAGTAACCCCATGGCAAATCCGCCAAGAGCAGAGTTCCCTCGAAGGGAGAACCCCGATGGATACAAGGTGGAGAAGTTCGGACTAAGAGATCACGGACATGTGGTTACCTGCGAAAGGCAACTGGCTGTTGGGGTGGATTGGAGGAATCACCACGGCGGACGAACTCGAGGTTTTCCTCTTGGGCGCCATCTCGATTCTACCGGCGAGCAGAGTAGGAGGTGGAATGCGGAGAGGATTTGGAAGCGAGAAGGCAAGAACTAGGGCACGGAAAGCAGAGGCGGCTAAAAGCGCAGCACTTATGGGATATTCCTGAGCCAGATACCGTTTCAAAAAGCGCCCATTCAGCACGCGGCAGTTAGTTCCAAAACACCGGCGCGCCACATCATTACTCGGCTATTAACCTCAAAGTGGCCCACGTAGCCCGCTATCACTCGGCAGTTAACTCTAAAACTCCGACATCGCGTTCAGTCGCTCGGCAGTTAACTCTAAAACTCTGACGTCGTGTTCGGTCGCTCGGCAGTTAACTCTAAAACTCTGACGTCGTATTCAGTCGCTCGGCGTTACCTCTAAAACTCCGACATTGCCTTTGAGTTACTCGGCGTTACCTCTAAAACGCCGACGTCGTCCTCAAGTTACACGACGTTACCTCTAAAACGCCGACGTCGCCTTCAAGTTACTCGGCAGTTAACTCTAAAACTCCGACATCGCGTTCAGTCGCTCGGCAGTTATTCCTAAAACTCTGACATCATCTACAAGTCGCTCGGCGGCTACTTCCAAAAGCGTCGATATGATGTCCGAGTTATTCACCTACTACTCCAAAGGAATCAACTTCATGAAAAAAGGCGGGAAGTGGAATGATTCAAGAACTTTGAGTCATGAACATCGACAAAGGGAAGCCAACATCATTTCTTCATTAAAAGGGAAGATATCGTACTAACAAATCAACTCATTATGAGTTGATGCTTCCCTGTTACTACTACTACTACTACTACACTGCACTATACTACTCTACACTACTAAATACTACTACATTATACTAACTATACTATACTAACATCTAAAGAACCAGTGGCATCTAGCCACTGGCCCTGTTGTTGCTGCCGCCGCTGCCGCCCCTGCCGCTGCCGTCGCCGCCCCTGCTACCGCCGCCGTCGCCGTCCTTGCTGCCGCCGCTGCCGCCCCTGCCGCTGCCATCACCGTCACCGCCGCCACCGCCTTCATCGTCGTCGTCATCGTCGTTGTTGCCGTCCTCGTCCTTGCCGCCACCGTCTGAGTCCTCCTCATCCGAGGAGTACTCCGACTCATCCGAGCCCTCGAGCCCGGAGCGCTCGATGGCCCGGATGTACGTCCAGACCTCCGCCGCGAGCCCCTGGGAGTCGTCTGAGTCGTCAGACGACTCACGCAGGGGGATGGGAGCCGGAGACCCCTCGGATTCAGAGGAGAACTCCTCCTCTGAATACTCTGAGTCACCGAAATCCTCAGACGGAGGAGTTGGTTCGCGCTTGCGTTTCTTGCCCATGGTGGAAATGCAGATAGAAGAAAGAAAGCAGGCAGTGGAGAACTGCGAGAGATGTGAAAAAACCAGGTGGGCAAGGGCACTATTTATAGGAAAAGAAGGCAACCGCTCACCTCCAACAGTGGTCACTGAACAGTCGCAAAGCATTCAATAAGCACTCCAACCCGTCTGAAGACACGTTAGGCGGCAGACGCCGTTTCACGCAACACAACACCCATTGGGACTCTAGTCAACAGCGCGAAGGATATGATTACACTCGCCGTCGCATCACATTACTACTCAGAAGCAGCCGGCTAAAACACTCAGCGTACCAAGCCGTCCCTTGCCCACACCCACTGGGGGGGACGCCCAGGAATTACCAATATATTTTTCAAAACAGTCACATCTGTGCAGGGCATGCAGTGAATGCCTCAAGACAAAAATGAGATATCAGTGAGGATTAGAGTAAGCCAAATATAGCCAGTGAAGTACAAAATATGGCCGACAGAAGCGACTTGAAGACTAGACAGAGAACGTCCATCAAATGTCCAATCAGTCACAGAGCAAATAAATTACACTACCTAGCAAGATATGGATGGATTGCGAATTCGGCTGCAAAAGACAAAATACATGCTGACCTCTGAAGCATAATATTGATGACATAATGCGGATGACATCATGCTGATTTTTACAAGCAGAAAGGATAATCTTCAGCAAAAAAGACACAAAAGGAAGACCTTCGAGTGGATTATCCTCAAAAATCCACTTGAAGGTCGGGGGCTACACCCATTGGGTGCACCTTCGGTGCACCCCATGGATCATCATTCCAAGCCAAGATAGTGCCGACTTCTAATGCATGGGACAAGATTAAAGACAAAGCTGGCACTCAACCAAAACGCAGGAGTAAAAATGGGAATAATTTTTGGTGAAGACCTTCGAGTAGATTATTTTCTAAAAATCTACTCGAAGCTCGGGGGCTACACCCATTGGGTGCACCTCCGGTGCACCCAATGAAGTTCAGGGTCCTGCAAAACGAAATGCCGACCTCTAAGGCACAGGCATGAAACAAAGCTTCGGTTTGTGAAAGATCAAAAGCAGGAGGAAACAGTAAGAAGTCGTTCTTTTCAAATCGCCTGCAAGCTGGACCTGGGATCTTTGGGCTGATTACCTCTAAATTAACCCAAAGATCGGGGGCTTGTGGGGGACAGATATCCCCCGGGTCCACTAAAAGAGTAAAAGACCTCACGAAAGGCCCAAGGGCCCAATAAATCGTGAGGCCATTCTTTCGTGGGCCTGGGGAAGAATAATCAGCAGAGCAGGTTGACACGAGGCTGGAACGGTGTAAACCTGGATGGTCCACAATGTCGAGCGAGCGATCGCAACAGAGATCCGACTTTCCCGCGCTGGAGCTTTCATGCAACGGAGCCACGCGAGGATAGGTCGGCAGAATCATAGGGAGATAGACTCGAGCAGTTCACTATCTTTTAGGCGCACGTTGTTATCATATCCACGTGTATTGCCCCACGGCCGAGTATATAAGGCCTAGGGGGCACCCCTTCAGATCGATCGACTCTATTACTTAGCCACCCACCTCAACTCTCTGCATTCTCAATTCAGAGAGCTCTTTTGTACCCTCATTCACCAAGCATACTCATCAGGACGTAGGGTGTTACGCATCTCTAAGCGGCCCGAACCTGTAAACATTGTCCACTGTCCCTCGTGCAATCGCCACGAACCATTTTGCTACAGTCGTCGACACCGTCCTACTCCTAAAAACACCTTGAGGGGCAACCCCGGGTGTGCGGTCGGACCCAAAACACCGACAGGCGCGCTTCTCCGACTCCCAACACGCCTGGCATGGAGGCCCAGACCCACGCGTCGTGCAACCGGCGCACCGAATGCTTCGTGCATGCAACTGCACCGCCACTTGCGCCACCACCGCGCCTCCTCGACTGCGGAACCAATACCGCGACTCGAGGCGACCCAGCGCACGACCCAGCGGTGCCAGCCTGGCACGACGGTCAATGCGGCCAAAAATGGGCCGGCAGTAATGGTGGTGGTTGGCGGGCAGGAGCAGCGGTCACGTCGTCAGCCAAGCTTACGTCCCATCCGGGGGCAGCGAGAGAACCCTCTCCCACGGCGTGAAGACAACGCGCCCGTGTTCCGTTCCTCGAACGGCTCGCGCACGCGCAACGGCTGCCCCGCGAACCACTCGCCTCGTCGCATTAACTCCGAGGCGGGACAGGCGGCGCCTCCGGCAGGAGAAGCGAGCGACGCTTCGCCTTCGCCATAATGACCGTGTCAAAAAAGGTACGCTGTGTCGTTCGATTTTGTATCCTTTTCCTTTTTCCTCTTTCTCTCTCTTGCAACAGGGACCGGGAAAGGGGGATACCCTGAAAGGGACCCTTCCCCGTGAAGGAACCAGGCTCCGAGCCTCCCTACTGATCAGAGGTTCGAAGGCTGGCCCCTCGGAAGTGTTCAACAGCCGCCTTAGAGCACGTGGGCCCTACACCCACTACTGGTCAGAGGTTCGAAGGCTGGCCCCTCGGAAGGGTTAAACGGCCGCCTCAGGCTACTCAGGCTCCGCGCCCACTACTGATCAGGGGTTCGAAGGCTGGCCCCCGAAGGGTTCACAGCCGCCTCAGACACAGAGCGAGGGATGAGCATGGGTACGTTCGATACATAACCAAGGCTCGGGCTGCGCTCCCGAGGTACCCTAGGAAATTTCCGAGACCAGCGGGAACGATCTTGTAACGGAATCCCATCAGAGGGAGGCATCGAGCCCTCGGACCCCGTCGCCAGGGGACCGGGTCCGGCAGATCACCCGTAGGTACTTTTGGGCGCGCCTCTGGGCCTCTAGCCGACCCCTAATGAATGGGGCACGGACGTCCGCTCGGATCACCAGCCTGCAGCTCACCGGAGACACCATGTTCGGCGCCCACCGAGGGCAACATGGCGCTCTCCCCCCCTCCTCCTTGCGGAAAGGCGACGCAGGGGCGTATGTAAAAAAGTCGAGTCTGTCCCTGATCGCCCTCTCGCCCTGTGCAGAGGCTCGGGGGCTGCTCTCGCAAACCCGGCTCCGGCCAAACCATTGACAGCGTCAGCATACCAGCCCGAGAACTTGGGACCCAACCGTACACCCGGGCTACGGCCAGCTCGCATGAGGGAACAACCAGACTAGCCGAAGCATTGCGCGAGGCGTTAAGACCTCGGAGGAGTCAAACCACTCCTCCGAGGTCTCGGGGGCTACACCCGGCGGGTGCGCTCGCACGCACCCACCGGGACAAAACGCAATCGAGAAAGGCTGGTCCCCTTGCAAAAAAGTGCGACGAAAGCCTCCAAGCGAGTGCTAACACTCCCTTCGAGGCTCGGGGGCTACTGTCGGGGACCATAATTAGTGGTACCCTCAAGGCTCCTAATTCTCAGCTGGTAACCCCCATCAGCATAAAGCTGCAAAGGCCTGATGGGTGCGAATAAGTCAGGGATCAGTCCATTCGAGGGACCCGATCACGCCTCGCCCGAGCCTAGCCTCGGACAAGGGCAGCCATCCCCGGAGGATCTCCGCCTCGCCCGAGGCCCCCCTCCAGCGGCGAACATATTTCTGGCTCGCCCGAGGCCCTGTCTTCGCTAAGAAGCAACCCTGACCAAGTCGCCGCACCGACAGACCAAATCGTAGGAGCATTTAATGCAAAGGTGGCCTGACACCTTTATCCTGACGTGCGCCCCGCAGCCGACAGAGCCGAAGTGACCGCCGTCACTTCGCCGCTCCACTGACCGGTCTGACAGAAAGACAGCGCCGCCTGCGTCGCTCTGACTACGGTGCCACTTGACAGAGTGAGGCTGACAGGCGGTCAGGCCCGGCCGCACGCACCGTAGGAAGCTCCGCTCCGCCCGATGCAGGGCTCGGACTCGGGCTAAGCCCCGGAAGACGGCAAACTCCGCTCCGCCCGACCCAGGGCTTGGACTCGGGCTAAGCCCCGGAAGACGGCGAACTCCGCTCCGCCCGACCCAGGGCTTGGACTCGGGCTAAGCCCTGGAAGACGGCGAACTCCGCTCCGCCCGACCTAGGGCTCGGACTCGGGCTAAGCCCCAGAAGACGACGAACTCCGCTCCGCCCGACCCAGGGCTCGGACTCAGGCTAAGCCCCGGAAGACGGCGAACTCCGCTCCGCCCGACCCAGGGATCGGACTCGGGCTAAGCCCCGGAAGACGATGAACTCCGCTCCGCCCGACCCAGGGAACGGACTCGGGCTAAGCCCCGGAAGACGGCGAACTCCGCTCCGCCCGACCTAGGGCTCGGACTCGGGCTAAGCCCCTCAAGACGGCGAACTCCGCTCCGCCCGACCCAGGGCACGGACTTGGGCTCAGCCCCAGAAGACGACGAACTCCGCCTCGCCCGACCTAGGGGCTCGGACTCGACCTCAGCCACGGAAGACGGACTCGACCCCGACCTCGGAGGAGCCTCCACATCGCCCCAACCTAGGGCGCAGGCCGGCCACGTCAACAGGAGGCGCCATCATCACCCTACTCCGAGCTGACTCAGGTTACGGGGAACAAGACCGGCGTCCCGTCTGGCTCGCTCCGCCAGATAGGCAATGATGGCGCTCCGCACGCTCCCTGATGATGGCGGCTCTCGGCCCCCTTACGAAAGCAAGAGGACGTCAGCAAGGACTCGACGGCCCCGACAGCTGTCCCTCCGCCAGGCTCCAGCGCTCCTCCGACGGCCACGACATCACACAAACCGGGCGCCAAAATCTCTCCGGCCGCCACGATGGCGTGTACTTAGGGCGCTAGCTCTCATCCGCTAGACACGTAGCACTCTGCTACACCCCCCATTGTACACCTGGATCCTCTCCTTACGCCTATAAAAGGAAGGACCAGGGCCCTCTTAGAGAGGGTGGCCGCACGGGGACGAGGACGAGACAGGCGCTCGCCTAACGCCGCTCGCTCCCTCTCTCGTGTGGACGCTTGTAACCCTCTACGGCAAGCGCACCCGACCTGGGCGCGGGACGAACATGAAGGCCGCGGGATTTCCACCTCTCTCTCGCCCATCTCCGGCCACCTCACTTTCCCCCCTTTGCGCTCGGCCTCGCGTCGACCCATCTGGGCTGGGGCACGCGGCGACATTTCACTCGTCGGCTTAGGGACCCCCCGGTCTCGAAACGCCGACAAATACTGAAGCCGAAATCCATTCAATTCGGTCCATTTACATCCTATCCGAAACAAACTAGACCACTGTAATTAGTACTGATAGCAAGTAATTGGTAAATGATTTAGTTCGCGAAATCATTAGAATGAAATGTGTAGCCGTATAGCATGTCAACCCAGTATACATCGTTAAAAATTGTGATCCAAAATATCTACGATTTTTTTTAAAAAAAAAAGAGAAAGCAGGAAACGGAATAAACATCAAACATGGGAAAAATATCTTTCATGGCCACCGCTTACCCCAAATCTCTATCCTCCTACCGTTCATATCTTTAGCATCAGGTATAATATGATTTTATTCCCTAGAGAACTCCTATTACTCTCCCATTCTAATCCTTATCCTAGTGCGCATCATTTTTCTAGACTCACTCACGTCATCTCCTTTGCCCACGCAACTCCTGCTCGAAGCTGCGCATTCCATCTCCCTCAGAGCGCACATCTTCTTCTCAGCATCCACCAGAGCTCGGCTCTTCTCATCTCCTATCCGTTGTTCTGTGGTGCTTGGAGCCACCGTTGCCCACCTCCCAGTAGCTCCACCACTTGGGCTGACAGCCGTCAGCGTCTTCCTGCTCGACCCCGTCAAGCCGACGAACGCCTCTGCAATCTCCCAGTTCGCCGCGCCCATGACCGAGCTTGGGCCACGCCCTCCCTGCTCCTCCAGTTCGCCGCGCCCTGCGTTTGCCATGACCGCGCGCACTTCCGGCCTTCTGTTTGCCGTGGCAGCCGAACTTCCTAGCTCCCCAGCCGTGCTCCCTGCTAGCTGTGAACTCCCTGGTGGCACGTCGTTCTCCCTGGCTCGCCGCGCCCGAGCTCCTCTAGTTGCGCAACCTTCTGTCGGTTTCCTGCTCCCGGTTTCTGGAGCTTCCGTGGCGCCGTGGCTTCCTATCTCCCATTCCCTCTGTTCCTTGCGCCTAAGTTCTATTTTCCCCGGCCGAGCTCGTTCCCATGGCCACGATGCTTTCTGTGCGCGTGCCTGCTTCCTATGTCGTGCGCTGCAAACAGGCTCCCTGGTTCTCGGCCAGCTCGTCCATGGCCGAGCGCCCGGCATTTCTCCCTGGTGCTCGCCCAAGTTGCCGTCGCAGCTCCAGCTCGACTCTGTCCATACTCCAGCTCGCCCCCTCTGTTTGTTCTCGCTGCTGGGTCGGGTCTGCTTGGCCGCCGTGCCCGTGCTGAGTTCTCGGCATCGGAATTCTTCGGACCTCTCTCCTCCCTGTTGGTCGAAGCCGTAGAAATTCCTTGCTGCGCCTAGTCGAGTTCACCCAGGTCACAAGCATCTATGTCCTAGCCCCGCCGTGCAAAGATGTGGTTCTGTCGTCAAGCCACCGTCTCGACCGTGCTGTGCAGGCCGTTGTGTTGCCTCTGTCGGTCTACTCGTCGTGGCATAGTCGTGGAACTTCCTAAGCGCCGCGCGCGTCAGATCATTGGGTTGCGTCCTGCTCGGCTCTCATGCCGTTGATTTTGGCTCCGGTGTGGGCTTTTCTTTGGTGCTCGATGGCCTCGCTGTCGTTGTCATGACCGCGAGTCCTGTTGTCTCCCTGTGCCGGTCTCTACCTGTGCTCGAGCCATGCCATGGGTACCCTTGCCGTGGAACTCTTCGTCACCATGCTCGACAAGCTCTAGTCACGCGCGCGAATTTTCTTTGCTTGGACTTAATTCTCATCGCGTCATCAATTCCGACGGTTAGCGTCATTCGTCATCGCATCGATTGTGCAACTCTATATACGTCACCCTCCTGTGTCGTCGTTGTTCCGCTCGTCATCAAGAAAACCCAAGTGTTAGGTGAAGACGGAGCTAGCAGCATGATGTTCACCAAGTGCGCGACAGAAAGCTCGAGCCAGGATTTATCAGCATTCGTACGAGTATTGGGTCATGTTTGATGCTGGTGAGCCGATTTATAATTTTTGTAAGTTTATTTGGTGATTGGATTAACTAGAATTATTAGTCGTAATAATCCTCGTATTTAGCACAGGCGCATTGTGGTAGTACTAAAAATAAGTAAAGTACGATGGGTTTAGTAATGCGAAAGGTAGATTAATTTAGGTGATATCTGGGCGAAGTAACGACGTAATAGATACATTTAGTGTTTTATACAACTACCTGATGAATTTTGTCGTTGTCAATTGCATTAAATAAATAACATAAAGAAATGTTTGATTAATTGTTGATATGTAAAATATGTGAGGAGTGAAATAAAATTAAAATAGTTCTTTGTGAACCATGTAGTATAATTTATAAAACAAGGAATAAGGTTAGCAATTAATCAATTAGCTGGTGAGTTGTGTAGGCTAATTGTATTTAATGTGTATAGTTGTTGTTTATAATGTTTGCGATAGGTTCGAGAAGCGTAATTATAGCCCTTAGCCATACGCTGATAACTAGTGTTTCCGAATAAAACGGTACAACCCCTCGTCGCTAGGTGTTTTATTCGCTATCGCGTAGCACTAACTAGGTTTGTAATATTTCCGTCGATACGCATTCATGTGCATAATGCATTCCATTCAGGTACGTTAATTAATCGCGTGATGCAGAAGAAGACCCAAGTCGACCCCAAGCACGGGCTAATCCGCAGGATGAAGCTGATGGACGAACCTACCTGATCAAGTGCTAGGACATGAATAATCGTCAAGTGGACGTCACCTAACAACACTAACCTAGTGTTACTCAGGCAAGCCTCGGTGCATTCGCCACCTCCTTGTGTTTTAAAATCTTTATCACCTTGTTTGATGCATTAGGTGATAGGAGTTGTGTGCTAAACCGTTGATGCATTTCCTTCCTTGGAAAATTGATTACCCTTCCTTGACACCCTTTTTGAAAAGAGTTTTTGATGCTTAGCCTTGCTTTAGTAAACAAAAATGTTTTGTTTTAAAACAAAGGTGATGCTTCAGTGGGTGGGATGTTTTCGAAAATAAAACTTATGATGGTGAACCCGTCAAAGGCCTTGATGGATTCAACATCTGGAAAAGATGTACCACTGCCAGGTACCAAACTTTGGGTTTGAAATGGTTAAACTGAGACCGGGCGGGTGACTTGCACGAGAAAGGAGTTTCGGTGTAGTGTCTCCGTCTGAGTCGATTAAGGACCGTCTCGATGTAGGCCTGCTGACCGAGGACCCTTTAACTGGTCACATGCCTCGTCATGGGTAAGCCTTGCCTCGGGCAGACTAAGGCCAGAATTATATAACATGGAATGGGAGTGGAGCGGTGGCGAGAGTAGCGTGTACCCTCCGTGGCAAGAGGCTGGACGGTGGTGTATCTATGCTCTTGGTTCACGTGAACCTGATCTGGTCTTAAGAACCCCGGTGGCGGGTTGACATATGCAAGGTTTAAGTGCTACATATGTCGTGTGATCGGAGATCCTCAGCTGAGTATAATCGATTCGGGTGGCCGTAACTTCGCGGTTATGAAGACTTGGTCACTGACTTACACGTAGCAATCCAGTGAAGATGAAGGGTTGATGAGAAATTGGCTAGTGTAGGTCAAGTGCTTGAACTAGGGTAGACAGAACTCTAGATGCAGGTAATTTTACTTAACCTGACATTAAAAATGGATTTGTAAGGATCCACTCATAGTAAGCTTTTCTGCAAAACAGAGTCCTTGATTCTTGATAAGCCTTTCGTTGAATCACTCTAGCCAGCATACCCTTGAGAGTCTTTTCTTTAGTCGGGTAAGTCTTGCTGAATAATTCCGTACTCAGGGTTTTATTCCCTGTTGTTTTTCAGGTTCTAACCTTGTGCTGCTGTGATGGTGTGAAGTGCCGGTGGGCTCGGCCTTCTTATAAGTCTAAGTAACCCTTCTATACTTCTTATTGAGGATGGTCACTTGAGCTAGCATATATTTCAAACATATACTTTTGTAATCACTCTAATAAAATAATGTAAAATTTTTGTAACTTGTAAAATTTGGTAATAAGATTTCCGCTGCAAAAATATTGGTGTGTGTGATTTGTATTACTTAATCCTGCGGTTCTGGTTGAAAGTCGTTTATCCAATGTCCTTGGGGCAATCGGACAGATCCTGTTGAGTTATCCGGTGCACATGCATGGCCGTCTGAGGTCTTTGGGACAAGGACAGGTGCATGTGGGCCCAATAACTTGGAGGTTCTACCACAATTAATATGTAATTCTTACCTTTAGTTATTGTCCTTCCATCTAAACTTGTATTCTTTCTAATTTGAATACTAACGTGAAAATACAAGAATCACAACATGAGGTTCATTTCCTTTTCTGTATTTATTTATTTTATTATTTTTTCTCTCTTATACAATAATTTGGGCCTTACACCCAAGTAGCTTCATCTTCTCCATGGTGACTCCATTGCACTTTGCACATCTTTATCACTTTATTTCTTGTAACTCGAGTCAAAGTGTCAAGAATCTTGATAGGATATTCAGTGTAAGTCAGATCACCCTGAACACTGAGCTCCTCCATTGGTATCTGTTCATTAGGGACACGGAGACACTTATTAAGTTGAGACACGTGGAATACATCGTGCACATCAGATAGATTATCAGGTAACTCCAGTTGGTATGCCATCTCCCCAACTCGCATAAAGATTCTGAATGGTCCAATAAAGCGAGGGGATAATTTGCCCTTGACTTTGAATCTCCTCATTCCACGAAGTGGTGACACCTTGAGGTACACATGATCACCTTCCTCAAACTCTAGTGGTCTTCTTCTGTTATCAGCATAGCTTTTTTTCATGGTCTGAGCTACCCTCAAGTTCTCCCGGATTATACGGACTTGTTCTTCTGCCTCTTGAATATGTTCAGGCCCAAAGAATTGTCTTTCTCCAGTCTGATCCCAATATAGAGGAGTTCTGCACTTCCTGCCATATAAAGCTTCAAATGGGGACATCTTCAGGCTGGCCTGGTAACTATTGTTATATGAGAACTCATCATATGGTAGACACTTGTCCCAACTACCTCCATGCTAAAGGGCACAAGCTCTCAACATATCTTCAAGTACTTGATTGGTCCTTTCAATCTGGCCATCAGTTTGAGGATGATAGGCCGAACTGAAACTCAACTTCGTATCTAGATTCTCATGAAAGCTTTTCCAAAATCTGGAGGTAAACTATGAACCTCTATTTGAAACGATCTTCTTCAGTACTCCATATAAACACACAATCCGAGCCATGTATAACTCTACCAGCTGAGAACCTTTATAAGTAGTCTTGACCAGAATGAAATGAACCACTTTGGTTAGTCTATCCACAATCACCCATATGGAATCATATCCTTTCGAGGTGCGAGGCAACCCAACAATGAAATCCATACCAATCTCTTCCCACTTCCATTCGGGTATCTTTAACGAGTGCAATAGTCTAGCTGGTCTTTGATGTTCAGCGTTGACTCTTTGACACACATCACACATAGCCACATGTGCAGCCACATCTCTCTTCAACCCATACCACCAGTACTTCTGCTTCAAATCCTGATACATCTTGGTGCTACCAGGATGAATAGAATAATCAGAGTCATGGGCTTCCTTCAGTATAGTCTCATGAAGGCTATCAATTTTAGGAACACATATCCGGTCCTTGAACCATACTGTGCCTTGCTCATCCTCCGTGAATTCTGGACCTCTACCTTCAATAATAAGATCTTTGATTTCTTGTATTTTAGCATCACCAATCTGGCCCTTACTGATTTCATGCTCCAAGGTAGGTTACACTTCAATAGTGACTTCTTCAGTGTGAGCAACTATTCCTAGGTTGAGTCTCCTAAAATCCTTAACAATCTCATCGGGTAGCTAGGCAACAATAGCTGCATGGACGTGTTCCTTCCATCTAAAGGCATCCACAACCAGATTTGCCTTGCCCGAATGATAATGAATCTCCAAGTAATAGTACTTAATAAGCTCCAACCAATGGCATTGCCTAAGGTTGAGATCTACTGAGTGAATATGTACTTCAAACTCTTGTGATCGGTGTACACTTGGCACTTGGTTCCCATAATATAATGTCTCTATATCTTGAGCGCATGCACTACGGCTGCCAGTTCTAAGTCATGAGTGGGATAGTTCAACTCATGTTTTTGCAATTGACAAGACACATAGGCAATCACGTGTCCTTCTTGCATAAGAACACATCCCAAGCCTTGGCCGCATGCATCACAATAGATATCAAATCCCTTCTGTGGATCTAGCATAACCAACACTAGGGGTGACATCAATCTCAACTTCAGTTGATTAAAACTATCTTGGCACTTCCAGTCCCACTTAAACTCTATCCCCTTCTCTAGAAGTGAGGTCATAGGCTTAGCAATCTTAGAAAACCCTTCAATTAATCGTCGGTAGTAGCCTACATGTCCCAAGAAACTCTAGACTTCAATAACTATACTGGGTATGCTCCACACCACTGTCTCTTTGACTTTAGCAGGATCCACTGATATCCCACCATTAGAAATGAAATGTCCAAGGAATGGCACTTCATCAATCCAGAACTCGCATTTGTTGTACTTGGCGTAGATTTGATTATCCCGTAGCTTTAGTAGCACCAATCTCAGATGTTCCTCATGATCACTATCACTCTTGGAATAAATAAGAATATCGTCGATGAATACCACGATGAATCTGTCAAGATACTCCATGAACCCTTTTTCATCAGATTCATAAAATAGGCTGGTGCATTAGTTAGTCCAAATGACATAACTGTGAATTCATATAAACCATATCGGGTTGAGAAAGCCGTCTTGGGAATATCAGAAGGCCTAATCTTCATTTGGTGATAACCCGATCGGAGATCAATCTTCGAGAATACCCTTGCACATCTCATCTGAACAAATAAATCCTCAATGCGGGGTAACAGATACTTGTTCTTCACAGTAACATCATTAAGGGATCTATAATCTACACACATCCTTTGTGATCCATCTTTCTTTTGTACAAACACAACTGACGCTCCCTAGGGTGAGGAACTCGGACGAATGTACCTAGCCTCATGTAACTCCGTTAACTGCTTCTTAGGTTCTTTTAACTCTTCTACAAACATCCTGTATGATCGTTTAGAAATAGGAGCAGTTCCAGGTAAGAGATCAATGACAAACTCAACTTCCCTATCTGGTGGCATCCCGGGTAACTCTGTGACACCCCAGTG
This sequence comes from Zea luxurians, assembly GCA_029449295.1. Classification (NCBI taxonomy): domain Eukaryota; kingdom Viridiplantae; phylum Streptophyta; class Magnoliopsida; order Poales; family Poaceae; genus Zea; species Zea luxurians. The sequence goes on from JAOPSE010000056.1 coordinate 7,566,935, forward strand.
TCACTCAGGGTTTTTCTCAAAAAGCCAAACCAAGAGCCATCATTTTATGTGAACCAAAGTGAGCATGAGCATCAAAATAACTTAAGTAGTAGTGAAGTCACCAAGTATATACTTAAAAGTGTCATGATCAAAGCAATTGAGTCCTTTAAAAGATAAGATTATGCAACCCTAGTTTAAAAAACCCTAATGAGCCCCATGAGCAAAATTCAAAAAAAAATAAGAAAAAGGGAGTGAAAAGTTTAAAATTTTGAGTTGAGCCAATTATAAAAATTGAAGTGTATTTAATGGGCAACAAGAAAGGTTGAGAAAGCTTAGCCAAAATAGCTCAAATAAAACCCCAAATCAAGCTTTCCATGTGTGGACTTAATGAGAATTCTGAAATTCAGATTTCTGAAATTCAGACCTTGAGCCAAAGATCAGGGATGTTCACCTTGATCCCTAACTCAAATCCTAATGGCCCCATTGACAAAAACGTGCCTAACTAACCCCTCTGTCGTGTGCCAGAAGATGGCATTGGGACGCGAGCCCTAGGCACGACTAAACCTTGGATTTGCCTCGGATTGGCGCAGGGAGACAGACCAGATTTCCTGGCTCCATATCTCTGCAACCAGTAGGCAAAATCCTATGACCTCCACACAAGAATGGTAGCTTGTAGGGAGGGGAAGAGGTTTTGTGCATTGACCAAGGCGAGAGCAGGCTCGGATGAGCGACTACACGCGCTAGAGCTTGGGCAGAACGCGTGCTCACACGTGTTCGACTCTGGTCGGCACGCAAGAGCTCGCCCAACCCGCGCGCGCGCGTTCCCCGGCGTTCGGTCAAGTCCGCCGCGCGCTCACGCCCTCGGCCGTGCCCACCCGCGCCTATAAAACCTCCCCAGGCGCGCCTCACTTCGCCCCGCACTCACCCTCACCGGCCAGCCACTTTCCTTAGCTCTGGCGAGCTTGATTACCGCCTGCCATTGCCGCCCGAGCTTCGGCCACCGTGGCCAGCTCCCTCCAGCCGCCCTCAAGTCAAGCCAGTGCTTCGGCCAGCTCCACCAGCAGCCCGTGAAGCTTGCCAAGCCCTCGGACCCCGCCGGACTTCACCGGAGGCCCGAGATCGACTTCACCGGACTTCGGTCTTCCGCCGTCGCGCGTGGACCGGGCTATCCAGTGACTCTCCGCCCAATTCCTCTCGCTCATGTCTTCTCTGGCATCCCGTGGACCTCCCTGACCCATTTGATTGAACTATCTCGCCGTGACCAGGCCGGTCTCCTCGCCGCCGACGAGCATCCCCGCCTGCGCGCGTGGACCGACCGACTCCGGCCATCTCCGACGGCGTTCCGCACACCGTTGTGATCCCCAGGACCTCCCCTTCATCCTCGACCACTTCACCGGAACAGTCTCGCCGCCGGTAAGCCCCTCCGCCCTTTTCCCCGTCGCGGCTACTGTTTACGTTAAACCAAGGACCTCGGGTTAGGAGATGAAGAACCCGAGGGGTTTTCTGAAAAGTCAGAGACTCTGGTGAATAGTAGCCTAAGGACTGATTCGCGAGGAAAAACTTAGAAAATCGCCAGGGACCCCAGTGCAAAGTAGATTTTCATTTAAGCCAATTCTGATATTCTTTTTAAATAACCAGGGAACTTGTAAAATTCATAACTTGATGAATTCTTAATCAAAAATTGTCAAACCAATTTTGCTAGCCTCTGTATATTATAATCTATCATTTAAAAATAGTAGACCCTATGCCTTCTGTTCAAAATTTTAGAGTTTAAAATTAAAAACAGAAACCCACTAAACCTTATTTAATCAAGGAAAATTAGTTTCTCTTCTGTGCTAGACTTAAGAAAATTTGTAGATAATTATACCCTACTTAGACACTGTTTAAAAATAGTAGGAACCCCAGCATTAGAAATTATGATGTAGTTTCTCATTTAAAGATGTTTTGTCCAAAACTTAGAGAAAATCAGAAAGATATTAGAAATTAATGAACAGTGATTAATATTATTTTTCCTAGTTTACTTATGTAACAGAGGACTTAGGAAAAATACAGAGACCATTAATTTAAATCAAGGTTAAATTAAAATGATTTGTTAGCCTAAATAAGACTGAAAATCAATTATTCAAGAGGCAAAACTATAACCAAAATGCTTAACAAAAATCCAGAAGACTTATAACCACCAGAGCCCCACTACAAAAATACAGAGCACCCCAGCCCAACTTTTTAAGTAAGGGAAATAAATACATGATGAAAATAAGGCATTTTCCCAATAATTCTTGAACAACCTCAAATATTGTGATAATGGGCAACCAAAAATTAGCTAAGTCCATAAGAAGGTGAACTACCAGAGAAAAATGCAAACCCATGAAAAGGAGGCAAACTCTTGCCAATTGCAAATGATTTAAGAGAAAAGCCATTTAATTCAAATAATGCATACCACCCCCTTCCCTTAAGCAAAAAGATGCCAAACTTCAGAATGATTGCTCTTGCACAAAACCATAACTAAGAAAAATAAGAACTCTGTTGTTTGATATTTTTCAAATATAGTGGTAGTAGAAAGCACCTATTTGGCTAAAAACTTGAGAAAACCATAGGAAAATAATTAAAAAGTATTAATGACTAGAAATTTGTATCAAGTCATGTTATAACACCTAAAAGCCAGCAAAAATAAGTTCTGAAGAATTACCCACTGTTAAATAGTAGTTGTAGTTCAAAGCACCCCTTCTACCTTAGAATTTAGTAATTTTGTGCAGAGAAAACTATTCACTTTCTGATCCCCAAATTTTAAGAAAGAGAAACACACACCAGTAGCAAGCCACTGTAATTTTTACAGAATTTTTAGAATTTTATAAAAGCAACTTGTAGTTCAAACCTACTTCAAAACATTAAAGAGAATAAAGAAAAGGGAAAGAAGAAATGAACCCCACCTCAATCAGTCTAACTTGAGTACTTATCATTTGTCCCTAAAGGACTTAAAGAGAATTCAGTGGAACCCAAGAGTAAACTTACTATTTACCTTAGCTAAATTTGAACTAGTTTACCAAGTATACCACCCAAGGGTCTTGCATAAGTAAAGTTAATTTTGTTTAACTCAAGAAAGATCATACACCTTTTAAGTTGTGTTTTCTAAAAGCACAGATCATATCATGCATATATCTTACGCATTGCATTCATTAGATTGTAATCTAGCCGACGGAGAGTACGTGCTCATCCCCGAGCAAGAACCTGTCCAAGAGGAGGACCAGGAGCAGGCTTCAGAGGCTGCCATTGAGGATCTCCCTGCAGCCCCAGCAATTGAAGGCAAGCCCCGGTTTTATGCATAACCTATTAATTATGTTATTTTACTACACTTAATGCTTGTAGGATTGTAATGTGCACTTAAGTGTAGGAGTTGCTTGAAACCTCTAGATTGCATGAACTCAGGATTCCCTTTTTGAGATGAATACTAGTATGCTAGGTCGAGTAGCTGCTTGCTAATCAGGATCTCGGTAGAAGTCGAGTGATTTTTCTAGCACTCGCGCGAGGTCAGGAATTGATTGTATTCCTCTTGATAATGGGATATATGTTGGTCTATGGACTTGGATCCAGGGAGGATGCCTTGCCCATGAGACGGGAAAATGAATTAAGGATTAATGTGTGGATACCTGAGTCAAGCTTTTGAACGTACTAAACACATGCCGGGAAAAATGGTAACCGGTAAACCTAGTACCTGAGTGAAGCCGGGCGCGGACTTTATCCCTCATGCGACCTGAGACTGGTTCTCCCATGCTAGCTATGGTGGGTACAAGTGCGGTCACTGCACGGCGGCAGCCGGGGTCAGTGGAGCATTGTATGCCAAGGCGGTGAGGCCTGGACGCGAACGGGGAATCGATGGGGACGGTTGTCATGTGCAGGGTCGGAGTACCCTGACATGCCGTGTGTTTAGGTTTACCTTGCAAGGTTAAAACTCGATTCGAATCGTCTGCTTCTCGCAGCTAATGAGACTGCTTGATTCCTTGTACTGCATCGAGTAAGAAGTGAAATGTGGTTACATGAGATAACTTGTTGATTGAACTAACTGATTGTTACCATGTATGCTTAGAAGGAGCAAATCTAGCTAAGTTAAGGATGGTAAAATTTGGAAACGCTAAAAATGGTTTTTAGTAACAGCTAGTGCTTTTGGCCAACCAAACCCCCTCAGCCAAACAGCTGCATAGTCTAGAGGTAGAGGAGTAGACTCCTCACACCGGGTAAGTCTAGCTGAGTATTAGTATACTCAGCCTTGCTTGTGGCACCATTTTTGCAGGTACCATGCAGGATGTGATTGATGGTGTGACTTGGCCTACCACCCTGCCACCGGGTTCGACGGTTGAGTGGGATGTTGCTCCGGCAGGAGAGGAGCATGAGGAGTAGTGGGCTAGGCCTTGCCCATTTCCTCATTACCGACGACATCGATTATCCGCTGCACTTTACGTTATGAACTTTATTTGCTACTCCAGAACTCCGATTATGTAATAATTCAGCACTTAATTTGAGGTATCCTGTTTTATTGTATTTCTTCTGTGACTCACCTTCGAGTGAGATTGTGGAATTTGATCCTGGTTAAGTGGCTCTATCAGACTAGATCTGAAGGACTGACGGGTTATTCCGATTTAAGTGTGTCACGGCCCTTGAGGCATGACTTAGGCACTTAAGCTGGAATAATTCGGGTGGTTCTGCCACAGCTGGTATCGGAGCAAATTCCACCACAGAGAAGAACAATAAACCATGAATACCAAATTTCAAAATCTAAAACTTGCTTAGAAACTGCTATAGATCGTCAGGACTAGACCGCTAGACCTAGGACGAAAGGCCTTAGGCATAGAGGGAAATAGGTGGCTAATTAATTAGGCCCCGTGGGCCAATACTTATATTTTAGGATGCCCTAAAAAGGCACCCTATTTTCTTTTTGAGAGGCAACGTTTCTTCCAGCATGCATGCATTGTAAAACATAAAGAGGAATTAAAATTTAAGCTAACCCCTTTTTCTTTAAAAACCATCCGGGCTCCTTTTTTCTTTCTCCTTCCACCATAATCTTTATCTTTGATTCCCTTCCGCAGATGAATTCACCCACCCCCGCCAGTGGAGGAGACTCTCGTTTCAGTTCTGACTTCCTTTCTCGCGATGGCTTCCCTTCCATCTTGTGGGAAGTGCTTAACTCCGCCGGTTACCCTACGCCCCCTTTGTACACGGTGCAGCTGTATGAGGAGTATCGGGTACCTCGTTGTCGGGTCTGGCTGACTTTGGAGGCTCATCCCCTTCAGCCGGGTTGGCGTTCTCTTGACTCTGAGACGATTGGACTCAGGACGGACGACACCGTTGAGGCAGCAGCCATGAAGGCTCTGACAACTTTCTGTGGCTACCATCCCCTAGAGATGGTGATGCACCCCTTGGGACTCTTCCCTTCTGAGAGGAAGGATGATCCCATGTGGTGTAACCGCGTGAGCCATGTGAAGGATGTGTGGGCCATGTATCCTGACTTGGTTGGGAGGGTCACCGTTCAGTGCATGAGTGCGCTGTACCGCCTTCAGGCCCTTCAGAGCGATGCTATGACACTTCTTGCTAACACCGCTCGGACTGCCAAGCTCACTCTCGACAGTCGGGAAGATTTTGTGGTCGACCTATCCACAGAGTTGGTGGAGAAGGATCTGCAGGTGGAGAGGCTGAACCAGCGTATCGCTACCCTGGAGCAGCAAGTGGAGATCCGAGACAACACTATTGATGTCTTGGAGAACCAACTTCACGATGTGCAGAGGGAACTCGAGGAAGCAAATGACCACTTGGACATGCACCACCTGGAGATGGAGGCCAATGAAGCCGGAAGCGAGGGAGAAGAGGCTCCCGAGGAGCTAGGACCAGCCCCTGGTGCCAATGGGACTACCTCCGCGATGCCCCCTTCACCCGTATCCAGTGTCGCTTCCACTGCTCAGGGTTAAGCAGTCGTTTTGGCATTTTTAGGTGGATAGAAACCTATGCGAGCTTAGTAATATCACATTTTGGACTAGGCTTGTGGGTACTTTCCCCTGATTGATGTAACCCTGTGAACTTTTGAAATCTGTGGGATATTTGTCACCATGTTATCTTCATTTCGAACCTAATATTATGATTATGGCATTTTTTCTTTCATATGAAATGAAATTTTGCCGTTCGGAATTGTGAGTTGGGATAACGATGGCGACAATCTCTGTTTTCAGATGGCAGCTAGGCAGCGTCGCGGGCAGAACGAGCAGGTTCCCCCGCCACCTCCTCCAGCTCCCACAGTGCAGGAGCTGATGGCCCAGCAGAATGAGATTCTGCGACAGCTCTTGCAGCGCCAGCCCCACCCCCAGCAGCATGGTGGAGGCCAGCCTCAGCGACCTCCGGCTATGGCAACATACCAGGAGTTTCTGAGCACGCAGCCGCCCTTGTTCGCCAAGGCAGAGGATCCGTTGGACGCCGACGTATGGCTTCGCGTCGTCGAGTCCAAGTTTCCCCTCCTCACGAGAGACTGCCCTGATGCTACCAAGACCCGCTTCGCCGCGCAGCAGCTTCGCGGATCTGCTCGGACTTGGTGGGATCACTTCCGTGCTATGCTCCCTGATGATCGTGAGGTGTCTTGGGAGGAATTCAAGACTGCCTTCAGAGGACACCACATTCCAGCTGGCATTCTTGATCGGAAGTTGAATGAATTTCTGGCCCTCAATCAAGGAACCCGCACGGTACTGCAGTATGCGCAAGCCTTCAATGACTTATGCCAGTATGCAGGGTATCATGCTGATTCTGATGAGAAGAAGAGGGATCGCTTCCGCAGGGGTCTCAATACCAAACTGCGGGAACGACTCAACACTGTCCGAGCTGATAGCTTCAATGAGTTGGTCAATATGGCCATCTCCCAGGAGGATTGCATTGTTGCTCACCGGGCAGAGAAGAAGAGAAAGGCACCAATGACAGCACCATCTCCTCAGGCTCAGAGGTTCCGGATTGTTTCCCACAATCAGAGCAGGGGTTTTCAGCAGCAGGCAGGCAGATGGGTGATCAGGCCACCTCAGCAGCAGCAGCAGCCGGCACCCAACCGCTATCCAGCTCCCGCCCCAAGGAACAATCAGCCTCCGCAGCAGCAGCAGTTCCGCCAGGGCAATGGGAACAAGTGTTTCACTTGTGGCAATGTGGGCCACTATGCCAAGAATTGTCCCAGGAACCAGCAGAGGCAGATGCCAGCACCAAATCAAGACAAGGAAGAAAGCAGAAGGTGCAAGTCAGGCAAGGGAAGCTCAACTTCACTGCTCTTGAGGAAGTGCCAGAAGGGGCTCCTATCATGACTGGTATCTTTTCAGTTTATAATCAACCTGCTTTAATTCTATTTGATTCTGGTGCATCCCATAGTTTCATTAGCCAAAAGTTCAGTGCTAATTGCAAACTGCCATTCTCTCACTCAAAAGGGTCATTCATGATAGTCACACCTGGGGGTAAAATTGCAACTAATCAATTAAACCAAAGTGTGCCTATTCAACTGGGAAGCCACATTGTCAAAACCACTCTTCTTGTGTTGGGATTGGAAAATGTGGATATTATTCTAGGGGCAAATTGGATGACCTTGCACCAAGTTGTGCTTGATGTAGCCAGTCGTACCGTGGAAGTTAATTCCCCTTTCTGCGGGAATTTCACTTTGATTTTGCCTAGTCAGGGTTCTACTCAGTCGTGTGCTTTCTCTATGACGGAGTTACCCCTGAAGAAGATCCCAGTGGTCTGTGAGTATGCAGATGTCTTTCCTGATGAATTGCCAGGAATGCCACCAGACCGGGATATTGAATTCGCCATCGAGTTGCAACCGGGAACGGCCCCAATTTCCAAGAGGCCCTACCGAATGCCACCCGCTGAGTTGGCAGAGTTGAAGAAGCAATTGCAAGAGTTGTTGGATAAGGGTTTTATTCGCCCAAGCACTTTGCCTTGGGGATGTCCAGCACTGTTTGTGAAGAAGAAGGATGAAAGCTTGAGGCTGTGTATAGATTACCGCCCTCTTAATGCGGTAACTATCAAGAACAAGTATCCTTTGCCTCGTATTGATGTTCTCTTTGACCAGTTGGTCGGGGCCAAGGTATTCTCCAAGATAGACCTTCGCTCTGGCTACCATCAGATCAAAATACGAGCGAGTGATATTCCAAAGACGGCATTCTCAACCAGATACGGGCTATATGAATTCTTGGTGATGTCATTCGGGCTGACAAATGCACCAGCATATTTCATGTATCTGATGAATTCTGTTTTCATGCCGGAATTGGATAAATTCGTGGTGGTTTTCATCGATGATATTCTGGTGTACTCAAAGAACGAAGAAGAACATGCCGGGCATTTGCATGTAGTGCTTCAACGTCTGCGAGAGCACCACCTTTATGCCAAGTTATCCAAGTGTGATTTTTGGCTAAAGGAAATCAAATTCTTGGGTCACACTATCTCTCAGGCTGGAATAGCTGTTGATCCCGATAAAGTGCAAGAAGTGATGAACTGGAAGCCACCAACGACTGTTCGCCAAATTCGGAGTTTTCTGGGATTAGCTGGTTATTACCGAAGATTTATTCCGGACTTCTCTCGAATTGCGAAGCCTATTACTGAGTTGCTGAAGAAAGAAGTCAAATTTGTATGGAGTCAGAAGTGCGAAGATGCCTTCCATGCATTAAGGCAGCATCTGACCACGGCACCAGTATTGGCGCAACCCGACAGCAGCAAACCTTTTGATGTATATTGTGATGCCTCGGGCACCGGGCTAGGTTGTGTCTTGATGCAAGACAACCGAGTCATCGCTTATGCTTCAAGAGCACTCAGGCCTCACGAGCAAAATTATCCCACTCATGACCTTGAGTTAGCAGCAGTGGTTCATGCATTGAAGATGTGGAGGCACTATCTAATGGGAACCCACTGCAACATCTTCACTGATCATAAGAGCCTTAAGTACATTTTTACTCAGGCTGATCTTAACATGAGGCAGAGAAGATGGCTAGAGCTGATCAAGGATTATGACCTGGAGGTACATTATCACCCAGGAAAAGCTAATGTGGTAGCTGATGCCTTGAGTCGGAAGTTGCAGTGCAACTGTGTTCTGATGGATTCTCGCATTAACACCTTGTGTGATGAGTTGAGCAAGATGCAAATTGAAGTGATTTCTTCTGGTTCCTTGTCTCATATTTCTGTTGAGCCAACTTTGCAAGACCAGATTATCGTGGCCCAGCTCAGTGACAAGGGAGTGCAGATTATCAAGAAGAATCTCCATCAGAAGGTTGAAAAGTATGATTGTTTCCGCCAGGATGAGAAGGGTGTGTTATGGTTCAAAAACAGATTGGTAATTCCTAAAGATCAGGATCTCAAGAGGAAAATTTTGGATGAAGCTCATCTCTCCAAATTCTCTATGCATCCGGGAAGCACCAAGATGTACCATGATTTGAAGCCTTTGTACTGGTGGACCAGAATGAAGAGGGAGATAGCCCAGTATGTATCAGAATGTGACACCTGTCAGAGGGTAAAGGCAAGCCACTTGAAGTCAGCTGGAGCTTTGCAACCACTACCCGTACCTTCGTGGAAGTGGGACGACATCAGCATGGATTTCATTGTGGGTCTGCCCAACACCTCTCGTTATCATGATTCAATTTGGGTTATTGTGGACCGACTGACGAAAGTGGCACATTTTCTTCCTGTGCACACCACTGATAAGGCTCAGAAATATGCAGAATTGTATATCGACTGGATCGTGTGTCTGCACGGATTACCTCGGACCATTGTCTCTGACCGAGGAGCCCAATTTGTTGCCAGATTTTGGGAACAATTGCAAAAGTCTTTGGGAACCAAGCTAATCAGGAGTTCAGCTTACCACCCACAGACTGATGGTCAGACGGAAAGGGTAAACCAGGTTCTGGAAGATATGCTGAGAGCTTGTGCGATCGATTGTGGCAAGAACTGGGATAAGCACCTCTCCTTGGCAGAGTTCGCTTATAACAATAGTTATCAATCCAGCCTAAAGATGGCACCTTTTGAAGCTCTCTATGGAAGAAGGTGCAGGACACCACTCAATTGGTCTCAGTCTGGTGAAAGAGAAGTTTTTGGACCTGATTTAGTGACTGAAGCCGAAGAGAAAGTCAAGCTAATCAGGAAGAATCTAGAAGCTGCTCAGGCCAGACAGAAGAGTTATCATGATAGAAGAAGGAAACCTCTCCAGTTCGAGGTGGGAAGTTTTGTATACCTCAAGGTATCACCCACCAAGGGAATGCAGAGGTTTGGGATCAAAGGCAAGCTAGCACCTCGTTACATTGGACCTTATGAGATCATAGAAACATGTGGACCCGTGGCATACAAGCTGAAGTTACCTTCAAAGATGTCTGCCATTCACGATGTTTTCCACGTATCTCAGCTGAAGAAGTGTGTTCGATTGCCGACTGAAATCTTAGCAGAGCCAGAATTGGAGATAGAGTCAGATCTATCGTACCAAGAGTACCCCTCCAAGATTCTGGATTGCAAGGAAAGATCAACTCGGGCTAAATCGATCAAGATGTTCAAGGTCCAGTGGAGTAATCACTCAGAGGAGGAAGCTACTTGGGAAACCGAGGAATTCCTGAGATCCAACTTTCCCGATTGCCTACCTAAGGAAGCTGGTACGTAATCACACCCAACCCCTCCTCCTGCCTTTCGAATCTAATTTCCAAAAATATGATCTTAATTCAGAATGAAGTAACTAAAAAGTAAACCTTAAAAGGACTTCCTTCTGAAGTTGCAAAGAGGATGACATTCGAAGAGCAGTTTATCCTAATAATGGCAATCATCACCCTTCTCCTATCAGTCTCACCCTTCGCTTTACCCCGGGAGGACTCTGGCCCGAATCTCGGGACGAGATTCCTTTAAGGGGGAAGGCTGTGACACCCCAGTGTCACTCAGGGTTTTTCTCAAAAAGCCAAACCAAGAGCCATCATTTTATGTGAACCAAAGTGAGCATGAGCATCAAAATAACTTAAGTAGTAGTGAAGTCACCAAGTATATACTTAAAAGTGTCATGATCAAAGCAATTGAGTCCTTTAAAAGATAAGATTATGCAACCCTAGTTTAAAAAACCCTAATGAGCCCCATGAGCAAAATTCAAAAAAAAATAAGAAAAAGGGAGTGAAAAGTTTAAAATTTTGAGTTGAGCCAATTATAAAAATTGAAGTGTATTTAATGGGCAACAAGAAAGGTTGAGAAAGCTTAGCCAAAATAGCTCAAATAAAACCCCAAATCAAGCTTTCCATGTGTGGACTTAATGAGAATTCTGAAATTCAGATTTCTGAAATTCAGACCTTGAGCCAAAGATCAGGGATGTTCACCTTGATCCCTAACTCAAATCCTAATGGCCCCATTGACAAAAACGTGCCTAACTAACCCCTCTGTCGTGTGCCAGAAGATGGCATTGGGACGCGAGCCCTAGACACGACTAAACCTTGGATTTGCCTCGGATTTGCGCAGGGAGACAGACCAGATTTCCTGGCTCCATATCTCTGCAACCAGTAGGCAAAATCCTATGACCTCCACACAAGAATGGTAGCTTGTAGGGAGGGGAAGAGGTTTTGTGCATTGACCAAGGCGAGAGCAGGCTCGGATGAGCGACTACACGCGCCAGAGCTTGGGCAGAACGCGTGCTCACACGTGTTCGACCCTGGTCGGCACGCCAGAGCTCGCCCAACCCGCGCGCGCGCGTTCCCCGGCGTTCGGTCAAGTCCGTCGCGCGCTCACGCCCTCGGCCGTGCCCACCCGCGCCTATAAAACCTCCCCAGGCGCGCCTCACTTCGCCCCGCACTCACCCTCACCGGCCAGCCACTTTCCTTAGCTCCGGCGAGCTTGATTTCCGCCCGCCATTGCCGCCCGAGCTTCGGCCACCGTGGCCAGCTCCCTCCAGCCGCCCTCAAGTCAAGCCAGTGCTTTGGCCAGCTCCACCAGCAGCCCGTGAAGCTTGCCAAGCCCTCGGACCCCGCCGGACTTCACTGGAGGCCCGAGATCGACTTCACCGGACTTCGGTCTTCCGCCGCCGCGCGTGGACCGGGCTATCCAGTGAGTCTCCGCCCAATTCCTCTCGCTCATGTCTTCTCTGGCATCCCGTGGACCTCCCTGACCCATTTGATTGAACTATCTCGCCGTGACCAGGCCGGTCTCCTCGCCGCCGACGAGCATCCCCGCCTGCGCGCGTGGACCGACCGACTCCGGCCATCTCCGACGGCGTTCCGCACACCGTTGTGATCCCCAGGACCTCCCCTTCATCCTCGACCACTTCACCGGAACAGTCTCGCCGCCGGTAAGCCCCTCCGCCCTTTTCCCCGCCGCGGCTACTGTTTACGTTAAACTAAGGACCTCGGGTTAGGAGATGAAGAACCCGAGGGGTTTTCTGAAAAGTCAGAGACTCTGGTGAATAGTAGCCTAAGGACTGATTCGCGAGGAAAAACTTAGAAAATCGCCAGGGACCCCAGTGCAAAGTAGATTTTCATTTAAACCAATTCTGATATTCTTTTTAAATAACCAGGGAACTTGTAAAATTCATAACTTGATGAATTCTTAATCAAAAATTGTCAAACCAATTTTGCTAGCCTCTGTATATTATAATCTATCATTTAAAAATAGTAGACCCTATGCCTTCTATTCAAAATTTTAGAGTTTAAAATTAAAAACAAAAACCCACTAAACCTTATTTAATCAAGGAAAATTAGTTTCTCTTCTGTGCTAGACTTAAGAAAATTTGTAGATAATTATACCCTACTTAGACACTGTTTAAAAATAGTAGGAACCCCAGCATTAGAAATTATGATGTAGTTTCTCATTTAAAGATGTTTTGTCCAAAACTTAGAGAAAATCAGAAAGATATTAGAAATTAATGAACAGTGATTAATATTATTTTTCCTAGTTTACTTATGTAACAGAGGACTTAGGAAAAATACAGAGACCATTAATTTAAATCAAGGTTAAATTAAAATGATTTGTTAGCCTAAATAAGACTGAAAATCAATTATTCAAGAGGCAAAACTATAACCAAAATGCTTAACAAAAATCCAGAAGACTTATAACCACCAGAGCCCCACTACAAAAATACAGAGCACCCCAGCCCAACTTTTTAAGTAAGGGAAATAAATACATGATGAAAATAAGGCATTTTCCCAATAATTCTTGAACAACCTCAAATATTGTGATAATGGGCAACCAAAAATTAGCTAAGTCCATAAGAAGGTGAACTACCAGAGAAAAATGCAAACCCATGAAAAGGAGGCAAACTCTTGCCAATTGCAAATGATTTAAGAGAAAAGCCATTTAATTCAAATAATGCATACCACCCCCTTCCCTTAAGCAAAAAGATGCCAAACTTCAGAATGATTGCTCTTGCACAAAACCATAACTAAGAAAAATAAGAACTCTGTTGTTTGATATTTTTCAAATATAGTGGTAGTAGAAAGCACCTATTTGGCTAAAAACTTGAGAAAACCATAGGAAAATAATTAAAAAGTATTAATGACTAGAAATTTGTATCAAGTCATGTTATAACACCTAAAAGCCAGCAAAAATAAGTTCTGAAGAATTACCCACTGTTAAATAGTAGTTGTAGTTCAAAGCACCCCTTCTACCTTAGAATTTAGTAATTTTGTGTAGAGAAAACTATTCACTTTCTGATCCCCAAATTTTAAGAAAGAGAAACACACACCAGTAGCAAGCCACTGTAATTTTTACAGAATTTTTAGAATTTTATAAAAGCAACTTGTAGTTCAAACCTACTTCAAAACATTAAAGAGAATAAAGAAAAGGGAAAGAAGAAATGAACCCCACCTCAATCAGTCTAACTTGAGTACTTATCATTTGTCCCTAAAGGACTTAAAGAGAATTCAGTGGAACCCAAGAGTAAACTTACTATTTACCTTAGCTAAATTTGAACTAGTTTACCAAGTATACCACCCAAGGGTCTTGCATAAGTAAAGTTAATTTTGTTTAACTCAAGAAAGATCATACACCTTTTAAGTTGTGTTTTCTAAAAGCACAGATCATATCATGCATATATCTTACGCATTGCATTCATTAGATTGTAATCTAGCCGACGGAGAGTACGTGCTCATCCCCGAGCAAGAACCTGTCCAAGAGGAGGACCAGGAGCAGGCTTCAGAGGCTGCCATTGAGGATCTCCCTGCAGCCCCAGCAATTGAAGGCAAGCCCCGGTTTTATGCATAACCTATTAATTATGTTATTTTACTACACTTAATGCTTGTAGGATTGTAATGTGCACTTAAGTGTAGGAGTTGCTTGAAACCTCTAGATTGCATGAACTCAGGATTCCCTTTTTGAGATGAATACTAGTATGCTAGGTCGAGTAGCTGCTTGCTAATCAGGATCTCGGTAGAAGTCGAGTGATTTTTCTAGCACTCGCGCGAGGTCAGGAATTGATTGTATTCCTCTTGATAATGGGATATATGTTGGTCTATGGACTTGGATCCAGGGAGGATGCCTTGCCCATGAGACGGGAAAATGAATTAAGGATTAATGTGTGGATACCTGAGTCAAGCTTTTGAACGTACTAAACACATGCCGGGAAAAATGGTAACCGGTAAACCTAGTACCTGAGTGAAGCCGGGCGCGGACTTTATCCCTCATGCGACCTGAGACTGGTTCTCCCATGCTAGCTATGGTGGGTACAAGTGCGGTCACTGCACGGCGGCAGCCGGGGTCAGTGGAGCATTGTATGCCAAGGCGGTGAGGCCTAGACGCGAACGGGGAATCGATGGGGACGGTTGTCATGTGCAGGGTCGGAGTACCCTGACATGCCGTGTGTTTAGGTTTACCTTGCAAGGTTAAAACTCGATTCGAATCGTCTGCTTCTCGCAGCTAATGAGACTGCTTGATTCCTTGTACTGCATCGAGTAAGAAGTGAAATGTGGTTACATGAGATAACTTGTTGATTGAACTAACTGATTGTTACCATGTATGCTTAGAAGGAGCAAATCTAGCTAAGTTAAGGATGGTAAAATTTGGAAAAGCTAAAAATGGTTTTTAGTAACAGCTAGTGCTTTTGGCCAACCAAACCCCCTCAGCCAAACAGCTGCATAGTCTAGAGGTAGAGGAGTAGACTCCTCACACCGGGTATGTCTAGCTGAGTATTAGTATACTCAGCCTTGCTTGTGGCACCATTTTTGCAGGTACCATGCAGGATGTGATTGATGGTGTGACTTGGCCTACCACCCTGCCACCGGGTTGGACGGTCGAGTGGGATGTTGCTCCGGCAGGAGAGGAGCATGAGGAGTAGTGGGCTAGGCCTTGCCCATTTCCTCATTACCGACGACATCGATTACCCGCTGCACTTTACGTTATGAACTTTATTTGCTACTCCAGAACTCCGATTATGTAATAATTCAGCACTTAATTTGAGGTATCCTGTTTTATTGTATTTCTTCTGTGACTCACCTTCGAGTGAGATTGTGGAATTTGATCCTGGTTAAGTGGCTCTATCAGACTAGATCTGAAGGACTGACGGGTTATTCCGATTTAAGTGTGTCACGGCCCTTGAGGCATGACTTAGGCACTTAAGCTGGAATAATTCGGGTGGTTCTGCCACAAACTCATCTGGAAAGACATCGGGGAAATCCCTAACCACACGGATGTTGTCACCAACAAACTTCCCATCTACTAAGAATACAGCTAGTCTGGTAGAGGCAGTTACTGTAATTTCAACTTCAAATCTTTCTCCTTTAGAGCTGGTGAGTTCTACAGTACCCCTAGCACAATGTATAATGACCTTTGCCTTTCTTAACCATGACATACCAAGGATCAGATCTATACTACTTTCCTCTAATACTATAGGGGTAGCCCAAAATTCTCTTCTCATAATTATCAATGTCAATCTATGTGTCATATAATTTGCCTCAACAGGCCCTTTAGGTGTAATTACTACCATTGGTGTTTTCATATTTTACAGTGGTAACTCATTTGTGTTGGCATATCGAGTAGACATAAATGAATGTGTAGCACCAGAATCAAATAATAATGCCGCAGGATTTGCATTAATATAAAACATACCAAGTGCAATGTCAGCTCCTTCAGTAGTAGCATCAGCGCTGACTTGATTAACCCTAGCAATAGTGAATCCCTTGCTAGATCCTGGACTCTATTGCTTGTTCTACACGGGTGTAGTAGCAATCCTCTGCAGACAAACATTGACATAATGCCCTGTCTTACCACACTTGTATCATGTGGTACCAGCACTCTGTCCTAAGAATTTCGTCGGGGTGCCAGTGGGAGCAGCCTGACGAGTCGGTGGAGTCCCCTGTGGTGTGTACTGAGCTGGGCGCTGGCCTCCTCCAGTATGAACTGATGTACCCTGGCCTCCTCCAGTACGTAGCGAGGGCGAACACTGCTGCTCCCCTGACCCTGGGATATCGCCTTCCTCTTCATGTCCCTCAGCTGAACACGCTTATGTTCAATGGCTAGGGCCTTGTCAAGCAGCCTCTGGAATTATGGAAATGTGTGAGCCACTAAAGCATACTGCAGAGGTCCATTGAGTCCTTCAATGAAGTGTTCCTGCTTTCTCTCATCTTCAGCCACTTCATCTGGTGCATATATTGAGAGCTGGATGAATCTTTTGCGTTACTCGCTAACTGACATGCCCCCCTACTTCAGTGAAAGAAATTCCTTCTTCTTGATCTTCATCAGTCCAGCAGGAATATGATAGTTTCTAAACTGAGTAGCAAATTTCGCCCATGTGATAGTATCAGCAGCATCGTGAGCAGCGGTGTAAGAATCCCACTAATCAGCAGCAGGACCAGTAAGACAACCAGAAGCATAGAGAACCTTCTCCCGGTCAGAGCACTGTGCAATAATTAACATCTTCTCCACTGACTTTAGCCAATCATCAGTGTGCAGAGGATCTGGAGAGCTGGCGAACGTTGGTGGCTTGTGGCTCATGAACACCCGGTGCTTGTCTTGGGGTGGAAGTGGTGGTGCTGGTGGAAGTTGTGCTTGCTGCTGTTGCACCCTTCGCTCCTGGCGCATCTCCTCCCTCTCTTAGCGCATCTCCTGACGCTCCTATCACATCTGCGTGTGCATATCTGCCATAGTATCATCGATATGTTGCATTATCCGCATCTGGGCTGCAAGTGCTGCATCAGCCCCGACTGGTGGAGGATTTGGAGGATTCATCTCGGCTTGCTGTTGTTGCTGTCTAAGTACCCTCCGATTGTGTCGATTGGGGGTAGATCAATTCCTCCTCCATTCCTGGTATTGACCATCTGAGTTAGAAACATACGTTAAGAAAGAAATAATTATAGACAAGGCGAGTAATTACGAGGCATGTTACTGTGGGGGATTTATTAGCTAAGTAGATTAGTGTGTCACCTACTAAAGCTAATACATTACCTTATGGTGGTGCATGCTAAGATGCCCAACTATAATGTTTCAATCAATCAAAGAAGCAAATCAGGCATTTATCATCAGTACAATCAACCAACATTTTTAAGTAGAGAAAATAGTTTTAATTTTGTCTTAGGTCTCCTATCTCTTAAAAAGGTCATAAATGTTGGATTCCAAGGTGTGAAATCCATCTTGTCTTAGTGTGGAAAAGATAAGAGTAATCATAGTAGAACAACAAAAGGTGAGACAGGATCAAGATAAGTATAGAAAGAATCAGAGTAAGGTAAGTAGGTAAGGGTTTTGTCCATTTCTATCTAGGTTTCGTCCTACAGTCAACATTTCCTCTGATACCACTTCTATCACACCCGGATTTAAGGGATAAAGCCAAGTGCATCTCATATATGCGCCAAAGAAGACAACACATATAATAACAGAGTGTATAGAGATAAATGTCACAATATCATAAAAGTATTTATTACATAGTTGAAGTCTTACAAAATAAAAAGATAAATATAAAGCAAACTAAAGTCCATCCTTGGCGCCATAAAGTCAACTGGGAGACGCCACCTAGATCAAGTCGAACTCCTCATTGTGCGGCTCCTCTTGGACCACCTATTCTTCTCCTATGGGGGGGTTTATATATCGCAAGTGTGAGCTCACAAAAGATCATAGCTCAACAAGTCGTGGGGAATAATGTGCATGAACTCACCAAAGGTGGGAGTTCATGTGATGTGTAAGGATTATCAAAAATAGGGGTTGAAGCTGAGCATTACTTTTAATAAGTTGGTCAAATTTTATGAGCAATTACTAGATATAAGTAAATACCAAACCATAATAAAAATAGAACAAAATTAATAATAAATCCCATGCAATGCAAATGACAAATTAAATTTAGTTCCATAATTTAATCATGCGAGAGTCCTGAGCTACTCATGACCGCGAGCACGACTAGTATACCAGTTTTACACTCTGCAGAGGTTGTACCCTGTACCCACAAGTCATGTTACCCATCTGCCACGGGGTTGTACGGGCCCCATACACCTCTACCAAGGAACCGAGGCAGGGTAACACTAGGAGGCCTTTACCTAGTTCCACTAGCTTCAGAAAACCCGGTACAGTTTCTAGGAAGAGCAATGCAGGAATCCCCTGTCTGACCGCCATCGCAACAAAATCAACCCGGGAACCTCCCTACACGCCTACTTTCCTACTTCCCTTGCCCCTATCGGGTAAGGTAGTCCTCCACTAGCTTTCCTAGTTAGTTAGCCAAGGGCGTCCCATTCCACCCTTTTGGTGGCACGTGTTTCTCAAGTTAAGCTCCACGTTCCAATTAAAAATAATGATCTTGACATGAACATAAATAAAATAACAGAATAATTGGAAATGGACGTAATGTAATATTAATCCCAAAACCATATAGAGCAATAGCAAAACTACCCAAATGATTCAGGGGTGAACAAGGTAAAAGGATAACCAGTCTACAGTAACCTGTTGGGTCCCATCCAAAATTAAACCTATGCATGAATAAGTGATAATAAAGAACATTATTATGTAATAAATGAGCTCCTGCTCAGCAACTTCTACGTGCTGAACACCAGGATCCTCACGCACTGGCTCTTCTACTCGCCACAATGCAAACAAGCATAGTATAAAGAGGAAATTAACATCACACCAAACATGTATACAAAATATATATTAATAATCTACACATTAAAATAAGATCATAGGAAAAGGAATCATTAATTTTGGAGTTATGGATTTTAAGTTATGAATTTCTGAAGGTTTTATGTATTTGATACAAGATAAATTAAGAGATCCATTAAAATACTATTTTCATGTCAAAAC
This sequence comes from Zea luxurians, assembly GCA_029449295.1. NCBI lineage: Eukaryota > Viridiplantae > Streptophyta > Magnoliopsida > Poales > Poaceae > Zea > Zea luxurians. The sequence continues at coordinate 7,586,132 of JAOPSE010000056.1, forward strand.
AGAGGCACTAGTTGATAAATAATAATATTACAAAATTATAGAAACTGGAATGGATCAGTTTCGATTTGATATGAATTTTCTAGGGATTAAATAAGTTCTAGGAATTGTTTTTATATTAAAAATTCATTTTCTAAATTAATTTCTCTGACTTTCCCTTTCCCTGGACTGCGCGCGTGAATAAACAAAGACCCAAGGGCTGGCGCGCAAAATACCCAAGACTCAGTCCACACCCAGGTGGATTGCGGGTTGAGACCTAAATACCTCGAGGGCTCTTATGCAAAAGTTCCAGACTGAGCGCTTATGGGTTCTCCGAGCCATCCGGTCAAGGTCACATGGCGCAGATTAGATTACGTTATAAACGAAGCTGTACGCGACCACAGACGTTGGATTTGAGATCTACAATCCAAGCCGCAAACATCCCGTGGTCCAATCGTGACCGCACGATCCCAATCGGATTGCCCGTATTTAATGAACATAAGGGGTACTCTAGATCTGACCTACGATGTCCATGAGAATCCTACGGCTCCTACCATCACGACCCTTCGTCAAATCTTAACAGCTAATCCTGAGATCGATGGCACCCACGTACCGCCTGCTATCTCCACTTCTCCCCAGCGAGCACACACGGCGGAGTACCTCGCCCGCGGTGGCGCCATGGCTGGAGAAGTCACTGCACGCCGTTCCAGCCCCTATACCTAATTCCGATCCATGCTACACGTAGAGGAGAGTAGGGCAGAGATTAGGGAGGTGATTTTACCTCGGATTTGAGACGACGACGACACGTCCACGTGGTTGCACGGTCTGCGGATCTCCGGTGAGAAATCCTTGAGACCCCAGGGGTGCTTAGCTCGAGTGGAGGGCACGGACGACTTCCACGTGCCCCGGTGATTCTTCTTGGCGGTGCGCTGAAGACAGGGCATTAGCACAGATGGGATTTCTCCGGTGGCGGCGGTCTTCCCCCAAACAAGACCGACAACAATGGTGGTGTGAGGGTCAGGCGACGCGAGAGGCTTAGGAACTGGACTCTGAGAAAAACGGTCGCGGCATGGGTTTTATCTCCCCGCTTGATCACTCGCGACATGCGTGCGAGATCCACGCCAGCGGCATGCCCGCCATGCTCGGAGTTCCATTGAGGACGGAGCTGCGCACTCGGGCCCATCTGCCAGCAACAGGGGAATTGTGACCCGACATGATTGGGACCGACTCATGGGGCCCGCTCGACAGAGGCGGTAGCGCACGCGGTGGAGAGGATCGGACCGCGTGGGCGAGTCGCCTATTTGGGCCGAAATTTTAACACCCCTGGTGTTTATACTCCGCTCGACAACGAGTATGGATTTAAGCACGTAATATCAGTGGATAAAATGGATGCTAAATTTTAATCATCTTCACCTATCGCGATTTTAAAATCGCATCTGTTTCGTCTGTCTCGAGTTCGAGGTCATTTTTATCTATCCGGGCTCGTCCTAAATTTTCGTGATCTTCGGAACATCGTTGTTCCAAAAGTGCATCGTTGTTTATTTAAAATTCATAGCTCGAGCAAATACGAATTCGAAGCCCGACCCACTTGGATGATTTATATCTCAAATAGATTAAGTAGAACTCGACGACTACAATGTCCGGGGCAAAATAATCCGAATCGCGCATTGTCTGGAAAAAAAGAAATCGTGCGGGAGGTTATGATCCAATTTGTTCTTCAGCCCACACTATAGGATAATTAAATCAACTGTGTTTTGGTGACGGATAAATTTTTATCTGATTTCGACCAAACCAGTGTTTTCTCAAATAATGTATTCGATATCGAATCCGTTTGCGTGTTGCCCAAAATAGTCTCGAAAACTATCTAAACAAAATATAGTCAAAATCGTAAACCTCAGATTTTCCGTTTCGTGCTTCGAAAGATAGAGTGTGTAGCTGTTTGCCGTATTGCGCGTCGACTCTTTAATCATCGCTAAAAATCCCGATTCAAAAATATCAGTGATTTTTGGGAAAAAGAAAAAGGAATAAAATTAAAAAGGGGAAAAATATCTCCTCTCCCTGATCCCCTCCGCCCCCTATCCCTGATTTTTCTCACCGCCTCGCATGGTCAGCGTTCCTATCACATCGCTGATTTTTTACCCCGCCGTCCTCGTCTCCTTCGTATCCGATCTCCTCCCTATCTTCTTCAAACCGCTGGATCCTTCTCTCTATCACTTGCAGCGCTCACCGGTCGCTCCAGAGCTCCTGTGCGCTCATCCCTCTGCTCAGGCCGCGCCCTGCCGAGCTCCCTCGCCATGGCCGCAGTGCCCCTCCCTGCTCGTTGTGTCCCTGTTGCGAGCTCTTCCCTGGCGCTGGATTTCTCTCCCTGCGCGTGATCCTATGCCCATGTCGAGCTCCCAGCGCCGTGTCCCCTTCCTTCTGCTCGCTCGACGCCCATCTCCTCCCGCGCCCACACGGAGCTCCCTCCAGCTCGCCCGAGCTCGTTCCCTGCTTCCATGGCCGCTGCGCACTTGCCCCTGCTCGCTTCTTCTCGCGCGCGCAGGCTTTTTGCTTGCTTGGCTTCCTTCCTCTCTCTTCCCATGGCGCGCATCCTTCTGCGCCCAGCCCCCAACACCACCAGTCATCTTTGGCTCGCCGAGCGTCCTTGTCCCTACTCGTCGTTCCGAGCTTGGCCCCGCGGTGAGCTCGCCGCTGGCCTTCTCGGGTGCTCCCTGCTCGCCCCTATCTCTATCCTCTGCCCAGTCGCCATCCCAGAGCTGCGCCCCTCTACTCGGCTATGGCCCCCGCACACCATGCCGTCCGAATCCCCGCTCCTACTCCAGCTCATCTGCGCCACCGCCGCATCACTTCTCTCCTTGGCGCTTGCCCTTGGTGTTGGTCGCGTGCTCCTCGTCCGGCTCGGTCGCGACCTCGCCGTCGTTCCTTAGCTCGTTGCGCGCCCTGCTTCACTATGTTGATCCGCCCAGCTCCGGTGCCAGGCTGAGTTTCCTGGCACGCGCTCTGCTCTCTATCCCCTACTCGACCCCGTCGTCGAGCTTCGCCGGCGGGTCATCGTGTGTGATCGCGCTTAGTTGCGCTTGCCTGCATCCTCGTCGTTGTTCGACTCAGTGCTGGACTGCGTCCGCTTGGCTCTAGCTCGCTAGCTATCAGTGCTCGCTGTTGGTCCCGGTTTTCAGCTCGTCGTTTAGTACCTAGCCACTAACTAGCGCTCGCGTCGGCCACACAAAACCTCGACGTCGAACGTGCTGTTCTACGCAAGACAGGCCCGCGTCATCATCATTCTTACCGTGGATTGCCGACGTCAATCGTCTCGACAACAACCACATCCATGACTCCGCCGTTCCAATAATTTTGTCGCACCGCCCTTCATATCCGAGTCCCCACCCGTAGGATCGTCGTTGACCTCGCAACTTCATCTCGAGTTAATTATGGTGAGTTGATCTGTTATTCCCGTCAACTAAATAGATGGTTGGATTAAATAGATGCATCATTTGGGATGATTCTCTTGTCTATTATTTGATGTGGGGGTAATGTTATATTTCAGGTTTATGTGGTAAGTATATTGGTAAAAATATATGTTGTGTAATGATTCTCTACATAATAGATTAAGTGTAGTGTGATGTTTTATTGGTCGGGATATTTTAGGGATTAAATCGGTGTTTCGTATCCGATGAGTGGTCGAATTAATAATGGGAAGGTTAGGTTTAGATGTTTATTATGCGACGAATATATGTGTAAACCAGTGTTAGGTATGATGAGTTAGTAACGCGAAAGGTAGGTTAAATTATATGATTAAGTCAATGATATTCCCTTTTTGTAGTTATAATCCTTGGTTAATAGCTTATTAAATGACATGGTTGGATGGTGCCCATTTCATCGAGTATTTAAAAGCGAGATTCAGTATAATGCCCACTAGGTGCTTGGCAAAATATCTGAGTTACGAAACCCTCACTGACTTGGTCGTTCTTGCGATTATCATGTCTGATTTAGTTATGGTGAGTTATTTCACTATTCCAGTTAATTAGTTTAATTGGTGGAGCGAGTAGAATATAAGTAGGCTTGTGTGATGAAATGTCATAATCGCTTGTAATGGTGTGATTCGATTAAAAATACTCTACCTGCTAAGTCATAAAATAATGTGATCTCGATATCTAGTATTTTTGTACTAGATTTGCGATGTCTTGCTATAGGTGTTTAATTCGCTGTCGCATAGAACTATTTAGGCTTGTAATATTCGTGTCTATATGCATTCCATTCAGGTACGTTAATTAATTGTGTGATGCGGAAGACGAACCAAGTCGACCCCAAGCACGGGCTACTCCGCATGGTGAAGCTGATGGACCAACCTAAAGATGGTTAAATCAAGCAAGTGCTTTGTCGAGGGATGATCACCAAGTGATCGACGTCTAACAAACACTAACATAGTGTTATCTAGGCAAGCCCCAGTGCATTTGCCACCTCCTTGCTATTTTAAAATCTTTTATCACCTTGTTTGATGCATTAGGTGATAGGAGTTGCGTGCTAAACAATTGATGCATTTCCTTCCTTGAAAAATTGATTACCCTTCCTTGATACCCTTTTTGAAAAGAATTTTATGATGCTTAGCCTTGCTTTAGCAAATAAAAATGTTTTGTTTTAAAACAAAAGTGATGCTTCAGTGGGTGGGAATGTTTTCAAAAAGAAAAACTTGTGATGGTGGATCCATCAGGGCCTTGATGGGTTCAACATCGGAAAAGATGTACCTCTGACAGGTACCAAACTTTGGGTTTGAAATGATAAAGCTGAGACCGGGCGGGTGACTTCCACGAGAAGAGAGTCTCGGTGTAGTGTCTTCGTCTGAGTCGATTAAGGACCATCTCGATGTAGGCTTGATGATTGAGGATCTTTTAACTGGTCACATGCCTCATCATGGGTAAGCTTTGCCTCGGGCAGACTAATACCAGAATAAGACAACACGCAATGGGAGTGGAGAGATGGCGAGAATAGTGTGTACCCTTCGTGGCAAAAGGATGGACGGTGGTGTATCTGTGCTCTCGGTTGGCGTGAACCTAATTTGGTCTTAAGAACCCTGATGGCGAGTTGAGATATGCAAGGGTTAAGTGCTACATATGTCGTGTGATTGGAGGTCCCCAGCTGGGTATTAATCGATTCAGATCGCCGTTACTTCTCGGACATGAAGACTTGGTCACTGACCTACACGTAGCAATCCAGTGAACTGAAGGGTTGATAAAAGACAGCTAGTATAGGCCAAGTGCTTGAACTAGGGTAGAAAGAACTCTAGATGCAGGTAACTTTACTTAACATGACAAGTAAAAATGGATTTTTAAGGATCCACTCATAGTAAGCTTTTCTGCAAAACAGAGTCTTTGATTCTTGATAAGCCTTACCTTGAATCCTTTTAAAACCAGCATACGCTTGAGAGTCTTTTCTTTAGTCAGGTAAGTCTTGCTGAGTACTTGCGTACTTAGGGTTTTATTCCCATTGTTGTTGTAGATTACAAGTCACTTGATTATGATTGGTGTTAAGCGCCGGTGGGCACGACCATCTTATAAGTCTAATTACTTCTTCTAAACTTCTTATTGAGGATTGTCCCTGAGCTAGCATATATTTCAAAACTACAAATAATTTATAACAGTTCAAAGTTATTTCTTTGAATCCCTATTGTAATCACTCCGATCACGTACAATGTAAACTTGATGCAACTTGTAAAATTTGGTAATAAGATTTCTGCTGCAAACTAATGGTGTGTGATTTTTGTTTACTTAATCCTGCGGTCCTGGTTGTAAGTGGTTTATCCGAGGACCTTAGGGGCACTCGGACAGATCCTGTTAAGTTATCTGGTGCACATGCATAGCCGTCTGAGGTCTTTGAGACAAGGAAAGGTGCATGTGGGCCCAAAACAGCTGGTATCGTAGCAGGATTAAGTATATATGGTCACATACGTATTTTCAAAACAAAAGTTTTGGTTTTGAAAAACCTATTTTCAACTAAACACATTGTTTGGCTTTGAGAAACAGTTTTAAAAAAACTATAATGCTAGCGACATCCTCCGTTAAGCCCTAAAGTAAGGACTATCAGGTGGCTTAGTTCAAAACCACTAACCCATAACTAGGGGTATTGCATACATGTGTATTGTTATTTTGAGGCCATTCAGTCTTGAATGGATCGACGCTCATGGTAAGGTGAGATGTGAGAGCATGATTGAACAAACATCGGTCTAGGGGAGAGTATAAAAAGCGCTTGATTATATACATGTTCCACATATGTATATATGAAGGCTGCGATGTGGAGTATTTAATTTTCTGGGATTCAGTACCCCATAGATGTATGGGTATACAGATATGGGAATACTGGGAAGTGTAATGTACTTGTAACGACGCACCTACTCTCAAGTAAGAAGGTAAGTTACCATAATGAGTTGCCCTATGGTTAAAGTGTGGCACCGGAGCCTATGTGTGGCTTGGCGCTTAATGATGAGCTGGCCTCCAAATAGCAATATATGGAGTATAAACTGTGATAAACTGTCATGTGTGAACTGCATCATGGGAAAATTGGGCTATGATGGAATACTCTGCAGGTACACTAACCTCGAAAACGTATGTGTAGCTGACGACTAGCAAAATAACGAGAGAGTCGTAAGTATGCCACCGAGATAGAACGCTATTGCCACATTATGTTGGCGAAACTTGTGAGGACGTATAGGATGAGCATGCATCCTGATTGTTGCATCGTGTTTGTCACCTATACACCCAAAATGCTTCTCTCATCTTTACTCTAGTAAACAGTGATTGTAGATAATGTGGTATAATGTTGTATTATGAACGTCAGTGAAATAGTTACTCTCTATTTCCTTAGGTATTATGATTAGATGTTATATGTGTTTGCTCTGGTACTTCATGTGCCGATAGAATGTTTGTGACTTGTTTGCCTAAACCCAAAACTAGGCCATGTTCTTATTTAGTGAACCATGACACAAATTCAAATTTTCCGTTATCTCTCCATGACCAAGCCCATGCAAATAAATGTTTAGATAATTTCGTTGTTGGACATAAAGTGTACCCGGGCTTAAAACAAGAATATCAAGTCATGTTTCCGACCAAAACCATTCCCTTGTTCGGTTGGTGCAAGTAGATATCTCCATTTTGCCTCTTCTTGAAGATCATGTCATTATTTTATCAACCTAACTTAGGAAAGACATGTCCGATCATTTTCTTAAGTTTGATGCCTTTGGTTTCCCCATATCTATCGAAGGCATACCAACTTAATCTTGTGATTGTTTTCCCTCTATATCTAATCCGATACTAATCATTGACATTGTAATCTCTATGATGGGCATAGAAATATGCTTGGGCTGAAGTAATAGCCTCCCATCGTACTTCTCTCATCAAGTTTAGGTTATGGCCATGCCTTGTTCATTTCATCGGGCCATAATCTATTTGGCCCTCTACATGTAACCGTTTTGACAGGTAGAGTCTCTTTGTATAGTCACCCTTGCCCAATCCATTGGTGTCGTGTGAGATTTCTTATTGGTTACATCTTGTAATGGTGTTATGACTAAAGCTGATGGTGCCATGACGAAACTGAGGGCCTCCGGTGGGTGATCAACACATGGTTGCGCTACTTGGCACGTGTTGGTATCACCGTTAGCAGTCATAATCCATTATGAGATCATATCAATATGTTATCTCTACACAAATTGTTTTCCACGTGAGATTCATTATTGGTGCTGTTCGGTAATGGTGTCATGATTAATGACTTATGGTGCCGCAGCGAAACTGAGAGCCCCTTGTGAATGTACACGCAAGGTTATGCTGCTTGGCGCATGCCGATACCGAGGTCTCTGGTCATGATCCATTGTGGAACTACACTGATGTGTGATCTCCGAAAACATTTCCCTTAAAACAATTTCTATGTTGTTTGTGAAGTTATCAAGCAACATCTATCATCTCTGTTGGATCAAACGGGCATACCACTTTACGTCCCTTGTGTAAAGGTGAAGCCTTGAAGATTTTTAGTGTTGGGAGATAGTTGATTAGCTCTCAAAATGGAGAGTGGATTTCCCCTGCTGCTGAGATGCAGGAGTTTGTTCATTCACTCTCTTATTTAATCCATGTATTCCCGAACCAAGTCAGTTCATCTTACATGAAGAAACGGAAGAACAACCTGACCAAATGGATTTCTACCCAACTACATGCTCAACTGTTAACAAGAGAGAACTCTCGACCATTGGATTGCCGATGGATAATAAGAGGACCTACTCAATGTCAAAAGTAGTTCAACAAGTTGGTTTTACTAACTTGTAACTGCATTTTGAACAAAGGTTGAGTTTAGAGATCATTTTATCGAGTTGTCTAAACTCACTTTTGTACAACCCGTCTTAAGGAAGTGTTTATAAGAATCATGATCAAATCGGCCAATAACCACATAATTATCGCTCTAGTCACGCCTCGATCGCCTCACGTGTGCTTTTCCAACATGTGTGATCAAGTCGAGCCGTGCTAAGTATTTGATGAAATGGATTGGTCGTGAAGTCAACATCAATGGATCTCTTCATTGATATTTTCTCGAATCTCTATCATCTTTCGTGGAGTTGAATTCTCTGGTTAGCCATATGTTAACCGTGACAGTATTCGACATCTGCACCTGTCTCATGTGCTATGAACTTATCTTGACCACTTGTTGGTAAACCTCTTTTTGTGTGTTTTACCCAAGAGGTTGCATCTGATTCTGTTTGGGTAAAATCGTGTATTTACCACTCGCTCAACAGACTCGGATAGTACAATGTTATCATAAAAAGCAAACTGCACACATGGAACCTTATGTGTTCCTCTGGCAGACATCGTCTCTACTGGTGGACATCTCTAAATTAGCTTAAGGCAATACATGTTATGTCCACTAGAGAAACGACATCCCGAGACACTCATCTTTGCTTGGAGCTGTCTTATGATTATCGATGATATGGACATGGGTTACATGCTTCTCTACTCTTAAGAATCTTTCGCACCGAATCTTGGGACGAGATTCTTTTAAGGGGAGAGGGCTGTAACACCCCTGGTGTTTATATTCCGCTCGACAATGAGTATGGATTTAAGCACATAATATCAATGGATAAAACGGATGCTAAATTTTAATCATCTTCGCCTATCGCGATTTTAATATCGCATCTGTTTTGTCTGTCGCGAGTTCGAGATCATTTTTATCTATCCGGGCTTGTCCTAAATTTTCTTGATGTTCGGAACATCGTTATTCCAAAAATCGGTGCGTCCGGTGATTATTTAAAATTCATCGCTCGTGCGAATACGAATTCGGAAGCCCGACCCACTTGAATGATTTATATCCCAAATGGATTAAGTAGAACTCGACGACTACAATGTCCGGGGCAAAATAATCCGAATCGCACATTGTTTGAAAAAAAATCATGCACGAGGTTATGATCCAATTTGTTCTTCAGCCCACACTGTAGGATAATTAAATCAACTGTGTTTTGGTGACGGATAAATTTTTATCTGATTTTGACCAAACCAATGTTGTATCAAATAATGTATCCGATATCCAATTCGTTTGCGTGTTGCCCAAAATAGTCTCGAAAAGTATCTAAACGAAATGTAGTCAGAATCGTAAACCTCAGATTTTTCGTTTTGTGATTCGAAAGATAGAGTGTGTAGCTGTTTGCCGTATTGCGCGTCGACTCTTTAATCATCGCCAAAAATCCCGATTCAAAAATATCAGTGATTTTCGGTAAAAAGAAAAAGGAAGAAAATAAAAAAGGGGAAAAATATCTCCTCTCCCTGATCCCCCGCCCCACTATCCCTGATTTTTCTCACCGCCGCGCATGGTCAGCGTTCCTATCCCGTCACTGATTTTTTACCCCGCCATCCTCATCTCCTTCGTATCCGATCTCCTCCCCATCTTCTTCAAATCGCTGGATCCTTCTCTCTGTCACTTGTAGCGCTCACCAGTCGCTCCAGAGCTCCTGTGCACTCATCCCTCTGCTCGGGCCACGCCCTGTCGAGCTCCCTCGCCATGGCCGCGGTGCCCCTACCTGTTCGTCGTGTCCTTGTTGCGAGCTCTTCCCTGGCGCTGGATTTCTCTTCCCTGCATGCGCTTCTGTGCCCATGCCGAGCTCCCAGCGTCGTGCAACACCCTAAATTTGGGGGTAGAATTTTTTTCTTCTTTTTACTCACCAAATTCAGGCGTTACTCTCTTTTCTCTTCTCGTTTCGCTCCTTCTACCCAAATTCAAAGCAGTGTAGTGACTAGTGTCCGTATTACGTGTAAACAAAAACCTAAGTTGTCATGGGTGTTGCATCAAGCCGAAGCATATTTCTTTTGTCTGATGTCGTGTTTAATCGCGCGTTCGTCTCGTCTCGTTTCGGATTTTGGTTCGCGATTGGAGTCCAATCTGTGGTCGTGCGTGTTGTGGGCTTCTGTCCTAGCCCGCGACCCAACCCAGCCTGGCCCGGCCCGGCCCGGCGCGCCCCTGGCGCCCATGCCTCCCCGATGCGCGCCCTCTCCTCTCTCTCTCTTCTCCATTTCTCTCATTTGATTTTCCCACGCAGCAACCTCCTCTCCTCCACCTCTCTCTCTCCCTATGGTGCCCTAGGTTTTGGAGAAGGTGATCGCCGGATTTGGACCCCGAGGTGAGCTCCCCTTCCCTCTCCCTCTCCTTCTCTCTCTTCCCCTCCCCTTCTTCTCCCCTGCGCGCGACCCCCACCCGCCCCCATGCGCGCGTGCGGCGCCTGCGCGCAGCTCCCCTAGCACGCGGCGGCGCCCCTCCCCCACCCCTGGCGTGGCGCGAAGTCCCTCGCCCGGCCCCCTTGCGCGGCGGTGCCCCTCCCCCTGGCTCCCCTGGTGCGGTGGCGGCCCCCTCCCCTAGCCCCCTCGCGTGGCGGCATGGCCCCGCCCGGCCCCTAGCCCCTCGGCCATGGCGCGCGGCCTCAGCACCAGGCGCGGCCCCTGCCCCTGGGCAGCGTGGTCCCTCGCAGCGCGGCCCCTCGCGGCTTGCCCAGCGCGCAGCCCCAGCGCGCGCGGCGATCAAACCTCGGTTTAATTAGTTTTTTAAATTTAGTTTAATGAACGTGCTGCGTCGCGCGCTTCGTCGCGCAGCGAATTAGTTTGATTTCAGATTCTATTGACGTATTGCGCCGTGCGCTTTGTCACGCGACGATTCATCTTAATTTTAGATTATTTAATGTGTGGCGTCGCGCGTCCAGTCGCGCGACGTTTTGTTTTAAATTCAGTTTAGATGGCGTATGCCGTTGTGCGTTTCACCGCGTGACGCTTATAATTAATGCGAGTGTCTCGTTGCACGCTCCGTCGCGCGACGAGTCGTTTATTTCTTAATTCAATTTAAGTGTTGTGTCGTGTGTTTCGCCGCGCGACAATCTTTTTAATTTACCTTTATCTGTTCATAATAATTAAACATGGAACATGACTTTACCCTATGCTAAACGTGATGGTTAAATTAATACCAATCTGTTTAGACAAGTATTTTAATTTATAATCATGTGATGTGATCGCTTGTCAGCCGTAGCCCTGACCGTTACTTTCCCTTTCTCGCTTAGTCATAAGTGTGAGCCCTGCGTCGAATGTCTGTTTATTTATTACATTCTATTGTTTGGTGTACTGTTCTTTTGTATTAAATTTATGGAATGTATGCTTGAAACTCGTGTAGATAACGGTCAGTTGACAGAGTCCGAAGGAGTTGTAGGTGAAGACCCTGAGCAGCAGTCGGTTGGTGAAGGCAAGTGTCCCTGCGTCGAATGTCTGTTTATTTATTACATTCTATTGTTTGGTGTATTGTTCTTTTGTATTAAATTTATGGAATGTATGCTTGAAACTCGTATAGATAACGGTCAGTTGACAGAGTCCGAAGGAGTTGCAGGTGAAGACCCTGAGCAGCAGTCGGTTGGTGAAGGCAAGTGTCCCTTGACCCATCTATGTCCTACTCATTCTTATAATTCACTCCCCGCATTTACACAGTTTATACCTAAGGATTGACTAGTTTTTGTTTATCTTGTCCTTGTTTACCTATTTTGGTTGGGTTATTTTGGTTTAGCTTTATGCTAGCGCTTCACATTAATTAATGAACATGATGAGGTTATCTATTATACGCTGTTTTCCCTTTTGATCATGATGACATACTTGTGGCCTTTAAGGGGACTCGAGCTGTTTCTCGAGTGCCTCTCCGTAAGGACTGGTTCGTTGGATGACCACCCGGGAAAACAGTGCAACCATGAGGGTGGAATGGGACACCATTAGCTGAATAATTAGAGGAACTGCGGTGTAGTTCGCTTCGTCGTCATGCCGTTAATAGGGCTCGGTGTATGCGGCTCGCTCTGCCAAGGTTGGTTCACCCCTTAGGGAGGAGTGCGGTGCATTTAGGAAACCTAACGGGCGGCTACAGCCCTAGGGAATCTTTGTAAAGGCTATGTAGTGAGACCCTGCCTATTCACCTTGGTAGTGTTTAAGGGTTTGATCGGCCCGAGGCAAGAGGGAATCATAGCTTGTGGGTAAAGTGCGCAACCTCTGCAGAGTGTTATGAAACTGATATTTTAGTCGTGCTCGCGGTTATGAGTGGCTAAGGGAGCTCCATTGATTAGAGATACTTGATCAGAGATGCATGGTTTACATGTGGTAATGAGGAGGATCGTTATGATTATGCTTATGGTAATGGTAAGTGGTATTCTTTCCGTTTGGAAAGGGTACTTTGTGTTAATAACTTGGGTTAATGCTAAAACCTGGCTTTCTACTAGTAATAATAACATGACCAACTAAAAGCAACTGCTTGACTTAACTCCACATAAAGCTAGTCCACTACAGCCAAACGGGACATGTGTGGGCTGCCTGTGTAGGCCGTGTGTATCTACGTTTCTTTTCCACACTTTGATTATTGTTAAAGACTATGTGGATGTCTTGGAGATCATGATGTAATCGACTATTATTACCCTTTTATGCTATTATTTGAGCACTGTGTGATGATGTCCAGTTATGTAACTGCTGTGTACGTGAATTGCTGATCCTTGCACGTACATGGTCGCATTCGGTTTGCCTTCTAAAACCGGGTGTGACATAGGTGGTATCAAAGCTGTGCTGACTGTAGGACCGCTAACCTAGAGTAGAATGGTCGTTCTAAGGATTATAGACCCCTATTATCACCTTGACTTTGGTTCCCCTTCAAAAGTTGGTCATATCGACCAAACCTATGTTCTACTATATATATTATACCTTGCTGAAAATTTTGTTTTATTCCAATTCCTCATTTATTTATGGTCTACTTGTTGGTCATATTAGTTCTATTCCCACTCTTATGCTTACAGTGTCTTTTGTAGATGGCTCGTCTTATACACACTGCACGGAAGTTCGTCATTCCTTTCTTGCCTTCACGTCTCGTGGAGCGTCCGCTTCGCCGTCCAGTGACTGGTTAGTCTTGCCATTTGGAGAGCCTCCACCACTGCCTGCATGAGGAGCAGGAGCGTCGACGACATGAGCTGGAGCAGTAGGGCTCTTCTTTCTCGCTTTAGCAAGAGATAGAGTCTGTGAGGAGCTGCTCCCCTGTGCTCCCGCTGGAGTCGCCCCTTGCACCCCCACTGAGCGCCCCAGCCGCTGGAGTAGCTGCTGGAGGAGACCCAGACGACGGAGGTGGCGACAGCAGCTCGAGCCACAACACCGACCTTTCAGAGGAGCAGGAGTTGGATGGATGGGTTGCTCGACCCATCACTCACGACACCGCTCGCGGGTGTCACTTCCACAACGCGCTCAACACCTTGCTACGCCAGGCACTCGACCAGCATACATGGTCCATCGAGTATCGTTGTGTGGTCTTCCAGCATAGTCACGGGGTTTACCCGGACCGTTGGGAGGCGACCTGCTTGGTGTGTCGTCCGGAGAACAGTCTCCAGGGTGCGGAGGTCTGCTCAGAGCACTATTCTATCTCTGAGCGGGACTCAGCCGAGGCGGCCATGTAAGATGTCTCACGGCGTGCGCTTTCGCACTACTACTTAGTGTTCGGTGGGGTGGCCGATGGTCTTAACCTGAGGTATTACCCCCTCCATTCATCTGGCAGCACAAGAGGCGTGGTTGTCTCACCTGTTGGTGAGGACAATCCTAGGTTGAGCAGCACAGTCAACCTAGCCACCATGCTAAACATGGAGCTGGACCATGCATTAGATGAGCTGAGTAGGGCTCGTGCTGAGATCGCCCAGTTGCGGGCTGAGCGCGCGGAGCATCGTCACCTAGAGGATGGCTCCCCCACTCTAGTCGGGACTCAGCACCCGTACCGCTCACCTCAGCATGGACACCATGCTTATGGTAACCCCGACTGTAGGACCAAGATAAATTTACAACCATAGATCGTCAGCGTCGTACCTTGTAATTAATGCTTAAAAATATAAATATATAGAAGCTATAGCCTTAGCATTAGTCTTACTCTTAGTTAGTCTTAGTTAGACAGGGTAGTTTACTTATCCTGTGCCTTTATGTTTGTCATGATGAACTATGTTGGATTCGGATCTTTGTAATTAATGTCGCCAGGGTGTGGGTATCCCCTGCACTTTGGTTTACCTATTAAATGTTAATAAAATTAGTTATCTAGTTGGGAAGCCCTTTTGTTCTACTTTCCTCTTCATCTGAGATGGTTTGGTTGCATGTGTTCGAAGTCAGTGAAGATGTTCATTTGTTCAGTACTATGGAAGAATTCTATACTCTTTTCTTATGATGCAAGTTGCAAGATCAGTTTTGATGTGTGATTGCATTCTGCAGATGTCAGACAACAGGCGCAGAGGAGGAAGGAGTGCTCAGCAGGAGCAGGCAGCCTCGCTGGATGAGGCACCCCATCAGTAGCTGCCACCACCGCCCCTGATGACCATCGAGTAGATGTTCTTAATGCAGACTTAGGCAGTTCAAGCCATTGGTCAGACTCTGGCCGCCATTCAGCAGCAGCAACCACCACCTCAGCCTCAGATGCCCAGAGACAAGCGTGCCCAGTCTTAGTGGGAGTCCTATCTCGCCACCCATGCCAACCCCAACGCTATCACCTACGAAGAATTCAGGGATAACTTTCGTCAGTACCATGTTCCCGCAGGTCTGATGAAAGTGAAGAAGGAGGAGTTCCTCACGCTCAAGCAAGGGCCTATGTCTCTCAGTGAGTACCGAGACAAGTTTCTGCAGCTGTCCCACTATGCTCCTGAAGATGTCAACACAGATGCCAAGAGACAGTATCATTTCTTGAGAGGCCTAGTCGATCCCTTGCACTACCAGTTGATGAATCATACATTCCCCACATTTCAGCACCTGATCGATAGAGCGATCATGACAGAGAAGAAGCGCAAGGAGATGGAGGATCGCAAGCGCAAGATTGGTGGACCTTAGCCTGGAAGCAACAATCGCCCTCGTTTCTCAGGCAACCCACCTCAGTAGTTCAGACAGAACCAGCACCCACCTCAACATCAGCAGTTTCAAAGGCAGTACCCCCAGCACCAGCAGCAGAATCGTCAGAACAACCAGTCAGGAGGAGGTCAGTTCCAAAGGCAGAATCAGCAGGCACCTCGTCTTCCTGCCCCAGCAAACAACCAGAACAGTCAAGCAGCCCCAGTCTAAGGCGGAAGCAGAGCATGTTTCCATTGTGGAGAGCAAGGCCATTGGGTGATGCAATGTCCAAAGAAGGCAACCCAGCAACAGTCAGGCCCTAGTGCCCTAGCAAAGCAGAATGTGTCTCAGCCTGGAGCAGGCAACCACTCTCAGCCACGCTATAACCATGGGAGACTGAATCACTTGGAGGCTGAAGCAGTTCAGGAAACCCCCGGCATGACAGTAGGTATGTTTCCAGTCGACTCCCATATTGCAGAAGTGTTATTTGATACTGGAGCAACACATTCATTTATTACTGCATCATGGGTAGAAGCACATAATCTTCCAATCACTATCATGTCAACGCCCATCCAAATTGACTCAACCGGTGGTATAATTCGAGCCGATAGCATTTGCTTGAATGTAAGTGTGGAAATAAGGGGATAGAATTTCTCGCTAATCTCATAGTAATGGGTTCTCAGGGAATAGATGTCATCCTAGGGATGAATTGGCTAGATAAGTACAAAGCAATTATCAGTTGTGATAAGAGGACAATTAAGTTGGTGTCCCCACTAGGAGAAGAAGTGGTAGCCAAGCTAATCTCACCTGAGCCAAGGAAAGGGAGTTGTTATCAGATGGCTATTGATAGCAGTGATGCAGATCCACTCGAGATTATCAAGGTTGTGTCGGAATTTCCAGATGTGTTCCCGGAAGATTTACTAGGTATGCCACCAGAGCGGAAAGTTGAGTTTGCTATAGAGCTTCTTCCTGGCACCGCCCCCATTTCTAAAAGAGCCTTGTTGGGACCATGCTTCATCGCCGAAGGTCCTGCAGGAAGAAACACCTTCGGCAAATCTGTTTATACATGATACTGAAGCTGCCGCTCATGAAGCTTCGACACTATAGCATATCCAAAGACGAAGGATCGAACCGACTTAAAGATGGAATGACTTTTTAGTCCATAAGAGTCTGAGTTATAATTGTGATCTTCTGTAAGGGGCATGATTGTAATTTCTTACAGGCGGCGTCCTGTGCCTACAAATAGGTGAACAGTACTCCTTTACTGTTCACGGAATCCTGTAATTGCTAACGCAGTATTCTGGAATTATTGTTTTCTGCTAAGGCAAAGGTATAAATGTACCTAAATATTATGTTTTAATATTTGAGTTCACATTATGAAATAAATATATAATGTTATTTATTCTTGGTATTCTGTAACGTTTTGTATTTTATATTTCATTTCGCATTATTATATCTTTGATCACGAAGATGCAATCTTCGTGGTATATTATTCATAACCTTCGTTCAAAGCTCATTAAATCCTTGGGGAAATAATGCTTCAGTGGACGAAGGGCTTTAATATCTAACATTCTATGTTGCCTTGTTCCTAATTCATAGAATTTGAGAAAAAGTCCCCAACATTGGCGCCCACCTCCAGTGAACTCACTTCCACTTTTTGATCTGATGGCTTCGTTCAAGAACCAAGCTCGAACAGCTTCGGCTCCGAAGCTGATTCTCCCAATAATAGGCAGTTCATGCTTAGAGCCGGCTAACAAGAAACAGAAGAAGGAGGCACAAAGAAGAGTACAATATGTAGGGGTACAAGGACCCTTCATCAAGTCAAGATGGTCTCACATCCCAATTACCTTCTCTCAAGAGGATCTTCAGCTCAAGGATTACCCACACAATGATGCTATGGTTATCTCTTGTGTGATCAAAGAATTTCTGGTCAACAATGTTTTGGTTGATACAGGCAGTGCAGCGGATATTATATTTGCTAAAGGCCTTCAGACAAATGCAAGAGCCCGAAGACAAGATTCATGATGCTACGCACCCTCTTTGTAGCTTTGGAGGAAGACAGATTGTAGCGCTTGGTAAGATTACCATGCTAGTGACCTTCGGGTTCGTCAACAATACAAGGACTGAGCAAGTTGTGTTTGACATTGTCAACATGGAGTATCCCTACAATGCTATCATTGGTCGCGGAACACTCAATGCTTTCAAAGCAATTCTTCATCCAGCATATCTTTGCATGAAGATACCTTCGGATCAGGGACCTATTGCTATTCATGGGACTCAGGAAGCTGCCAGAAAGGCCGAGGGGAATTGAACTGATTCAAAGGCAATCCACAATATAGATGAAGCCGAAGCTTGTGAGCAGTACAAGTACAAAAGGGAGAAGGCTGCTTCGGTCGATCAGCCGAAACCCATGCTTTTATGTGAAGATATCGCAGAGCAGAAGGTGCTGCTGGGATCTCAATTGTCTGAGGAACAAGATAAAACCCTGATAAGGTTCCTGTTCAACAACAAAGATGTCTTTGCATGGTCGGCTAACGATCTCTGTGGCGTTAACAGGGATGTTATTGAACACTCGCTCAATGTTGATCCATCCTTCAGACACAGAAAGCAGAGGCTTCGGAAGATGTCTGATGACAAGGCCGAAGGTGCTCGAAATGAAGTAAAAAGACTCCTCAGCGTCGGAGTCATCAGAGAAGTAAAGTATCCAGAATGGCTGGCTAACACTGTTATGGTAAAAAAGGCTAATGGCAAATGGAGGATGTGTATTGATTTTACTGATCTCAACAAGGCTTGTCCGAAGGATGAGTTTCCATTGCCAAGGATAGATTCCCTAGTTGATGCAGCAGCTTCATCAGTACTTATGAGTCTGTTGGATTGTTATTCAGGCTATCATCAAATTTGGATGAAGAAGGATGATGAGCCAAAAACCAGCTTCATAACCCCTAGTGGAACATATTATTACCTTCGAATGCCTGAGGGGCTCAAGAATGCTGGAGGAAGCTTCAGCAGAATGACAGCAAAGGTTCTTCATTCTCAGATAGGAAGAAATGTGCTAATTATGTCGATGATATCATTGTAAAGAGCACGAAACAAGAAAATCACATCGCTGATCTGCAAGAGACTTTCGCTAATTTTAGACAGGACGGTCTAAAACTGAATCCAGAAAAGTGTGTTTTCGGAGTAAAGAAGGGGAAATTCCTTGGTTGCCTAGTTTCAACAAAAGGGATTGAGGCTAATCCAAATAAAATCGAAGCTATTCTTCGAATGGAACCACCAAGCACAAAGAAGGGGGCTCAGCGATTGACAGGAAGACTGGCATCCCTCAACAGATTCATATCTAGATCAGCAGAGAGAAATTTACCATTCTTCAAACTGCTGAAGTCAGCTGAAGTTTTTCAATGGGGACCAGTTCAGCAGAGAGCCTTCGAAGAGCTGAAGCAATATTTGATAGACCTAACAACGTTAACTCCACCAACGCCAGGGGCTCCTCTGTTGTTATATGTGGCAGCCTCGCACTCAGCGGTAAGTGCGGCACATGTCCAAGAGAAGCTTGAAGGGCAAGTCAAAAAGCAAGCCCCAATATACTTTGTGTCTGAAGTTCTTAGTTTATCAAAGAAAAATTATACAGAATTGGAAAAGGTGCTATATGCTGTTTTGATGGCTTCCAGGAAGCTTCGGCACTATTTTCAAGCATACAATATAATTGTCCCTTCTTCACAACCATTGAAGGATATTATGAGAAATAGAGAAGCTAATGGAAGGGTTGGAAAATGGGCTGTGGAACTCAACGAGTTTTGCTTTGATTATGTGCATACATCTTCGATTCAGTCTCAAGCGTTAGCAGACTTCATTGCTGATTGGACGCCAGGGGCTCAGGAAGAAGAAGCGAGTAAAGATGCCAAAGCTTGGACAGTATTCTGCGATGGTTCTTGGGGAACCTTCGGGGCAGGAGCAGCCGCTATGTTGGTTGCATCATCCAAAGTTAAAACTTGCTACGCAGCAAGACTTGATATCAGCTGCACAAATAACATTGCTGAGTACGAAGCTTTACTTTTGGGTCTTCGGAAGTTAAAGGCAATGGGAATTAGAAGGGCAGTTCTTAAAACTGATTCCCAGGTTATTTCTGGTCATATTGACAAGAGTTATAAGGCAAGAGACCCGAAGCTGGAGAAATATTTAGACATGGTCCGAAGGATTGAAGCTTCCTTTGAAGGGTTTTCTGTCAAAAATATTTCTCGAGGAGAAAATGAACATGCTGATTTGCTAGCCAAGTCAGCAGCACAGGGGCTGCCCTTACCTTTGGAAGTATTTTTCGAAACAATAAAAGCACCTTCGGTTGAACTCCTTGAAAGAGCAGTCCTCAATATATCTCCTGTTTATAGTGAAGACTGGAGAACTGAGATCATCTCTTACCTTCAGGGTAACTTCCTTTCAGATGACGAAGCTTATAACAAGAGAATATAGGCAAGAGCTCGACCATATGTAATAATAGGAGGGGAGCTGTACAAGCATGGGGTCTGTTCTCCACTACTCAAATGTTTATCCAGAGCTGAAGGTATAGAATTGATGAAGGAAATACACGCAGGCCTGTGTGGATCTCACATTGGATTTAGGCCTTTGCTGGGAAAAGTTTTTCGTCAAGGATTTTATTGGCCAAAGGCAGCTTCGGATGCAGCGGAATTAGTCCAAAAGTGTGAAGGCTGTCAGAAATGGGCAAGAGATCAAAAACAACCTTCGTCTTTAACCCAGTTAATACAACCCACTTGGCCATTGCAAATGTGGGGCCTTGATTTGTTAGGTCCGCTACCACCAGCACAAGGGAGCTTAAGATATGTTGTAGTGGCAGTGGAATATTTTTCTAAATGGATTGAGGCAAAGCTTTTAGCCACAATAACTTCGGTTACTATTCAAAAGTTTTTCTGGCAAAATATTGTCTGTCGATTCGGAGTGCCGAAGGCCATCACTGTGGACAATGGAACACAGTTTGATTCCGAAGCTTTCAGGGAATTTTGTGAACAAATTGGCACGAAGATCCATTTTGCATCAGTTCGACATCCGGAGTCAAATGGACTTGTTGAAAGGGCTAATGGCATCATAATGAGAGGAATAATGAAGTTAATCTTCAATCAGCCCAGGGGAAAGTGGCCAGATGAATTAATCAAAGTGGTGTGGAGCCACAACACAACAATATCAAGATCAACAGGTTTTACACCTTTCAAATTGCTGTTTGGTGATGAAGCAATAACTCCGGAACAAGCAAAAGCAGGATCCATAAGAATAGTACCTTTGGCAGAAGACAAAGCTGAAGCCGATTATTCTGTGGAAAAAGATGCCATAGAAGGGATCAGGCTTCAAGCTGTGGAAAACATCAATAAATACCAAGCCGAAACAATAAAATGTCATGATAGAAAGGTTCTCCTAAAGAATATTGAGCCAGGACATTTGGTGCTTCGAAGAGTAGCCAACCCAGAGACAGTAGTCAAGCTACAACTGAAGTGGTAAGGACCTTTTCTGGTAGTATCTTCTTCAAGACCCGGTTCCTACAGATTGAAGGTTATGGACGGCAACGACATTCCTAGATCATGGAATGTGGATGAGCTTCGGCGATATTATGTTTCGCTTGATGTAATTTTTTCTATTCTTTCTTATGGCACCCTTTTCCTTTCCAAAGGGGGAGAAAGGTTTTTAATGCGGCCACAGCATGTAATTTTTCTTTTTTCAACTCTATAAGAGAAATATCCCCCAAAGATGTAAATGTAAAAGCTGAGAATGTACCATCGAGTGCAAAGGAAAAAGAAAAGAAAACAGGGAGAAGCTCAAAAGTCGTTCCTAAGGGAATGCAAAGCCTACAGCGAAAAATAAACGCTGATTCCGCCGAAGTAAAAGGCGAAGAAGCTCCTAAGGGAGGCTTACAGCAAAAAATAAACGCTGATTCCGCCGAAGTAAAAGGCGAAGAAGCTCCTAAGGGAGGCTTACAGCGAAAATTCAGCGCTGATACACCGAAAAGTAAACGGTGAAGCCGAAAAATAAGTGGCAAAAATATTTGAATCATTCCTAAGGGAATGAGGGCTATGATTATGGCTTCGAATATATATCCGGACATTCATTTGCACGATACATCACATCATGACATTTGCATTCATAAACATTCATTTAGACATACATAGGATCATTATCATTATATCATACAGAAAAGGCAGATGCTCCGCCTTTGAGGATAAAGCTTCGGAGAAAAATAGAAAGAAGAAATTTTTATGCTTCGTTGTGTACGAAAAGAAGGGAAGGTGTTTTTCGCCTACGGCTCAAAAAGAAAATTTCATCCACAGCAAAGCAGATTGTACACAGACAAAGGGGAAAAGATATATTACAAGGTACTCACAAATTTATATAAGTTTCTTTACAATCATATTACAAAATTTTCTCTAGAATCTTATGCAGCAAAGTCTTTCGGAACATCTGTTAAGGCTTCAGCTCGTCATTCTTTAGCTTCATCATCCTGTACATATTAAAACAGAATGAGAAAAGAGAGAGTTCAAGGAGAAGGTAAAAGTAACAAGTATAAGTTTCTCACTGGCTTAAGGTGGCTCCGAGCTTCGCCACCAGCCATTTTTCGCCCGCCGTTTATCCAAATCTGGGTCATAAACCTATTTCCTATGCTTCGATCTAGGCTGGGGATGTCAATCAAATCTACTGGCGACAAACTGAAGTTTGGCCTATTAACAATTTTCCCGTGCATGCAGCCAGCCTTCAGGAAAGCAGTAGCCGTGCCTCGAGAAGCTAACAGGGCGCAGAAATCGGCATGCCCAGCAATAACTTCATCAAGTGCCTCAACTTTGCCCTCAATGTATTCAAAGGTGCTCGGCAAGTTTTTTGCTGAAGGTGTAAACTTATCAGAGCTGGCCCCAATTGAATAAAACACATCCTTCAGCCGCTGCACACATCGGTTGCCGAAATCTAAACATTTTTCCTGAAGCTCCTTCAATGATTTCTGCAAATTTGAATTCTTCTCAATTTCAGTTTTGAGACTTGTTTCAAGAATCTTCTTTTCTTGCTCAGATTTTTCTGATTTTATGAGTAATTCGCTGTTTAATTTGTCAATTTCGGCTTGAGCTTCAGCCAGTGAACCTTCCATAGAGTGAATGATGAAGTCCTTTTTCTTTAACTTTATTTTCAAGTTCTTGAATGTCGAAGTCCTTTTTCTTCAAAGCAGCTTCGTAACTTTCGACATTATTTTCTAGATCTTTGATGGTAGCTTCGTTTTTCTCATCTTCAAGATCTTGTTGCATCCTCAGCACTTTACTTAATAATATACTCTGGCAAAACAATCTTCGTCAGAAAACATCTTGATTCAAAAAAAAAAACAATAAAACTTGAGAGTTTTTACCTTGAAATTAGCATAGAACAAGCTACCGGCGATATGCTGTCGCTGGTACCTGCAGAGGTCCGCTTCAATCTTCGACAGCACAACATTCTTTGAGAAAGTCCTAACAACTTTGGCCTCGGTTCGATTCCTAAGGCATCTTAGTTTCCCTTCATTGACTCCGCCAAACAGCAGAGCCCCTGGTTTGTACCCACAGGATACGGCATATTTCTTTAGCTCTTGTTTTTTAGTTTTTGATAACTCTTGTCCCAGTATATCTTGAAAATTGAAATTTTCCTCTTCCAAAGTATCTTCAGTTTGCTCTTTTCCCTTCTCAATTGTCGTGTCCATAGCGGCCTCAGCAGCTTCTTCCTCAGCCATTTTTAGAAGTATGTTATCAATATCACCAAGTGTGGTTTCTAGATTGGGATTTTCGGCGGTCTCGGTTTCGGCTCCGGTGGCTTCGGCTCCGGTGGCTGCTATGGTGGCTTCGGCTCCGATGGCTTCGGCTCCGGTGGCTGTGGTTTCGGCAGTGCCAGTGCTTACAATAAATGGTATTTTTGACGCTGATGTCGGTGGCGGTGTCTGATGAATGACATCGGCCACTTGGATAATTCTCCTTTTTTTCGGCTTAGCGGGACTTTCTGTTGCCGAAGGTTCTTTTTCCTTCTAAAAAAACTTCATCAGTTCTGGCGCCAGCAGACTTAGCTTGATAGGCAAAGGTTCAGTCATTACCTTTAGAATCTCTTCCACTTCGGCAGCAGAAGGTGTCGCAGGAGCTTCCTCCTCTTGGCCCGATGTCTTTGGTTTCGGGGATGCAGCTTTTCTTTTCTTTGGAGCAGCTATCTTCGGCTCAGGGCTCAGTTTTCTTTTCTCAGAAATTTCTTTGTCCTTTTTAACCAATTTACTACCTTCTTTGTCAAGAGCGCTGGCAACTCTTTTTCTTTTCTGCCCTTCAGCAACTTTGCCCAACTGCTCATAGTCAGGATAATCAAAATTCAAGGCATCCATCACCCGATTCATTTTTCGCTTCGGACGAGTGCCGAAAGCAGCATTCATTAATTGATCTTCTTTTTTAGAATAGTTGCCGAGGATCTCGTTGCACATAACCTCAATTGTATCCAACCACTCTTGGCAAGGTGTTTTAAAATGTTTTTTAAACTTGAAATGATAAGGTAGTAGAACAAGCTCTTTCTTCTTCTTCTCTCCTTTCAGCTTCGGCATGTCCCATTCCTTCAAAGTTGGAAATACTCTGAATGCTAAGAATTCTTGGACTAGATCCCTAGTGCCAATGTGCTCTGCAACAACCCGAAATTCACCCAGTGCAATCTGGCATGGGCTATCCGGATTCATGGTGCATTGAGGCCTAGTTTCTCCGAAGGTTAACCTTAAAGGGCTCTGAACCAGCTTTTTCTCCTTTTCATCCACTTTGACATAAAACCATTCACTCTTCCAGCCAGCTGGCCATTTTGTACGATAACTGATAACTGGATACTTGGCATCTTTTCGATATGCAAAATTGTAGCAACCGAAATTATCATGCAACCCGTCTTCTCTAGCTTTTTTCTGGTAATGAAGCTCGTGTGCCCGGCAAAAACCCTCGGCAAGTGGCTCTGCCTCCTGGCTTCGAAGTGCCCAAATGTAAACACTAAGCCTAACAATGGCGTTAGGAGTTAACTGATGAGGGTGAATCCCAAATCTCTCTAAAACATCTGCAATCATCCCATGTAGGGGTGTCGGGGACCATAATTAGGGGTACCCTCAAGACGCCTAATTCTCAGCTGGTAACCCCCATCAGCATAAAGCTGCAAAGGCCTGATGGGTTTGATTAAGTCAGGGATCAGTCCATACGAGCGACTCTATCGCGCCACGCCCGAGCCTAGCCTCGGGCAAGGGCAGCCGACCCTGAGATGTTTCCGTCTCGCCCGAGGCCTCCTCTTTCACGGCAGACGCATCTCCGGCTCACCCGAGGCCTTGCCTTCGTTAAGAAGCAACCCTGACTAAATCACCGCACCGACCGACCAAGTCACTGGGGTCTTTAACGCAAAGAGTAAGACTGACGGGCAGCCAGGCTTGGCCAAAAGCGCTAGAGGAAGCTCCGCCCGACCCAGGGCTCGAACTCGGGCTAAGGCCCCGGAAGACGACGAACTCCGCTCCGCCCGACCCAGGGCTCGGACTCGGGCTAAGGCCCCGAAAGACGGCGAACTCCGCTCCGCCCGACCCAGGGCTCGGACTCGGGCTAAGGCCCCGGAAGACGGCGAACTCTGCTCCGCCCGACCCAGGGCTCGGACTCGGGCTAAGGCCCCGGAAGACGGCGAACTCTGCTCCGCCCGACCCAGGGCTCGGACTCGGGCTAAGGCCCCGGAAGACGATGAACTCCGCTTCGCCCGACCCAGGGCTCGGACTCCACCCCGACCTCTGCCGAACGACCTCCGCCTCGCCCGACCCAGGGGCTCGGGCTCAGCCTCGGCCTCGGCCTCGGCCATGCAGGACAGACTCGACCTCGGCTTCGGAGGAGCCCCCACGTCGCCCGACGTAGGGCACGAGTCCGCCACGTCGACAGGAAGCGCCATCATCACCCTACCCCGAGACGACTCGGGCCGCAGAGAACAGGACCGACGTCCCATCTGGCTAGCTCCGCCAGATAGGCAATGATGGCGCCCCGCTAGACCCATGACGACGGCGGTTCTCAGCTCCCTTACGAAAGCAGGGGGACGTCAGCAAAGGCCCAACCACTCCGACAGCTGTCCCTCCGCCCGGCTCCATTGCTTCTCCGACAGCCACGACGCCACACTAGCTGGGTGCCAAGATCTCTCCGGCTGCCACCTTGGCATGTACTTAGGGCACTAGCTCTCCCTCGCTAGACACGTAGCACCTTGCTACACCCCCATTTGTACACCTGGATCCTCTCCTTACGCCTATAAAAGGAAGGACCAGGGCCTTCTTAGAGAAGGTTGGCCTCGCGGGGACGAGGGCAGGGGCAGGCGCTCTCTCGGGGCCGCTCGCTCCCCTCACCCGCGCGGACGCTTGTAACCCCCTACTGCAAGCGCACCCGACCTGGGCGCGGGACGAACACGAAGGCCGCGGGATTCTCCGACTCCCTCACGATCCGGCTCCGGCCACCTCGCTCTCTCCCCCCTTCGCGCTCGCCCACGCGCTCGACCCATCTGGGCTGGGGCACGCGGCACACTCACTCGTCGGCTCGGGGACCCCCCGGTCTCGGAACGCCGACAGTTGGCGCGCCAGGTAGGGGCCTGCTGCGTGTTGACGAGTAGTTTCCCGTCAAGCTCCAGATGGGCAGTCTCCAACGACCTCTTCAACCCGGGACGGTGCTCCGTTTCGGGAGTCTCGAGTTCATGTCTTTCGACGGCAGCTACGACATGATACTCCTTCCACTGCCACGCGACAGCGACAATGGTGGCGGATAGCCCGCCCGCCGGTGGCGGAATCGACGACGTCTTTCCCGCGTGGGGGAAGGACAACTTTCGAGCTCACCCCATCCTCTCCCTCGCCATCGGAGGAGGAGGCGGGGCAACCAAGGCCGAGCGGGAGGCTGCGCTCAGTCGACTGTCGAGCAAATCGACATCCCCAGCGCCCCGACGGAGGACGCGTCGGGCATCACCCACGCGTTTGAGGCGAACGCGAGCGCCGTCCCCCCGCGACACGCCGACCCCGAGCAAGTGGACGACGCCAGCGCGCTCACGGAGGGCCTGCAGGACGTCGCCCTCGCACCCAGGACGACGGCGCGATCAGCCCTCGATGTGACTTCGTCGCTCCTCGTCGACCAAAAGGTACCGGCTGATTCCCATCTTTCGTCATTTCGACTCGGCCTCAACCCGCCTGGCGACCTCGCTTTGGCGGGTGCTCACGTTGAGGCGAGTGCAACCCCTCTGGGGTTTCGTGTGCGGTCGCCTTGGGACCGATTGACGGGTGTCTCGACCTACGGACCCTCTGGGTCCGAGGAAGATGACGACCCCAGCATCTGCTGGGATTTCTCTGGATCTGGCAACCCCAGTGCCATGCGGGACTTCATGACCGCATGCAACTACTGCCTCTCCGACTGTTCCGACGGCAGCCGCAGCCTTGACGACAAGGACTGTGGCCCGAGCCGCGAATGTTTCCACGTCGAGCTAGGGGATCCCTCCGGAGGCAGCTGTCTCGGCATGCCGGAGGATGGTGATCCCCCTAGGCCAGCGCCTCGCGCCGACATCCCGCGGGAGCTAGCTGTGGTCCCCGTTCCGGCGGGGGGTCACGACCCACAGCTCGAGCAAGTCCGCGGGGCGCAGGCCGGGCTCGATGAGGGAGCAGGAGCGCTCGAGGCAATCCGCCGGAACGTCGGGCAGGTATGGGCGAGCCAGCCCCCGGCCGGAGGAATACGTCACCTGCCCCAAGGTCTCCAGCACCGCATCGCCAACGATGCCAGGGACAGACCGCCACCCGCATCCGGCGGAACCGGTCAGGACCTGGCCGCCGCAGCGACGCTCCTCCGCGCGATGCCGGAGTCATCAACCACCGAGGGTCGGCGAATCCAGGGAGAGCTCAAGCATCTCCTGGAAGGCGCTGCGGCCCGGCGGGCCGAGAGCTCTGCCTCCCGAAGGCAGGGGTACCCCTCGGAACCTCGTGCCGCGACTTCCCGACTCACGCGGGGAGCCTCGGTCTACACCGGGCGCACGCGCAACACCGCGCCTGCGGCCCCGGGCCACCTCGGCGACGAGCACCCTCATCGCGACCGTCGGGCCCGCCTCGACGAAAGGGTGCGCCGAGGATATCACCCCAGGCGTGGGGGACGCTACGACAGCGGGGAGGATCGGAGTCCCTCGCCCGAACCACCCGGTCCGCAGGTCTTCAGCCGGGCCATTCGGCGGGCGCCGATTCCGCTCCGATTCCGACCCCCGACTACTATCACAAAGTACTCGGGGGAAACGAGACCGGAATTGTGGCTTGCGGACTACCGCCTGGCCTGTCAACTAGGTGGGACGGACGACGACAACCTCATCATCCGCAACCTCCCCCTGTTCCTCTCCGATACCGCTCGCGCTTGGTTGGAGCACCTGCCTCCGGGGCAGATTTCCAACTGGGAAGATCTGGTCCAGGCTTTCGCCGGCAACTTCCAGGGCACGTACGTGCGCCCCGGGAATTCCTGGGACCTCCGAAGCTGCCGGCAACAGACGGGAGAGTCTCTTCGGGACTACATCCGGCGATTCTCGAAGCAGCGCACCGAGCTACCCAACATCACCGACTCCGATGTCATCGGCGCGTTCCTTGCCGGCACCACCTGCCGTGACCTGGTGAGCAAGTTGGGTCGCAAGACCCCCACCAGGGCGAGCGAGCTGATGGACATCGCCACCAAGTTCGCCTCTGGTCAGGAGGCAGTTGAAGCCATCTTCCGAAAGGACAAGCAGCCCCAGGGCCGCCCGTAGGAAGATGCTCCCGAGGCGTCTACTCCGCTCGGCGCCAAGAAGAAAGGCAGGAGGAAGTCGCAAGCGAAACGCGACGCCGCCAGCACGGACCTTGTCACCGCCGCCGAGTACAAGAACCCTCGGAAGCCCCCCGGAGGCGCCAACCTCTTCGACAAGGCACTAAAGGAGACGTGCCCCTACCATCAGGGGCCCGTCAAGCACACCCTCGAGGAGTGCGTCATGCTTCGGCGCCACTTCCGCCGGGCCGGGCCACCCGCAGAGGGTGACAGGGCCCGCGACGACGGCAAAAAGGAAGATCACCAAGCAGGAGAGTTCCCCGAGGTCCGCGATTGCTTCATGATCTACGGGGGGCATGCGGCGAATGCCTCGGCTCGGCATCGTAAGCAGGAGCGTCGGGAGGTCTGCTCGGTGAAGGTGGCGGCGCCAGTCTACCTAGAATGGTCCGACAAGCCCATCACCTTCGACCAGGATGACCACCCCGACCACGTGCCGAGCCCAGGGAAGTACCCGCTCGTCGTCGATCCCGTCATCGGCGACGTCAGGCTCACCAAGGTCCTGATGGATGGGGGCAGCTGCCTCAACATCATCTACGCTGAGACCCTCAGGCTCCTGCACGTCGATCTGTCATCCGTCCGAGCAGGCGCTGCGCCCTTCCACGGGATCATTCCCGGGAAGCGCGTCCAGCCCCTCGGACAGCTCGACCTTCCTGTCTGCTTCGGAACACCCTCCAACTTCCGAAGGGAGACTTTAACGTTCGAGGTGGTCGGGTTCCGAGGGACCTACCACGCAGTGTTGGGAAGGCCATGCTACGCGAAGTTCATGGCCATCCCCAACTACACCTACCTGAAGCTCAAGATGCCGGGCCCCAACGGGGTCATCACCGTCGGCCCCACGTACAAACACGCATTCGAATGCGATGTGGAGTGCGTGGAGTACGCCGAGGCCCTCGCCGAGTCCGAGGCCCTCATTGTCGACCTGGAAAGCCTCTCCCGAGAGGTGCCGGGCGTGAAGCGACATGCCGGCAACTTCGAGCCAACGGAGACGGTTAAGGCCGTCCCTCTCGACCCCAGTGGCGACACCTCCAAGCAGATCCGGATCGGTTCCGGGCTCGACCCCAAATAGGAAGCAGTGCTCGTCGACTTTCTCCGCGCAAACGCCGACGTCTTTGCGTGGAGTCCCTCGGACATGCCCGGCATACCGAGGGATGTCGCCGAGCACTCGCTGGATATTCGGGCCGGAGCCCGACCGGTCAGACAGCCTCTGCGCCAATTCGACGAGGAAAGGCGCAGGGTGATAGGCGAGGAGATCCACAAGCTGATGGCGGCAGGGTTCATCAAAGAGGTATTCCATCCCGAATGGCTTGCCAACCCTGTACTTGTGAGGAAGAAAGGGGGGAAATGGCGGATGTGTGTAGACTACACTGGTCTCAACAAAGCATGTCCGAAGGTCCCCTACCCTCTACCTCGCATCGATCAAATCGTGGACTCCACTGCAGGGTGCGAAACCCTGTCTTTCCTCGATGCCTACTCAGGGTATCATCAAATCAAGATGAAAGAGTCCGACCAGCTCGCGACTTCTTTCATCACGCCCTTCAGCATGTACTGTTATGTCACAATGCCTTTCGGTCTGAGGAACGCGGGTGCAACGTACCAGCGGTGCATGAACCATGTGTTCGGCGAACACATCGGTCGCACGGTCGAGGCCTACGTCGATGACATTGTAGTCAAGACGAGGAAAGCCTCCGACCTTCTCTCCGACCTTGAACTGACATTCCGGTGTCTCAAGGCGAAGGGCGTCAAGCTCAATCCCGAGAAGTGCGTCTTCGGGGTGCCCCGAGGCATGCTCCTGGGATTCATCGTCTCCGAGCGGGGCATCGAAGCCAACCCGGAGAAGATCGCAGCCATCACAAACATGGGGCCCATCAAGGACTTAAAAGGCGTACAGAGGGTCATGGGATGCCTCGCGGCCTTGAGCCGTTTCATCTCGCGCCTCGGCGAAAGAGGCCTGCCCCTGTACCGCCTCTTAAAGAAGGCTGAGTGCTTCACTTGGACTCCCGAGGCCGAGGAAGCCCTCGGGAACCTGAAGGCGCTCCTCACCCAGGCGCCCGTCTTGGTACCCCCAGCTGATGGAGAAGCCCTCTTGGTCTACGTCGCCGCAACCACTCAGGTGGTCAGCGCCACGATCGTGGTCAAAAGGCAGGAAGAGGGGCATGCTTTGCCCATTCAGAGGCCAGTTTACTTCGTCAGCGAAGTGCTGTCTGAGACCAAGATCCGCTACCCACAAGTCCAGAAGCTGCTGTATGCAGTGATCCTGACGAGGCGAAAGCTACGGCATTACTTCGAGTCTCATCCGGTGACTGTGGTGTCATCCTTCCCCCTGGGGGAGATCATCCAGTGCCGGGAAGCCTCGGGACGGATCGCAAAGTGGGCGGTGGAAATCATGGGCGAGGCAATCTCGTTCGCCCCTCGGAAGGCCATCAAGTCCTAGGTACTGGCGGACTTCGTAGCCGAATGGGTCGACACCCAGTTGCCGACGGCTCCGATCCAACCGGAGCTCTGGACCATGTTTTTCGACGGGTCGCTGATGAAGACGGGAGCCGGCGCGGGCCTGCTCTTTGTCTCGCCCCTCGGGAAACACCTGCGCTACGTGCTCCGCCTCCATTTCCCGACGTCCAACAATGTGGCTGAGTACGAGGCTCTGATCAACGGATTGCGAATCGCCATCGAGCTAGGGGTCCGACGCCTCGATGCACGCGGCGACTCGCAGCTCGTCATCGACCAAGTCATGAAGAACTCCCACTGCCGCGACCCGAAGATGGAGGCCTACTGTGATGAGGTTCGACGCCTGGAAGACAAGTTCTACGGGCTCAAGCTTAACCACATCGCCCGGCGCTACAACGAGACTGCGGACGAGCTGGCGAAGATAGCTTCGGGGCGAACGACGGTTCCCCCGGACGTCTTCTCCCGGGATCTGCACCAACCCTCC
Organism: Zea luxurians; assembly: GCA_029449295.1. Lineage (NCBI taxonomy): Eukaryota > Viridiplantae > Streptophyta > Magnoliopsida > Poales > Poaceae > Zea > Zea luxurians. Next base: position 7,617,238 of record JAOPSE010000056.1, read on the forward strand.
GTCAAGATAGGCGACATGCCCGAGCCCGAGGTGCCCTCGGCCCCGTCCGAGGTGACCTCGGCCCAGCCCGAGCCATCCTCGGTTCAATCCGAGGAACCCTCAGCCCCCGAGGGCGAAGCACTGCGCATCGAGGAGGAGCAGAGCGGGGTCATGCCAGATCAAGATTGGCAGACCCCGTACCTGCAATATCTCCACCAAGGAGAACTGCCCCTCGACCGAGCCGAGGCTCGGCGGGTAGCGCGACGCGCCAAGTCGTTCGTCTTGCTGGGCGATGAGAAGGAGCTCTACCACCGTAGCCCCTCGGGCATCCTCCAGCGATGCATCTCCATCGCCGAGGGTCGGGAACTCCTGCAGGAAATACACTCGGGGGCTTGCGGCCATCATGCCGCACCTCGAACCCTCGTCGGGAACGCTTTCCGCCAAGGTTTCTACTGGCCGACGGCGGTGGCTGACGCCACAAGAATTGTCCGCGCCTGCGAAGGGTGCCAATTCTACGCGAAGCAGACCCACCTGCCCGCTCAGGCTCTGCAGACGATACCCATCACCTGGCCCTTCGCTGTGTGGGGTCTGGACCTCGTCGGCCCTCTGCAGAAGGCGCCCGGGGGCTACACGCACCTGCTGGTCGCTGTCGACAAATTCTCCAAGTGGATCGAGGTCCGACCCCTGAACAGCATCAGATCCGAGCAGGCGGTGGCGTTCTTCACCAACATCATCCATCGCTTCGGGGTCCCGAACTCCATCATCACCGACAACGGCACCCAGTTCACCGGCAAAAAATTCTTGGATTTTTGCGAGGATCACAACATCCGGGTAGACTGGGCCGCCGTAGCTCATCCCATGTCGAATGGGCAAGTGGAACGTGCCAACGGCATGATTCTACAAGGGCTCAAGCCCCGGATTTACAATGATCTCAACAAGTTCGGCAAGCGATGGATGAAGGAACTCCCCTCGGTGGTCTGGAGCCTGAGGACGACGCCAAGTCGAGCCACAGGTTTCACGCCGTTCTTCCTGGTCTACGGGGCCGAGGCCGTCCTGCCCACTGACCTGGAATACGGCTCCCCGAGGACGAGGGCCTACAACGAGGAAAGCAACCAAGCTAGCCGAGAAGACTCGCTGGACCAGCTGGATGAGGCTCGGGACAGGGCCTTACTACACTCGGCGCGGTATCAGCAGTCCCTGCGACGCTACCACGCCCGAGGGGTCCGGCCCCGAGACCTCCAGGTGGGCGACCTGGTGCTTCGGCTGCGGCAAGACGCCTGAGGGAGGCACAAGCTCACACCCCCCTGGGAAGGGCCGTTCGTCATCGCCAAAGTTCTGAAGCCTAGAACGTACAAGCTGGCCAACAGTCAAGGCGAGGTCTACGGCAACGCTTGGAACATCCAACAGCTACGTCGCTTCTACCCTTGAGATGTTTCCAAATTGTTCACATACCTCGCACCCACGCAAAGTTTAGTCAACAAGGAAGGGTCGGCCTCGCCTCGGCAAAGCCCGACCCTCCCTCGGGGGCTAAAAGGGGGGAAACCCCCTCTGCGTCAAAATTTTCCTCGAATAGAAAATCTCTTTTACCAGAATATCTTTCGTGCTTTTTGACTACTTCGAAAAGTGGGTCCTGGAAACGACAGGGTGCACGTAAGCAGTCAAGGCTGACCGAGCCGAGGGACTCCTACGCCTCCGGGATACGGATACCTCACTCATCACCTTCTGCGATAAGTAACTCGCGTTCGGATAAGGTGACTCCGCGGATCGAACAAGTCTCTACGTTCGGAAGCTCTTCTGTCGAAGCGATTCTTCGAGTTTTCTCGACTAAGTCGGTGATAGGGCCTCATGGACGAGTAAAAGTGCGCGTAAGCGGCAAGGCCGACCGAGCCGAGGGACTCCCACGCCTCCGGGATACGGATACCTCACTCCTCACCTTCCGCGAGAAGCAACTTTCGCTCGCACAAACATCCCTGTTACCGACAAAAAGTCCAGATGCTTGGAACAAGAGGAAAAGAGACGTGGCTTTACAACACAGCAAGGGTGTGTGTTCCGGCCTCGACGGCCGCACAAAGCACACGCTACAAGACAAGCTGATCCTGCAGGCTCAGATCTTGGCGCTGGAAGGGGGCGGCGACACCCTCGGCATCGACAGCACCTTCGGCAAGGCGTCATCACCACGCCCGGGCGATCGTTGTCAGGGACTTCTCCGGGAATCCGGCCCGAGCAGGCGGCTCGGCCAGCCACCTCCGGGGCCTCGGCCAACCACCTTCCGAGGGCACGAGCCCGGTCCGAAGCCTCGGCCGACCAACTCCGGCGACGATCCTGCCAACGGACAACTCGGCTAGGCTCCGGCCAACCAGGTTTCATTTCCGAGCCAACTCCGCCTCTGCTCATACTGATATCGCTACCCCCAGCCTCGGCTCGTCGAAGAGCGGCCGAGGGGTCTCTTTAACTAAGCTAGAGGAGCCTCGGACAACAGGGCCGACCGAGCCGAGGGACTCCTACGCCTCCGGGATACGGATACCTCACTCGTCACCTTGACACGGGGCGACTCATGCTTAGTGAAGCGGTTCAGACAATCAGCAGACGAGTCTTAGTGCTCGGAAATGAGGAAAAAACATGGCCCCGTGCCGTAATTACATACATGTTCAGGCCCCGAAAGCCAAAATGAACAAAAAACCCGGCACTCGAAGTGCCATTACAAACGGAACTCTGGTTCCCCCTCCGCAGGTACGAACAACCCCACTCGATAGGGGTGGGCCTGCGGGGCAACAGAAGACCGACGAACGGCATGTCGCCGACCGCCCCGACAGCGGCGACGATGAAGACTTCTGCCCCGGGGGGCCGAACAGCAGCAATGATGGCCTCAGGGCGGATGCTGCTGCTAGGAGGCCCCCGCCCTTGCCCAAACTCGAGAGGCAAGGACGGGCAGAAGGCCGTAGAGTTGGAGGTCGGTCCACGGCCAACTTTGGCTGTCGCGCCGGCGGAAGAACCTCTTCCAGCTGCCGTGGCGGGAGGCGGCACCAGAAGCGGTTCCGAAACTGCTCGGCTCAGAGAGCCGGGCACGGTGCAGCTGTTGGCGCCACGGACGGCTCCCGCCCTTCCCCCCGATCACTGAGGGAAGGAGCGGGCCACCGCCCGCGCAGGGGCCGACCCCAACTCGGCACGCCCCCCTCCTCAGCCCTGATGATGAAAATCCTTGAGGCTGAGGGAGGGGCAGAGGCCGCAGACCGGCTCGCTTTCCCCCACCATCAAGCCGGAGGTCACCCTCTTGGGTGACCGCCGGTGGAGGGGTGCAGCCGAGCTGCATGATGAAAATCCTTGAAGCCGAACGATGGCTGAAAGGTACCCACTCCCACGGAGTGGTGTCCCCCGACGATGAGGCACGGAGACGGCGGTCTCCCCCATCCGGGGGCTTGAAAGGTGGAAAGACACGATGCATAAGGGAGGAAGAAGACATGGTCGCCTTACGAAAGGGGACGCCCTCCTTTTAAAGGCAACTCTCCGTGCTTGCGCCCTCAACCGTCACGGGCTGAGTATTCTCCAACACGCCTCCAAAGCCCTCCCCTGCGGCGCGGGGGCTGGGACCCACCTGTCACGCAGACCGGCTTCGAGCAGAAGAAGCCAAACCGCCGCGCGCGGCGCGCGCGCAACCACCTAGCAGTTACAAGTGACCCTCCACTTTTGCCCAGACCAACAAGCGAAAGGGGCGGGCAGCCATGCGGGCGGCATGCAACCGCGCCAAGTGGACGCGCCTCTCTGACTCCTGACACGCCAGCACGGAGGCTCAAGCCCACGCGTCGCGCAACCGGCGCGCCGGATGCTGCATGTAAGCCACTATGCCACTTGCGCCACCACCGCACCTCCTCGGTTGCGGAACCAATACCGCGACCCGAGGCGGCCCAGCGCGCGGCCCAGCTGCGCCAGCCTGACGCAGCGGTCAAACGCGGTCAAAAGTGGGCCGGCAGTAATGACAGTGGCAGGCGCGCAAGAGCAGCGGTCACGCCATCAGCCAAGCTCACGTCCCATCCGGAGGCAGCAAGAGAACCCCCTCTCTCACGGTGTGAAGACGACACGCCCGTGACCCGTTCCTCGAACGGCTCGCGCACGCGCAACGGCAGCCTCGCCAACTACTCGCCCCGGCGCATTAACTCCGCGGCTCGACGGGCAGCGCTACTGGCGGGAGCAGCTGGCGACGTTTCGCCTTCGCCAAAACGGCCACACCAAAAAAGGTACGCCACGTCGTTCAAATTTCGTATCCTTTTTTTCCCTTTTCCTTCTTTCTGTATCTCTTGCAACAGGGACCGGGAAAGGGGATACCCCCAAAGGGATCCTTCCCCGTGAAGGAACTAGGCTCCGAGCCTCCTTACTGATCAGGGGTTCGAAGGCTGGCCCCCCGAAGGGTTCAACAGCCGCCTCAGATCGCGTGGGCCCGATACCCACTACTGGTCAGGGGTTCGAAGGTCGGCCCCCCGAAAGGTTCCACGACCGCCTCAGGCTACTCGGGCTCCGCGCCCATTACTGATCAGGGGTTCGAAGGCTGGCCCCCCGAAGGGTTCACAGTCGCCTCAGACACCGAGCGAGGGATGACCAGGGGTAAGTTCGATACATAACCAAGGCTCGGGCTGCGCTCCCGAGGTACCCTAGGACATTTCCGAGACCAGCGGGAACGACTCTGTAACGGAATCCCATCAGAGGGAGGCAACGAGCCCTCGGACCCCGTCGCCAGGGGACCGGGTCCGGCAGGTACTTTTGGGCGTGCCTCCGGGCCCCTAGCCGACCCCCAACGAACGGGGCACGGACGTCCACTCGGATTACCCGATTGCAGCTCACCGGAGACACCATGTTCGGTGCCCATCGAGGGTAACATGGCGCTCTCCCCCCTCCTCCTTGCGGAAAGGCGACGTAGGGGCGTATGTAAAAAAGCCGAGTCTGTCCCTGATCGTCCTCTCGCTCTGTGCGGAGGCTCGGGGGCTGCTCTCACAAACCCGGCTCCGGCCGAACCGTTGACAGCGTCAACATACCAGCCCGAGAACTTGGGCCCCGACAGTGCACCCGGGCTACGGCCTGTTCGCATGAGGGAACCGCCAGACCAGCCGAAGCATTACGCAAGGCATTAAGACCTCGAAGGAGTGAAACCACTCCTCCGAGGCCTCGGGGGCTACACCCGGCGGGTGCGCTCGCGCGCACCCACCGGAACAAAGTGCAACCGAGAAAGGCTGGTCCCCTTGCAAAAAAGTGCGACGAAAGCCTCCAAGCGAGTGTTAACACTCCCTTCGAGGCTCGGGGGCTACTGTCGGGGACCATAATTAGGGGTACCCTCAAGACGCCTAATTCTCAGCTAGTAACCCCCATCAGCATAAAGCTGCAAAGGCCTGATGGGTTTGATTAAGTCAGGGATCAGTCCATACGAGCGACTCGATCGTGCCACGCCCGAGCCTAGCCTCGGGCAAGGGCAGCCGACCCTGAGATGTTTCCGTCTCGCCTGAGGCCTCCTCTTTCACGGCAGACGCATCTCCGGCTCGCCCGAGGCCTTGCCTTCGTTAAGAAGCAACCCTGACTAAATCACCGCACCGACCGACCAAGTCACTGGGGTCTTTAACACAAAGAGTAAGACTGACGGGCAGCCAGGCTTGGCCAAAAGCGCCAGAGGAAGCTCCGTCCGACCCAGGGCTCGGACTCGGGCTGAGGCCCCGGAAGACGACGAACTCCGCTCCGCCCGACCCAGGGCTCGGACTCGGGCTAAGGCCCCGGAAGACGGCGAACTCCGCTCCGCCTGACCCAGGGCTCAGACTCGGGCTAAGGCCCCGGAAGACGGCGAACTCTGCTCCGCCCGACCCAGGGCTCGGACTCGGGCTAAGGCCCCGGAAGACGGCGAACTCTGCTCCGCCCGACCCAGGGCTCGGACTCGGGCTAAGGCCCCGGAAGACGATGAACTCCGCTTCGCCCGACCCAGGGCTCGGACTCCACCCCGACCTCTGCCGAACGACCTCCGCCTCGCCCGACCCAGGGGCTCGGGCTCAGCCTCGGCCTCGGCCTCGGCCATGCAGGACAGACTCGACCTCGGCTTCGGAGGAGCCCCCACGTCGCCCGACCTAGGGCACGAGTCCGCCACGTCGACAGGAAGCGCCATCATCACCCTACCCCGAGACGACTCGGGCCGCAGAGAACAGGACCGACGTCCCATCTGGCTAGCTCCGCCAGATAGGCAATGATGGCGCCCCGCTAGACCCATGACGACGGCGGTTCTCAGCTCCCTTACGAAAGCAGGGGGACGTCAGCAAAGGCCCAACCACTCCGACAGCTGTCCCTCCGCCCGGCTCCATTGCTTCTCCGACAGCCACGACGCCACACTAGCTGGGTGCCAAGATCTCTCCGGCTGCCACCTTGGCATGTACTTAGGGCACTAGCTCTCCCTCGCTAGACACGTAGCACCTTGCTACACCCCCATTTGTACACCTGGATCCTCTCCTTACGCCTATAAAAGGAAGGACCAGGGCCTTCTTAGAGAAGGTTGGCCTCGCGGGGACGACGGCAGGGGCAGGCGCTCTCTCGGGGCCGCTCACTCCCCTCACCCGCGCGGACGCTTGTAACCCCCTACTGCAAGCGCACCCGACCTGGGCGCGGGACGAACACGAAGGCCGCGGGATTCTCCGACTCCCTCACGATCCGGCTCCGGCCACCTCGCTCTCTCCCCCCTTCGCGCTCGCCCACGCGCTCGACCCATCTGGGCTGGGGCACGCGGCACACTCACTCGTCGGCTCGGGGACCCCCCGGTCTCGGAACGCCGACAAGGGGAAATCTTAACCCCGCTTTGAAGAAGCTCTTAAAAACTACTACCTCATCTTTTTAGGCTTCGGGGTAATCTCTTCTCCCCCGAAGCGAATCAGCTCCTTTTTGTCTTCACTGAAATAGCCTAACTTCAGTAACTTAGCCATGTCACCCTCGGTAATAGTAGACTTCCCAAACTCTTGGTGGCTGGGTTTAGACGGCACCGCACCATACTCATCCTCAGATTCAATTTCTTCAACGTCAGCTTGTTTTGCTTCGGCAGCAGATATATCCTCTGATGTTGCCAGCCCAGACCGCCTCATTGCTTCGGAAATAGGAACAGTTTCAGTGGCTTCGGCCTCGTCTCCCTCACGCTCAATCCTGGCAGTGGAGCGCAATCTAGCCATTTGATTGTGAATTCCTAAAGTTTTTTGAAATTAATAACCTTTTTTCCGAAGCTCTTCTTGTGACGAAGCAGAATCCAGAGTGGTGCTTTGTTTGAGTGCAAGGGTCAAGCTTCGGCTATGGTGAAATTTTTGGCAGCAAAACAGTGCAATTGCAATGAATGATGTGGTAACTTTACAACTACTTGTCTGTTTATATAGTGCTGCAGGTAAAAAAGGTGAATCGTCAAGTCTCTTACACCGGGCGAACAGTCGCCCGCACCCACTGAACGGTGGGCCACAAAACCTGAGAAGGTAAATATGCATGGTGGGACTACTCCACGCTCGGAAGTTGTATCGTTTCTCGGCAACGAGCTCAGGGAAGGTGTTTTTCGGACCTTCGGCTACCCGAAGCCTAAGAGACTTTTTCACGGTTCAAGCTCGTTAAGAAAAACGATCTAGCGCTGCGAAGGGGCTACTGTTGGGACCATGGTTCGTCGCCGAAGGTTCTGCAGGAAGAAACACCTTCGGAATATCTGTTTATACATGATACCGAAGCTGCCGCTCATGAAGCTTCGACAATATAGCGTATCCAAAGACGAAGGATCAAACCGACTTAAAGATGGAATGACTTTTTAGTCCATAAGAGTCTGAGTTATAATTGTGATCTTCTGTAAGGGGCATGATTGTAATTTCTTACAGGCTGCGTCCTGTGCCTATAAATAGGTGAACAGTACTCCTTTACTGTTCATGGAATCCTGTAATTGCTAACGCGGTATTCTGGAATTATTGTTTTCTGCTAAGGCGAAGGTATAAATGTACCTAAATATTATGTTTTAATATTTGAGTTTACATTATGAAATAAATAAATAATGTTATTTATTCTTGGTATTCTGTAACGTTTTGTATTTTATATTTCATTTCGCATTATTTTATCTTTGATCACGAAGATGCAATCTTTGTGGTATATTATTCATAACCTTCGTCCGAAGCTCATTAAATCCTTGGGGGAAATAATGCTTCAGTGGACGAAGGGCTTTAATATCTAACATTCTATGTTGCCTTGTTCATAATTCATAGCATTTGAGAATAAGTCCCCAACAAGCCTATAGAGTGCCTCGACTAGAGTTGGTTGAGCTTAAGAAGCAGATTGATGAGCTGTCAGAGAAAGGTTATATAAGGCCAAGCACCTCGTCTTGGGCTGCCCCTGTCCTATTCGTGGAGAGGAAAGATGGCACTAGAAGGACGTGTATCGATTATCGAGCTCTGAATGAGGTCACGATTAGGAACAAGTACCCCTTGCCTAGAATAGAAGATCTGTTCGACCAATTGAGAGGAGTCAGCATGTTCTCAAAGATAGACCTGAGGTCAGGTTATCATCAACTCAGGATCCGACCTTCAGACATTCCGAAGATGACATTCATTACCAAGTATGGGTTGTATGAGTTCACTGTTATGTCTTTTGGTCTAACGAATGCACCAGCCTTCTTCATGAATCTGATGAATAGTGTATTCATGGATTACCTTGACAAGTTTGTGGTGGTATTTATTGATGACATTCTTACATATTCTCAAAGTGAGGAGGAGCATGTGGATCATTTGAAGATGGTATTGCAGAGATTACGAGAGCACCGATTGTATGCAAAGTTGAGTAAGTGCGAGTTCTGGATCAATGAATTCCTATTCTTGGGTCACATAATAAACAAAGAAAGATTAGCTATGGATCCGAAGAAAGTGGAAGATATTCTGAACTGGAAAGTGCCAATAGATGCTCGAGGAATCAAGAGCTTCATTAGAATGGCCGGATATTATCGACGATTCATTGAAGGGTTTTTGAAGATTGCGAAACCAATGACAGCTTTGCTAGGCAACAAAGTTGAGTTCAAGTGGACCCAGAAATGCCAAGAGGCCTTTGAAGCGCTGAAAGAGAAGTTGACTACAACAACTGTCTTAGTCTTGCCTGATGCGCACAAGCCCTTCTCGGTGTATTGTGACGCTTGTTAACTGGCTTGGGATGCGTGTTGATGCAAGAGGGAAGAGTTGTAGCTTACTCGTCCTGACAGCTGAAGGTTCATGAGAAGAATTACCCAATCCATGACCTAGAGTTGGCAGCAGTGGTTCACGCACTGAAGACATGGAGGCACAACCAATATGGGCAGAAATGTGATGTTTACACAGACCACAAGAGTCTAAAGTACATATTCACTCAGTCGGAGTTGAATATGAGACAACGAAGATGGTTAGAGTTGATCAAGGACTATGAATTGGAGATTCATTACCATCCAGGCAAAGCGAACGTAGTGGCAGATGCTTTGAGCAGGAAAAGTAAAGTCAACATGATGGTTGTTCATCCGATGCCTTATGAGTTGGCCAAAGAGTTTGACAGGTTGAGCCTCGGATTTCTGAACAGCATGGGAGGAGTAACCGTTGAGTTAGAGCCCACTTTAGAGCGGGAAATCAAAGAAGCACAGAAGAATGATGAGAAGATCAGTGAAATTCGGCAGCTGATTCTGGAAGGAAGAGGTAAAGACTTCCGAGAAGATGCAGAAGGTGTGATATGGTCCAAAGATCATTTGTTTGTTCCCAATGTCCAGTCCATTCGGGAGTTGATCCTCAAGGAAGCTCATGAGTCAGCTTATTCTATACACCCTAGAAGTGAGAAGATGTATCAGGATCTGAAGAAGAAATTCTGGTGGTACGGAATGAAAAGGTAGATCGCAGGGCATGTGGCTATATGTGATAGTTGTTAAAGGATCAAGGCAGAGCATCAGAGGCCAGCTGGATTGTTGCAACCGTTGCGAATCCCTCAGTGGAAATGGGATGAAATCGGGATGGACTTCATAGTCGGATTGCCTCGCACCCGAGCCAGCTACGATTCCATTTGGGTAGTGGTGGATCGCTTAACCAAGTCAGCCCACTTCATACCCATCAAGACCAACTACAGCAGTGCAGTATTGGCAGAGTTGTACATGTCCCGGATCGTTTGTCTTCATGGTGTGCCAAAGAAGATAGTGTCAGACAGAGGAACGCAGTTGACGTCTCATTTCTGGCAGCAGTTGCATGAAGCCTTGGGTACATATCTAAATTTCAGTTCAGCTTACCATCCGCAGATATACGACCAGACTGAAAGAACTAATCAAATACTCGAAGATATGTTGAGAGCTTGTGCGTTGCAAGATCAATCCGGATGGGACAAGAGACTACCTTATGCAGAATTCTCCTATAACAACAGTTACCAGGCCAGCTTGAAGATGTCACTGTTTCAGGCGCTTTATGGGAGGAGTTGTAGAACTCCATTGCAATGGAATCAGCCTAGAGAAAAGCAAGTGTTCGGGCCAGTCATTTTGCTCGAAGCTGAAGAGAACATCAAGATGGTTCGGGAGAATCTAAAGATAGCAATCAAGGCAGCGAAGTAATGCAGACACAAGAAGGAGAGAGCTGAGTTTCGAAGTTGGAGATTTTGTCTATTTGAAAGTTTCGCCTATCAGAGGAGTCAGAAGATTCAGAGTCAAAGGCAAGCTAGCACCCCGCTATGTTGGTCCGTATCAGATTCTCGCAAAGCGTGGAGAAGTGGCCTATCAACTTAGTCTGCCAGAGGGATTGTCAGCGATGCATGATGTCTTCCATGTGTCTCAGTTGAAGAAGTGTCTGCGGGTGCCAGAAGAGCAGTTGCCAATGGAAGGTCTAGAAGTCCAGGAGGACTTGACCTACATAGAGAAGCCAAGCGCAGATTCTTCAGACTGCGGATAGAGTCACCCAAAGGAAAACTATCAGAATGTGCAAAGTCAGATGGGATCACCACTCTGAGGAAGAAGCAACCTGGGAGAGTGAAGATGATCTGATGGCCAAGTATCCTGAACTCTTTGCTAGCCAACCTTGAATCTCGAGGGCGAGATTCTTTTAAGGGGGATAGGTTTGTAACACCCTAAATTTGGGGGTAGAATTTTTTCTTCTTTTTACTCACCAACTTCAGGCGTTACTCTCTTTTCTCTTCCCGTTTTGCTCCTTCTTCCCAAATTCAAAGCAGTGTAGCGACTAGTGTCCGTATTACGTGTAAACAAAAACCTAAGTTATCATGGGTGTTGCATCATGCCGAAACATATTTATTTTGTCTGATGTCGTGTTTAATCGCGATTGGAGTCCGATATGTGGTCGCGCGTGTTGTGGGCTTCTGTCCCAGCCCGCGACCCAACCCAGCCCAGCTTGGCACGCCCCTAGCGCCCGTGCCTCCCCCATGCGCGCCCCTCCTCTCTCTCTTCTCCCTTTCTCTCATTTGATTTTCCTACGCAGCAACCTCCTCTCTGCCACCTCTCTCTCTCTCCCCCCGTGGTGCCCTAGGTTTTGGAAATGGTGATCGCTGGATTTGGACCTCGAGGTGAGCTCCCCTTCCCTCTCCCTCTCCCTCTCTCTCTTCCCCTCCCCTTCTTCTGCCCTGGCGCGCGGCGGCGCCCCTTCTCCACCCCCTAGCGCGCGGTGGCACCCCTCCCCCTGCCCAGCGCGTGGCGGCACCCCTCCCACGCCCCCTGGCGTGGTGCATGGCCCCTCTCCCGCCCCTTAGCACGCGGCGCGCGGCCCCTTCCCCGCCCCCTGGCACGCGGCGGTGGCCCCTCTCCCGGCCCCCTTGCGCGGCGGCACCCTCCCCCCCGGCTCCCCTGGCGCGGTGGCAGCCCCCTCCCCCGGCCCCTCGCGCGGCGGCCCCTCCCCTGGGCAGCGTAGTCCCTCGACCCCGGCGTGGCCCCTTGCCCCTGGTAGCGCGGCCCCTTGTGGCTTGCCCAGCGCGTTCTCGCGCGCGCAGCCCCAGTGCGCGTGGCGATCGAACCTCGGTTTAATTAGTTTTTTAAATTTAGTTTAATGAACGTGCTGCGTCGCGTGCTTCGTCACGCGGCGAATTAGTTTGATTTCAGATTCTATTGACATATTGCGTCGCGCACTTCATCGCGCGACGATTCATCTTAATTTCAGATTATTTAATTTTGTTTTAAATTCATTTTAAATGGTGTATGTCATTGTGCGTTTCATCGCGCGACGCTTAACGTCTCTTTATAATTAATACGAGCGTCTCGTTGCGTGCTCCGTCGCGCGACGAGTTGTTTATTTCTTAATTCAATTTAAGTGTTGTGTCGCGCGTTTCGTCGCGCGACAATCCTTTTAATTTACCTTTATCTGTATATAATAATTAAACATGGAACATGACTTTACCCTATGCTAAATGCGATGGTTAAATTAATACCAGTCTGTTTAGACGAGTATTTTAATTTATAATCGTGTGATGTGATCGCTCGTCAACCGTAGCCCCGACCGTTACTTTCCCTTTCTAGCTTAGTCGTAAGTGTGAGCCCTGCGTCAAACGTCTGTTTATTTATTACATTCTATTGTTTGGTGTACTGTTCTTTTGTAATAAATTTGTGGACTGTATGCTTGAAACTTGTATAGATAACGGTCAGTTGGCGGAATCCGAAGGAGTTGCAGGTGAAGACCCTGAGTAGCAGTCGGTTGGTGAAGGCAAGTGTCCCTTGACCCATCTGTGTCCTACTCGTTCTTATAATTTACTCCCCGCATTTACACAGCTTATACCTAAGGATTGACTAGTTTTTATTTATCTTGTCCTTGTTTACCTATTTTGGTTGGGTTATTTTGGTTTAGCTTTATGCTAGCGCTTCACATTAATCAATGAACATGATGAGATTATCTATGATACGCTATTTTCCCTTTTGATCATGATGATATACTTATGGCCTTCAAGGGGACTCGAGCTGTTTCTCGAGTGCCTCTCCGTAAGGACTGGTTCGTTGGATGACCACTCGGGAAAATAGTGCAACCACGAGGGTGGAATGGCATGCCCTTAGCTGAATAATTAGAAGAACTTGGGTGTAGTTCGCTTCGCCGTCGTGGCGTTAATGGGGATCGGTGTATGCGGCTCGCTTTGCCAAGGTTGGTTGGCCCCTTGGGGAGGAGTGTGGTGCATTTAGGAAACCAAACGGGCGGCTACAGCCCCAGGGAATCTTTGTAAAGGCTATGTAGTGAGACCCTGCCTATTCACCTTGGTAGTGTTTAAGGGTTTGATCGGCCCGAGGCAAGAGGGAATCACGACATGTGAGTAAAGTGCACAACCTCTGCAGAGTGTTATGAAACTGATATATCAACCATGCTCGTAGTTATGAGCGGCCAAGGGAGCTCCATTGATTAGAGATACTTGATAAGAGATGCATGGTTTACATGTGGTGATGACGAGGATGGTTATGATTATGCTTATGGTAATGGTAAGTGGTATTCTTTCCGTTTGGAAAGGGTACTTTGGGTTAATAACTTGGGTTAATGCTAAAACCTGGCTTTCTACTAGTAATAATAACCTGACCAACTAAAAGCAACTGCTTGACTTAACTCCACATAAAGCTAGTCCACTACAGCCAAACGGGACATATTGCTGAGTATGTTGATGTGTACTCACCCTTGCTTTACACACCAACCCCCCCCCCCCCCAGGTTGTCCGCGTTGCAACCACTGCTCAGGTGAAGATGAAGCCGTGGAGGACTTCCAGGAGTTCCAAGAGTACGATGAGTTCTAGGCATGGGTTAGCGGCAAACCCCCAGTCGGCTGCCTGTGTAGGCCGTGTGTATCTACGTTTCTTTTCCGCACTTTGATTATTGTTAAAGACTGTGTGGATGTCTTGGACATCATGATGTAATCGACTATTATTACCCTTTTATGCTATTATTTGAGCACTGTGTGATGATGTCCAGTTATGTAACTGTTGTGTACGTGAATTGCTGATACTGGCACGTACATGGTTCGCATTCGGTTTGCCTTCTAAAACCCGGTGTGACACGTCGTGTCCCCTTCCCTCTGCTCGCTCAGCGCCCATCTCCTCCGGTGCTCACACGGAGCTCCGTCCAGCTTGCCCGAGCTCCTTCCCTGCTTCCATGGCCGCTGCGCACTTGCCCCTGCTCGCTTCTTCTCGCGCACAGGCTTCTTGCTTGCTCGGCTTCCTTCCTCTCTCTTCCCACGTCGCGCATCCTTCTGCGCCCGGCCCCCAACGCCACCGGTCATCTTCGGCTCACCGAGCGTCCCTGTACCTGCTCGCCATTCTGAGCTTGGCCCTGCGGTGAGCTCACCGCTGGCCTTCTCGGGTGCTCCCTGCTCGCCCCTATCTCTGTCCTCTGCCCAATCGCCATCCCCAAGCCGCGCCCCTATGCTCGGCTATGGCCCTCGCACGCCATGCCGTCCGAATCCCTGCTCCTTCTCCAGCTCATCTGCACCACCGCCGCATCACTTCTCTCCTTGGTGCTCGCCCTTGGTGTTGGTCGCATGCTCCTCGTCTGGCTCGGCTGCGACCTCGCCGTCGTTCCTTAGCTCGCTACACGCCCAGCTTCACTGTGTCGATCCGCCTAGCTCCAGTGCCTGGCTGAGTTTCCTGGCACGCGCTCTGCTCGCTATCCCCTGCTCGACGCCGTCGTCGAGCTTCGCCTGGCCGGTCGTCGTGTGTTCTCGTGCTTAGTTGCGCTTGCCTGCATCCGCGTCGTTCTTCGACTCAGTGCTAGACTACGTCCGCTTGGCTCTAGCTCGCTAGCTATCAGCGCTCGCTGTTGGTCCCGGTTTTGAGCTCGTCATCTGGTACCTAGCCACTGACTAGCGATCGCGTCGGCCACGCAAAACCTCGACGTCGAACGTGTTGTTCTACGCAAGACAGGCTCGCGTCATCGTCATTCTTACCGTGGATTGCCGACGTCAATCGTCTCGACAACAACCACATCCACGACTCCACCGTTCTAATAATTTTGCCGCACCGCCCTTCTAATTTGAGTCCTCGTCCGTAGGATCATCGTTGACCTCGCAACTTCAGCTCGAGTTAATTATGGTGAGTTGATCTGTTATTCCCGTCAACTAAATAGATGGTTGGATTAAATAGATGCATCATTTGGGATGATTCTCTTGTCTATTATTTGATGTGGGGGTAAAGTTAGATTTCAGGTTTATGTGGTAAGTATATTGGTAAAAATATATGTTGTGTAATGATTCTCTACTAATAGATTAAGTGTAGTGTGATGTTTTATTGGTCAGGATATTTTAGGGATTAAATCGGTGTTTCGTATCCGATGAGTGGTCGAATTAATAATGGGAAGGTTAGGTTTAGATGTTTATTATGCGAGGAATATATGGGTAAACCAGTGTGAGGTATGATGAGTTAGTAATGTGAAAGGTAGGTTAAATTATATGATTAAGTCAATGATATTCTCTTTTTGTAGTTATATTCCTTGGTTAATAGCTAATTAAATGACAGGGTTGGATGGTTCCCGTTTCATCGAGTATTTAAAAGCGAGATTCAGTATAATGCTCACTAGGTGCTTGGCAAAATATCTGAGTTACGAAACCCTCACTAACTTGGTCGTTCTTGCGATTATCAAGTCCGATTCAGTTATGGTGAGTTATTTCACTATTCCAATTAATTAGTTTAATTGGTGGACCGAGTAGAATATAAGTAGGCTTGTGTGATGAAATGTCATAATCGCTTTTAATGGTGTGATTCGATTAAAAATACTCTATCTGCTAAGTCATAAAATAATGTGATCTCGATATCTAGTATTTTCGTACTAGATTTGCGATGTCTTGCTATAGGTGTTTAATTCGCTGTCGCATAGCACTATTTAGGCTTGTAATATTCGTGTCTATATGCATTCATGTGCATAATGCATTCCATTCAGGTACGTTAATTAATCGCGTGATGCGGAAGACAAGCCAAGTCGACCCCAAGCACGGGCTACTCTGCATGGTGAAGTTATGGACCAACCTGAAGATGGTTAAATCAAGCAAGTGTTCGGTCAAGGGATGATCGCCAAGTGATCGACGTCTAATAAACACTCACCTAGTGTTATCCAGGCAAGCCCCGGTGCATTTGCTACCTCCTTGCTGTTTAAAAATCTTTTATCACCTTGTTTGATCCATTAGGTGATAGGAGTTGCGTGCTAAACAATTGATGCATTTCCTTCCTTGAAAAATTGATTGCCCTTCCTTGATACCCTTTTTGAAAAGAATTTTATGATGCTTAGCCATGCTTTAGCAAACAAAAATGTTTTGTTTTAAAAGAAAAGTGATGCTTCAGTGGGTGGGATACAAAAAGAAAAAACTTGTGATGGCGGATCCATCAAGGCCTTAATGGGTTCAACATCGGAAAAGATGTACCTCTGACAGGTACCAAACTTTGGGTTTGAAATGATAAAGCTGAGACCGGGCGGGTGATTTGAACGAGAAGAGAGTCTCGGTGTAGTGTCTCCGTTTGATTCGATTAAGGACCGTCTCGATGTAGGCTTGATGATTGAGAACCTTTTAACTGGTCACATGCCTCATCATAGGTAAGCTTTGACTCGGCCAGACTAATACCAGAATAAGACAACACGCAATGGGAGTGGAGAGATGATGAGAGTAGCATGTACCCTCCGTGGCAAGAGGCTGAACGGTGGTGTATCTATGCTCTCGGTTGGCGTGAACCTGATCTGGTCTTAAGAACCCCGGTGACAAGTTGACATATGCAAGGGTTAAGTGCTATATATGTCGTGTGATTGGAGATCCTGAAAGCTCTCTTATGAGTTTTGGTGTTTGGATGACAACTCAATTAAAGGTCTAACAAGTGTACTAAGTGTTGAACAGGTGCTTAAGGTAAAGCTAACAGGGTTCAACACAAGTGAAGAAATGTGATGGTCCAAGAACTGGATTATGGATACATGATGGACATCACAAGTAAGATGGACATTGCAAAAGTGATACTCGGGTGCGTAGCTCGGAGACAACTGATCAAGCCAAGGACGGAGGCAAGAAGAGCTTCGAGGTACCATGTGCACGGGAGAAGGTCAAGGAGGTTGAGGAACCCAAAGCCAAGGGTGAAGAAGAAGGCTTGCAAAGTCAAGGGTGATCGAGTTGAGAACAGCTACGGCACATCAAGGATCACTACATAAGGACTTTACTTACAACCAATGAGGTAACAGCTACAGTTATGTGGTGTAAGTCATAAGGCTCAAGATCAAGCTCTAAGAATGAGATCAAGGTCACTAGAAGGAGAACAAGTGTCAAAACCAGAACTGGAAGCAGCCCAAAAGAGCTAAGTTCACCTTGATCTTTAGTTTGGGTTGTTCCTATGTTTGGAGATGTTCTATGAGACCTTTGCAGGGAGATAATTGCCATTATGGACGAAGAGAGGAGGGGATTCGACAAAATGGAGGCGTTGGCGTTGGCTTCTCTGTTCTGGAGACGCAGGCGACAGCCAAACTCCAAAAGGAAAGGAGACAGCGCTTGGAGCTGCGTTAACAGGTATTAGTTTCCTCTCTCCGTTTACCGTTCGCCTGCGCAGACGTCGTCCGTTGTACTCCTCTTGTGACCATTCGCATATCTTCCGTCACTGAATTGGACTGCTCTCGGGGTCGACATCGCCTGCGTCTCTTCTTCCTCTTGCGGCTGCTTGCGGTCTCTCTTCTCGGCGGTGAGTTCTCCTGCTCCGACATTGCTAGACCCATGCATTTCTCTATCTTGTATGGTTCACGCGAAATATAACCCTAGCCGTCGTTTCCTGTTCATGCCGCCCGCCTCCTCAATCCAGAAACCCTAGCCGTATTTTCTCTGCTCCTCTGCGGATGGATTTTGCACCGAGCAAAGTGGTTGCCGAGGCTGTAGAAGCTGCTCGTGCTGCTGCCGTTGTGGCCTCGGAGGCGAGATGCGCGGTCGTTGTTGCTGAGAAGGAGGCCAAGGCTGCGGTTCAGTTCGCCGCCATTGCCGTGGACAAGGTCGAAGCAGTTAAGGCCTCATCAAATGTGGTATGGATTATCAAACTCATACACTCAAATTTTTTGTTGCTAGACATGGATTGTCATCTGGTTGTTGCACAGGAGCTTGTCGACTTCAAGTATCATGTGAACATAAAGAATTCGTTGAGATATGCTATTCAAGAAATGAGGAGGCAATCTAAACTGTTGCATTCGGTTCAAAAATTCTATTCGACTATTCCAGAGGTAGAAGGTGGCAAGATAGGAAAGGTTCGCGGGCATCTGGAACATGTGTGCAAGGAGCTAGAGAAAACTTCAATTGTCTGTGAAGAAGATTTGGAAACAAAGAATCCAAGTTGGGATATTTACGACAACCCTTCTGTAGATGATGAACATCCTTTAGATGATGATGAACTTGGTGATGGCTACAGTACAGAAGATCTAGAGCTATGGGAAATGGTTTTTGAAGACTTCAAGTGGGAAGAGATTAAAGCTAATGTCTCATTTGAAGAGCACTACCGTGTCATAAACTACAGGTTCGAAGAGATAAACGACCGTAACATGTAGTTGTGGAGATGAGGTTGCCTTTGGTGGGTTGGTGTCATTCTGGTGTCATTTTGGTCTGTCTGGGTTATCTGTTGTATGAACCAAATCTAAGAACAGAACTGTTATCTGTTGTATGAACTATTATCTGTTGTATGAACCCTAGTGTTTGCTGTTGTGTTCAGTCAAGCAG
Organism: Zea luxurians; assembly: GCA_029449295.1. NCBI lineage: Eukaryota > Viridiplantae > Streptophyta > Magnoliopsida > Poales > Poaceae > Zea > Zea luxurians. Next base: position 7,635,855 of record JAOPSE010000056.1, read on the forward strand.
ATTGGCGTTTGTAAGAACATTAGTGTTTTCTGTTCAGCAACGCAGTTGTGTTATCTGTTTTCTGTTCAGCAGCGCAATCTGGCAAATAGGCAATCTTGTGTTGCTGAACAGATAAGACAACCAGTTTATCTGTTTTCTGTTCAGCAGCGCAATCTGGTTGTCTTATACTAGTGATCTGTTTTCTGTTCAGCAGCCCTTGGGTCTGTTTGGTTCACCTTTTTTCTGACCAGCTTTTCTAAAAATTTGGCTATGGGGAGAATCTGGCTGTGGGGAGAATCTGAGTATCATTATGATTACGTATGGAGGAAGATAAAGTTGTTCATAGGGCTCAGGATCTAAAAAGTGACAGATTCCTTCTATTACAACGACTCAACCGATTATATGTTTATGTTGATTTTGGATGGTTTTTTGCCCCCAACGAATTTTATAGAAGCTGGCTGGAAAGCTGAGCGTTTGGAAGTCCGCATCAGCTTTTGTTGGCCAGAAGCTACAAGAAGCCAAAACAAACAGGCGCATTATCTGCCATCCTAGGATCACTCAAAGCGAGTCTTGATTATCTGCCATACTGGGATCACTAGTAATAGTAGCGATGTGGCTTTGCCTTGGATGAACCAAGCTATCATACTCTTAATTCTAATGGTTTCCTTGTCGGTTACAGATTGTTTTCTTGTGCTGGGCAAACTAAAACTGAAACTGGGCGACATTACACTAAAACTGGGCGACAATACAAGCTACAAACTGATAACACCGATTGCAACATTACAAGCTAAAATTGGGCGACAATACACTAAAACTGAGAGTCTAGTTTGAACCGAATGCAACATTACAAGCTACAAACTGAGAGTCTTACAAGCTACAAACTGGGCGACAATACACTGAAACTGAGAGTCTGGTTTGAACCGAATGCAACATTACAAGCTACAAACTGAGAGTCTTACAAGCTACAAACTGGGCGACATTACAAGCTGAAATTAACGTAGCAGTTTTTCTTCTTAGCAGTTAATACAACAGCACAGTGGTTATTCTTAGCAGTTAATACTGCTTCTTCTGAGCACTAATCCTCAGTCTCTTCTTGGGGGTGATTTTCTTCACTAGCCATTTCCTTGTCGGTGTAGGAGAAGCAGGTGGAGCTTGGTCGGCTGTTTCATCGGCCACATGTTCAGTGATTTGTGCACCGAGTGGCTCGAAGAGTGCAAGACCCAATTGTTCTGTCTCTTCAACCTCTGCTAGCTCTGGCTGTTCAGGTACATTCTGTGAAGAAGTCCGCAGCTCTTTAGGAATCCAATTTTTGGTGGTGTTCTTCCGTGGTTTCCTTTTCCTACTCAAAAAAATACTCAAACATTTAGTTCACGAGTACTAATATAAATTGAACATATAGAAGTAAGTTGAGAACTAGCCTTTTTTTTGTCCCATTCAAAGGGCACTTGTAGCTAGATTGGCGGTGTCCCAATTCACCACAACTAGGACAAGTGTATTGCCTTTTGAGTCACTTTTTCGTTTTTTCATTTTCGTTGCTAGTATTTTTTCTAGCACTCCCACCCTCGAGACAGCTTTTAATTCTATTTTTTCGTTGCCTTCCAAGACCTCTTCTAGCTATTGGTGCAAACACTCCACTGGCGAAATCAACTGATGGCCAAAACGAACGATCACCAATTGGTTCCACCCTTCTTGAATATGCTTTCTTGAATCTTTCAATAGAGTAATAATCGTCAACAAAATTTTCCATACCTACATCTCTGCAATCTTGGGCTATTATTAGGGCTAGACCATGTTGACACGGTTTCCCAGTGTGCTGCCATTCCTCACAAGAACACGGTTTCAGGTCTGCTTTCACGGCATGTTTAGTCATAGAATTAGTGTTGTCTCGTACCTCTGCCATGTAGTTGTCACATTTTACAATGGACATCAATCACCAAAAAGGGGGAGATTGAAAGCTCTCTTGTGAGTTTTGGTGTTTGGATGACAACTCAATTAAAGGTCTAACAAGTGTACTAAGTGTTGAACAGGTGCTTAAGGTAAAGCTAACAGGGTTCAACACAAGTGAAGAAATGTGTTGGTCCAAGAACTGGATTATGGATACATGATGGACATCACAAGTAAGATGGACATTGCAAAAGTGATACTCGGGTGCGTACCTCGGAGACAACTGATCAAGCCAAGGACGGAGGCAAGAAGAGCTTCGAGGTACCAAGTGCACAGGAGAAGGTCAAGGAGGCTGAGGAACCCAAAGCCAAGGGTGAAGAAGAAGGCTTGCAAAGTCAAGGGTGATCGAGTTGAGAATAGCTACGGCACATCAAGGATCACTACATAAGGACTTGACTTACAACCAATGAGGCAACAGCTACAGTTATGTGGTGTAAGTCATAAGGCTCAAGATCAAGCTCTAAGAATGAGATCAAGGTCACTAGAAGGAGAACAAGTGTCAAAACCAGAACTGGAAGCAGCCCAAAAGAGCTAAGTTCACCTTGATCTTTATTTTGGGTTGTTCCTATGTTTGGAGATGTTCTATGAGACCTTTGCAGGATGTTGGAGCTAAGAAATGTCAATCTAGATCAAGTCAAGCTGACTTGATGATTTATGAGTCCAACATCAAAGCTCAAGCATGTCAAATGCTATAGATGTAATAATTAAGAGAAGGTATGTTTCTAGACTTAGTACATTGGTTTTGTTTACTAATATACTTGTCTAAGTGTTAGAAACAGAAGGAAGAAGAAAAGGAAAAAGGTGCAAAAGGCTTGGATGTGTACAGCCAAGACTCAGCTCGGCTTGGCACACCGGACTGTCCGGTGGTGCACCGGACAGTGTCCGGTGCGCCAGGCTGAACTCCATTGAACAGGCCGCTCTCGGGAGGAGTCTGGCGACGTACGGCTATAATTCACCGGACTGTCCGGTGAGCCAACGGTCGGCCTGGGCAACGGTCGGCCGCGCGATCCGCGCGTGACGCGTGGCCGAGCCAACGGTCAAATGGGGGCACCGGACTGTCCGGTGTGCACCGGACTGTTCGGTGTGCACCGGACAGTGTCCGGTGCGCCAACGGCTCCAGGACTGCAACGGTCGACTGCGCCATGTTTGGAAGGAAATCGGGCACCGGATTGTCCGGTGCGCCACCCGACAGAAGGCAAGATTTGCCTTCCTGGATTGCTTCCAACGGCTCCTAGGCCCCTTGTGCCTATAAAAGGGACCCCTAGGTGCCTCAAGCAAAGAACAAGTGCAGCCAACAAGTGTAGACATCACTCGAATCAATTCTCACTCTCCCTCTTGTGTGTAACTCTATAGTTTGTGTAGAAGGCACAGCTATAAGCCTTTAGAGAGAGGAGAAGTGCTGCTAAGAGCTAGAGCAAGGTCTTGAGCGTATCGTTACTCTGCCGAGGTGCTGTCGAGAAGTTTGTAAGCAGCCACTGTTTTGCTGTAACCCAACTCAATAGTTAAAGGCTCTATCTGTCATAATGACAGATCTGAGCAAACGGAGGAAGGAGTTGAAATAGACTCCAAGCCCAGGTGTGGCTAACTCCAACGAGGACTAGGAAAGCATTTCAAGCTTGGCCGAACTTCGGGATAAATCCTTGCGTCCGTGTGCTCTGTTCTGTATTGTATCCTGATTCTCTGTCTTACCCGATTTTATATCTGCACTTCAACACTTATCCGTGGTATAAGCTTTATTTGAACTGCAGGACATTTTGAGACAGGATCTCCGATTCCGCTGCAACCTACTCGAAGGATCTTCTCATTCCACTGCGTTCTAGTCTTCGAGTAGAGTAAGAATTTAAGTTTTAAATTGATAAGTTTTATTCGCCTATTCACCCCCCCTCTAGGCGACATCTAGATCCTGTTCCCGGGTCAAAGGGAACTTTCAGATCCCCAGCTGGGTATTAATCAATTTGGATCACCGTTACTTCTCAAACATGAAGACTTGGTCACTGACCTACACGTAGCAATCTAGTGAACTGAAGGGTTGATAAAAGACAGCTAGTCTAGGCCAAGTGCTTGAACTAGGGTAGAAAGAACTCTAGATGTAGGTAACTTCACTTAACCTGACAATAAAACTTGATTTTTAAGGATCCACTATTAATAAGCATTTCTGCAAACAGAGTCTTTGATTCTTGATAAGCCATACCTTGATTCCTATTCAGCCAGCATATCCTTGAGAGTCTTTTTCCTTAGACGGGTAAAACTTGCGAAAGTACACTTCGTACTCAGGGTTTTCGAACCCATGTTGTTGCAGGTATTAGATTTGTGCTGTTGTGGATGGTGTTAAGCGCTGATGGCATGGCCTTTGTAGCGGAACCGCCCGAATTATTCCAACTTAAGTGCCAATGTCTCGCCTTAGAGGCAACGACACACTTAAATCAGAATAACCCGTCAGTCCCTCGGATCTAGTCTGATAAAAGCCAATTATCCAGGATCCACTAGCTCACTCGAAGGTGAGACACAGAGAAATAGAATAAAGCATAATACCACAAATTTAATAAGTATCAATATTGATTACATTATCGGAGTTTCAAAAGCAATAACAATATTTTTAGTGCAGGGGAAATAACTAATGGAGAAAACCGAGTAACATGGCGAAGCCTGGCCACGCTACTCCTCCTGGTCCTCTCCTGCGGATGAAGTAACCCACTCGACCGTCTATCCCGGTGGCGGGGATGGAGGCCAAGTCACACCATCAACCAAATCAAGGAGGTACCTGCAAAAATTATGCCACAAGCAAGGCTGAGTATACTAATACTCAGCTAGACTTACCCGGTGTGAGGAGTCTACTCCTCTACCTCTAGACCATGCAGCTGTTTGGGTGAGGGTTTGGTTTGCCAAAAGCAATAGCTAAGTCTAAAATCAACTTTTAGCTTTCCAAATTCTAGCATCGTTATCTTAGCTAAGTTTGCTCCTTCTAAGCATACATGGTAACAAGTATTTAGTACAACCAACAAGTTATCTCATGTAAACCTCATTTCACTTCTTACTCAATGTAGTACAAGGGGTCAAGCAGTCTCATTAGCTGCGAGAAGCAGACGATTCGAATCGAGTTTTAATCTTGCAAGGTAAACCTAAACACACGACATGTCAGGGTACTCCATCCCCACACATATCAACCGTCCCCATCGATTCCCCGTTCGCGGCCAGGGCTCACCGCCTTGGCATACAATGCTCCCTGACCCCGTCCACCGTCGTGCAGTGGCCGCACTTGTACCCACCATATCTAGAATGGGAGACCCAGTCTCATGACAAGTGAGGGGAAAAGTCCGCGCCCGGCTTCACTTAGGTACTAGGTTTACCGATTACCATTTTTCCCGACATGTGTTTAGTACGTTCAAACGCTTGACTCAGGTATCCACACATTGATCCTTAATTCCTTTTCGCTTCTCATGGACAAGGCATCCACCCTAGATCCAAGTCCATAGACCATCATAGATCCCGTTATCAAGATGAATACAATTAATTCCTGACATTGCGCGAGTGCTAGAAAAATCACTCGACTTCTACTGAGATCCTGATTAGCATAGCAGTTACTCGACATAGCATACTAGTATCCATCTCAAAAAGGAATCCTGAGTTCATGCAACTAAAGGTTTCAAGCAACTCCTACACTTAAGTGCACATTACAAGCCTACAAACATTAAGTGTAGTAAAGTAGCATATACAAACGGTTATGCATAAAACCGGGGCTTGCCTGGAATTTAACACTAGATAGTGTTTGCTAGATGACACTCGCTTGGCGAGCATCTACTGGTTAAGTCCATCCTTCTTCAGGTCATCCGTCCACTGCATCTTGTGGCTGGCACCACATCACTGGCACGATCATCATCTTTTGGTCCTAAATGAGATGCAGGAAGCATATGTATGAATATGATGAAATATATCACAAGATAATCCCAAAATGGACGGTAACGAACTAAATATTAAATTATAAGACACCGCAACAACTGTACGCAAGCGCTAGTTATCTATACGTCATCGGACATATGTAGTCAATCATCACTGGAAAACAACACACTTCCTATAATTATCTATTGCAAACGCGACATCATAAGTACAAGCATTCGCCACGTTCACTTTTATCATTCATTAGTTACTTATTATTAAACTAGTTAAGTACGCATAAATTTACGATGACTTACACATAGACAGACTTAGTTAAAAAGGAATAGTTGCTTAATCGGGTTTTACAATCATTCACAACCTTCTACTGCAAGCATACACCCCAGAGGACACACATGAGGAGATAGTTTATTCACAATTACAAATTGTACTACTTTAATGACGTTGGTTACTTAGTAGTATTAGCAGAAAGACAAAGACAGGACATTATTCATTTTGTTTCCCTAATATAAACTGCACTTGCTAATTGTTGATTAAGCTAAGCTACTTATTGGACCTTAATCAATTTAGTTCACTAACTTAGTGAGATGTGTACTACTTACTTATATATAACCCCAATTATACTAGTCACTTATTATTACTCATGTTCAGCCAAATCCCAAAACAAACAAGCAGTCGACTCAAGACAGATACAACAAAGTAGGGCAATCAATCACATTCAACATGTTTGGGACAGCAGCATAGCAGTTGCTTGTTTCAGCTATAACTCACACGTTATTTATCTAAACATGGTAAACAAATACTCTTTGGAAATCTTATTAAACACTCTATAACTTTGGTATTTTCATCTCAAGGTAATTAAACACTTAATAAGGTTAAATAGTGATACATGACAGTTTTTTAGATTTGGATAGATTCAGACTTACGACTTCAAAAATATATAACTAGAGACTCAGGCATTCAAATCAATTGATCCTAGACTTTCTGGAAAGCTAATTAAATGTTCTACAAATTATTTATAAACATCTCAGGTTGATTTAAAGTGTATCAAGAGTAAAAGACACTAGAAGGCTTTGCTGTCCAGATTTGGACAGATTCAGACTTCACACTTCAAACATCTATAACTAAACCTTCAGATCACCAAAAAGAGTGATCCAAGACTTTTTGGAAAGATTAGTAAAAGTACTACATAACTTTTAAAATCACCAAGAAGCGATTCTATGTTTAACCAAGTCAAACATTTCAGTTTTCGACATCTGTTCTGACAGTGGACAGAACACAGCAACCGTTTTGTAAAATTCATAACTCTTAAACTATCAGGCCTATGCTTATGAAATTTTAACACAAGCAAGATAAGAAAAGCATCTACAACTTTCTTATAACGATCATGAACAGATTGTAATATTAACGTAAGCAAACAATTCAGTTTCTGAAATCTATACAGAAATTGGACAGATTCAGTTACTGCATTTGTGTAAAGCACAACTCCTAAACGATCAGACTTATGGCTGTCAAATTTTAACACAAGTAAGATAATAAAGTTATCTACAACTTTTCTATATGGCTTTTCTACAGAAAACATGATTTAGTTCATCAAACATACAGCACGACGAAAACAGTGCGTGCAGCCCAAAACAACAACTAATAAATTTCAGCTCCCATTCACTTCAAGAATTGCCGCGTTTTAGAGACTTGAACCATTATAACACTTTACCATATGTTAGAGTTAAAACAATCAAATTAGGAGCAACAAGTCGACTTATTAATTTTTATCCAAGTCATTTCGTGCGCTAGAATTACCACACAATTAACAAATACATTCACCAAAATAAAACACTTCGGCAACTGGAGAACTATAGTTGACCACTGCTTCCGGCTTGCTACTGCTTTCCGAACAGTTAGGTTAACGGTAAGGCGTACAAAGGGGCCCACTTCCCTACGCAACTACTTTCTTTTATCCCTAGCCAACCTATGTTATATATCGACTCTATCTACACTCCGATATCTTCTCTAGCCTTTTAGCTGACTCTGCCGGGCCTACGGACGCCTTCAGTCTTCGGAAGACTTACGGCTCTGCTCGCTTGCTGCGACTAACTGTCTATTTGTTTCCTCTTCCATCCGACATCACACAAAATTATGATGAAGCACTATTAATATTTATCTTTAGAACACCATGACATAACCATTAAATCTCTAATTAGTTTTAATGTGTAACTCAAGCATTCCATGAAACATGCATGATTTTGTTTACTCCTATTTTTTTCAGTAACTATTGTAATTATAAAATGGGTGTTATTTTAGCATTATATGAAACTATCTAATTTGGGGCTAGCATTTTTGTGAGACATAGGTAATGACAAATCATGACTAATGTATAAATTTTATATTCTTAGATTTTATATTTTATTTAATACAAAAATAACAAATTGTTAATGCAATAAAGCATGTGAGAGAAGGTTAAATCTAAAACTAATTATTTTCTGTAGATGCATGACCATATTGAGTTTTCTTAGGCTACTATAATATCATGCAAGGACAGTGGAACACCATTTTCTATTTTTACATCCATATATTATTTATAAATTATTTAAAACTACTTAAGGTGCATTAAACAAGTTAAATCACTAACTTAATCATACATGCACAACAATTGATGAAATTTTTACCAGTCACCACGCATCACACCAAGAGTCTACTTTAAAAATTTCAACCCATTTGGAGCAATGGAGCTACAGATCTAAAAATAACAAGCAAATCCATCTTTTTTTTTTCTTTATTTAAATTGTTTTAATTAACCTCTATTTAACTTGTTTTAATTAACACACCAAGAAAACAGTGAACAACATATAAGTTATATATTTTTCTTAGCTAGAGTATGACAACATCTAACTAACAAAATATGTTTCGTCATTTTTGGATTTTTATAAATAAAATAATGGAGAGAAGCAAGTTCGTTTATTCTCTAAACCAGTTTTTAAATACGAATTTCTACAGAAAAACTTCGCCACTAAAACATGCCAACCTATAGATCCAATAGTTAGAGCATTTCATAAGGAAGTCAACAAAATAAATTTCACGATTTTAGGTGTTACCAAACTCAAGATATGATTTTTTGAACACAATACATAAATCTGAAATTTTCAGCACACTCACAACCGTCCCTGGGCTCACTTGTCATTGGCTCAAGGAGTCATCTTCTTCCTCCAGCCACATGAACAGCAGGAAGAACCGGTAGCCACCATGGCTGGACATGAGGGAGCAGCGGTAGGGGGCCGTGGGGGAGGAGAGCGCCATGGGAGGGAGGAGCTCGGTCGGCCCTAGGAGCTGGGTGCCATGCAGTGGCGAAGCCACCAGGGGGGCCGGGGTGGGCCTGGCACCCCCAACGTGTATGCTCTCTAGTGGAAAAGTATCATCACTTTGTGCTTCCTTAAATTCAATACTTGGCTCTTTTGACATACAAAATGTATGCTCTCTAGTGGAAAAGTATTATCCTGCAGATTTCTCAAATCAAGAAAGAATGCAATTAGAGTGCCAATTGCCATATTTTCAACTTTATGTTTGCAACCATCCAGAACTAAAGGGTTTATCATCTTTGGCCGATTTAACAAGTGGATTAGTTAAACTGGATAAAGATTCTTCTTATCCGATGGTAGATAAATTATTGAGATTACTCTTGACTCTCCCTGTGTCAACTGCGACCACAGAGAGAGCCTTTTCAGCTATGAAATTTGTGAAGACACGCCTTCGAAGCAAAATGGGAGATGCCTATTTACGCGATTATCTGGTCGTTTATATTGAAAGGGAATTAGCGGCAATGATGAGTTCTGATGATATTATCAAGGCCTATGATCTAGCTAATACACGTAGAGCTAAATTCAAAATAACTGAGATGTAATTTTAATTTGTTTGACAAAATAGATGTTGTTTTATTATACTGTTTTTGTAATGAATATTATATATCAATATATGCATTGTGGTTGGTTCCCTTGCCATTTTTATATTGTGTCCTTGCTGGTTTGGTCGTTTGGAGACTAAGCCTGCCCCCTCTGTCTTTGGATCCTGGCTTCGCCCCTGGCGCCATGGATGGGAGAGCGCAGAGTTGCTGCTCGGCCTAGAGGAAGTAGAGAGAGGAGGCCTGGGTTAGAGGGATGTCGTGCTCCCTGGTGTTGCCGTGGGGTTGGAGACTAGGGCAAGAGGAGCATGGCGTGTGGCATGGAGATGGGAGAAAGGCTGGGCAAATGGGAGATGGAGGCGCTGGCTCACAGCCATGGGAAAAGAGGGGTGAGCTGCAATTATAGAGCAAGCTCTGGACACACCAGACAGCAGAGAGCAGTGGCAGGTGTGACAGTGCCAACATTGGGCGGTCGTTTTTGTCCTTTTCTGTTTGGATTCAGTTCTTGGTTGCTGCACAAAATATCTTCCTTGATCTACGCTCTACATTTTTTGTACAGCACTTGAGGTGATTTAGGCACTGGTTAGAGAGATAAGGACCCACGAAATATGGTTTGTTAGTGGGTTAGAAATCAGTGGAAACTTGTGAAAACTGAATGTCAAGATATGTCAAACGGATTCGGATGAATGTCATCTTTTGATATGTTGTGTCTCTATTAGTTATTAACAACTTTTATATTTGGGGAAACGTGAGTTGTTCAACAAAAATTTGGGAATGCGAGACATCGACCCGGACGACACTGATTCCAGACTTAGAAGAATTCGAATTCTGAAATCAGATTTTTATTCTGTCTTGATGGCACTGTTTGAGATACTTAGAGATTGAATCAAGGCTTAGTTTAAATATAAAATTTGTTGTATTACACAGGTTCTACAACTTTTATTAAATGTAAAACCTCATATCTTGAATATAAATTAAAGTTTCACTTTGGTCAAGGTAGCATCATTATAAAGCTTTAAACTATATTTTTAAGGCAATCGGGGTATTCTCTCGACATTTTCTTGGCATTTTCTCTACAAGAACCCTTAATAACTTTTGTTGTAGAGTTCATATAGAGTGTTTTTAGAAAGTTTGCATGACTTGGTTGAATTTATAAATTTCCTTTTACTTAATCGAGCAGTCTCAAGCGTATAATTTATAATTTCATATGAATACTTGGTTCAAAATTTGAGAAATCTTTAGAATACACTTGATAGATAGAGATGAATGATGACATAAATATAACAAGATGATTTGCATAAAAATAATTAGAGGTTGACACTATAGTGATTCGGCGGGAGAATGCGGATTCGGATTAAGTATTTGGACGTTGACCGACTATCAAGAAAGCGGATTCGGACACAAATTGGATAACATAACTACTATCGAGAGTCTGAATAAATGAGTCTAGACGGGAGTTGCGAGACGAGATTGAATTTCGAATTTGCGTTTGCTTCAAGAAATAAAAAGTTTTAACAGGCTCCAAATTTGGCTATTCTTGAGATTGAATAATTCCAGACTTGGTGAAACATTCATGAGTAACTTAATGAATGGAGATAGATGTGATCGAGAAATAAAAATTTTCACTGAGCATCCGAGATTAGGATAAATCTCCCGACATAACACGAAATAGACACCTGGGGTGTCACAGCCTCCCCCCTTATAAGAATCTCGTCCCGAGATTCGAATGAGGATCTTGAAGGGTGGAGAAGCATGTAACTCCCAGGCTGAAGATAGATGCAACTTTATGAGATGGTATCTAACACGATATGAAAGATAGATTTGGATAGAATACCATGACATATTGAGACAAAATGACATGACCACTTTGAGAGAATGTCCACAAAAGATAGCACATCAGTATAGTTTCACAATGGATCACAACTATTAACTGCAATACCAACTCGTGCCGAGCAGCTCAACCATGTGTGCACCATAGTAGGCTCTCGGTTTTGTCGCGGCACCATTAGTCGTTAGTCATAATACCATTATCAAACACAACCAACAATAAATCCACGTGACATAAATAGATGGAGCCCATGAGAGTATGGCTTAGAAAATAAGAATGTGATCGGAGTTGAAGCAGAAATTGTTGGCAAAAGAGCATCACATGAGAATTTTCTTCAACTCAGAGAATTATTTTATGATCAACATGGAGATTATCAGGCAAGAGACAAGTATGATATTTGATATGAGGAGGAACCAACCATGAGATCAGGATTGATGAGCCTTTAGAGACATCAGAGAACCAAAGACAACAACAACATCCATTGGACCAAATGGATGCACTATCTATAGATAAAATTGATAAAACAGATTCCTGATCATCGGAGAGAAGAGTATGTGAGCGATCATAATGAGATATTAGACTGATCCACATTTAATACTTGAGAGTGGGTTATAGAAGATAACAAGATGACGGGGTAGATCTCGATGAATGACCCAGAGATTCGGATGATAGGGCCACAACATGATTCACAAGGAAAAGATTACCAGATCCAGGTGAAAAGAGAGGTCATCAACCTAGATGGCTTCTAGGTTGAGCAAAGGAGAATTTAATGAGGAATTTGGACAAGGTTTCCAAAAAGAATCTGAGGCTAGACCTAGTTTGTGTGAACAGACAATAAACCATTTTTTGTCACACACAAGTGCACAAGGAAGCTTTAGTCGATTTAGGGGTCAAGCTATGGGTGTCTATAAGCTGTGCAGGTTTAACTTCAAGGGTAAAACACGCAAGGGTTCGAAAAACACTAACACCATCATGTGATTAGATTTTTTTAAGGGTTTCACTTGCTAAACTCAGGGTTGCTTGGAGGGGAGGGGGTCTTTTCATGAGTAGAACAGACACCATTTTTTTGTGAAAAGGGTTGAACAATTACAATACCACCTAGCTAGCAAGACAAGAGAAAAGCATATCACGACCTAACAAGACTTACCAATCTGACACGAGGTAAGACATTTCTAACATAGCAGTACATCACATTATTCACAAGTTCTTATTATTGGAATAAATGTGAGAGAAGCATGTTGGTGCACAAGAGACAATGATGCGACAATCATGATGCATGCTCATTCTAGTCGTTTTCTCAGACCTAACTAATTTTTTGGATGCTTCTACAACATCCTTATTAATAGTAGTAGTAGCCTTATGGCCTAAATAAATAGCCACCTAGCTATCCATCTATTTCCTAAGGCTTCACGTCCTATGTCTAACCTAATCGTCCTGACAATCTATCCAACATTGGTTTCTATACAAGTTTTACTTTAGAAAAGATTGGGAATCGTGACTTATTGACTTCTCTATACTGGTACTCGCTCCGATACCAGCTGTGGCGGAACCGCCAGAATTATTCCAACTTAAGTGCCCAAGTCTTGCTTTAGAGGCAACAACACACTTAAATCGGAATAACCCGACAGTCCCTCGGATCTAGTCCGATAAAAGCCACTTATCCAGGATCGAACACCACTAGCTCACTCAAGGTGAGGCACAGAGAAATACAATAAAGCATAATACCACAAATTTAATAAGTATCAGTATTGATTACATTATCGGAGTTTCAAAAGCAATAATAATATTTTTAGTGCAGCGGAAATAACTAATGGAGAAAACCGAGTAACATGGCGAAGCCTGGCCACGCTACTCCTCCTGGTCCTCTCCTGCGGAAGCAGTAACCCACTCGACCATCTATCCCGGTGGCGGGGATGGAGGCCAAGTCACACCATCAACCAAATCAAGGAGGTACCTGCAAAAATTATGCCACAAGTAAGGTTGAGTATACTAATACTCAGCTAGACTTACCCGGTGTGAGGAGTCTACTCCTCAACCTCTAGACCATGCAGCTGTTTGGGTGAGGGTTTGGTTTGCCAAAAGCACTAGCTGAGTCTAAAATCAACTTTTAGCTTTCCAAATTCTAGCATCGTTATCTTAGCTAAGTTTGCTCCTTCTAAGCATACATGGTAACAAGCATTTAGTACAACCAACAAGTTATCTCATGTAAACCTCATTTCACTTCTTACTCAATGTAGTACAAGGGGTCAACCAGTCTCATTAGCTGCGAGAAGCAGACGATTCGAATCGAGTTTTAACCTTGCAAGGTAAACCTAAACACACGAAATGTCAGGGCACTCCGTCCCCACACATATCAACCGTCCCCATCGATTCCCTGTTCGCGGCCAGGGCTCACTGCCTTGGCATACAATGCTCCACTGACCCTGGCCGCCGCTGTGTATTGGCCGCACTTGTACCCACCATATCTAGAATGGGAGACCCAGTCTCAGGACAAGTGAGGGGAAAAGTCCGCGCCCGGCTTCGCTCAGGTACTAGGTTTACCGGTTACCATATTTCCCAACATGTGTTTAGTACGTTCAAACGCTTGACTCAGGTATCCACACATTAATCCTTAATTCCTTTTCCCGTCTCATGGACAAGGCATCATTCCTAGATCCAAGTCCATAGACCATCATAGATCTCGTTATCAAGATGAATACAATCAATTCCTGACCTCGTGCGAGTGCTAGAAAAATCACTCGACTTCTACCGAGATCCTAATTAGCATAGCAGTTACTCGACCTAGCATACTAGTATGCATCTCAAAAAGGAATCCTGAGTTCATGCAACTAAAGGTTTCAAGCAATCCTACACTTAAGTGCACATTACAAGCCTACAAACATTAAGTGTAGTAAAGTAGCATATATAAACGGTTATGCATAAAACCGGGGTTTGCCTGGAATTTAACACTAGATAGTGTTTGCTAGATGACACTCGCTTGGCGAGCATCTACTGGTTAAGTCCATCCTTCTTCAGGTCATCCATCCACTACATCTTGTGGCTGGCACCACATCACTAGCACGATCATCATCTTTTGGTCCTAAATGAGATGTGATCGAGAAATAAAAAGTTTCACTGAGCATCCGAGATTAGGATAAATCTCCCGACATAACACGAAATAGACACCTGGGGTGTCACAGCCTTCTTATAAGTCTAAGTACTTCTTCTATACTTCTTATTGAGGATTGTCACTGAGCTAGCATATAATTCAAACTTATAAATAATTTATAACATTTCAAAGTTTATTCTTTGAACCACTTTTGTAACCACTCCGATAAATATAATGTAAATTTGTTGTAACTTGTAAAATTTGGTAATAAGAATTCCGCTGCAAAATTGTTGGAGTGTGATCTGTGTTTACTTAATTCTGCGGTCCTGGTTGTAAGTGGTTTATCCGAGGTCCTCAGGGCACTTGGACAGATCCTGTTAAGTTATCTGGTGCACATGCATAGCCGTTTGAGGTCTTTGAGACAAGGGCAGGTGCATGTGGGGCCAATAACTTGGGAGGTTCTGCCACAGAAATCGTGGCATCCGGCCAATTGTATAGTTCTATTCCCCTTTTTCTTTTCCATTTTATTTTTCCTATTCCTTGTCTTCTTTATTTTGAATTCCAAATTCAACACAATTTAAATTCAAATTTGTGAGATATTTGTACTCAGACTAAATGTTCCACTTGATCATACCAAAATATGAAGAAGTTATTTATTTAAAAATTTATTTTGTATTGTATGATATTTCTTCATTTCCTCTTTTTTCTATTTTCCAAATTCTCCTAAATTTCAATTTGGGGTTCATTCCAAATCTTCATTATATTTAATTAATATCATTGTTTTTATTTTTGAATGCACAATCAAATAAACTCCAACATGACGCACATATTATTTACATGTTCTTGGCTAATTTCATACTTAGATAAGGTTGTTCACATGTGATATCAACATAGAGGAATTATACATAGTGTTGGGGGCCTTCGGCTTCCGATGGTCCTCAAAAACATGATTTAACAATGTTTCTGGAAGTATAATGCATGAATAGGTACCTTCGGACTTGAGTTGAAACCACAGCGTGAAGAAGCACAAGAAGGAGTACGAAGGATAGCGTGAAGCCGAAGCTGTGCGCAGGAGAGCTTCGGCATGATAGCAGAAAAGGAAAACCGACTTAAAGATGAAAAGGCTATTTAGACCTCGATGGATTACTATAGAGTTATTAGCAAATGTAAAGGGCATGAGTGTAATTTTACATGGGCTGCGTCCTGTGCCTATAAATAGATGAACAGTAATCCCGTACTGTTCAGGGGGACTAAGCATTGATCCTTGCGTCACGCTGGTACTTTTACCTTCTTTCAAGTCGAAGGTACACTTGTAATTTGATATTATTTCTATTTTTCCATAGTAATAAAATAGAAATGAGATAATAATAATATATGACTATTTATATTATCTTTTATGTTTTATGTGATTCTTTCTTCATCTCTATATGTTATGTTGATGAAAGTATGTTCTTCATTACCTTCGTCCGAAAGTCATTATATCCTAAGGGAAATAATGCTTCGAAGGACGAAGGGTTTTAACGTTTAACGTTTTCTGTGTTGCCTTGTTCTTAACTCATAGAACTTGAGAACAAGTCCCCAACATTGGTGCCCACCTCCGGTGAACCCTTTTTCGACCACCTTCGGCAAGCATCGACCTTCGTCATGCCGCCAAAGAAAGCTTCGGCAACACGGTGTAACGCCCCGAATTTTGCAGTTGAATTTTTTCTTTTCTTTACTCGCCAAATTCGGGCGTTACCTTTTCTTTTTCTTTTTCCCCTCGCTAAACCTTGACCTTTTCCAAAGTTAGCGGGATTCGGTTTGGAATTCCCGTGTAAAGAAAACCATAAAACTGTTTTATGTTGTTTGATGCACCATGCCGAACCATGCATTCTTTGATTGTTTGAAAGTGCAAATGCATTCATCTAGAAAGATCGGATTTCGAAAATAAGGAGAAAATCTTTTCTTTCTTTTTCTTTCTCTTTCTCTCTCCTCTTTTTCTCTCTCTCCCGCGCCGTGGGCCGACCCCGACCGGCCCAGCCGCCCCCCCCCGCGCCCCCCTCTTGGGCCTTGGTTGGCCCAGCCGCCCCCACCCCCTCCCCTTTTTCCCCCAATTCTCTCTCCCTCTCTCTCATTTTCTCCCATCCTCTCCCTAAGCCACCGCCGCCCCCACCCTGCCCTAACCGCCACCCCCTTGCTCGGCCGCCGCCCTCGCCGTCGGCCGCCCCCGCCGGTGAGCCCCCTCCTCCCTTCTCCCTCCCTCTCCCCTCCCCCTCCTCTCTCCTTGGCAGCCCCGGCCGCCCCCCCCCCCCCCCCGGCCGCCCCCCCTGCTCGGCCCCAGCCGGCCGCTGGCCTGGCCGCCCAGCCGGCCGCTGGCCGCGTGCCCGCCTGGCCGCTGGCCTGGCCGCTCGGCCGCCCAGCCGGCCCTGGCCGCGCGCCCCTCCCGGCCGTGCCTGGCTCGGCCGCCCGCCTGGCCGCCCTGGCCGCGCGCCCCCCTGGCCGCGTCCCCCTGCGCAGGGCCGGTTCAACCGCCCTAGGGCCGGTTCAACCGCCCCCCCTGTTTTTTTTTATTTTTTTTTATTTATTTTATTTACTTTCTGTGATCATAGTTACTTTATTTTAGGTAGGCTAATCATTGTTCATGTTATTGTAATAGGAAGTTCAATTTAAAATTCCGTTACGCTAGTTGATTCACGAAATTATTGTTTATTTCATTCAATGTGATCAACTTAAAATGGATAGGTTTCCATTAGTGTATATAACAGAATTCTTTTGTTAAGAATCAATTGTAACTAATCATTAGTGCATAAACTTTAACCCCCTGCGAGACCTTTCCCCGTTTCTTTCTAACCATAACAAATGCGATATCGAATGTCATACTTGATGCATATTCACTTTACTTGTTCCCTTGTATGGTGTATTGTTCTTTTGTATTAAATATGTGGATGTATGTATGTTTGCGCTCGCATAGAGAACGATCCGGTCGAAGAGCCCGAGGAATTCGCAGGAGAAGCCCCTGAGCAGCAGTCGATTGGTGGAGGCAAGTGTCCTTTGACCTATCTTTGTCCTATTCATTCTTTAATTCACCTCCCGCATTACACATTTATACCTAAGGATTGACTAGCTTTTGTTATCCATGTCCTTGTTTACCTATTTGGGTCAGATTATTACTGCTTAGTCTGATGCTATTGCTCAACTCTAATCAATGAACATGATGTGATTATCTATGATACGCTGTTTTCCCTTCTTATTTATGATTATGTTTGTGACCTTTAAGGGGACTCGAGCGGTTTCTCGAGTGCCTCTCCGTAAGGACCTGTTCAATGGATGACCGCCCGGGAAAACAGTGCAACCATGAGGGTGGAATGGGACGCCCTTAGCTGAATAATTGGAGGAACCGGGGTGTAGTCCGCTTAGCCGTTGTGCCGTCAATGGGGCTCGGTGTATGCGGCTCGCTCTGCCAAGGTTGATTTGCCCCTTGGGGAGGAGTGCGGTACATTTAGGAAACCTAACGGGCGGCTACAGCCTCGGGGAATCTTTGTAAAGGCTACGTAGTGATGCCTTGCTGGACCACCTAGGTAGTGGTCAATGGGGAGTCGCTCTCTCCGGGCAGAAAGGGAATCACGGCTTGTGGGTAAAGTGCACAACCTCTGCAGAGTGTTATGAAACTGATATATCAGCCGTGCTCGTGGTTATGAGCGGCCAAGGGAGCTCCAGAGATTAGTGATACCTGATCAGAGACATTTTGGTACAGGTGGCAATGAGATTGATGATTCTGATTATGATTGTGGTATTGGTAAGTGGTATTCTTTCCGTTTGGAAAGGATACATTGGGCTAATAACTTGGGTTAATGTTAAAACCTGGCTCTCTACTAGTAAGTAATAACCTGACCAACTAAAAGCAACTGCTTGACTTATCCCCACATAAAGCTAGTCCACTACAGCCAAACAGGATACTTGCTGAGTATGTTGATGTGTACTCACCCTTGCTCTACACACCAAACCCCCCCCCCCCTCCAGGTTGTCAGCATTGCAACCACTGCTCAGGAGAAGATGAAGCTGTGGAAGGAGACTTCCAAGAGTTTCAAGACTACGACGAGTTCTAGGCGTGGGTTAGCGGCAACCCCCAGTCGGCTGCCTGTGAAGGCCGCGTTATCTACGTTTCTTTTCCGCACTTTTATGGACGTCTCAGACGTATGATGTAATCGACTATTATTTCCTTTTTTTAATACCATTTGAGCACTGTGTGATGATGTCCATGTTATGTAACTGCTGTGTACGTGAATAACTGATCCTGGCACGTACATAGTTCGCATTCGGTTTACCCTCTAAAAACTGGGTGTGACATAAGTGGTATCAAAGCCGTGCTGACTGTAGGACCGCTAACCTAGAGTAGAATGGTCGTTCTAAGGATTATAGACCTCTGTCCCTGCCTTGACTTTGGTATCCCTTCAAAAGTTGGTCCTACTGACCAAACCTATGTTCTACTATATATTATACCTTGCTGAAAATTATGTTTTATTCTGATCCTTCATTTATTTATGATTCATTTTTTGCTGGTCATATTAATTCTGTTCTCACTCTTTTGCTTGCGATGTCTTTTGTAGATGGCCCGACTTAGACACACTGCACGAAAGTCCGTCATCCCCTTCTTACCCTCCCGCCTTGCTGAGCGTCCGCTTCGCCGTCCCGTGGCCGGACAGTCCAGCCACTTGGAGAGACTGCACCACCGCCTGCATGAGGAGTAGGAACGTCAACGACAGGAGCAGCAGGGCTCTTCCTTCTCGCTCCAGCAGGAGATAGAGTCTGTGAGGAGCTGCTCTCCTGTGCTTCCCCTGGAGGCGCCCCCTGCACCTCCACTGGGCGCCCCAGCTTCTAGAGTAGCTGCTGGAGGAGACCCAGCTGACGGAGGTGGCGACGACAGCTTGAGCCACGACATCGACTTCTCTGCTGACCATGAGCCGGAAGGATGGGTTGCTCGACCCATCACTCGCGACGCTGCTCGCGGGTGTCACTTCCACGACGTGCTCGACACCCTGCTACGTCGGGCACTTGACCGGCGTACCTGGTCCATCGAGTATCGCTGTGTGGTCTACCAGCATAGTCGCGGGGTCTACCCGGACCGCTGGGAGGCGACCTGCTTGGTGCGCCGTCCGGAGAACAGTCTCCAGGGCGCGGAGGCCTGCTCAGAGCACTATTCTATCTCTGAGCGGGACTCAGCTGAGGCAGCCATGCAGGATGCTGCACGGCGTGCGCTTTCGCACTACTGCTCGGTTCTCGGTGGGGTAGCTGACGGTCTCGACCTGAAGTATTACCCCCGCCCCCGATGTCGATCGAGCAGATGTTTCTGATGCAGACTCAGGCAGTTCAGGCCATCGGTCAGACTCTGGCCGCCATTCAGCAGCAGCAACAGCAGCAAGCACCACCCCAGCCTCAGATGCCTCAGATGCCCAGAGACAAGCGTGCTGAATTCATGAGGGGTCATCCACCAACATTCGCTCACTCTTCTGACCCCATGGATGCTGAAGACTGGCTGCGCACTGTGGAGCGGGAGTTGCATACCGCTCAGTGTGATGACAGGGAGAAAGTCTTGTATGGTCCCCGTCTGTTGAGGGGAGCAGCCCAATCATGGTGGGAGTCTTATCTTGCCACCCATGCCAACCCCGATGCCATCACCTGGGAAGAGTTCAGAGGTAGCTTTCGTCAGTACCATGTGCCTGCAGGTCTGATGACAGTGAAGAAGGAGGAGTTCCTGGCCCTTAAGCAAGGGTCATCATCTGTCAGTGAGTATCGAGACAGGTTTCTGCAGTTGTCTCGCTATGCTCCTGAGGATGTCAACACCGACGCCAAGCGACAGTACCGTTTCTTGAGAGGCTTGGTTGACCCTCTTCAGTACCAACTGATGAATCACACCTTCCCGACATTCCAGCACCTGATTGACAGAGCAATCATGACAGAAAGGAAGCGTAAGGAGATGGAGGATCGTAAGCGCAAGATTAGTGGACCCCAGCCTGGAAGCAGCAGCCGTCCTCGTTTTTCAGGCAATCAACCTCAGCAGTTCAGGCAGAACCAGCGTCCACCTCAGCAGCATCAGCAGCGTCAGCAGTATCAGCAGTTCCAAAGGCAGTATCCTCAGCATCAGTACCAGAACCGTCAGAGCAATCAATCAGGAGGTCAGTTTCCGAGGCAGAATCAGCAGACACCTCGTCTTCCTGCCCCAGCAAACCAGCAGAACAATCAGGCAGCACCAGCTCAGGTTGGAAACAGAGCATGTTTCCACTGTGGAGAGCAAGGCCATTGGGTGATGCAATGTCCGAAGAAGGCAGCCCAGCAGCAGTCAGGCCCCAATGCCCCAGCAAAGCAGAATGCGTCTCAGTCTGGAGCAGGCAACCGCCCTCAGCAGCGCTATAATCATGGAAGACTGAACCACTTGGAGGCTGAAGTAGTTCAGGAGACCCCCGGCATGACAGTAGGTATGTTCCCAGTCGACTCCCATATTGCAGAAGTGTTATTTGATACTGGAGCAACACATTCTTTCATTACTGCATCATGGGTAGAAGCACATAATCTTCCAATTACTGCCATGTCAACCCCCATTCAAATTGACTCAGCCGGTGGTAGAATTCGAGCTGATAGCATTTGTTTGAATATAAGTGTGGAAATAAGGGGGATAGCGTTTCCCGCTAACCTTATAGTAATGGGTACTCAGGGAATAGATGTCATCCTAGGGATGAATTGGCTAAATAAGTATCAGGCAGTTATCAGTTGTGATAAAAGGACAATCAAGTTGGTGTCCCCACTAGGAGAGGAAGTGGTGACCGAGTTAGTCCCGCCTGAGCCAAGGAAAGGAAGTTGTTATCAGATGGCTGTCGATAGCAGTGAAGCAGACCCAATTGAGAGTATCAAGGTTGTGTCTGAATTTCCAGATGTGTTTCCAAAGGACTTACCGGGTATGCCACCAGAGCGGAAAGTTGAGTTTGCCATAGAGCTTCTTCCTGGAACCGCCCCTATCTTTAAGAGAGCTTACAGAATATCTGGACCAGAGTTGGTTGAGCTTAAGAAGCAGATCGATGAGCTGTCAGAGAAAGGTTACATCCGGCCAAGCACCTCGCCTTGGGCCGCCCCTGTCTTGTTTGTGGAGAAGAAAGATGGCACAAAGAGGATGTGTATCGATTATCGAGCTTTGAATGAAGTCACGATCAAGAACAAGTATCCCTTGCCCAGAATAGAAGATCTGTTTGACCAGTTGAGAGGAGCCAGTGTGTTCTCCAAGATTGATCTGAGGTCAGGTTATCATCAGCTCAGGATCCGACCTTCGGACATTCCGAAGACGGCATTCATTACCAAGTATGGTTTGTATGAGTTCACAGTGATGTCTTTTGGTTTGACCAATGCACCAGCGTTCTTTATGAACTTGATGAACAGTGTATTCATGGATTATCTCGATAAGTTCGTGGTGGTATTCATTGATGACATTCTGATTTATTCTCAAAGTGAAGAAGAGCATGCAGATCATTTGAGGATGGTATTGCAGAGATTGCGAGAGCACCAGTTGTATGCAAAGTTAAGCAAGTGTGAGTTCTGGATCAGTGAAGTCCTGTTCTTGGGTCACATAATCAACAAAGAAGGATTGGCTGTGGATCCGAAGAAAGTGGCAGACATTCTGAACTGGAAAGCGCCAACGGATGCTCGAGGAATCAAGAGCTTCATTGGAATGGCCGGATATTATCGGCGATTCATTGAAGGGTTTTCGAAGATTGCGAAACCAATGACAGCGTTGCTAGGCAACAAGGTTGAGTTCAAGTGGACCCAGAAATGCCAAGAGGCCTTCGAAACGCTGAAAGAGAAGTTGACAACAGCGCCTGTCTTAGTCTTGCCTGATGTGCACAGGCCCTTCTCGGTGTATTGCGATGCTTGTTACACAGGTTTGGGATGCGTGTTGATGCAAGAGGGAAGAGTTGTGGCTTACTCGTCCCGACAGCTGAAGGTTCATGAGAAGAATTACCCAATCCATGACCTAGAGTTGGCAGCAGTGGTTCACGCACTGAAGACATGGAGGCACTATCTGTATGGACAGAAATGCGATGTTTACACAGATCACAAGAGTCTGAAGTACATATTCACTCAGTCAGAATTGAATATGAGGCAGCGAAGATGGTTAGAGTTGATCAAAGATTATGAGTTGGAGATTCATTACCATCCAGGCAAAGCAAACGTAGTGGCAGATGCTTTGAGCAGAAAGAGTCAAGTCAATCTGATGGTCGCTCGTCCGATGCCTTATGAGTTGGCCAAGGAGTTTGACAGGTTGAGTCTCGGATTTCTGAACAATTCGCGAGGAGTCACAGTTGAATTGGAACATACCTTGGAGCGAGAAATCAAAGAAGCGCAGAAGAACGATGAAAAGATCAGTGAGATCCGGCGACTGATTCTAGATGGCAGAGGCAAAGACTTTCGAGAAGATGCAGAAGGCGTGATATGGTTCAAAGACCGCTTGTGTGTTCCCAATGTCCAGTCTATTTGGGAGTTGATCCTTAAGGAAGCTCATGAGACAGCCTATTCGATTCACCCTGGCAGTGAGAAGATGTATCAGGATCTGAAGAAGAAGTTCTGGTGGTACGGAATGAAGAGGGAAATTGCAGAGCACGTGGCTATGTGCGATAGTTGTCGAAGAATTAAGGCAGAGCACCAGAGACCTGCTGGATTGTTGCAACCGTTGCAGATCCCTCAGTGGAAATGGGATGAAATCGGCATGGATTTCATAGTCGGATTGCCTCGCACTCGAGCCGGCTACGATTCTATTAGGGTAGTAGTGGATCGTTTAACCAAGTCAGCCCACTTCATACCTGTCAAGACCACCTACAGCAGTGTCGTATTGGCAGAATTGTATATGTCTCGGATCGTTTGTCTTCATGGTGTGCCAAAGAAGATAGTGTCAGATAGAGGAACGCAGTTCACCTCTCATTTCTGGCAGCAGTTGCATGAAGCTTTGGGCACACATCTGAATTTCAGTTCAGCATATCACCCGCAGACAGATGGCCAGACCGAAAGAACCAATCAAATTCTTGAAGACATGTTGAGAGCCTGTGCGTTGCAAGATCAGTCCGGATGGGATAAGAGATTGCCTTATGCAGAGTTTTCCTATAACAACAGTTACCAGGCCAGTTTGAAGATGTCACCATTTCAAGCGCTCTATGGAAGGAGTTGTAGAACTCCGTTGCAATGGGATCAGCCTGGAGAGAAGCAAGTGTTTGGGCCAGACATTCTGCTTGAAGCCGAAGAGAACATCAAGATGGTTCGAGAGAATCTGAAGATAGCGCAATCAAGGCAGCGAAGCTATGCAGACACAAGAAGAAGAGAGCTGAGTTTTGAAGTCGGAGACTTTGTCTATCTGAAAGTGTCACCGATCAGAGGAGTCAGAAGGTTCGGAATCAAAGGCAAGCTAGCACCCCGCTACATTGGTCCGTACCAGATCCTCTCAAAGCGTGGAGAAGTGGCCTATCAGCTCAGTTTGCCAGAAAATTTGTCAGCTGTGCATGATGTCTTTCATGTGTCTCAGTTGAAGAAGTGCTTGCGTGTGCCAGAAGAGCAGTTGCCAGTGGAAGGTCTGGAAGTCCAGGAGGACTTGACCTACGTTGAGAAGCCAGTGCAGATCCTTGAGGTTGCAGATAGAGTCACCCGAAGGAAGACCATCAGAATGTGCAAAGTCAGGTGGAATCACCATTCAGAGGAAGAAGCAACCTGGGAGCGTGAAGATGATTTGATGGCCAAGTACCCAGAGCTCTTTGCTAGCCAACCCTGAATCTCGAGGGCGAGATTCTTTTAAGGGGGATAGGTTTGTAACGCCCCGAATTTTGCAGTTGAATTTTTTCTTTTCTTTACTCGCCAAATTCGGGCGTTACCTTTTCTTTTTCTTTTTCCCCTCGCTAAACCTTGACCTTTTCCAAAGTTAGCGGGATTCGGTTTGGAATTCCCGTGTAAAGAAAACCATAAAACTGTTTTATGTTGTTTGATGCACCATGCCGAACCATGCATTCTTTGATTGTTTGAAAGTGCAAATGCATTCATCTAGAAAGATCGGATTTCGAAAATAAGGAGAAAATCTTTTCTTTCTTTTTCTTTCTCTTTCTCTCTCCTCTTTTTCTCTCTCTCCCGCGCCGTGGGCCGACCCCGGCCAGCCCAGCCGCCCCCCCCCCCCGCGCCCCCCTCTTGGGCCTTGGTTGGCCCAGCCGCCCCCCACCCCCTCCCCTTTTTTCCCCCAATTCTCTCTCCCTCTCTCTCATTTTCTCCCATCCTCTCCCTAAGCCGCCGCCGCCCCCACCCTGCCCTAACCGCCGCCCCCTTGCTCGGCCGCCGCCCTCGCCGTCGGCCGCCCCCGCCGGTGAGCCCCCTCCTCCCTTCTCCCTCCCTCTCCCCTCCCCCTCCTCTCTCCTTGGCAGCCCCGGCTGCCCCCCCCCCCCCCGGCCGCCCCCCCCTGCTCGGCCCCAGCCGGCCGCTGGCCTGACCGCCCAGCCGGCCGCTGGCCGCCCCAGCCGCGCCTGGCCGCGTGCCCGCCTGGCCGCTGGCCTGGCCACTCGGCCGCCCAGCCGGCCCTGGCCGCGCGCCCCTCCCGGCCGCGCCTGGCTCGGCCGCCCGCCTGGCCGCCCTGGCCGCGCGCCCCCCTGGCCGCGTCCCCCTGCGCAGGGCTGGTTCAACCGCCCTAGGGCCGGTTCAACCGCCCCCCCCCCCTGTTTTTTTTATTTTTTTTATTTATTTTATTTACTTTCTGTGATCATAGTTACTTTATTTTAGGTAGGCTAATCATTGTTCATGTTATTGTAATAGGAAGTTCAATTTAAAATTCCGTTACGCTAGTTGATTCACGAAATTATTGTTTATTTCATTCAATGTGATCAACTTAAAATGGATAGGTTTCCATTAGTGTATATAACAGAATTCTTTTGTTAAGAATCAATTGTAACTAATCATTAGTGCATAAACTTTAACCCCCTGCGAGACCTTTCCCCGTTTCTTTCTAACCATAACAAATGCGATATCGAATGTCATACTTGATGCATATTCACTTTACTTGTTCCCTTGTATGGTGTATTGTTCTTTTGTATTAAATATGTGGATGTATGTATGTTTGCGCTCGCATAGAGAACGATCCGGTCGAAGAGCCCGAGGAATTCGCAGGAGAAGCCCCTGAGCAGCAGTCGGTTGGTGGAGGCAAGTGTCCTTTGACCTATCTTTGTCCTATTCATTCTTTAATTCACCTCCCGCATTACACATTTATACCTAAGGATTGACTAGCTTTTGTTATCCATGTCCTTGTTTACCTATTTGGGTCAGATTATTACTGCTTAGTCTGATGCTATTGCTCAACTCTAATCAATGAACATGATGTGATTATCTATGATACGCTGTTTTCCCTTCTTATTTATGATTATGTTTGTGACCTTTAAGGGGACTCGAGCGGTTTCTCGAGTGCCTCTCCGTAAGGACCTGTTCAATGGATGACCGCCCGGGAAAACAGTGCAACCATGAGGGTGGAATGGGACGCCCTTAGCTGAATAATTGGAGGAACCGGGGTGTAGTCCGCTTAGCCGTTGTGCCGTCAATGGGGCTCGGTGTATGCGGCTCGCTCTGCCAAGGTTGATTTGCCCCTTGGGGAGGAGTGCGGTACATTTAGGAAACCTAACGGGCGGCTACAGCCTCGGGGAATCTTTGTAAAGGCTACGTAGTGATGCCCTGCTGGACCACCTAGGTAGTGGTCAATGGGGAGTCGCTCTCTCCGGGCAGAAAGGGAATCACGGCTTGTGGGTAAAGTGCACAACCTCTGCAGAGTGTTATGAAACTAATATATCAGCCGTGCTCGCGGTTATGAGCGGCCAAGGGAGCTCCAGAGATTAGTGATACCTGATCAGAGACATTTTTGTACAGGTGGCAATGAGATTGATGATTCTGATTATGATTGTGGTATTGGTAAGTGGTATTCTTTCCGTTTGGAAAGGATACATTGGGCTAATAACTTGGGTTAATGTTAAAACCTGGCTCTCTACTAGTAAGTAATAACCTGACCAACTAAAAGCAACTGCTTGACTTATCCCCACATAAAGCTAGTCCACTACAGCCAAACAGGATACTTGCTGAGTATGTTGATGTGTACTCACCCTTGCTCTACACACCAAACCCCCCCCCCTCCAGGTTGTCAGCATTGCAACCACTGCTCAGGAGAAGATGAAGCTGTGGAAGGAGACTTCCAAGAGTTTCAAGACTACGACGAGTTCTAGGCGTGGGTTAGCGGCAACCCCCAGTCGGCTGCCTGTGAAGGCCGCGTTATCTACGTTTCTTTTCCGCACTTTGATTTATTGTAAGAACTATATGGACGTCTCAGACTTATGATGTAATCGACTATTATTTCCTTTTTTTAATACCATTTGAGCACTGTGTGATGATGTCCATGTTATGTAACTGCTGTGTACGTGAATAACTGATCCTGGCACGTAGATAGTTCGCATTCGGTTTACCCTCTAAAAACCGGGTGTGACACACGGGCTGCCGCTCTGTAGCCGCTGGACCCGAACCAGGAGACCCTTTCTCTTCAGGAGGCCCGAAGCTAGAAGAGGAAGGCCACTAGTCCAACACCACAAGAGGATGGGTTGGACCAAGAAATCAGGAATATGGAGATGCTTCATCAGCAGGTACAGAAGAAGAAGGAGAAGTTGGCTCGGTTAGCTGACCTGCAAAGGCAGATTGACGAAGCTACCGAAGAAGTGCGTCATCTTGCTCAAGATGAGCAGAACCGAAGGCCCCACCACAGAGAGCTCCACCAAGAGGGCTTCTTCAACGAGGATGAATGGTATGAGGATTTCCATCATGGAAATTTTGCTTTTGATGATGCTTCTCCTCTATCAGCAGAACTGCAGGCTACGCCCTGGCCCCCGTCTTACAAGCCACCCCAGCTCCCTATGTATGACGGACACTCAGATCCGAAGCAGTTCTGATGAGCTACGAAGCAACTATATCTTCGTATGGTGGCAACACTGCAGTCATGGCGAAATCCTTCGTCATGGCAGTCAAAAATGTTGCACAAACTTGGTACTCCTCTCTTTGGCCAGGAACAATCACATCATGGCAGAAGCTGAGGGACATGCTGGTCACCAGTTTTCAAGGGTTTCAGACGAAGCCGGTTACCGCTCAAGCCTTGTTCCAGTGCATACAAGATCAAGAGGAATATCTCGAGGCGTATGTCCGAAGGTTCTTGCGTCTGAGGGCACAAGCGCCAACAATGCCCAATGAAATTGTCATTGAGGCCATGATTAAGGGGCTTCGGCCAGGACCTTCAGCCCAATACTTCGCTAGGAAACCCCCTCAAACCCTGGAGAAACGACTTCAGAAGATGGATGAATACATCCGCGCTGACAATGATTTTCGATAGAGAAGGGAGGAAGCTTATAGGTTCTCCGAAATGGCCAGGGGTTTCAGAGGGAGAATCCACCCTAGGCATGTCAGATCAATTCATTCCACTCAGAATGACGACAGGGGAAGTCAACAACAGAGGCCGCAATATTCTTCCCAGGCTTCGGGGCAGCAACAGAGCTATCCTCGGCCCCTAGCTCCAAGGGGCAGAGGCGCCAGGGGCTTCTGAGGAAGGTTTGGGGATCAGCCTAGGAAAATTTATTGTCTATTCTGCGGTGAGGACAAGGGCCACACTACCAGGATGTGCCACGTCACCATCCAGAAATAGAAAGAGATAGCAGAAGCTGCAGCCCAACAGAGCCAGCCGAAGCAAGTCATGCATACTGCTTCGTACCACTCACTGTACATTCCAGAGTATGTGGGTAACCATCTTGCAGCCTCTGTTGCTTCGGCAAGCCAACCTCAGGCATCTTGGCAACAGCCTCCACCTCCACCACCATTGCAACGAGGCCAATAGCCAGAAGGGAGCCAGCACACTCATCAGCAACGAGACTTCAGAGAGGAGTCCGAAGCTCGCACAGTCAACAGTACTGTGCTAGAATTGAAGCATATCTACTAGAAGATATCCTACTTCTGAAATAGTTCTGGCATTCGTTATCATTTTTCTTTTTTAATAGAGAACAATCGTTAAAAACCTAAGTTTTTCCTGTCGTTTTCAATTCCTTGTAATAGCTTCGTTTTGGCCATAGTGGAAATGTATCTCTTTTACAGACTCATGAAGTCCAAAAGTTGGTGAAGCACGAAAGTTGCTCTCAAGAGAGCACGGGGTTCACAATCACATGACAAGTTTTGCCGAAGCAATAGAAAGTCATTCTAAGGAACGCAGCGTAAGTTTCCCGAAGCAACAAAAAGTCGTTCCTAAGGGAGCGCAGTGTAAGTTTTCTTCTCAAAAGTCGTTCCAAAGGGAATGCAGAGCTTACAGCGAAAAATAAATGTTGATTCCGCCGAAGTAAAAGGCGAAGCGCGAAAAGTCAACGCGAATACCGCTGAAGTAAAAGGCGAAGAAGCTCCTAAGGGAGGCTTACAGCGAAAAATAAACGCTGATTCCGCCGAAGTAAAAGGCGAAGCACAAAAAGTCAACGCGAATACCGCTGAAGTAAAAGGCAAAGAAACTCCTAAGGGAGGCTTACAGCGAAAAGTCAGCGCTGATACACCAAAAATAAGTGGTGAAGCCGAAAAATAAACAGCAAAAAGATTGTGTGCTTTGCTGAGGGAATGTGTGTGTATCTTCGGCACAAATACCATTTTGCATAGCATAACATCATTACATCATTTTGCATAGCATAACATCATACATCATATTGCATCAATGGCACAAGAAGGGGATTCAATGTTGATCTTCGGAGATTGTTTCGAAGAAGCAGTGCCAAGGCACAAAATAAGTACTGAAGAAGTATAGCTTCGTCAAACTCTAAAATGAAAAGGAGATCTATTTCTTACGAAGCATAATGATTTTACGAAGATTGGATGTTTTACGAAATATGGATATTCTTCACAACGCATGAAAAGAAGGGAAGGTGTTTTTTCACCGAAGGCTCAAAAACGGTATGTACGTAGAGTTTCATGCATCGTAAAGAATTCAGTTACAAGCAGCTTAAATATTACATTCAAAATTATAAAAATATTACACACTTTGTTCAGCAAATGTTACATTCCAAATGTTTTTACAATAAAAGCTATTCTTCTTTTAAAACTGCTTCCGCAGCTTCGTTCAGCAGTCGATTAACAGCTTCATCCAAAATAACTTCGGCCACTTTAGTGACTTCATCTTCTTTCTCTACTTCTGGGTTGGCCATCGACTCGAAGGGCTCTGGAGGAGGAGATAGTTCAGCTGCGATTTAAAACGTAAATAAGTCTGAAATCGCAAAATTAGTAAATAAAGTTAAAAAGTTATTAAGCAATACCTATCCGCCTCTCAAGTTCCGCCGCTTTCTCAGCTGCCTTCTTCGCTTCTTTTGAATCATGAGAATCTTTTTCGCTCTTTTTTATCATCTCGTGCGCCATCCCTCGGCCGCCATTCTCCCAGATGTCAGTAAAGAATTTTCCGCCAATTAAGCTTGCTTCGGCCGAGGGATCTTTTGTATCTTCAATAGATAAAGTAGCTTCGGCTTGAGCCAAAGCTTTCACATGGTCGCAGCCTGATTTCTCTAAAATAGCTGCGATTCCCCTGGCACCCGGAAAGCGCAGATATCCCCGCGACCACTCAAAACTTCCTCAAAAGCTTCAGCTTCGTTGCTGATCTAATCAATTGGGCCTTCAGAATCACCCCTTACGAAGTCGTCTTTGTTAGAGAATGCGCCAACATTGGCGAAGCTAGTTTTTATTTTCTTAACACACTCTATAGACTTTTCATAGCACCTCTCCTTGGATGCACGAAGTTCATCAACTATTTTTTGTAAGTGGTTCCTCCAATATACACTAATATCTCGATCAGCCTCTGCAAGACCACATTTTTCTTTAGCTTCGAATAGCTGTTTCCGAAGATCTTCGATTTCGTATTTCTGAGCTTCAGCTTGGGCTTTGGAAGCAACTTTGTCTTCTTCTATTTTGTTCAACAATGAGTTGAATATTTTATCTTTTTCAAGACCTTCGTTCCTTAGTTCAATTACTTCGGAACGAAGGTTGTTTAAGGCTATGGTATACCCTTCATCTTCAGCACTTTTTTGCGCCCTGAGGGTGTTGCTAAGGATAAGGCCCTGCAAAAAATGCGGTATTGAGTGTAAGCAAATGGAAATTTTGTTTTTAAATACAAAAATCTCATTTTCTCACCTTTAAACTATTGTATGCTAAGCTGTCGGCCAACTCATCTTTTGATAACACTGAGAGCCCATCTTCTAGTGTCAGGAACCCGAAGCTCTTGCCCATCTCTCGGCAGACAGAAATCTCTTTGCTGTCTGGGAGACAATACAAGAAGTCTTCTTCCCCGCTGCCGTTGAATACCAGTGCTCCCTTTGGATATTTCAATCTTTGAGCATAGAATTGAGCCTCTCGCTTTTCTTTCTCAGATAATCTTTTTCCCGAAGCATGTCGTATAATATAATCAGGAGCTTCAGATGATGCTTCGAGAATAGGAATGGCGGTTTTTCTAGTTAGAATTACTTCTGCAGCTTCTTTCTCCGTCTTTTCTCCGATTTCCAAGGATTTCTCCTTGGCAGGCTCTGAAGGCCCAGCTTCGGTCTCGACTTGGATCTTGGCAGCTTCGGCCTCAATTTGTGTTTTCGAAGCTTCAGCAGCTTTCTTCGGAGTAGAGCTTGAAGATTTTATTGTTTCTAGCACATCTAATACGTTGACCATTCTCTTCCTCTTGGGAGTCGTTGAAAGATCCTTTTGTGCCTTCGGCATTGTCACCTCTACCGAAGGACTTATTACTTCTAATATCCTCGTTTTCTCAACCTTCATCTCTTCAATGTTAATGGCCTTCGGCTCATCTGATTTGGCTGATGATGCCTTCGGCGATACAGACGATTCTTCAATTTTCTGCGTAATCGCATGTTTCTTGCCTTCGGTCACCGAAGAGGTCTCACCGCCAAATTCGGGCACTGTGGCCGGTTCAATATAGCGCGGTCGATGAGTAAGGACCTTCACCCTTTTCCTCTTCGGCATAGGCTCGCTCGGAGCAGCTGAAACATCATCTCTCCCGGAACCTCCACTTTTTCTTTTTTGCCCTCGGGGCGGGTAACGGTAGTCAGGATACATGAACCAAAGAGCATCAAAAACTCTGTTTAGTCTCTTCTTTTTCCGGTTCCCGATGGTCGCAGATAATGCGTTATCTTCTGCTCTGGAGTACAGCCCAAGCAGCTCATCACTTGTAGCTTCGACGCTTTTCAGCCAGTCGTCGTCTGGCTCAATAAACTGGTCTCTAAACCTAAAGGTATATTTTAGTCGAACCAAACCACCTTCGTGGGGATTGCTGATGGATTCTTTTGGCATCTCCCAGTTGGCTACCAATGGCCATATTCTATAGGCCCCGTGCTCTTGAACTAAGTCCCTTGTCCTGATGAAAGAGCAGACTAAGCCGAAGGCCTTGCGACATTCTTCGGCCGCTTCGTCAATTTCTACCTTCGGTTTCCGGAGCCCGAAGCGTTGCCAGATAGGGCGCATGATTATCTCTTTAATGTCTTCTCATGCCTTTAAATCATTTTTTACATAGAACCATTCTTTCGTCCAGACTCCGGGCCATCTCTTCCGAAAAGTCGGTACTGGGGAGCTTGAGCCAGAACGGGCAATGAAGCTATAGCAGCCGAAATTGTTATGATACTGTTCTTTACCACAGGGCTTCGTCTCATATAGCAGTTCATGCATACTGCAGAAACTTTTTGCATTTAGCTCCAAGCCCTGACTCCTTACAGCCCATACGAAGATTCCCATTCTTATAATGGCTTCGGGGGTAATCTGGTGAAGGTAAATCTGGAATATCTTCAAAACCTCGACTACGAAGCTGCTCATAGGGAGCCGAAGCCCAGCCTTGAAAAAGCTTCGGAAGATCACGACTTCATTCTCCTCTGGAGTAGGACAAGTCTTCTCTCCATCGTCAGCCCTCACAATAGACATATCCCCAAAGTATCTCCCCCTCATGTTGTCAAGATGGCTTTGTTTAATAGTTGATTTTCCAAAAACTGCATGGCTCGGTCGCCAAGGTCGATCTTCGGAGTCTTCCCCGCCGCTTTCCACATCATAGCTGTCACTATCACCAGTGTCTTCAGATAAACCCTCCAAAATTTCCCTAGTAATCTTCTCTACATTTGTCTTTGCTATTTATTCAATGAAGCCAAGATTCATCTCCTCAGAAAGGCTCAGCTTTGATTCAGCGACAGCTTTCTTATCTTCAGATATCTTCGAAAATGCTGAGAAAGTGCTCTCAAAGCCAAAGCTTAAAAATTTAAAAAAGCCAAGCAAGTGTTGGTGCGCAAGAGCTAAAACTTGAGTAAGCAAGAGCAGATGGCAAGAAAGCGTGCTAAATGAGCTCGTGGTGTGCTCTTATTTATACGCCTGGTGCGTTGCATGCTGGAGGGCCCGCTTGTCAGTGGCTGTTGCTATTCTAGCAAAGGGAAGGTGTTTTTTCGGACCTTCGGCTCAGGGCCTTCGTCCTTGTCGCAATCTGAATTTATCATTCTAACAAATTAATATTGCAAGGGGCTACTGTTGGGGGCCTTCAGCTTCCGAAGGTCCTCAAAAACATGATTTAACAATGTTTCTGGAAGTATAATGCATGAACAGGTACGAAGGAGTACGAAGGATCCCTTCGGACTTGAGTTGAAACCACAGCGTGAAGAAGCACAAGAAGGAGTACGAAGGATAGCGCGAAGCCGAAGCTATGCGCAGGAGAGCTTCGGCATGATAGCAGAAAAGGAAAACCGACTTAAAGATGAAAAGGCTATTTAGACCTCGATGGATTACTATAGAGTTATTAGCAAATGTAAAGGGCATGAGTGTAATTTTACATGGGCTGCGTCCTGTGCCTATAAATAGATGAACAGTAATCCCGTACTGTTCAGGGGGACTAAGCATTGATCCTTGCGTCACGCTGGTACTTTTACCTTGTTTCAAGTCGAAGGTACACTTGTAATTTGATATTATTTCTATTTTTCCATAGTAATAAAATAGAAATGAGATAATAATAATATAAGGCTGTTTATATTATCTTTTATGTTTTATGTGATTCTTTCTTCATCTCTATATGTTATGTTGATGAAGGTATGTTCTTCATTACCTTCGTCCGAAAGTCATTATATCCTAAGGGAAATAATGCTTCGAAGGACGAAGGGCTTTAACGTTTAATGTTTTCTGTGATGCCTTGTTCTTAACTCATAGCACTTGAGAACAAGTCCCCGACACATAGGAATAACTATCTCCTTTTATTTGATTTAGACATTTGGGTATTACATAGTCACCACATTGAGAGGGCTGTAATCTATGCACAACCTTAGACTTTCGTCTTTCTTTTTCATGAACAAGGTTGGACATCCCTTGTGGCAGAACTTCCCAAGTTATCGGGCCCATATGCACCTGCCCTTGTCTCAAAGACCTCAGACGGGCTATGCATGTGCACCAGATAACTTAACAGGATCTATACGAGTGCCCCAAGGACCTCGGATAAACCACTTACAACCAGAACCGCGAGATTAAGTAAACACAAATCACACACCAACAATTTTGCAATGGAAATCTTATTACCAAATTTTACATGTTACATCAAGTTTTACAATATACATGATCGGAGTGATTACAAAAGTGATTCAAAGAAATAATTTTGAACTGTTATAAATTATTTGTAGTTTTGAAATAGATGCTAGCTTAAGTGACCATCCTCAATAAGAAGTATAGAAGAAGTACTTAGACTTATAGAAGGCCGTGCCCACCGGCGCTTAATACCAATCATAATCAAGTGACTTGTAATCTGCAGCAACAATGGGTATAACCCTAAGCACATAAGTACTCAGCAAGACTTACCCGACTAAAGAAAACACTCTCAAGGGTATGCTGGTTAAATAGGAATCAAGGAAAAGGCTTTAGCAAGAATCAACTTAGATACTTTTGCAGAAATAGCTTACTAAAGTGAGTCCTTACTTTCAACATTTTAATGCTAGATTAAGTATTAATAGACCTTGTTTGCATCTAGTCTAATTTCACCATCACATTAATCAATCCAACATGATTTTTGATCATTAAGATTCCATCCATGACTTAGATTGCAAGTCAGTGACCAAGTCTTCATATCCGAGAAGTAACGGCGATCCTGAATCGATTAATACCCAGCTGGGGATCTCCAATCACACGACATATGTAGCACTTAACCCTTGCACATGTCAACTCGCCACCGGGGTTCTTAAGACCAGATCAGGTTCACGCCAACCGAGAGCACTGATACACCACCGTCCAGCCTCTTGCCACGGAGGGTACAGGCTACTCTCGCCATCTCTCCACTCCCATTGGGTGTTATCTTATTCTGGTATTAGTTTGCCCGAGGCAAAGCTTACCCATGATGAGGCATGTGACCAGTTAAAAGGTCCTCGGTCAGCAGGCCTACATTTAGTATAATCCTTAATCAACCTGGGTAGAACATCACCTGTTCCTAGCCCAAGTCCCGATTTAAGTACTTCCATCCTTAGGATAGTTTGTATTCCTTAGGATGAAAAGAGCATTATAGGGAACTTTATAGTAAGATCCCACCATTGCTCCCAATGAAAATATTCTTGCAGGCAGAAGCCATCCTTCCTCAAGATAACCCCTGAGCTAGGCATTAACGCAAAGGACAACCTCTATCCACAAGATCTAAGCAGGGATAAGTGTTGGGGGCCTTCGTCTTCCGAAGGTCCTCAAAAACATGATTTAACAATGTTTCTGGAGTGTATTACATGACCAGGTATCTTCGGATTTGGAGCAGAACCATAATGTGAGAAGCACAAAGAATACGAAGGTTGACACAGAGCCGAAGCTATGCGCAAGGGACCTTCGGCATGATAGCAGAAAAGGGAACCGACTTAAAAGGGAAAAGGCTATTTGGACCTCGGTAGATCACTATAGAGTCATTAGCAAATGTAAAGGGCTTGGGTGTAATTTTACATGGGCTGCGTCCCGTGCCTATAAATAGATGAACGGTGTTCCTGTACTGTTCACGCTGACTTGGCATTTGCTTTTGTGTCACGCTTGTACCCTTACCTTCTTTCAAGCCGAAGGTACATTTGTAACTTGATATCATTTATATTTTTTATGATAATAAAATAGGAATGAGTTGATAATAATATATAATTATTCATGTGTCTTTTACATTTCATATGATTCTCTTTTCATTATCATATACTGCACTGATGAAGGTATGTCCTTCACAACCTTCGTTGGAAGATCATTATATCCTAAGGGAAATAATGCCTTGAAGGACGAAGGTCATTAGCATTTAACATTTTTTGTGTTGCCTTGTTCTTAACTCATAGCATTTGAGAACAAGTCCCCAACATTGGTGGCCACCCCTGGTGAATCCTTTTCGACCACCTTTGGCAAGCACTGACCTTTGTCATGCCACCGAAGAAAGCTTCAGCAACAGGGGTTGCCGCTCTGCAGCCACTGGACCCAAACCAAGAGACCCTCTCTCTTCGAGAGGCCCGAAGCTAGAAGAGGAAGGCCACTAGTCCAACACCTCAGGAGGACGAGTTGGACCAAGAAATCAGAAACATGGAGATACTTCATCAACAAGTACAAAGGAAGAAGGAGAAGATGGCTCGGCTGGCCGATGTTCAAAGGCAGATTGACGAAGCCACTGAAGAAGTACGCCACCTTGCTCAAGATGAACAAGAACGAAGGCCTCAACACAGAGAGCTTCATCAAGAAGTCTTATTTCACGATGATGGATGGTATGATGATTTTAATCATGGTACCTTTACTTTTGATGATGCTTCTCCCTTGGCAGCAGAACTGCAGGCTATTCCATGGCCTCCATCATACAAGCCACCTCAGCTCCCCATGTATGATGGACATTCAGATCCGAAGCAGTTTTTGATGAGTTATGAAGCAACCATATCTTCATACGGAGGCAATGCAGCTGTCATGGCCAAGTCCTTCGTCATGGCAGTCAAGAATGTGGCTCAAACATGGTATACTTCTCTTCGGCCAGGAACTATCACTTCATGGCAGAAGCTCAAGGACATGCTAGTGACAAGTTTCCAGGGCTTTTAGACGAAGCCAGTCACAGCTCAGGCTCTGTTTCAATGCACGCAAGATCATGAGGAGTATCTCCAGGCATACGTCTGAAGGTTCTTGCGTCTGAGAGCACAAGCGCCTACAGTGCCCAATGAAATTGTCATTGAGGCCATGATTAAGGGGCTTCATCTAGGACCTACTACCCAGTATTTTGCTAGAAAGCCTCCACAGACTTTGGAGAAGTTGCTTCAAAAGATGGATGAATACATCCGTGCTGACAATGACTTTCGTCAAAGAAGAGAGGAAGCCTACAAGTTCTCTGAGATGACCAGGGGCTTCGGAGGGAGAATCCACCCAAGGCATGTCAGGTCAATCCACTCCACTTAGAGTGACGACAGAGGAAGTCAACAACAGAGGCCACAATATTCCTCGCAAGCTTCGGGGCAGAAACAAAGCTATCTTCGGCCGCCAGCTCCAAGAGGCAGAGGCGCCAGGGGCTTCGGAGGAAGGTTTGGGGATCAACCTAGGAAAATTTATTGCTTATTCTATGGTGAGGACAAGGGCCATACTACAAGGATGTGCCATGTCACCATTCAAAAACAAAAGGAAATAGCAGAAGCCGCAGCTCAGCAGAACCAGCCGAAGCAAGTCAAGCACACTACTTCGTATCACTTACCCTACATACCAGAGTATGTCGGTAACCATCCTGCAGCTTCTGTCGCTTCGGCTAGCTAGCCACAGGCATCTTGGCCTCAACCTCCACCCCCGCCACCACTACAACCTGCATATCCACGGGGTCAGCAGCCAAAAGGGAGCCAACAGACTCACCAACAGCGAGATTTCAGGGAGGAGTCCGAAGCTCGCACAGTCAACAGTACTGTGCCAGAATCGAAGCATATCTATTAAGAGATATCCTACACCTGAATCAGTTTTTACATTCATTATCATTTTCTTTCTTACTAAGGAACAATTATTGAAAACTTAGTTTTCTTGTCGTTTTCAATTCCTTGTACTAGCTTCGTTTTTGCCATAGTGAAAATATATCTTCTCCACAGACTTACGGAGTCCAAAAAGTGGCCGAAGCATAAAAAGTCGTTCCTAAGAGAACGTGCGGCTAAAATTTACATCACAAGTATCTCCGAAGCTACAAAAAGTCGTTCTACGGAACGCAGTGTAAGTTTGCCGAAGCTACAAAAAGTCGTTCCTAAGGGAGCGCAGTGTAAGTTTTCTGCTCAAAAGTCATTCCAAAGGGAATGCAGAGCCAAATACCGCCGAAATATAAGGCGAAGCGCGAAAAGTCAACGCGAATACCGCCGAAATAGAAGGCGAAGAAGTTCAAAAGACGTTCCTAAGGGAATGTAGAACTTATAGCGAAAAGTCAGCACTGATACACCGAAAAATAAGTGGTGAAGCCGAAAAATAAACGACAAAGAGATTGTGTATTCTAAAATGGGGATGTGAGTGTGTGTCTTCGGCACAAAGTATCATTTTGCATAGCATAACATCATCACATCATTTCGCATAACATAACATCATACATCATATTGCATCATTGGCACAAGAAGGGGATACAATGTTGACCTTCAGAGAATGCTTCGAAAAAGTAAAATTGTGCTAAGGCACAAAATTAAGTTTAGAAGAAATACAGCTTTATCAGCTCTGATGTAGAGGAAAGTCTATTGTTGACGAAGTATCAGTGTTTCGGCGACGCTTGGAGCATTTTTTGTGAAGCACTCTGATATGGAGGAAGAAAGTCTATTACTGACGAAGCATTAATGTTTTTGCATCGATCGGAGGATTTTTCACGAAGCATAAAAACTCTTCTTTACGAAACATGAAAAGAAGGGAAGGTGTTTTTTTCGCCGAAGGCTCAAAAATGGTATGTACATAAAAGTTTCATGCATCGCAAAGAAATGAATTACAAAGCCATTTATACATTACATTAAAAACCCATGAGTACCAAATATTACAAGCATAGTCCAGCAAATGTTACATTAATATTCTAGCAATATTTTTACAATATCTATTCTTCTTCTTTCAAAACTTTGTCTGCAGCTTCGGTCAGCAGTTGAGTGACGACTTCGTCCATAATGGTTTCGGCCATGTTAATAATTTCTGCTAATTCCTTTGCCTCTAGGTCGACCAATGACTCGAAGGGCTCTGGGGGAGGAGACAGTTCGGCTGTGGTAGAAAACGTAAATCAGTTCGAAGTCACAAAAATAAACAATAAAGTTAAAAGCTATTAAGCAATACATATCTGCCTTTTGAGTTCCGCAGCTTTTTAGCTGCCTTTGTTGCTTCCCTAGCATCATGAGTATCTTTTTCGCTCTTCTTTATTATTTCGTGGGCCATCCCTCGGCCGCCGTTTTCCTAGATGTCAGTGAAGAATTTTCCACCAACTAATCTTGCTTCGGCCGAGGGGTCCTTCGTATCATCAATAGATAAAGTAGCTTCGGCTTGCGCCAAAGTTTTCACATGTTCGCAACCTGCCTTCTCCAAAATAGCTACAATTCCCCTCGCGCCAGAGAAGGCACAGACGTCCCCACGGTCACTCAAAATCTCCTCAAAGGCTTCGGCCTCGCTGCTGATCCATTCAATTGGGCCTTCGGGATCGCCCCGTACGAAGTTGTCTTTGAGAGCACCTAGAGGGGGGGGGTGAATAGGTGATCCTGTAAAAACTTGAAACTTAAAGACACAAAACTTGATTAAGAGTTACTAGGCTAAATAGCGAGCTCTTGTGAACACAAGTATCACATAAAAGCAATCACAAAAGACACGCGAGTTATCCCATGGTTCGACAAGTACAACACTTGTCTACCTCCACATTGTGGCATCCCAATGGACGAGGGTTGCACTCAACCCCTTTCAAGAGGTCCCAAGACCCACTTGAATACCACGGTGTTTCTCTTTGTTTCACTATATCCCGTTCGCGAGGAATCTCCACAACTTGGAGCCTCTCGCCCTTACCATTTGATGATCACAAAGAAGCTCGGAAGTAAGGTTGGGAAAAGCAACACACACAAGACTCAAAACAAGAACACAAACACGCACGCTAGCCAACAACTTGAGCTCAAAGTTCACACACGGAGTTCTCGACTCAGAAGGAGCTCAAATTGCTATCACAATGAATCAAATGCGCTAGAATGGAGTCTTGGTGCTTAGGGATGATCAAAGAATGCTTGGTGTACTCCTCCATGCGCCTAGGGGTCCCTTTTATAGCCCCAAGGCAGCTAGGAGCCGTTGGAAGCAATCCAGGAAGGCAATTCTGGCCTTCTGTCGGGTGGCGCACCGGACAGTCCGGTGCACCACCGGACATCCACTGTTCACTGTCCGGTGCAAATTGCTTTCCTGATTTGGCGCAGCCGACCATTGAAGATTTGGAGCCTTTGGCACACCGGACACTGTCCGGTGCACACCGGACAGTCCAGTGCCCCCATCTGACGATTGGCTCGGCCACGCGTCATGCGCGGATTGCGCGGTCGACCATTGGCGCAGTCGACCGTTGGCTCACCGGACAGTCCGGTGAATTTTAGCCGTACGCTGTTGACTGTTTCCCGAGAGCGACGACTTCGTCGCAGACGACTCACCGGACAGTCCGGTACACCACCGGACAGTCTGCTGATTTATAGTCGTACGCCGCCGTCCAGACCCGAGAGCAGGCTGTTCATCGGAACTGGTCCTGGCACACCGGACAGTGTCCGGTGCATCACCGGACAGTCCGGTGCACCCAGACCGAGCAGCCTTTTGGCTAAACATAGCCAACTTATCTCCAAAGCGATTTCTCCTGTTTCTAACACTTAGACACAATACATTAGTCTCCAAAACAATGTACTATGTCTAGAAACATACCTTTAATCTTGATTTGCACTTCTTGAGTCTTTGGCACAAATATTATTCAAAGCTTTTGTGTGGAGCACTTAATCACCAAAATCTTATAGAAATGGCCCAAGGGCACATTTTCCTTTCAATCTCCCCCTTTTTGGTGATTTATGCCAACACAACAAAAAGCAACTAAAGAAGTGCAACATCAATGCAAATGAGAACAAAATTTTGTTTTTGATTCAAATTTGACATATTCGGATCGTTCTTTGCCACCACTTGGTTTGTTTTTGCAAATCAAACTCAAATTCCTATCTCTAAGCCAAATTCACTTGTTGAGGCATAGAAAGAGGTATTCCAAGAGAAATTGATCAAAGATTCAAAAACTCCCCCTTTTTCCCATAATCAACCATTCTCCCCACAAGAGACCAACTTTTGACAATAAGAGACAATAAGAGTATTTTGACAAAACAAAAGCTCTAACTCTACTATTTTCAAAATTCTCAAGTGGTAGGTGATCCATTTCTTGCTTTGGCCTTAATTTCTCCCCCTTTGGCATCAAGCACCAAAACAGGATCATTTTTGGCCCTTAAACCCCATTGCCTCACCAAAATCTTCAATTAAGAGTAAAAAGGCAATAAGAGCACAGAGATGACCTTGGAGTAAATTACCCTTTCATCGAAGTGCAGTGGAAGTCTTGCATGGTCCAAGTTCACCATTTCCCTTTCAATCATCTTTGAGACTAAATTAAGAGAACTCAAGCACACGGTTAGTCTCAAAGGGTCAAGTTGTAGCATTTCTCCCCCTAAATTTGTGCACCATTCACACATGGACTTGTGAGGTCCGGGGATTCCTTGCACAACTTGAGCACCATAAATAAGCAATAAAATGCATAAGGAACATGATCAAAGGCATAAAACACATGTATGCTCTATATCAATCCAAGTTACGTGAGTCTAAGACATTTAGCTCACTACGCAGGCTGCAAAAGGTCTTCTCATCTAAAGGCTTGGTAAAGATATCAGCTAGCTGGTTCTCGGTGCTAACATAAAACACTTCGATATCTCCCTTTTGCTGGTGGTCTCTCAAAAAGTGATGCCGGATGTCTATGTGCTTTGTGCGGCTGTGTTCAACAGGATTGTCCGCCATGCGGATTGTGTGGCGGAACTGCCCGAATTATTCCAACTTAAGTGCCTAAGTCCCGCCTTAGAGGCTAGACCACACTTAAATGGGAATAACCCATCAATCTCTCGGATCTAGTCCGACGAGGCCACTGACAGGATCAAGTACCACAGTCTCACTCGATGGTGAGTCACAGAGCAAATACAATAAAGCATAAACCATACATTGAGGAGTATTAAATTATTACATCATCATCGGAGTTTTTGCAAAAGTAGCCATTACTGTTCAAAGTGCAGCGGAATGAAACTAACGATAAACAAACAGAGAGATGGGGAAGCCTATCCCATCACTCCTCATGCTCCTCCTCAGCCGAGGCAGGATCCCACTCGACTGTCCAACCCGGTGGCAAGATGGACGGCCAAGTCACTCCAGCAACCATGTCCTCCAGAGAACCTGTAAAAATTATGCCACAAGCAAGGCTGAGTATACTAATACTCAGCTAGACTTACCCGGTGTGAGGAGTCTACTCCTCTACCTCTAGACATGCAGCTGTTTGGTTGTGGGGTTTGGTTGCCAAAAGCACTAGCTGAGTTTATAAATCAAGTTTTAGCTTTGTCAAGTTAAGTGTGACTCTCTTAATGCTAAAAGTGTACTATCTACTCATACATGGTATCAAACGTATTTAGCAATCAACATCTTGTGTCAACTCATCACATTTTCACTTGTTACTCAATGCAGTACAATGGATCAAGCAGTCTCATTAGCTGCGAGAAGCAGACGATTCGAATTGAGTTTTTATCCTTGCAAGGTAAACCTAAACACACGACATGGCGAGGCACTCCGTCCCCACACACATCAACCGTCCCCATCGATTCCCCGTCAGTAGATCAGGGCTCACCGCCTTGGCGTACAATGCCTCACTGACCCCGACTGCCGTCATGCAGTGACCGCACTTGTACCCACCATAACCAGAATGGGAGACCACGTCTCAGGTCGCGTGAGCGGCAAAGTCCACTGCCAGGTTCAATCAGGTACTAGGCTTACCGATTTACCATATTTCTCGGCATGTGCTTAGTACGTTCAAACGCTTGACGCAAGTATCCGCACGTTAATCCTTATTCCAATTTTCCATCTCGTAGACAACCAATCCCCATGGATCGTTGTCCAAAGACCAGCATCATTATGATAGGAAAGTGGGTACAACCAATTCCTGACCTCGTGCGAGTGCTAAAAAAATCACTCGACTTCTACCGAGATCCCTAATTAATAAAGCAGCTACTCGACTTAGCATACTAGTATCCATTTCAACAAGGGTTCC
Organism: Zea luxurians; assembly: GCA_029449295.1. Taxonomy (NCBI): domain Eukaryota; kingdom Viridiplantae; phylum Streptophyta; class Magnoliopsida; order Poales; family Poaceae; genus Zea; species Zea luxurians. Next base: position 7,678,807 of record JAOPSE010000056.1, read on the forward strand.
TGGGTTCATGCAACTAGGGTTTCAACCAACTCCTACACTTAAGTGCACAATACAAGCCTACAAACATTTAAGTGTAGTAAAGTATCATATAGAACAGGTTATGCATAAAACCGGGGCTTGCCTTCCAAAGCTGGGGCAGGCAGATCCTCTGGTGCAGGCTCTGGTGTTGGATCCGGGGCTACCTCCTGAGCAACACCTTGCTCCGGCACGAGGACGTACTCTCCGTCAGCGAGGTTGCAATCTATCGGATGCAATGAATAGGAATATGCATGTCATGATTATGCATGATTTAACAACATTATGCTAATGGAAGAAGAACTAAGTTAGTTAGCAACTTAGGGTTTCTTGGTCCTAATGGCTTTTAGTGGTTTATGCCTATCACTCGAGGTTTAGGTGTTGTGGAGAATAAGCATAGTGGATTTGTATTTTTCCCTTACATATTTCAGTGGACAATTTTAAAAAGGGTTTTGCTAGTTGGGTTAGGGTGACACAAGTTTCCATTATCAACATCCTTTTTTTCATTTCTAATTATGAATCCTAGTGTGGGCTTGAACTACAACAGTGGTTTGACTTGCTCCAACAATTTTATAAAAATTACAGTGGGTTGCCATTGGTTACTACAGTTTGTTCTATGAATTTGAGGTCCATCATAAAAAGGGTATGCCTTGGACAAAAATAACAAAAGTTGGGCAAAAGGGGGTCACTTTACACTACAACTCTTAACTAGGTGTGGGTTCTGTCTTAAGGGTCATTTTTGTTGGTATCTAACAGTAATCAAAAGTTTCTGTGCCAAAAATCACAGAAGGTTAATTGTGGTTATTTAGTTGTGATTTTCCTAAAGTTTTATGCCAAAAACGTGCTTATAACTAACTTGTCATTTGAAAAGTATCAAACAACAGATTTCATATTTTTCCTATGTTCATAATAACAACCCATTAGTTATCCCAAGGTTTGGGGTGTTTTCTCCTTGGGGTTATTTTTCTAGGGTTTTTCTATGTTTTCCTATTTTTCTTAAATTAAAAGGTATCCCAATTATTTCATACTAAACCAGGGTATAATAAATTTTTCTAGTGAACTATACTGCATAAATAGACTAACAAAAATATGGGTGCTCCCTGGTTCTTTATTTAATCCTCCATTAATATTTTCTCTAACTTTAGGCTAAAAAGGATTAAAAGGGTAAACTCTACCTTAACTGGGTGTACAGAGGGGTTTATCATTTTTAAACAGGTTAGTAGGTGATCAAGTACTTCTCTAAATTTTCATAACTTTAGTTAAGTAGTGTAACTATTTTTCCTTATTTCTTTTAGCTTTTGGTCAGTTAATCATTTAATTCAAAACTCTAAAGTTTTCTGTAACACTGAGGGGTTTTATATTTTTCTTAAGTAGTTTACATTATTTAAGATCTGGCAAAATTGGTTTGACTCGATTTGGGTGAACAAAACAGAAGATATGAATTATTCAAGTTCTGTTTGAATTTAAATCAGATTAATAAAGAGGTTTCCTGGAAAAACCACTTTGCACCGAAGTCCTCGGGTTCTTTCCAAACTAATCCTTTCAGTTATACCCCTGCGCTACTATTCCCATGAGTCACTTACAATACGCAAAACCCCCTAGCCTTTTCTTCTTCCCCGCGGTCCCTCCCTCGGTTTAAACAGTACCCGCGAAAAAGAAAAGGGCGGCGCGGCTTACCGGCGGCGAGAGAGGTCCGGCGAGGGGCGGGGTCGGCTCCGTGAGGTCCTGGCAGTCACAACGGTGTACGGCTCGACGGCGGAGGTGGCCGGAATCGTCCGGTCCACTTGCGCAGGCAGGGGATCTCGTCGGCGGCAGGTGCTCCGGCTAAACCACGGTGATCTAGTGCAATCAAATGGCACGATGAGCTTCACAGGGTGACGTAGAGGCTATGTGCACAAGGAATCGAAGAATGGAACCGAGGATTACCCAGTCTACGTTCACCGGCGGCCGGACGAAGTCCGGCGACCGTGGACGGGCTTCTCCGACAAAGCAAACTTCGATTCCTTGCTCGGGGAGCTTCACCGAGGTGTGCACAGTCTATTCCAAGGGTTGGACGGGGTTGGGAAGGGTTCTGCTGGCCGGTCTACGGTGGCAGGGGCTCGGGTGGCCGCGGGCACGCCGTGCGCGGGGCAAATGCCGGTGGTTTCGGGCTCCGGTGAGGTCGAGCGTGCGCGGAGGAGTACGGTCGACGCCTGAGGGTGATTTATAGGCGCGGGCGCGAGCAGGGGACACGGGCATAGCTCAGCGTGGCGCGGGGCACGCGGGGTCAGGCGCGGGCGTGCTCTGGCGCGCGCAGAGCGCGTCGAACACATGGAGGTGTTCTTCTGCCCATGTTCAAAAGCTTGCTAAGATCGCATACGTGCGAATCTTGGCAAAAATCCGGCGCAGACCTCTTCCTGGCACCTATGGCTATCTCTTGTATGTGAGTTCCAAGGGAAGATAAGCCCTAGGTCAGAAGATATGCGGATGCCAAATCTGGCTTGTCTCCCTGTCCACTGCGCGACAAAAGTGATGCCAAGACATGTCAAACGTCAAGGGCTCGGTCTCAACTTTTTCCAGGGGGTGCCTTGGATGGTATGCCACATTTTTGGTATAGAACTTAGGTGGTTTTGGTGCCATCTTCATGGTGAACACGGTGGATCTTTAGATTAGGTGTAGATTTTGACTTAGAGAGAATTAGAGAGCTCTAGCTCTTTCTCTATTTAAAGAATGGATTTGGGGTTTCTTAAGGGGTCTTTTTGAAATGTTTCCTCTCTATATTTGTTGATTAATATGTTACTTAACTAGCCAAGGGTTAGCTCAAGATTTGCACATTTGCTTAAACCCCCCCTTCAACCAAGGTTTTAGGAGATAGGGGTTCAAGAAGGATCTAGGGTTTACTCCCCTCTTGCCCAAGGTGATAAGTGCACAAAAGCATGAGTTATGTGTTTAGGTCATTAACTGTCTTGGTTAATACATGGTCTCCAAGATTCTTATGTTCTTCCCCTTAAGTTTCTTCCACATGTGATGACAGTCAGTAGTGCATAGAGGTGCCATAGCCATGGTAACACTTGAGGTGTTACAGCCCTCCCCCCTTAAAGGAATCTCGCCCCGAGATTTTAGGTAGAGTCCTCAGGAGGGGTGTCATGAAGGTGTGCTAGTGTGTGGTTTCTACTTTTATTTAAGTTTCTCTAGTTAACTGCTCTTCGAATGCCATCCTCTTTGCAACTTCAGAAGGAAGTCCTTTTTGAGTCATTTTTAGAGCTTGCACTACCTTAAACATCTAAGTTTTTCTTATAATTAGATTCAAAGGGCAGGTGGGGGTGGGGTTTTGGGTCACGTACCGACTCCTATGGGCAGAAAGTTGGGGAAGCGAGAACGTAGAAAATCCTCAGTCTCCCATGTAGCTTCTTCTACTGAATAGTGGCTCCACTGCACCTTATACATTCTGATCAATTTGGCCCGTGTTGATCTCTCTTTCTGATCTAATACCTTGACGGGGTACTCTTGTTAGGACAAGTCTGGTTCTATCTCAAAGACTGGTTCAGGTAGCACTTCAGTGGGTAGGCGGACACATTTCCGCAGCTGAGATACATGAAACACATTGTGAACTGCTGACATGTGTGGTGGCAACTTCAATTGATATGCTACTGGTCCACAAGTTTCCTTGATCTCGTAGGGCCCAATGTAGCGAGGAGCTAACTTGCCCTTGATCCCAAATCTCTGGACACCTTTGGTGGGTGACACCTTAAGGTAAACATGATCTCCCACTTCAAATTGTAGAGGCTTCCGCCTCTTATCATGATAGCTCTTTTGCCTGGCCTGAGCAGCTTCTAAGTTCTTCTTGATGACTCTGACCTTTTCCTCTGCTTCAAGTACCAAATTTGGCCCAAATATTTCCCACTCTCCTACTTGGGACCAATTCAGCGGTGTCCTGCACCTTCTCCCATACAAGGCTTCAAAAGGTGCCATTTTTAGATTGGACTAGTAGTTGTTATTGTAGGAGAACTCCGCCAAAGAAAGGAACTTGTCCCAGTTTTTACCATAGTGTAGCACACAGGCTCGCAACATGTCTTCGAGGATTTGATTTACTCTTTCTGTCTGGCCATCTGTTTGAGGATGGTATGCTGAGCTTCATATTACCTGGGCCCCCAGTGATTCTTGTAGCTGCTCCCAAAAGCGTGCCACAAACAGTGCTCCTCTATCAGATACAATGGTCTTCGGGATGCCATGCAAACACACTATTTGATCAACATAGATCTCTGCATACTTCTCGGTCTTGTGGGTGGTATGCACTGGTAAGTAATGAGCGGTCTTGGTCAATCTGTCCACAATAACCCAAATGGAATCATGGTGCCGGGAGGTATTGGGCAATCCCACGATAAAATCCATGCAAATGTCCTCCCATTTCCAAGATGGTATGGGAAGGGGTTGCAAAGGGCCTGCTGTCTTCAAATGATTGGCCTTGATCCTTTGGCAAGTGTCACACTTGGATATGTACTTGGCAATTTCCCTCTTTATTCTGGTCCACCAGTATAAGGATCTGAGATCATGATACATCTTATTACTGCCCGGGTGCATAGAGAATTTTGAAAGGTGAGCTTCATCCAATATCTTCTTTCTGAGCTTAGGGTCCTTGGGAACAACTAATCGATCTCCAAACCATAGAATTCCCTTGCTGTCCTGACGGAACCATTTGTATTTTTCTGCTTTCTGCTTGATCATTTCCTTGATAACCTGAACACCCTTGTCTTCAATCTGCACCCTGACTATTTGCTCTTGTAATGTGGGCTCCACCGAGATGTAATTTAAGGCACCAGAAGAAACAACTTCCAGGTTCAACTTGCACAACTCATCACACAGGGTGGTAACTCTTGCATCCATACTCATACAATTGCACTAGGCCTTCCTGCTCAAAGCATCTGCCACAACATTGGCTTTGCCAGGATGGTAATGCACCTCCAAATCATAGTCCTTGATTAGCTCTAACCATCTCCTCTGCCTCATGTTAAGATCTGCCTGAGTGAAAATGTATTTGAGACTCTTATGATCAGTGTAAATGTTACAGTGAGCTCCCATCAGGTAATGTCTCCATATCTTAAGACCATGAACCACAGCTGCTAACTCCAGATCATGGGTAGGGTAATTTTGCTCATGGGGTCTGAGTGCTCGGGAGGCATAGGCAATCACTCTGCTATCCTGCATTAAGACGCATCCCAATCCAGTACCGGAAGCATCGCAATAAACTTCAAAGGGCTTGGTGTTGTCAGGTTGAGCTAGCACCGGGGCTGTCGTCAAATGCTGCCTTAACGTATGAAAGGCATCCTCACACTTTTGGCTCCAATTAAACTTGACCCCCTTCTTCAACAGTTCAGTCATTGGCTTGGCAATTCTAGAGAAATCCGGAATGAATCGTCAATAATACCCTGCCAATCCTAGAAAACTCCGAATCTGTCTCACTTTGGTAGGAGGTTTCCAATCCATCACTTCTTGTACCTTCTCAGGATCAACTGATATCCCATCCTGAGAAATTGTGTGACCCAAGAATTTAATTTCCCTCAGCCAGAATTCACACTTAGACAACTTAGCATAAAGACGATGATCGCGCAGTCGCTGAAGCACGATGTGCAGATGCTCAATATGCTCGTCTTTATTCTTGGAATAGACCAGGATATCATCAATGAAAACCACTACAAATTTGTCCAGCTCTGGCATGAATACTGAGTTCATCCGGTACATGAAATAAGCCGAGGCATTGGTCAGCCCAAAAGACATCACCAAGAATTCATAGAGCCCATATCGGGTAGCGAAGGCCGTCATCGGAATTTCACTGGCACGGATCTTGATCTGATGGTAGCCCGAGCGAAGGTCTATCTTGGAGAATACCTTGGCTCCTACCAACTGATCAAACAAAACATCAATGCGGGGTAGTGGGTATTTGTTCTTGATGGTCACCGCATTGAGAGGGCGGTAATCAACACACATTCTCAAACTCTCATCCTTTTTCTTTGCAAATAGGGCCGGACACCCCCTGTTGGGGCGAAGGCAAAGACGCCACCCTTCGCTCGAGGCCTTCGCTATAGCCACTGGTCCGACGGAGACAAGACAGACAGGGACACCCTTCGCTTGATACGGCGCCAGACGAAGGCCTGCGACGTCGTCACCCCATCGTGCGGCCTCGTCCAGCTCAGAGGCGCACGTGTGATCCGGCCCATTGTAACGGGCCCCGCGTGGCCGATGCGTTTTACGGGCCTAATTTGCAAAGGCATTCCTGTAATTACAGTCTGTAACCCTGCTTTATGGGAATATTCTGGGGATAACCTAGGTATCTGAGGGCACATGCGTCCTTAACACAAGGCGATGGGCACTCAGACACCTATAAATACCCCTGCACAGTGCCCGTGAGGGGGCAGATTAACAGAGCTATTGCCATCTAGCGTGAGAACCCTGTTGACGTCACTGTTCACCTTTGTTGGGCCCCCTTGCAACTGAGAGCAAGTTCCAACACCCCCATGGTGAAGTACTTGGGCGAATGAACCCCTTGTCCAACAGCTCTTGCAGTTGCTTCTTCAATTCTGCAAATTTCGCAGGAGGCATCCTATAAGGTCTCTTAGAGATAGGAGCAGTCCCGGGTTGCAATTCAATTGCGAACTCAATTTCTCTATCAGGTGGCATCCCTGGCAATTCATCCGGGAAAACGTCGGGATAGTCACAGACTACGGGAATCTTCTCAACAGGTGACTCTATCATGGTGAAGGCACAGGAATGGGTACATCCCTGGTCGGGTAGGTATAATGTGATCTCGCCATCCAATGGGGAGTGGATCTCTATGGCTCTGGCTGCGACATCAATCACCGCGTGGTGTCGTGATAACCAATCAGTCCCCAGGATGATATCCACACTATCCCATCCCATTATCAAGAGAGTGGTCTTAAATATGAAACTACCCAACTTAATTGGTACGTGTCTATTGATCTGGTAGGTGGCAACCCTGCCTCCGGGTGTAGAAATTGTGATACCCCCATTAGTGTGGTGAAAAGGTAGCTGACACTTGGCGCTAAATTTGGTACTGATAAAACTGTGTGATGCACCAGAATCAAAAAGAATAATCGTGGGGTAATTCAAAACTGTAAAGATACCAGTCAAGACGGGTGCTCCCTCTGGAATATCAACCATGGTGGTGAAGTTCAGCTTGCCCTGCCTCACTTGCACTTTTTGCCTCTTGCCTTGGTTCTGGTTAGCATTCTGCCCCTGCCTCTGCTGGTTTCTGGGGCAATTCTTGGCATAATGTCCGGTGTTGCCACAAGTGAAACACCTATTGTCATTGGCCTGACGAGGTTGCTGCTGCTGTTGATTGTTCCTCTGAGCTGGAAACTGGGTGCGGTTGGGTGCCTGCTGCTGCTGTGGTCGGATCACCCAACGCCCTTGCTGCTGCTGAGGTCCCCTGTTCTGAGTGTCAGACACAATCCGGAAGCGTTGTGGCTGAGCTGAAGGTCCTGCCACAGTGGCCTTCCTCTTCTTCTCTGCCTGACGAGCTGTGATACAGTCCTCCTGAGAAATGGCCATGTTGACTAACTCATTATAGCTGTTGACCCTGACGGTGTTGAGACGGTCACGGAGCTTAGTGCTGAGCCCCCTCCTGAACCTGTCTCTCCTCTTCTCGTCCGTGTCTGCATGATACCCAGCATATTGGCACAGGTCATTAAAGGCCTGAGCATACTGCAACACTGTCTGATTCCCTTGCGTGAGTGCCAGAAACTCGTTGAGCTTTCGGTCCATAATGCCTGCTGGTATATGGTGTCCCATGAAAGCGGCCTTGAACTCTCTCCATTCCACCTCTCGGTCATCTAGCTGCATAGCATGAAAATGGTCCCACCATGTCCGTGCGGGTCCGCGAAGCTGCTGGGTGGCGAACCTGACCTTAGTGACCTTTGAGCAAACTCCATGGAGTAGCGGAAATTTAGATTCCACTACTCTCAACCATACATCCGCATCAAGTGGGTCCTCTGCCCTGGTGAACAATGGTGGCTGGGTACTGAGGAACTCCTGGTAAGTGGCTGCTGCGGGGTGACGCTGATGATCACCACCACCATAGTGCTGAGGTGGTGGCTGACACTGAGCTAGCTATCTCAAGATCTCATTTTGCTGAGCCATCAGCTCCTGCAGAGTAGGAGGCGGTGGCGGTGGTGGAGGAACGCGCTCATATTGACCACGACGCGCTCTCCCGGCCATCTGAAAAAATCACATATATTTTCAATATCACAACTTTGAGGTTCAAGGTTCAAATGTGAAGAGAGAGCCAAAAGGCGAAACGGATAGATTCTTGCATATTCATAATAGATTTCACATAGCATAGTTTTCCTTCTTAAATTTAAGACCGACATCATTCATCAACCATGCTTCCAAAAGAGTTTAACGCGATTACATTAATAGCCCAAAAGACTCAACTCTATCTAGCCTAGTACCCTAGGGGTGCAAAAGCTAAGCTAGCTTCGAGGAGTTCTACCATCACCGACTTCTAGCTCTATCCCTGATACCTAGTGAGCGAACGAGGCAACACTCGACTCTGGGGAAGATGGTCTCCCTGAGCCAGCAGTGTCCAAGCTGGAGGCAGGCTCCTCTCCTCCCTCGATGTCGACATCCTCGTTGGTCCCCATATCCTAGATCTCCTGGTGATGCATATCCAGGTGCTCGTTAGCCTCGGCAAGCTGCTGCTGGGTGTTAATAAGCTGATCCTCGAGAACCTTGATGGTGTTCTCCCTGGTTCCCACTAGCTCCTCAAGCTCGTGAATCTCATCTGACAACTGCTCCACTTGTAAGTCTTTTTCCACCATCTTAGTGGACAAGTCAACCACAAGCTCCTCTCTGTTATCCAGGGTGATCTTAGTTGCCTCCAACAATGCCATCAAATGAGACATTGCCTCACCACGCATCACTTGCAGACGGTACAGGGCATTCATGCACCGTACTGTCAAGTGAGCAGTCTGACCTGGGTTGATAGCCCATATGTCCTTGGCATGCTCCACTCGGTCCTTCCACATTGGGTCGTCCTCCTTCTCAGCGGGGAACAAGCCAATGGGGTGAGTGGACAGCTCCAAGGGGTGGAATCCGCAGAAAGTGGTCAATCCGTGAAGAGCAATCGCCTCAATCGTATCCTCAGCCCGGTATCCAAAGGACTCAGAGTTCAGCGAACGCCAGCCTGGCTGTAGGGGATGAGGCTCCAGGGTCATCCTCACCCTACAGCGGGGCACTTGGTGCTTCTCAAACTGCTGCACCGCATACTGAGGAGGTGTCATGTAACCAGCCCCCTGAAGTACCTCCCACAAAATACGGGGAAAGCCCTCTCGTGCAAGTCCGTCAGTGTGTGACAGTGCATTCCCTTCGTCCGAGGATCCGTGGGAAGTCATCTGTGTACGGTTAAGCGTAAGTAAAAGAAAAAGAATTATAAAAAGATAAAGGAATCACAACTCAGCCTCTCTCTAACTACAATAATGGTACTGGGGTACTTAGATGGTCATCATTTTGTATTAAAGTCCTTACCCAATTATTTATTAGTTTAATTAAGAATGCATGCATGCTCGTCCTGAACGACCTCACATCAACGTAAAGGGAATAGGGAAGAACTCCCATCCCTTATAGTAGCCTGTAGGGCTTAATCACTTAGCCACCTAACTACCCTTCTATCATCCTAAGGCTTCCGTTCTAGGTTTATCCTGATCGTCATACGATCTATCCAACATTGGTTTCTATCAAGTTTTACTTTGGAAAAAGGATGATATTTGTAGTTTATTGATTCCTCTGTGGTGGTACAAGCTCCGATACCAGCTGTGGCGGAACAGCCCGAATTATTCCAACTTAAGTGCCTAAGTCCCGCCTTAGAGGCTAGACCACACTTAAATGGGAATAACCCGTCAATCCCTCGGATCTAGTCCGATGAGGCCACTTATGTGACACCCCAGTGTCAATTTCACGTTACGTCGGGAGGTTAATCCTGATCTCGGATGCTCAGTAAAAATTTCTATTTCTCGATCGTGCCTATCTCGGTCTATCCGGCCTTCTCTCGGAAGTTCACCGAATTCAGAGTTAATCGATCGCGAGAAACAGTCAATTTTGGAGCGTATTAAAACTTTTAATTCTCGGAACTCATGCAGACTCGAAGATCATTCTCGAATTTTAAATCTCATCTGAAGCTCTCTAAATCAAACTCTCGACGACTATTATCTGGTCTGAGCCCGCATCTAATTCCTGAACTTCGATCGATGTCCGACTATTTTAATCCGACTCCGTACTCTCAAACGGAATACTCAATATATCGTCCTCTAATTAATCCTTACTCGACTCGGCCAAATATCTCATGTCCGAACCGAATTCAAAACCCCGTATCGACCGCAATTTTAAATATCACGATCCGCCTTCTCCGACTAAAAATCCAAAACCGATCAAAACTCAGGACGATTTATTTTCAAATCACGCGCAGGAAATTATTTCTGAGCAAATTCAAATCAAACTCTCGGTCGAGTTAATCGCTCGGTCTTCCGAACTCTATTTCGCTCTGTTCTTCGTAGAGACGAGTTCCGTAGAAGCATTTTTATTCCGGAAATAATTAGCGTTCCGATGATCCGTGTTTAATCAAAATGCCACAAAATAAAATGGAAATAATTAGCGCGGCCCGGTTAAGTGTTTTGGGCCAAGCCCATTCCAGCCCATTTGGCCCATTTAAAACCCTAACCCTAGTGCCCCTTCTATAAATAGCACCTCTCTCCCTTGCAAGTTGGCAATTTTTCACTCCCACCCTCCATTTCTTCCCAGCCGCCACAGCCTTCTTCCTCCTCTCCCCCACACGCACAGCTCTCTCCTTCCCTGTACATGGCGCAAGAAATTTCCTACCCCAGCGATGCCTCTGCTCCATGGCCGGCGCGCCCCTTCTTCTCCCTGGCCGAGCACCTCCATGGCTGGCCTCCCTTCTCCCCTCGGCTCCTTCCTGCAGGGGCGAGCTCCATCTCTGCAGCAGCCGAGCACCTCCACAGCCATGGCGCCCTTCCCCAGCGACGCTCCTCTGCAGCTCGCCCCTCTTTGTCCATGGCCGAACTCCCTTGTAGAAGCTCCCCACGGCGCCTTTCATCTCCAAGCACAGCAAGCAGGCGCTCCTCCCTGTCCCCATGCCGTGCAGCTCCCTGCTGGTTCTCCACCCCGCCGGCAGCTTGGAGTCCGAGCAGGCACATCAGGAGCCTATCCCCATGACGCCCAGCGCAGGGAGCTCCCTCCCTCTCCAATGCAGCAGCACATGAGCTCGCCCCCTCCCTCCTCTTCCCTGTCACGGCCAGGAAACACCGGATCTCGCGCCCTCTCTCTGGTTTGGGTGGAGCAGCGCCTCCCCTGCTATCTCCTCCCCGACGCCCTTCGAGATGGCACCCAACAGCCCCAGCACCTTCCCTACTTCGCCTCGCTGCCACTGCTGCGCGCGTGCCAAGTGTTCGGCAAAATGTCGAGGGAGACGTGTTGTTGCAGCACCGTCGACGCTCACCGGTTGGTCGCTGTTTTGCGCAGCCCCCAACCGCGCCGTCGAAACCCGTGGTGAGAAACCCCCGCTGTTCTCGATGTTTATTTTCCAATGTGTGTGATGTTCGATGAACTGCCGCCAACAAATTTGTGAGTTTTCGCAGCTAGTGGTCGACGTCGTACCTTGCCCGTTCGACGAAATACCGAGCCATGTGGACAGCCATGCGTCTAGTCACGACCCGTTCAGGTTGATTGAATTATATTTTATAATACATACGCTTTGGTTGATGTCGGACAATGCATGTATATATGTGGATGTGTGTGATATGTTTCGGCAATACACGTTAGTAGGATCGCATTTGCGGTTAAAGAACAAGCGGTTGTTGATATGTGCGATTCGTAGTTGTATAATTATATTTTGGTCGATGTGGTGTACATTGGTGTTGGAATGTGTGTGGGTATAAAAATGTTTTGGTTATAGGCCGTAGCAAGGTTGCCTTCACGTTTTGGTAAGCAAACATGTTGTGTTGTTTAATGTGATGGGTAAATTGGAAATACGTGGGATGCAAGGATTTAATTAGTGCACGTAGGTGTGTGAGTGCCGCGATGTGGTTATACTCGCAACGGGGGAAGATGTATGTATTGTGACACGACGCTTAGGTCGCTATTATATAATCGTGTGAAGGATGCTCATGATGGTTGTGTGATTAAGGAGTGATGTAGTGGCAAGCGAGAAGTAAGTTTAATTTTTCAAACGATTAGTGGATAGTATCTATCAGTGTTCTCATGATTTTTGTTGTATGGCAATGTGATGCTTTGCTTTGTCAATTATCACATTCTACGCCCCTTTGGATAAATAAGTGTCTTGTTGATCTATTAGAGGTCTTATACAAGCGTTATCGCAGCCCAATAATTATTGGAGGCGAGTAGCGTTCATAAGTCGGTCCGTGTTAAAATTGAAGAACAATCCGTTAAGATATGCACATAAGTGCTTCAGGTCCTTCAGTAGCAAATGTAGTCTTATGGAGTTTTACGCCATGTGTAATTGCCTCTATGTTAGACCCCAAAAATGTGCCATTTTAAGTGACCTGTGTAGTAACAACTTGAAGTTGAGCAATGATTAGGAAAAGCTGATTAATCTGCTCCAACCCATGTTTTTGAGTTGTGATGTCTAAAATGGTTCGCTAAGTCCAATACTGCGATTAACCAACTCATGTTAAGTAGGAGTCGATTTTGTTAAGTGATTGTCATATACATGTTGTGTCTCAGATTTCGATAATAATAGACTAGCCGACGCGTGTGATGTATAGCGGCCTATATTGTTTCTCTGGCTAGCCGACTTGTTAGATGGCTTTGGTTAAGTTTGTAGTCGCGATAAATTGCTTGTTGTGGTCCAAATGTGTATGGTTATGGTTGCGAATGAAAAGTATTAGTGCTCATGTGAGGTCTAAGTTAAAATACAAATTATTGTGTGAACAACACTTCGATATCGATTATCGGGGGAGAATGCGTTGTTAATTAAATATAGTACTTCTAGTGCTCATAATGACACGGATAAAAATTTGAAAGTTCACTTGTTAGTTCTCACTTGGTTATGTTAACTCTAACAAATAGTAAAGCGTTAGAATAATTCAAGTCTCTAGAACGCGGCAATTCTTGAATTGTATAGGAGCTGAAAATTATTAAATGCTGTTTTGGGCTGCACGCGCTGTTTTTGTCGTGCTGTATGTTTGATGAATTAAATTGTGTTTTCTGTAGATATGTGCTATAGAAAAGTTGTAGATAACATGATTATCTTGCTTGTACAAAAATTTGACAGCCATAAACCTGATCGTTTAGGAGTTGTGTTTTTCGCAAGCCCAGCATCTGAATCTGTCGAATTTCAGAACAGATTTTAGAAATTGCAATGGTTGCTTAAGTTAATGTTGGAATCAGTTATTGGTGTTCACAATAAAGTTGTAGACAACTCTATTATCTTACTTGTGTTAAAATTTGACAGCCATAGGTCTGACAGTTTAGGAGTTATGTATTTTACAAATTCAGTGACTGAATCTGTCCAAATTCTGTATAGATTTCAGAAACTGCATTGTTTTCTCAATTTAATATTGCAATCTGTTCATGGTCATTACAAGAAAGTTGTAGATGCTTTTCTGGTCTTGCTTGTGTTAAAATTTCATAACTAAAGGCCTGATGGTTTAAGAGTTATGAATTTTACAACTTGGTTGCTGTGTTCTGTCCACTGACAGAACAGATTTCGAAAACTGAATTGTTTGATTCAGTTCGACATAGAATCAAGTCTTGGTGATTATAAAAGTTGTGTAGTACTTTTGCTAAGCTTTCCAAAAAGTCTTAGATCACTCTTTTTGGTGGTCTGAACATTAAGTTACATGTGTTTAAAGTGGGAAGACTGAATCTGTCCAGTTTTGGGACAGCACAGCCTTCATAGTATATTTTACCCTTGATACATGTTAAACCAGCTAGTGATGTTTATAAATAAATTGTAGACAATTTTATTACCTTTCTAGAAAGTCTAGAATCACTTTGTTTGGATGTCTGAATCTTTTGTTGTGAATTTTTGAGGCTGGAAGTCTGAATCTGTCCAAATCTGGACAGCGCTGTTGTGTTAACACCTTTTGACCTTGCTAAGTGTTTAATCATGCTGTGATGACAATACCAAATTTGTAAAGAACTTTTTAATCTTTCCAGAAAGTCCTAGTTTGCTATTTTTGGATTAATCTTTGAAAAGTTATGATTAAAACAAGTGACTGCTGTATTGCTGTCCAAAAATTCTGCTAGTGCGCTTTTGATTGTTTAGTTCTCCCTTGTCGCTAAAAATAGTTGGTTTGCTCTTAAGTAATGTAGACTTGCCATGGTTAAGCTAGAAATGATATGTGTGTCTTGTTTTATATGTTTCTTCTTTAGTTGATTGTGATATAGAATTTACATAGCCATTGATGCCTATGTCATCGGTTAAACTTGTGTTGGATGCTTTTGTGTGATCAATAAAAGAACTAATAAAAAGTCGTAGCAACTAAATAAGTGCTTGTACATGTGATATCATGTTGCGTTGGTTAATTGTAGGTAGTGATCGTCGTCTTTCCAGTGGTAGTGTTTACGTGTGCCCAATGACACATAAATAACTAGTGTTTGCGTATGGTTGTTGCAGTGTCTTACTAATTAATGTTTAGTTCGCCACTGCGTCTTAGTATATCTTGTGCTATTTTTGTGCTACTTTCATTATATTCATACATATGCATCTTGCACCTCATATAGGACCGAGAGATGATGATTGTGCACGTGACGTGGTGCCAACCACAAGATGCAGATGATGGACAACCTAAGGAATGATGGACATAACCAGTATTTGCTCGCTAAGCGAGTATCTCCCCCAGCAAACACTACCTAAGTGTTAAATTAAAGGCAAGCCCCGGTTTTATGCATAACCGTTTATATATGCTATTTTACTACACTTAATGTTTGTAGGCTTGTACTGTGCACTTAAGTGTAGGAGTTGACTGAAACCCTAGTTGCATGAACTCAGGATTCCTTTTGAGATGGATACTAGTATGCTAGGTCGAGTAGCTGCTTTACTAATTAAGGATCTCGGTAGAAGTCGAGTGATTTTTCTAGCACTCGCGCGAGGTTAGGAATTGGTTGTACCCACTTTCATATCATAATGATGCTGGTCTGTGGACAACAATCCATGGGGATTGGTTGTCTACGAGATGGAAAATGGAATAAGGATTAACGTGAGGATACCTGTGTCAAGCGTTTGAACGTACTAAACACATACCGAGAAATCTGGTAAATCGGTAAGCCTAGTACCTGAGTGAACCTGCCCGCAGATTGCCCTCCTCACGCGACCTGAGACGAGGTCTCCCATTCCGGTTATGGTGGGTACAAGTGCGGTCACTGCACGACGGCCAGTCGGGGTCAGTGAGGTATTGTACGCCAAGGCGGTGAGCCCCTTTCTGTTGCCAGGGAATCGATGGGGACGGTTGATATGTGTGGGGACAGAGTGCCCCTGCATGTCGTGTGTTTAGGTTTACCTTGCAAGGATAAAACTCGATTCGAATCGTCTGCTTCTCGCAGCTAATGAGACTGCTTGATCCATTGTACTGCATTGAGTAACAAGTGGAACTGTAATGAGGTGGTACAAGATGTTGATTGCTAAAAATGCTTGCTACTATGTATGAGTAGATAGTACACTTTTAGCCTTAAGAGAGTCACACTTAATTTTGACAAAGTTAAAATCTTGATTTAGAAACTCAGCTAGTGCTTTTGGCAACCAAACCCCACAGCCAAACAGCTGCATGTCTAGAGGTAGAGGAGTAGACTCCTCACACCGGGTAAGTCTAGCTGAGTATTAGTATACTCAGCCTTGCTTGTGGCATAATTTTTTGCAGGTACTCCTTAGGATGCTTTGTTGCTGGTGTGACTTGGCCTCCATCCCTGCCACCGGGATAGATGGTCGAGTGGGCTACTGCTTCCGCAGGAGAGGACCAGGGGGAGTAGCGTGGCCAGGCTTCGCCATGTTACTCGGTTCTTCTCCGTTAGTTATCTCCGCTGCATTAAAATTTATGGTTATTATTTCTGAAACTCCGATAAATGTAATCACTAATGATACTTATTAAATTTGTGGTATTATGTTTTATTGCATTTCTCTGTGCCTCACCCTCGAGTGAGCTAGTGGTATTCGATCCTGGATAAGTGGCTTTATCGGACTAGATCCGAGGGACTGACGGGTTATTCCTATTTAAGTGTGGTCCTGCCTCTAAGGCGGGACTTAGGCACTTAAGTCGGAATAATTCGGGCGGTTCCGCAACAGCTGGTATCGGAGCGAATACCAGTACAGAGAAGCCAATAAGTCATGATTTCCAACCTTTTCTAAAAGTAAAACTTGCTAGAAACCAATGTTGGATAGATCGTCAGAACGATCAGGATAGACCTAGGACGTGAAGCCTTAGGAAATAGATGGTAGCTAGGTGGCTATATTTATATAGGCCATAAAGGCTACTATTACTACTATTAGGATGCTGTAGAAGCATCCGAAAAATTAGTTAGGTCTGAGAAGACGACTAGAATGAGCATGCATCATGATTGTCGCATTATAATTGTCTCTTGTGCGTCAACATGCTTCTCTCGTCTTTATTCCAATAATAAGAAATTGTGAATAATGTGTTGTATTGCTATGGACTGCAAAAAAATGCCTTGCCTCGTGTCAGATTGGTAAGTCTTGTTAGGTCGTGTTGTATGTTTCTCTTGTCTTGCTATCTAGGTAGCATTGTAATTGTTCAACCCTTTTTGCAAAACATTTTGTTGCTTGTTCTGTTCATAAAAAGACCCCCATCCAAACAACCTTGAGATTAGCAAGTGAAACCTCTTAAAAAAATATTTTCATGCTTGTGTGAGTATTTTCGAACCCTTGTGTGTTTTACCCTGACGTTGCACCTGCACAGCTTGTAGACACCCATAGCTTGACCCCTAAATCGACTAAAACTTCCTTGTGCACTTGTTGTGTCAAAAAAAATTATTATTGTTGGTGTCTAGTTGCGCAAACCCTATCAAGGCCATGTTTTCTTTCCATAAGTCATTGCCCCTAAAACTTCATAACATTTCTGTTGATCATCCTAGCTGATCCTGTTTGCCTACCTCTCCTTTTGCCTGATCTGGTAACCCTTTTTCTTGTGAATCATGTTGGCTTTATCATCCAAATCTCGGGATCCCCTATGATTCTGCCCTATTATCTGGTTATCTCCTATAACCCGTTCTCAAGCATCGGATGTTGATCTGCCTAAATCTCTCATTTCTGATCATTCTCATACTCCTTCTCCGAGGATCATGATGATGTTTTATCTAAGCAGTGTATCCCTTTGGTTCGATGGATTATGCTGTTGTCTTTAGTTCTCTCATGTCTCAGCAAGTTGCCAATCTTGATCTCATGGTTGGTTCCTTCTCATATCAAATCTCGTACTAATCTCTGGCCTGATAATCTCCGTGTTGATCATAAAATAGTTCTCTGAGTCGAAGAAAATTCTCAGGTGATGCTCTTTTGACAATAGTCTCTGCTTCAACTCTGATCACATTCTTATTTTCTGAGCCATACTCTCATGGGCTCCATCTGTCTGTGCTATGTGGATTTCTTATTGGTTGCGTTTGGTAATGGTATTATGGCTAACGACTGATGGTGCCGCGACGAGACCGAGAGCCTACTATGGTGCACCCATGGTTGAGCTGCTCGGCACGCGCTGGTATCGCGGTTAATAGCCATGATACATTATGGAACTACACCGATATGTTATCTTTGATGAGGATTCTCTTAGAGTGATCGCTGCATTTTGACTTAGCATGTCGCGATATTCTATCCAAATCTATCCTCATTATCTTGTCAAATCCCATCTCATAAATTTGCATCTATCTCCAGCCTGGGAGTTACATGCTTCTCCACCCTTGAAGGCCCTCATTCGAATCTCGGGACGAGATTCTGTTTAAGGGGGGAAGGCTGTGACACCCCAGTGTCAATTTCACGTTACGTCGGGAGGTTAATCCTGATCTCGGATGCTCAGTAAAAATTTCTATTTCTCGATCGTGCCTATCTCGGTCTATCCGGCCTTCTCTCGGAAGTTCACCGAATTCAGAGTTAATCGATCGCGAGAAACAGTCAATTTTGGAGCGTGTTAAAACTTTTAATTCTCGGAACTCATGCAGACTCGAAGATCATTCTCGAATTTTAAATCTCATCTGAAGCTCTCTAAATCAAACTCTCGACGACTATTATCTGGTCTGAGCCCGCATCTAATTCCTGAACTTCGATCGATGTCCGACTATTTTAATCCGACTCCGTACTCTCAAACGGAATACTCAATATATCGTCCTCTAATTAATCCTTACTCGACTCGGCCAAATATCTCATGTCCGAACCGAATTCAAAACCCCGTATCGACCGCAATTTTAAATATCACGATCCGCCTTCTCCGACTAAAAATCCAAAACCGATCAAAACTCAGGACGATTTATTTTCAAATCACGCGCAGGAAATTATTTCTGAGCAAATTCAAATCAAACTCTCGGTCGAGTTAATCGCTCGGTCTTCCGAACTCTATTTCGCTCTGTTCTTCGTAGAGACGAGTTCCGTAGAAGCATTTTTATTCCGGAAATAATTAGCGTTCCGATGATCCGTGTTTAATCAAAATGCCACAAAATAAAATGGAAATAATTAGCGCGGCCCGGTTAAGTGTTTTGGGCCAAGCCCATTCCAGCCCATTTGGCCCATTTAAAACCCTAACCCTAGTGCCCCTTCTATAAATAGCACCTCTCTCCCTTGCAAGTTGGCAATTTTTCACTCCCACCCTCCATTTCTTCCCAGCCGCCACAGCCTTCTTCCTCCTCTCCCCCACACGCACAGCTCTCTCCTTCCCTGTACATGGCGCAGAAAATTTCCTACCCCAGCGACGCCTCTGCTCCATGGCCGGAGCGCCCCTTCTTCTCCCTGGCCGAGCACCTCCATGGCTGGCCTCCCTTCTCCCCTCGGCTCCTTCCTGCAGGGGCGAGCTCCATCTCTGCAGCAGCCGAGCACCTCCACAGCCATGGCGCCCTTCCCCAGCGACGCCCCTCTGCAGCTCGCCCCTCTTTGTCCATGGCCGAACTCCCCTGTAGAAGCTCCCCACGGCGCCTTTCATCTCCAAGCACAGCAAGCAGGCGCTCCTCCCTGTCCCCATGCCGTGCAGCTCCCTGCTGGTTCTCCACCCCGCCGGCAGCTTGGAGTCCGAGCAGGCACATCAGGAGCCTATCCCCATGACGCCCAGCGCAGGGAGCTCCCTCCCTCTCCAATGCAGCAGCACATGAGCTCGCCCCCTCCCTCCTCTTCCCTGTCACGGCCAGGAAACACCGGATCTCGCGCCCTCTCTCTGGTTTGGGTGGAGCAGCGCCTCCCCTGCTATCTCCTCCCCGACGCCCCTTCGAGATGGCACCCAACAGCCCTAGCACCTTCCCTACTTCGCCTCGCTGCCACTGCTGCGCGCGTGCCAAGTGTTCGGCAAAATGTCGAGGGAGACGTGTTGTTGCAGCACCGTCGACGCTCACCGGTTGGTCGCTGTTTTGCGCAGCCCCCAACCGCGCCGTCGAAACCCGTGGTGAGAAACCCCCGCTGTTCTCGATGTTTATTTTCCAATGTGTGTGATGTTCGATGAACTGCCGCCAACAAATTTGTGTGTTTTCGCAGCTAGTGGTCGACGTCGTACCTTGCCCATTCGACGAAATACCGAGCCATGTGGACAGCCATGCGTCTAGTCACGACCCGTTCAGGTTGATTGAATTATATTTTATAATACATACGCTTTGGTTGATGTCGGACAATGCATGTATATATGTGGATGTGTGTGATATGTTTCGGCAATACACGTTAGTAGGATCGCATTTGCGGTTAAAGAACAAGCGGTTGTTGATATGTGCGATTCGTAGTTGTATAATTATATTTTGGTCGATGTGGTGTACATTGGTGTTGGAATGTGTGTGGGTATAAAAATGTTTTGGTTATAGGCCGTAGCAAGGTTGCCTTCACGTTTTGGTAAGCAAACATGTTGTGTTGTTTAATGTGATGGGTAAATTGGAAATACGTGGGATGCGAGGATTTAATTAGTGCACGTAGGTGTGTGAGTGCCGCGATGTGGTTATACTCGCAACGGGAGAAGATGTACGTATTGTGACACGACGCTTAGGTCGCTATTATATAATCGTGTGAAGGATGCTCATGATGGTTGTGTGATTAAGGAGTGATGTAGTGGCAAGCGAGAAGTAAGTTTAATTTTTCAAACGATTAGTGGATAGTATCTATCAGTGTTCTCATGATTTTTGTTGTATGGCAATGTGATGCTTTGCTTTGTCAATTATCACATTCTACGCCCCTTTGGATAAATAAGTGTCTTGTTGATCGATTAGAGGTCTTATACAAGCGTTATCGCAGCCCAATAATTATTGGAGGCGAGTAGCGTTCATAAGTCGGTCCGTGTTAAAATTGAAGAACAATCCGTTAAGATATGCACATAAGTGCTTCAGGTCCTTCAGTAGCAAATGTAGTCTTATGGAGTTTTACGCCATGTGTAATTGCCTCTATGTTAGACCCCAAAAATGTGCCATTTTAAGTGACCTGTGTAGTAACAACTTGAAGTTGAGCAATGATTAGGAAAAGCTGATTAATCTGCTCCAACCCATGTTTTTGAGTTGTGATGTCTAAAATGGTTCGCTAAGTCCAATACTGCGATTAACCAACTCATGTTAAGTAGGAGTCGATTTTGTTAAGTGATTGTCATATACATGTTGTGTCTCAGATTTCGATAATAATAGACTAGCTGACGCGTGTGATGTATAGCGGCCTATATTGTTTCTCTGGCTAGCCGACTTGTTAGATGGCTTTGGTTAAGTTTGTAGTCGCGATAAATTGCTTGTTGTGGTCCAAATGTGTATGGTTATGGTTGCGAATGAAAAGTATTAGTGCTCATGTGAGGTCTAAGTTAAAATACAAATTATTGTGTGAACAACACTTCGATATCGATTATCGGGGGAGAATGCGTTGTTAATTAAATATAGTACTTCTAGTGCTCATAATGACACGGATAAAAATTTGAAAGTTCACTTGTTAGTTCTCACTTGGTTATGTTAACTCTAACAAATAGTAAAGCGTTAGAATAATTCAAGTCTCTAGAACGCGGCAATTCTTGAATTGTATAGGAGCTGAAAATTATTAAATGCTGTTTTGGGCTGCACGCGCTGTTTTTGTCGTGCTGTATGTTTGATGAATTAAATTGTGTTTTCTGTAGATATGTGCTATAGAAAAGTTGTAGATAACATGATTATCTTGCTTGTACAAAAATTTGACAGCCATAAACCTGATCGTTTAGGAGTTGTGTTTTTCGCAAGCCCAGCATCTGAATCTGTCGAATTTCAGAACAGGTTTCAGAAATTGCAATGGTTGCTTAAGTTAATGTTGGAATCAGTTATTGGTGTTCACAATAAAGTTGTAGACAACTCTATTACCTTACTTGTGTTAAAATTTGACAGCCATAGGTTTGACAGTTTAGGAGTTATGTATTTTACAAATTCAGTGACTGAATCTGTCCAAATTCTGTACAGATTTCAGAAACTGCATTGTTTTCTCAATATAATATTGCAATCTGTTCATGGTCATTACAAGAAAGTTGTAGATGCTTTTCTGGTCTTGCTTGTGTTAAAATTTCATAACTAAAGGCCTGATGGTTTAAGAGTTATGAATTTTACAACTTGGTTGCTGTGTTCTGTCCACTGACAGAACAGATTTCGAAAACTGAATTGTTTGATTCAGTTCGACATAGAATCAAGTCTTGGCGATTATAAAAGTTGTGTAGTACTTTTGCTAAGCTTTCCAAAAAGTCTTAGATCACTCTTTTTGGTGGTCTAAAGATTAAGTTACATGTGTTTAAAGTGGGAAGACTGAATCTGTCCAGTTTTGGGACAGCACAGCCTTCATAGTATATTTTACCCTTGATACATGTTAAACCAGCCAGTGATGTTTATAAATAAATTGTAGACAATTTTATTACCTTTCTATAAAGTCTAGAATCACTTTGTTTGGATGTCTGAATCTTTTGTTGTGAATTTTTGAAGCTGGAAGTCTGAATCTGTCCAAATCTGGACAGCGCTGTTGTGTTAACACCTTTTGACCTTGCTAAGTGTTTAATCATGCTGTGATGACAATACCAAATTTGTAAAGAACTTTTTAATCTTTCCAGAAAGTCCTAGTTTGCTATTTTTGGATTAATCTTTGAAAAGTTATGATTAAAACAAGTGACTGCTGTATTGCTGTCCAAAAATTCTGCTAGTGCGCTTTTGATTGTTTAGTTCTCCCTTGTCGCTAAAAATAGTTGGTTTGCTCTTAAGTAATGTAGACTTGCCATGGTTAAGCTAGAAATGATATGTGTGTCTTGTTTTATATGTTTCTTCTTTAGTTGATTGTGATATAGAATTTACATAGCCATTGATGCCTATGTCATCGGTTAAACTTGTGTTGGATGCTTTTGTGTGATCAATAAAAGAACTAATGAAAAGCCGTAGCAACTAAATAAATGCTTGTACATGTGATATCGTGTTGCGTTGGTTAATTGTAGGTAGTGATCGTCGTCTTTCCAGTGGTAGTGTTTACGTGTGCCCAATGACACATAAATAACTAGTGTTTGCGTATGGTTGTTGCAGTGTCTTACTAATTAATGTTTAGTTCGCCACTGCGTCTTAGTATATCTTGTGCTATTTTTGTGCTACTTTCATTATATTCATACATATGCATCTTGCACCTCATATAGGACCGAGAGATGATGATTGTGCACGTGACGTGGTGCCAACCACAAGATGCAGATGATGGACAACCTAAGGAATGATGGACATAACCAGTATTTGCTCGCTAAGCGAGTATCTCCCCCAGCAAACACTACCTAAGTGTTAAATTAAAGGCAAGCCCCGGTTTTATGCATAACCGTTTATATATGCTATTTTACTACACTTAATGTTTGTAGGCTTGTACTGTGCACTTAAGTGTAGGAGTTGACTGAAACCCTAGTTGCATGAACTCAGGATTCCTTTTGAGATAGATACTAGTATGCTAGGTCGAGTAGCTGCTTTACTAATTAAGGATCTCGGTAGAAGTCGAGTGATTTTTCTAGCACTCGCGCGAGGTCAGGAATTGGTTGTACCCACTTTCATATCATAATGATGCTGGTCTGTGGACAACAATCCATGGGGATTGGTTGTCTACGAGATGGAAAATGGAATAAGGATTAACGTGCGGATACCTGTGTCAAGCGTTTGAACGTACTAAACACATACCGAGAAATATGGTAAATAGGTAAGCCTAGTACCTGAGTGAACCTGCCCGCAGATTGCCCTCCTCACGCGACCTGAGACGAGGTCTCCCATTCCGGTTATGGTGGGTACAAGTGCGGTCACTGCACGACGGCCAGTCTGGGTCAGTGAGGCATTGTACGCCAAGGCGGTGAGCCCCTTTCTGTTGCCAGGGAATCGATGGGGACGGTTGATATGTGTGGGGACAGAGTGCCCCTGCATGTCGTGTGTTTAGGTTTACCTTGCAAGGATAAAACTCGATTTGAATCGTCTGCTTCTCGCAGCTAATGAGACTGCTTGATCCATTGTACTGCATTGAGTAACAAGTGGAACTGTAATGAGGTGGTACAAGATGTTGATTGCTAAAAATGCTTGCTACTATGTATGAGTAGATAGTACACTTTTAGCCTTAAGAGAGTCACACTTAATTTTGACAAAGTTAAAATCTTGATTTAGAAACTCAGCTAGTGCTTTTGGCAACCAAACCCCACAGCCAAACAGCTGCATGTCTAGAGGTAGAGAAGTAGACTCCTCACACCGGGTAAGTCTAGCTGAGTATTAGTATACTCAGCCTTGCTTGTGGCATAATTTTTTGTAGGTACTCCTTAGGATGCTTTGTTGCTGGTGTGACTTGGCCTCCATCCCTGCCACCGGGATAGATGGTCGAGTGGGCTACTGCTTCCGCAGGAGAGGACCAGGGGGAGTAGCGTGGCCAGGCTTCGCCATGTTACTCGGTTCTTCTCCGTTAGTTATCTCCGCTGCATTAAAATTTATGGTTATTATTTCTGAAACTCCGATAAATGTAATCACTAATGATACTTATTAAATTTGTGGTATTATGTTTTATTGCATTTCTCTGTGCCTCACCCTCGAGTGAGCTAGTGGTATTCGATCCTGGATAAGTGGCTTTATCGGACTAGATCCGAGAGACTGACGGGTTATTCCTATTTAAGTGTGGTCCAGCCTCTAAGGCGGGACTTAGGCACTTAAGTCGGAATAATTCGGGCGGTTCCGCCACAACTTACAGTACCACAGTCTCACTCAATGGTGAGTCACAGAGCAAATACAATAAAGCATAAACCATACATTGAGGAGTATTAAATTATTACATCATCATCGGAGTTTTTGCAAAAGTAGCCATTACTGTTCGATGTGCAGCGGAATGAAACTAACGATAAACAAACAGAGAGATGCGGAAGCCTATCCCATCACTCCTCATGCTCCTCCTCAACTGAGGCAGGATCCCACTCGACTGTCCAACCCGGTGGCAAGATGGACGGCCAAGTCACTCCAGCAACCATGTCCTCCAGAGAACCTGTAAAAATTATGCCACAAGCAAGGTTGAGTATACTAATACTCAGCTAGACTTACCCGATGTGAGGAGTCTACTCATCTACCTCTAGACATGCAGCTGTTTGGCTGTGGGGTTTGGTTGCCAAAAGCACTAGCTGAGTTTATAAATCTAGTTTTAGCTTTGTCAAGTTAAGTGTGACTCTCTTAAGGCTAAAAGTGTACTATCTACTCATACATGGTATCAAACGTATTTAGCAATCAACATCTTGTGTCAACTCATCACATTTTCACTTGTTACTCAATGCAGTACAATGGATCAACCAGTCTCATTAGATGCGAGAAGCAGACGATTCGAATCGAGTTTTTATCCTTGCAAGGTAAACCTAAACACACGACATGGCGAGGCACTCCGTCCCCACACACATCAACCGTCCCCATCGATTCCCCGTCAGCAGATCAGGGCTCATCGCCTTGGCGTACAATGCCTCACTAACCCCGACTGCCCTCATGCAGTGACCGCACTTGTACCCACCATAACCGGAATGGGAGACCACGTCTCAGGTCGTGTGAGGGGCAAAGTCCACTGTCAGGTTCAATCAGGTACTAGGCTTACCGATTTACCATATTTCTCGGCATGTGCTTAGTACGTTCAAACGCTTGACACAGGTATCCGCACGTTAATCCTTATTCCAATTTTCCATCTCGTAGACAACCAATCCCCATGGATCGTTGTCCACAGACCAGCATCATTATGATAGGAAAGTGGGTACAACCAATTCCTGACCTCGCGCGAGTGCTAGAAAAATCACTCGACTTCTACCGAGGTCCCTAATTAATAAAGCAGCTACTCGACTTAGCATACTAGTATCCATTTCAACAAGGGTTCCTGGGTTCATGCAACTAGGGTTTCAACCAACTCCTACACATAAGTGCACAATACAAGCCTACAAACATTTAAGTGTAGTAAAATATCATATAGAACAAGTTATGCATAAAACCGGGGCTTGCCTTCCAAAGCTGGGGCAGGCAGATCCTCTGGTGCAGGCTCTGGTGCTGGATCCGGGGCTACCTCCTGAGCAACACCTTCCTCCAGCACGAGGACGTACTCTCCGTCAGCGAGGTTGCAATCTATCGGATGCAATGAATAGGAATATGCATGTCATGATTATGCATGATTCAACAACATTATGCTAATGGAAGAAGAACTAAGTTAGTTAGCAACTTAGGGTTTCTTGGTCCTAATGGCTTTTAGTGGTTTATGCCTATCACTCGAGGTTTAGGTGTTGTGGAGAATAAGCATAGTGGATTTGTATTTTTCCCTTACATATTTCAGTGGGCAATTTTAAAAAGGGTTTTGCTAGTTGGGTTAGGGTGACACAAGTTTCCATTATCAACTTCCTTTTTTTCATTTCTAATTATGAATCCTAGTGTGGGCTTGAACTACAATAGTGGTTTGACTTGCTCCAACAATTTTATAAAAATTACAGTGGGTTGCCATTGGTTACTACAGTTTGTTCTATGAATTTGAGGTCCATCATAAAAAGGGTATGCCTTGGACAAAAATAACAAAAGTTGGGCAAAAGGGGGTCACTTTACACTACAACTCTTAACTAGGGGTGGGTTTTGTCTTAAGGGTCATTTTTGTTGGTATCTAACCGTAATCACAAGTTTCTGTGCCAAAAATCATAGAAGGTTAATTGGTGGTTATTTAGTTGTGATTTTCCTAAAGTTTTATGCCAAAAAGGTGCTTATAACTAACTTGTCATTTGAAAAGTATCAAACAACAGATTTCATATTTTTCCTATGTTCATAATAACAACCCATTAGTTATCCCAAGGTTTGGGGTGTTTTCTCCTTGGGGTTATTTTTCTAGGGTTTTTCTAAGTTTTCCTTGTTTTCTTAAATTAAAAGGTACCCCAATTATTTCATAATAAACCAGGGTATAATAAATTTTTCTAGTGAACTATACTGCATAAATAGACTAACAAAAATATGGGTGCTCCCTGGTTCTTTATTTAATCCTCCATTAATATTTTCTCTAACTTTAGGCTAAAAAGGATTAAAAGGGTAAACTCTACCTTAACTGGGTGTACAGAGGGGTTTATCATTTTTAAACAGGTTAGTAGGTGATCAAGTACTTCTCTAAATTTTCTTAACTTCAGTTAAATAGTGTAACTATTTTTCCTTATTTCTTTTAGCTTTTGGCCAGTTAATCATTTAATTCAAAACTCTAAAGTTTTCTGTAACACTGAGGGGTTTTATATTTTTCTTAAGTAGTTTACATTATTTAAGATCTGGCAAAATTGGTTTGACTCGATTTGGGTGAACAAAACAGAAGATATGAATTATTCAAGTTCTGTTTGAATTTAAATCAGATTAATAAAGAGGTTTCCTGGAAAAACCACTTTGCACCGAAGTCCTCGGGTTCTTTCCAAACTAATCCTTTCAGTTGTACCCCTGCGCTACTATTCCCCTGAGTCACTGACAATACGCAAAACCCCCTAGCCTTTTCTTCTTCTTCCCCGCGGTCCCACCCTCGGTTTAAACAGTACCCGGGAAAAAGAAAAGGGCGACGCGGCTTACCGGCGGCGAGAGAGGTCCGGCGAGGGGCGGGGTCGGCTCCGGGAGGTCCTAGCGGTCACAACGGTGTACGGCTCGACGGCGGAGGTGGTCGGAATCGTCCGGTCCACTTGCGCAAGCGGGGGATCTCGTCGGTGGCGGGTGCTCCGGCTAAACCACGGTGATCTAGTGCAATCAAATGGCACAATGAGCTTCACGGGGTGACGTAGAGGCTATGTGCACAAGGAATCGAAGAATGGAACCGAGGATTACCCGGTCTACGTTCACCGGCGGCTGGGCGAAGTCCGGCGACCGTGGACGGGCTTCTCCGACGAAGCAAACTCCGATTCCTTGCTCGGGGAGCTTCACCGAGGCGTGCACAGTCTATTCCAAGGGTTGGACGGGGTTGGTAAGGGTTCTGCTGGCCGGTCTACGGTGGCAGGGGCTCGGGTGGCCGCGGGCACGCCGTGCGCGGGGCAACCGCCGGTGGTTTCGGGCTCCGGTGAGGTCGAGCGTGCGCGGAGGAGTACGGTCGATGCCTGAGGGTGATTTATAGGCGCGGGCGCAAGAAGGGGACACGGGCACGACTCAGCGCGGCGTGGGGCACGCGGGGTCGGGCGCGGGCGTGCTCTGGCACGCGCAAAGCGCGTCGAACACGTGGAGGTGTTCTTATGCCCATGTTCAAAAGCTTGCTAAGATCGCATACGTGCGAATCTTGGCAAAAATCCGACGTAGACCTCTTCCTGGCACCTATGGCTATCTCTTGTATGTGAGTTCCAAGGGAAGATAAGCCCTAGGTCAGAAGATATGCGGATGCCAAATCTGGCTTGTCTCCCTGTCCGCTGCGCGACAAAAGTGATGCCAAGACATGTCAAACGTCAAGGGCTCGGTCTCAACTTTTTCTAGGGGGTGCCTTAGATGGTATGCCACATTTTTGGTATAGAACTTAGGTGGTTTTGGTGCCATCTTCATGGCGAACACGGTGGATCTTTAGATTAGGTGTAGATTTTGTCTTAGAGAGAACTAGAGAGCTCTAGCTCTTTCTCTATTTAAAGAATGGATTTGGGGTTTCTTAAGGGGTCTTTTTGAAATGTTTCCTCTCTATATTTGTTGATTAATATGTTACTTAACTTTTGCCAAGGGTTAGCTCATGATTTGCACATTTGCTTGAACCCCCCTTCAACCAAGGATTTAGGAGATAGGGGTTCAAGAGGGATCTAGGGTTTACTCCCCTCTTGCCCAAGGTGATAAGTGCACAAAAGCTTGAGTAATGTGTTTAGGTCATTAACTGTCTTGGTTAATACATGTACTCCAAGATTCTTATGTTCTTCCCCTTAAGTTTCTTCCACATGTGATGACAATCAGTAGTGCATAGAGGTGCCATAGCCATGGTAACACTTGGGGTGTTACAGATTGCACTCTCATTGTCACATAGGAGTGGGACTTTGCTCAGGTTGTAGCCAAAGTCCCAGAGGGTTTGCCTCATCCAAAGTAGTTGCACGCAACACTGTCCTGCGGCAACATACTCGGCCTCAGCGGTGGATAGGGCAACAGAAGTTTGTTTCTTAGAACTCCAGGACACCAGGGACCTTCCTAGGAATTGGCACGTCCCTGATGTACTCTTCCTATCGACCTTGCATCCAGCATAGTTGGAGTCTGAGTATCCAATTAAGTCAAAAGTAGACCCCTTTGGATACCAGATCCCGAAGCAAGGCATAGCAACTAAATATCTAAGAATTCGCTTAACGGCCACAAGGTGACACTCCCTTGGGTCGGATTGAAATCTAGCACACATGCATACGCTAAGCATAATATCCGCTCTACTAGCACACAAATAAAGTAAAGACCCTATCATAGACCGGTATGCCTTTTGATCAACGGACTTACCTCCTTTGTTGAGGTCGACATGTCCGTCGGTTGCCATTGGAGTCTTTGCGGGCTTGTCGTCCTTCATCCCAAACTGCTTGAGCAAGTCTTGCGTATACTTCGTTTGAGAGATGAAGGTGCCGTCCTTTAGTTGCTTCACTTGGAACCCAAGGAAGTAGTTCAACTCACCCATCATTGACATCTCGAATTTCTGTGTCATCACCCTGCTAAACTCTTCACAAGACTTTTGGTTAGTAGAACCAAATATAATGTCATCGACATAAATTTGGCACACAAATAGATCACCGTCACAAGTCTTAGTGAAAAGAGTTGGATCGGCTTTCCCAACCTTGAAAGCATTAGCAATTAAAAAGTCTCTAAGGCATTCATACCATGCTCTTGGGGCTTGCTTAAGTCCATAGAGCACCTTAGAGAGCTTACACACGTGGTCGGGGTACCGTTCATCCTCAAAGCCAGGGGGTTGCTCCACGTACACCTCCTCCTTGATTGGCCCGTTGAGGAAAGCGCTCTTCACGTCCATTTGGAATAACCTGAAAGAATGGTGAGCGACATAGGCTAACAAAATACGAATCGACTCTAGCCTAGCCACAGGAGCGAAAGTCTCCTCAAAGTCCAAACCTACGACTTGGGCATAACCTTTTGTCACAAGTCGAGCCTTGTTCCTTGTCACCACCCCGTGCTCGTCCTGTTTGTTGCGGAACACCCACTTGGTTCCCACAACGTTTTGCTTGGGACGTGGCACCAGTGTCCAAACTTCATTTCGCTTGAAGTTGTTGAGCTCTTCCTGCATGGCCAACACCCAGTCCGGATCTAGCAAGGCCTCTTCTACCCTGAAAGGCTCAATAGAAGAGACAAAAGAGTAATGCTCACAAAAATTAGCTAATCTAGAGTGAGTGGTTACTCCCTTGCTAATGTCACCCAAAATCTGGTCGACAGGATGATTCCTTTGAATCATTGCTCGAACTTGAGTTGGAGGGGCCTGTGGTACTTCTTCCTCCTCATCTTCGACATCCTATGCTCCCCCTTGATCACACGCCTCTTCTTGAGGGACCTGTTCGTCATCTTGAGTTGGAGGGTGCACCATCGTTGAGGAAGAAGGTTGATCTTGCTCCTTGTGTTCCTGTGGTCGCACGTCTCCAATTGCCATGGTATGAATTGCGTCCGTTGGAACATCATCCTCATCTACATCATCAAGATCAACTTGCTCTCTTGGAGAGCCATTAGTCTCATCAAATACAACGTCGCTAGAGACTTCAACCAAACCCGATGATTTATTGAATACTCTATACGCCTTTGTATTTGAGTCATAACCTAACAAAAACCCTTCTACAGCTTTGGGAGCAAATTTTGAATTTCTACCTTTCTTCACCAGAATGTAGCATTTACTCCCAAAAACTCGAAAATATGAAACGTTGGGTCTGTTATCGGTTAGAAGCTCGTATGACGTCTTCTTGAGGAGGCGATGAAGGTAGACTCGGTTTATAGCGTGGCAAGCTGTGTTCACAGCTTCCGACCAAAACCACTCGGGCGTCTTGAATTCTCCAAGCATCGTCCTCGCCATGTCTATAAGTGTCCTGCTCTTCCTCTCTACCACACCGTTTTGCTGTGGTGTGTAGGGAGCAGAGAACTCGTGCTTGATTCCTTCCTCCTCAAGGTACTCCTCCACTTGAAGGTTCTTGAACTCGGACCTGTTGTCGCTTCTAATCTTTTTCACCTTGAGCTCAAATTCATTTTGAGCTCGCCTTAGAAAGCGCTTGAGGGTCCCTTGGGTTTCTGATTTATCCTGCAAAAAGAATACCCAAGTGAAGCGGGAAAAATCATCAACAACAACAAGACCATACTTACTTCCCCCGATGCTAAGGTAGGTGACGGGTCTGAAGAGGTCCATATGCAGTAGCTCCAGAGGTCTTGATGTAGTCATCACATTCTTGTTGTGATGAGCGCTTCCCACCTGTTTACCTGCTTGACAAGCTGCACAAGGTCTATCTTTTTCGAAATACACATTTGTTAGACCTAACACATGTTCTCCCATTAGAAGTTTGTGAAGGTTCTTTATCCCAACATGTGCTAGGTGGCGATGCCACAACCAGCCCATGCTGGTCTTAGCAATTAAGCATGCATCTAGACCGGCCTCCTCCTTCGAAAAATCAACTAAATAGAGTTTGCCGTCTAGTACACCCTTAAAGGCTAATGAACCATCACTCCTTCTAAAGATAGACACATCTACATTTGTAAATAAACAATTGTAACCCATATTACATAATTGACTAACCGACAACAAGTTATACCCGAGTGATTCTACTAAAAACACATTAGAAATGGAATGCTCGGATGAAATAGCTATCTTTCCTAGTCCTTTAACCTTGCATTGATTCCCGTCACCGAATATGATTGAGTCTTGGGAATCTTTGTTCTTGACGTAGGAGGTGAACATCTTCTTCTCCCCCGTCATGTGGTTTGTGCTCCGCTGTCGATAATCTAGCTTGAGCCCCCGGATGCATAAACCTGCAAGGCAAATTAGGCTTGGGTTTTAGGTACCCAACTCTTGTTGGGTCGTACAAGGTTAGTAACAATAGCCTTAGGGACCCAAATGCAAGTTTTATCTCCCTTGCATTTTGCCCCTAATTTCCTAGCAACCACTTTCTTATTTTTACATGACAGTACAAATTTAGCATTGCAAGCATGAAAGACAGTGGTAGATCCATTATACACTTTCCTAGGAGCATGAGACACAAAATTCCTACTAGATCTACCATTAAAGTTTGAACTTGAAGCAATCATGGCATGAGAGTCAAAAGCATTATAACTCCTATTATAATGAACATCTCTAGAATATTTCCTATCATGATACAAGAAAGCATGATTCCTTTGAACACTATTAGTCATAGGGGCCATCCCTTTGTCCTTGGCAGAGATGGGAGCCCTTTGACTTGTTAAGTTCTTGGCTTCCCTTCAAAAGCCAAGCCCATCCTTAATTGAGGGATGTCTACCTACCGTGTAGGCATCCCTTGCAAATTTTAGTTTATCAAAATCATTTTTGCTAGTCTTAAGTTGGGCATTAAGACTAGCTACTTCATCATTTAATTTAGAAATAGAAATTAAATGTTCACTACAAGCATCAACATTAAAATCTTTACACCTAGTGCAAATCACAACATCCTCAACACAAGAACTAGATTTATTTGCTACTTCTAGCCTAGCATTTAAATCATCATTAATACTTCTTAAGCTAGCCAAAGTCTCATGACAAGTAGATAATTCACACGAAAGCATTTCATTCCTTTTAACTTCTAAAGCAAGAGACTTTTGCACACTTACAAATTTATCATGCTCTTCATATAAAAGATCCTCTTGCTTTTCTAAAAGTTTATCCTTTTCATTTAGAGAATCAATTAATTCATTGATCTTTTCTACTTTTGCTCTATCTAATCCTTTAAACAAGCTAGTGTAATCAATTTCATCATCACTAGAGTCCTCATCACTAGAAGTAGAGTACTTAGGAGTTTCTCTAGTGATTACCTTCTTTTCCTTTGCCATTAGACAAGTATGGCGCTCGTTGGGGAAGAGCGACGACTTGTTGAAGGCCGAGGCGGCGAGTCCTTCGTCGTCGGAGTCGGACGACGAACAATTCGAGTCGCACTCTTTGCCGAGGTGTGCCTTGCCCTTCGCCTTCTTGTAGGCCTTCTTCTTTTCCCTCTTCCCGTCTTTCTCTTGTTCCTGGTCATTAGTTTTGTCGGGACAATTTGCTATAAAATGACCATACTTACCACATTTAAAGCAGGAGCGTTTCCCCTTCACTTTGCTCTTGTTTGGATGCACCTTTCTTCCTTTTAGCGCCATCTTGAAGCGCTTGATGATGAGGGCCATTTCTTCCTCGTTAAGCCCGACCGCCTCAACTTGCGCCACCTTGCTAGGTAGTGCCTCCCTGCTACATGTTGCTTTGAGAGCAACGGTTTGAGGCATGTGGATCGGCATTGGGCCATTTAGCGCCTCATCAACATATCTCGCCTCCTTGATCATCATTCGCCCGCTTACAAACTTCCCAAGTATTTCCTCGGGCGTCATCTTGGTATACCTAGGATTTTCACGAATAGAGTTTACAAGATGAGGATCAAGGACCATGAAGGACCTTAGCATAAGCCGGACAACGTCGTGGTCCATCCATCTCGTGCTTCCATAGCTCCTTATTTTGTTGACCAGGGTCTTGAGCCTGTTGTACGTTTGGGTTGGCTCCTCCCCCATGATCATTGCGAACCTTCCCAGTTCGCCCTCCACCAACTCCATCTTGGTGAGCATGGTGACATCATTTCCCTCATGCGAGATCCTGAGGGTGTCCCAAATCTGCTTGGCGTTATCCAAGCTGCTCACCTTATGGTACTCTTCCCTGCACAAGGATGCTAATAGAACAGTGGTAGCTTGTGCATTTTTGTGAATTTGTTCATTGATAAACATGAGATTATCCAAACTATCAAAATGCATTCCATTCTCTACTATCTCCCATATACTTGGATGAAGAGAGAACAAGTGACTACACATTTTGTGACTCCAAAATCCGTAGTCCTCTCCATCAAAGTTTGGAGGTTTACCAAGAGGAATGGAAAGCAAATGAGCATTCGAATTATGCAGAATACGAGAATAATCAAAAGAAAAGTTTGAGTTGACTGTTTTCTTTTTCTCGTCGTAGTCGTCGTCGTCTCTTTGGGAAGAAGAAGACTCGTCGCTGTCGTAGTAGACTATCTTCTTGATGCGCCTCTTCTTCTTCCCGTCTTTCTTTTTGTGACTCCAGCCAGAGTCGGTGGGCTTAACGTCTCTTGGCTCGTTGAAGGTGGACTCCTTCTCCTTATCGTTGACCACCATCCCCTTTCCCTTAGGATCCATCTCTTCGGGCGATTAGTCCCTTTCGTGAAGAGAACGACTTTGATACCAATTGAGAGCACCTAGAGGGGGGGTGAATAGGTGATCCTGTAAAAACTTGAAACTTAAAGACACAATACTTGATTAAGAGTTAGTAGGCTAAATAGCGAGCTTTTGTGAACACAAGTATCACAGAAAAGCAATCACAAAAGACACGCGAGTTATCCCGTGGTTCGACAAGTACAACACTTGTCTACCTCCACGTTATGGCGTTCCAATGGACGAGGGTTGCACTCAACCCCTTTCAAGCGGTCCAAGGACCCACTTGAATACCATGGTGTTTCTCTTTGTTTCACTATATCCCGTTCGCGAGGAATCTCCACAACTTGGAGCCTCTCGCCCTTACAATTTGATGATCACAAAGAAGCTCGGAAGTAAGGGTGGGAAAAGCAACACACACAAGACTCAAAACAAGAACACAAAAACGCACACTAGCCAACAACTTGAGCTCAAAGTTCACACATGGAGTTCTCGACTCAGAAGGAGCTCAAATTACTATCACAATGAATCAAATGCGCTAGAATGGAGTCTTGGTGCTTAGGGATGATCAAAGGATGCTTGGTGTACTCCTCCATGAGCCTAGGGGTCTCTTTTATAGCCCCAAGGCAGCTAGGAGCCGTGGGAAGCAATCCAGGAAGGCAATTCTTGCCTTTTGCCGGGTGGCGCACCAGACAGTCCGGTGCACCACCGGACATCCGCTGTTCACTGTCCGGTGCAGATTGCTTTCCTGATTTGGCGCAGCCGATCGTTGAAGATTTGGAGCCGTTGGCACACCGGACACTGTCCGGTGCACACCGGATAGTCCGGTGCCCCCATCTGACCGTTGGCTCGGCCACGCGTCACGCGCGGATTGAGCGGTCGACCGTTGGCGCAGTCGACCGTTGGCTCACCGGACAGTCCGGTGAATTTTAGCCGTACGCTGTTGACTGTTTCCCAAGAGCGACGACTTCGTCGCAGATGACTCACTGGATAGTCCGGTGCACCACCGGACATTCCGGTGATTTATAGTCGTACGCTGCCGTCGAGACCCGAGAGCAGGTTGTTCATCGGAACTGGTCCTGGCACACCGGACACTGTCCGGTGTGCCACCGGACAGTCCGGTGCACCCAGACGTAGCAGCCTTTTGGCTGAACATAGCCAACTTATCTCCAAAGTGATTTTTCCTGTTTCTAACACTTAGACACAATACATTAGTCTTCAAAACAATTTACTAAGTCTAGAAACATACCTTTAATCTTGATTTGCACTTCTTGAGTCTTTGGCACAAATATTACTCAAAGCTTTTGTGTGGAGAACTTAATCACCAAAATCTTATAGAAATGGCCCAAGGGCACATTTTCCTTTCAGTCTTCACATGAATATGCGCCAACATTGGCGATGCTAGTTTTTATCTTTTTCACACATTCTACAGATTTTTCATAACATTTTTCTTTTGAGGAGCGAAGTTCTACAACTGTTTTTTCCCAATAATTTTTCCAGTAATCACTGGCATCTCGGTCAGGTTCGGCAATAGCACATTTCAATTTGGCTTTGGCTAGTTGCTTTTGAAGGTTTTCGATCTCGTTCCTTTGGATTTCAGATTGGGTCTTGTAGTTAGCTTCATCCCCCTTTACCTTATCCACTAGAGTAAGTAGAATTTTATCTTTTTCCAAAGCTTCGTTCCTCAGCTTAATAACCTATGTTCGAAGGTTGTTGAGAGCAATAGTGCAACTCTCGTCTTCAGCATTCTTCTGCGCCCTTAAGGCGTTGCTAAGTATTAAACCCTATATGAAAAGAATGAACGAGTTAATATAAGAGCAAAAGAATAATTAAGAATTCGTAAACTTCCAAATATACAATTTTTGTACCTTCAGACTGTTATATGCGAGGCTATCTGCAAGATTGTCCTTCGTCATGGCGCAGAGGCTAGCTTCAAGCTTCGGGAACCCCATTCTTTTGGCCATCTCCCGGCAGACAGATAATTCTTTGTTGTCTGGGAGACAGTATAAGAAGTCATCTTCGTCTGTGCCATTGAACACTAAGCCCCCCTTCAGATACTTCAGTTCTTGGGCATAGTGTTTAGCTTCAAAAATCTCTTCTTCAGATAATCTTTTTCCCGAAGCGTGTCGTATAATATAATCAAGAGCTTCGGAAGGCGCTTCGGGAGTAGGAGTGGCAGCTTTTTCAGGCAGAATTTGTTCTACAGCTTCTTTTTTAGCTGCCTTTTATCTGGTTTCCAAGGATTTCTCCTTGGTGGGCTCTGAAGGCCTAGCCTCGGTGTTGGCCTGGCTCTTTGTAGCTCCGGCTTCGGTCAGCCTTGTATCAGTCTGCGTTTTTGAAGCCTCGGCAGTTTTCCCTGGAGTAGAGCTTGAAGTTTTTATCGTCTCCAGCACATCCAGTACACTGGCCATCCTTTTCCTCTTGGGGGGTCGTTGTAAGACCTTTTTGTGCCTTTGGCACTGTCACTTCTACCGAAGGGCTTAAAGCTTCTAGTATTTTCGTCCCTTCAACTCTTGTCTCTTCAATATTAACCACCTTCGGCTCAGCTAATTTGGCTGAGGATGCCTTCGGCACTACAGCCGGCTCTTCAGTCCTGTGCGTAAGTGCAGGTTCTTTGCCTTCAGTAGCCGAAGAGGTCTCATCGCCAAATTCAGGCACTGTGGCCGGTTCAATATAGTGCGGTCGGTGAGTAAGAACCTTCACCTTTTTCCTCTTCGACGCGGGCTCGCTTGGAGCAGCTGAAGCAACATCTTTCCCAGATGTTGCACTCTTTCTCTTCTGCCCCCGTGGCGGGTAGCGGTAGTCAGGGTACATAAACCCAATAGCATCAAAAACTCTATTTAGCCTTTTCTTTTTTCGGCTTTCGAAGGCCGCAGATAGTGTGTTATCTTTAGACTTGGAGTAGGCTCCAAGTAGTTCATCACTAGTGTTTTCAACACACTTCAGCCAGTCATCGTCTGGTTCGATAAATTGGTCTCTAAACTTGAAGGTATATTTCAATCGAACCAAACCACCTTCGTTAGGGTTGCTGATGGTTTCCTTTGGCATTTCCCAGCTGTCTACCAGTGGCCATATTCTGTAGGCCACGTGCTCTTGGATTAAGTCCCTTGTCCCAATAAATGCGCAGACTGTGCTGAAGGCCCTTTGGCATGCTTCGGCTACCTCATCAATCTCTACCTTCGGCTTTCGGTGGTCGAAGCGCGACCAGTTGGGGCGCATGATAATTTCTTTAATATCTTCTCTTGCTTTTAAATCATTCTTCACGTAAAACCACTCCTCCATCCAGGCTCCTGGCCATCTCTTCCGAAAGGTTGGTAGTGGGTAGCTTGAGCCAGAACGAGCAACGAAGCTGTAGCAACCAAAATTGTTATGGTACTGTTCTTTACCCCAGGGTTTCATTTCATAGCACAATTCATGCATACTGCAAAAGCATTTTGCACTTGGCTCCAAACCTTGACTCCTCACGGCCCAGACGAAGATTCCCATTCTGATAATTGCTTCGGGAGTAATCTGGTGAAGGAAAATCTCATATATCTTTAAAACTTCAACCACAAATCTGCTTAAGGGGAACTGAAGTCTAGCTTTGAAGAAGCTTCCGTAGATTACGACTTCATTTTCTTCAGGAACAGGAACAGTCCTATCTCCGTTGTCAGCCCTCACAATAGATATATCTCGAAAATACCTTCCTCTCATGTTATCAAGGTGACTCTGTCTGATAGTCGATTTTCCGAAGACTGCATGACTTGGTCGCCAGGGCCGATCTTCGGAGTCTTCGCCTCCACTTTCTGCATCATAACTGTCACTGTCATCGGTTTCTTCAGATAAGCCTTCTAGAATTTCTTTTGTAATCTTTTCTGTATTTGTCTTTGCAATTGACTCAATGAATCCAGCAGTTTTTTCCTCAAGAAGCTTCTCCTCCTCGCTCAGCTTCGTCTCAGCAACAGCTTTTTTATCTTGAGACATCTTCTGTTCGGAAATGGTGAAAATGTGTTCTTAAAGCCGAAGCTTAGAAAATCTAAGAAACTAAGCAACTGTTGGAAAGCAAGAGCAAAGAAATCAAGCAAAGCAAAGCAGGCGTACCAAATGTGCTCGGGGTGAGTTCTTATTTATACGCCCAGCGCGCTCCAAGTTGGAGGGCCCCGTCTGTCATTGACTGTTGCTATTCTAGCAAAGGGAAGGTGTTTTTTTTTGGACCTTCGGCTTAGGGCCTTCGTCCATATCGCAATCTGAATTCGTTATTCTAACAAATTAACCTTGCGAGGGGCTACTGTTGGGGGCCTTCGTCTTCCGAAGGTCCTCAAAAACATGATTTAACAATGTTTCTGGATGGTATTACATGACCAGGTATCTTCGGATTTGGAGCAGAACCACAGTGTGAGAAGCACAAAGAATACGAAGGTTGACACAGAGTCGAAGCTATGCGCAAGGGACCTTCGGCACGATAGCAGAAAAGGGAACCGACTTAAAAGGGAAAAGGCTATTTGGACCTCGGTAGATCACTATAGAGTCATTAGCAAATGTAAAGGGCATGGGTGTAATTTTACATGGGCTACGTCCCGTGCCTATAAATAGATGAATAGTGTTCCTGTACTGTTCACGCTGACTTGGCATTTGCTTTTGTGTCACGCTTGTACCCTTACCTTCTTTCAAGCCGAAGGTACATTTGTAACTTGATATCATTTCTATTTTTCTATGATAATAAAATAGGAATGAGTTGATAATAATATATAATTATTCATGTGTCTTTTACGTTTCATATGATTCTCTTTTCATTATCATATACTGCACTGATGAAGGTATGTCCTTCACAACCTTCGTCCGAAGATCATTATATCCTAAGGGAAATAATGCCTCGAAGGACGAAGGTCATTAGCATTTAACATTTTTTGTGTTGCCTTGTTCTTAACTCATAGCATTTGAGAACAAGTCCCCAACAATAAGCATTTTTGTAAATCATAATTTTGATACTTCATCAGAAGTATCTATAAAGGTATGGATATCAAGGTAGGCAATGCATCAAAGGGTTTTCAAGCAATTCCTATAAACCTAATGCACATTCACTAGACTTAAAGTGTGTAAAAATAATTCAAAAACACAAGGAAGGGGTTGCATGCACTGGGGCTTGCCTGGATAACACTAGGTTAGTGTTGTTAGACAACGTCCGCTTGACGATCAGCTTTTGTTCTGATACTTGTTTCGTCTATCCACCTCCAGTTCCGTTCATTAGCACCATCTTGTGGTCGACTCAATTCTGGTTCTCCGCATCACGTGGTTAATTCATGTACCTGAATGAAATGCATTATGCACATGAATGCATATAGACAACAATATCACAAACCTAAATAGTGCTACACGATAGCGAATTAAATACCTAACGGCGAGACATCGACACAATCATACATAAGCATTAGACACCTAAAACTCACTAAACACAACAATCATGATTTTCTAGTTTTACTAGATTTAACTCAAACATCAAGGAACAATAAATTATACGCACGTCTACTTTCCTTGGCTAAGGCCCAACACCAGAAGACTATCAAACCTAGACTCATTATTTTGGAACACAAAACTCGAAGTATGGACCGTAATAACTTAACTAACTATTTAAACCACTCTTTTGAATTAATCCTTAAAATATCCTAACTAATAAAACATCACACTATACTTAATTTATCAAGTAGAGCATCATCATACCACTCTCTAGAAAAGAAAATCGTCGATCATATCATACTCCAACATTATCGATCACAAACATAGATGACACTACTACTAGCGCAGGACATCGACTTTAGCTTACGTGCATTGAACACCATTAGCATAAACAGAGTTATCAACAATAGCATAAAATACTGAATTTAACCTACTCGTCACCAAAATACTATACTCTACAAAATAGAACTAGTTCGAATATATTCGGCAACTAAACTCCTCGAAGCACACCTCACATCACTGGTATTTATAATTTAAACTTCATATGCAAACTAAGCGTCTTATTTCACGATCATAAATTCTATAGTAAGAATAGTGATTTGGCTCACCGTTATCAACTTGATTTGGTGTTTGCGGGAACGACGACAGTCTTCGATTGAAGTCTTCGATCAAATAGCTGACGAGTATGGAACGGAGCTTCACTTTCTTTTCCATCCACAACTCTTGGAATCTCTCTATATTAAGTAGAACTCCGCATAAACGATGATGATTCTTGTTCTGGCCTTTCACCGAGCACTTGGGCATCGATCAGGGAATTGCTTCTCTATATCTTCTTGGGATTCTTTTGTTGGCACGTACACAAGTCAGAGACAGCACGTAGGGACTAGCATGGAGGCGGGGTGACCGAACGACGATGACAAGACATGGGAAACAGGGGCACGCTCGACCGCCTACTAAAACCCACGCCAGACCGAGCAGAAAGCGTAGGACCGCAACAAAGTGAGCGTTCCCACGAAAGAGCACAACCACACAGACATGACCAGAGAATCTGGCAACGCAGCGACTGTGAGCTGGAGTGAGCTGGGCACACGGCGACTTGAGGAAGCTGCGCACGCGCATGGACTCAGGGAGATGGGCGGATCAACACAGCGGAGCAGGGTGCGTAGCGAGCTGAGGAACGATGGCGAGGTCACGGCCGAGCAGGACGAGGAGCATGTGGTCAGCACTAAGGGCGAGCGCCAAGGAGAGCAGTGATGCGGCGGTGGAGCAGATAAGCCAGAACAGGAGTGGGGATTCGGACGGTATGGCACGCGGGGGCCATAGCCGAGCAGAGGGGCACCACTGCACGCAGAGGAGCAGGTCAGACTCGGCGGCCTCTACCACTAGTACCCTGCACCGCAGCAACAACAGCAGAGCTGACACGCAGAGGGAGACGTGCACGCGTGGCATGGACCAATTTGAGCTGGAGCTGAGCGCGTGCCATGGGAGCTCCACCGGTCGAGCAGGGAAGGAGCTCGGGCGAGCTGGAACCGGGCGCTGGAGCAGGGCAGTCCGAGCTGGAACGCAGCCATGGAGTTGAGCGCAGAGAGAACGACGGCGCTGGAGCTCGGTGGAGCAGATGGCGAGCAGGGACGGCGCTGAAGAGAGATGGAGGGAGGAGAGAGAGACGCGGCTAGGCACCGAGTTCAGCAGAGGAGCATGGCAAGGGAGAAGACGGGCGCATGGGAGCAAGCTTCACGTGCGCCAGGGAGCTCCGAGCAGGGACGCTGCGAGCTTGAGAGGAGAGCAGGGGATGGGCGCGACGCTGGAGGAAGAGGAGTTGGGGTGCGGCAGGGCAGCCGCCATGGGGACTCGGTAGGGAGCAGCCATGGGAGCAAGCAGCGGGAGCTTCGAGCGTGAGCAGGGGAAAGCAGGCGCTGTCTGGTGGAGGCCAAGCGCTAGTACAGGAGAGGAAGAAGATCCGACGCGCAGAGGATCCTGGCTGCCGGATGTGGGAGATGGCAACGGCTGGAGCCTGGAGATGAGAACGTCGGCATACATGTGAAGAAGGAGCTGGGATGCGGCCAGGAGATAACGACAGCGGCTAAAAAAATCTACATGGGGCGGCGGATGGATAGGGATGTTGGCAGATTTTTCTTGTTAGATTTTTTCCATTTTCTCTTTCTTTTTTAAAGAAAATTGCAGATATTTAGGGTTCTGATATTTGGATTTGAGAGATGTATAAAAGGTCAAACCAAAATAAGTTCGACAGTAATATTTGAGAAGGATTTGATTTGGTGACTATTTTGGAGTCAGATGGATTCGTATCTATTATTTATATTTAAAGATTTAGATTGAGATGAGAAACAACGGATCGAATTAAACAGATTTCGGCTTCGATAATTTACTCTACGTGATTCGACTAATATTAGCCAAAACCATATCTGCTAATGCACACATGATTTCGTCGCCAAAACAACGTGCTGAAGAATGAATGGAATCATAACCTCGCACATGATTTCTCTCGGACGATGAGCGATTCAGATTTTTTTGCCCCAAACATTTTACATGTTACATCAAGTTTTACAATGTACATGATCGGAGTGATTACAAAAGTGATTCAAAGAAATAACTTTGAACGGTTATAAATTATTTGTAGTTTTGAAATAGATGCTAGCTTAAGTGACCATCCTCAATAAGAAGTATAGAAGAAGTACTTAGACTTATAGAAGGTCATGCCCACCGGCGCTTAACACCAATCACAATCAAGTGACTTGTAACCTGCAGCAACAATGGGTATAACCCTAAGTACGCAAGTACTCAGCAAGACTTACCCGACTAAAGAAAAGACTCTCAAGGGTATACTGGTTAAATAGGAATCAAGGAAAAGGCTTTAGCAACAATCAACTTAGATACTTTTGAAGAAATAGCTACTAAAGTGAGTCCTTACTTTCAACATTTTAATGCTAGATTAAGTATTAATAGACCTTGTTTGCATCTAGTCTAATTTCAACGTCACATTAATCAATCCAACATGATTTTTGCTCTTTAAGATTCCATCCATGACTTAGATTACAAGTCAGTGACCAAGTCTTCATATTTGAGAAGTAACGGCGATCCTAAATCGATTAATACCCAGCTGGGGATCTCCAATCACACGACATATGTAGCACTTAACCCTTGCATATGTCAACTTGCCACCGGGGTTCTTAAGACCAGATTAGGTTCACGCCAATAGAGAGCACAGATAGACTACCATCCAGCCTCTTACCACGGAGGGTACATGCTACTCTCGCCATCTCTCTACTCCCATTGCGTGTTATCTTATTCTGGTATTAGTCTGCCCGAGGCAAAGCTTACCCATGATGAGACATGTGACCAGTTAAAAGGTCCTCGGTCAGCAGTCCTACATTCAGTATAATCCTTAATCAACCTGGGTAGAACATCACATGTTCCTAGCCCAAGTCTCGATTTTAGTACTTCCATCCTTAGGATTGTTTGTATTCCTTAGGATGAAAAGAGCATTATAGGAAACTTTGCAGTAAGATCCCACCATTGCTTCCAATGAAAATATTCTTGCAGGCAGAAGCCATCCTTCCTCAGGATAACCCCTGAGCTAGGCATTAACGCAAAGGACAACCTCTATCCACAAGATCTAAGAAGGGATAAGCATTTTTGTAAATCATATTTTGATACTTCATTAGAAGTATCTATAAAGGTATGGATATCAAGGTAGGCAATGCATCAAAGGGTTTTCAAGCAACTCCTATAAACCTAATGCACATTCACTAGACTTAAAGTGTGTAAAAATAATTTAAAAACACAAGGAAGGGTTTGCATGCACCGGGGCTTGCCTGGATAACACTAGGTTAGTGTTGTTAGATGACGTCCGCTTGACGATCATCTTTTGTTCTGATACTTGTTTCGTCTGTCCACCTTCAGTTCCGTTCATCAGCACCATCTTGTGGTCAACTCAGTTCTGGTTCTCCGCATCACGTGGTTAATTCACGTACCTAAATGAAATGCATTATGCACATGAATGCATATAGATAGGAATATCGCAAACCAAAATAGTGCTACACGATAACGAATTAAATACCTAACGGCGAGACATCGACACAATCCTACGTAAGCATTAAACACCTATAACTCACTAAACAAAACAATCACTATTTTCTAGTTTTACTAGATTTAACTCAAACATCAAGGAACAATAAATTAACGCACGTCTACTTTCCTTAGCTAAGGCCCAACACCAGAAGACTATCAAACCTAGACTCATTATTTTGGAACACGAAACTCAAAGTATGGACCGAAACAACTTAACTAACTATTTAAACCACTCTTTTGAATTAATCCTTAAAATATCCTAACTAATAAAACATCACACTATACTTGATTTATCAAGTAGAGCATCATCACACCACTCTCTAGATAAGAAAATCGTCGATCATATCCTACTCCAACATTATCGATCACAAACATAGATGACACTACTACTAGCGCAGGACATCGACTTTAGCTTACGTGCATTGAACACCATTAGCATCGACAGAGTTATCGACGATAGCATAAAATACTGAATTTAACCTACGCGTCACCGAAATACTATACTCTACAAGATAGAACTAGTTCGAATATATTCGGCAACTAAACTCCTCGAAGCACACCTCGCATCACTGGTATTTCTAATTTAAACTTCATACGCAAACTAAGCGTCTTATTTCACGATCATAAAATCTATAGTAAGAATAGTGATTTGGCTCACCGTTATCAACTTGATTTGGTGTTTGTGGGAACGAAGACAGTCTTCGATTGAAGTCTTTGATCAAATAGCTAACGTGTATGGAACAGAGCTTCACTTTCTTTTCCATCCACAACTCATGGAATCTCTCTATATTAAGTAGAACTCCGCATAAACGACCATGATTCTTGTTCTGGCCTTTCGCCGAGCACATGGGATTCTTTTGTCGGCACGAACAAAAGTCGGAGACAGCACGTAGGGACTGACATCGAGGCGGGGTGACCGAACGATGATGACAAGACAAGGGAAAGAGGGGCGCGCTTGAACGTCAACTAAAACCCATGCCAGACCAAGCAGAAAGCGTAGGACCG
This sequence comes from Zea luxurians, assembly GCA_029449295.1. NCBI lineage: Eukaryota > Viridiplantae > Streptophyta > Magnoliopsida > Poales > Poaceae > Zea > Zea luxurians. Next base: position 7,723,324 of record JAOPSE010000056.1, read on the forward strand.
CGGCAAAGTGAGCGTTCCCATGAAAGAGCACAACCACACAGATGCGGCTAGAGACTCTGGCAACGCAGCAACTGCGAGCTGGAGCGAGCTAGGCGCACAGCAACTTGAAGAAGCTGCGCACATGCACGGACTCAGGGAGATGGGCGGATCGACAAAGTGGAGCAGGGTGCGTAGTGAGCTGAGGAACGACGACGAGGTCGTGGCCGAGCCGGACGAGGAGCACGAGGTCAGCACTAAGGGCGAGCGCCAAGGAGAGCAGTGATGCGGTGGTGATGCAGGTAAGCCGGAACAGGAGCGGGGATTCAGATGGTATGGCACGTGGGGGCCATAGCCGAGCAGAGGGGCGCCACTGCGTGTAGAGGAGCAGGTCGGACTCGGCAACCTCTACCACTAGTACCCCGCACTGCAGCAACAACAGCGGAGCTGACGCGCAGAGCGAGACGCGTATGCGTGGCAGGGACCAATCCGAGCTGGAGCTGAGCGCGCGCCATGGGAGCTCCGCCGGTCGAGCTAGAACCGAGCGCAGGAGCAGGGCAGAGAGAACGGCGGCGCTGGAGCTCGGTGGATTAGAGGGCGAGCCGGGACGGCGCGCTGAAGAGAGATGGAGGGAGGAGAGAGAGACGTGGCTGGGAACCGCGTTCAGCAGAGGAGCACAGCAAGGGAGAAGATGGGCGCAGGGGAGCAAGCTTCGTGCATGCCTGGGAGCTCCGAGCAGGGACACCGCGAGCTTGAGAGGAGAGCAGGGGATGGGCGCGACGCTGGAGGAAGAGGAGTTGTGGCGTGGCAGGGAAGCCGCCATGGGGACTCGGTAGGGAGCAGCCATGGGAGCAAGCAGCGGGAGCTTCGAGTGTGAGCAGGGGCGAGCAGCAGGCACTGTTCGGTGGAGGCCGAGCGCTGGTACAGGAGAGGAAGAAGATCCGACGCGCGGAGGAGCCTGACTGCCAGACGTGGGAGGAGATGGCAACGACTGGAGCCTGGAGATGAGAATGCCGACATACGTGTGACAAAGGAGCTGGGATGCGGCCAGGATATAACGACGGCGGTTAAAAAATCTACAGGGGCCTACGGATGGATAGGGACACTGGCAGATTTTTCTTGTTAAATTTTTTCCATTTTCTCATTCTTTTTTAAAGAAAATTGTAGATATTGGGGTTCTGATATTTGGATTTGAGAGATGTATAAAAGGTCGAACCAAAATAAGTTCGACAGTAATATTTGAGAAGGATTTGATTTGGTGACTATTCTGGAGTCAGATGAATTCGTATCTCTTATTTATATTTAAAGATTTAGATTGAGATGAGAAACAACGGACCGAATTAAATGGATTTCGGCTTCGATAATTTACTCTGCGTGATTCGACTAATATTAGCCAAAATAATATCTGCTAATGCACACATGATTTCGTCGCCAAAACAGCGTGCTGAAGAATGAATGGAATCATAACCTCGCGCATGATTTCTCTCGGACGATGAGCGATTCAGATTTTTTTGCCCCAAACATTTTAGTCGTCGAGTTCAAATTAATTTGCCCAGGATAAAATCATACGAGTAGGTCGAGCTTCCGAATTCATATTCGCGTGAGCCATGAATTTTAAATAATCACCGGACTGACCGATTTTCGGAACAACGATGTTCCGAACAGCACAAAAATTTAGGATGAGCCCGAATAGATAAAAATAAAAATGATGTCGAACTCGCGACAAACGAAACATATGCGATATTAAAATCGCGATAGGTGAAGATGATTAAAATTTAGCATCTGTTTTATCCACTGATGTTACGTGCTTAAATCCATACTTGTTGTCGAGTGGAATATAAAAACCCGGGGTGTTACATCCCTAAAGTGAAGTACTTGAGTAGATGATTCCTTTATCCAATAGCTCTTGCAATTGCTTTTTAATTATGCCAGCTTGGCTGGTGGCATTCGGTACAGTCTCTTAGACATAGGTACGGTACCTAGTAGAAATTCTATGGTAAACTCTATGTCTCGGTATGGTGGCATTCTAGGCAACTTGTCTGGAAAGACATCATGGCAAAAGCACATGACTAAGTGCTCCCTTGGCTAGGTAAGTACAAGGCAAGCTCTCCAAAGGTTGGGGAATGGATTTCGAGGGCTCACGCAGCTACATCTAGCATAACCTGGTGTTGGGTCATCCAATTAGTTCCTACGATGATGTCTATTCCTTCCAAGCCCAAAATCAAGAGGGTGGTCTCGAAGGTTTTACTCCCCAACTGGATAGGCACATTATGGTTTAGCTAGTAGGTTGCAACCTTACCCCCTGGCGTTGCTATCATATAGGCCCCTTTGGTGTGATAGAAAGGCAATTGGCATATGACACTGAATTTTACACTAATGAAACAATGCAATGCACCAGAGTTGAATAGAATTATTGCTGGTTGATTTAAAACTGAGAAGGTACCAGTCATGACGGATGCTCCCTATGGTAGATCTTCCAGCGTGGTGAAGTTCAGCCTCCCCTACTTGACTTGCACCTTTTGCTTATTGCCCTTTCCTAGGGCTGCAATTGGTCCTGGTCTTGGTTGATTTTGCAGGCAATCCTTAGCATAATGTATTGTATTACTACAAGTGTAGCACTTGTTCCTGTTCCCCTGTCGGTAATGTTGTGGCTGCTGCAGAGGCTGATTGTTCCTTTGAGCGGGTGCTAGGAAGCGATTGGGTGCTTGCTACTGCTGAGGCGGCCTTTTCACAAATCTTCCTGACTGCTGCTGAGATCCCCTGCTCTTATTGTTCGAAACAATCTGGAATCTCTGAGGTTGTGATGAAGATCTGGTCATTGGTGGCTTCCTCTTCTTTTCTGTCCGGTGAGCTAGGATGCAATCCTCTTGAGAGATGGCCAAGTTGACCAGCTCATTGTAGCTATTTGCCTGGACAGAGTTGAGACGTTCCCGGAGCTTCATGCTGAGGCCTCTCCGGAATCTATCCCTTTTCTTCTCAACGGTGCCTGCATGGTATCTCGCGTACTAGCATAGATCGTTGAAGGCATATGCATATTGTAGCACCGTGCGGGTCCCTTGGGTCAAAGCCAGGAACTCATTCAACTTGCGGTCCATGATGCCAGCGGGGATATGATGTCCCCTGAATGCTGCCTTGAACTCATCCCATGTTAACATGTGGTCAGCTGGCAGCATGGTGAGGAAGTGGACCCACCATGTCCTAGTGGGTCCACGGAGCTGTTGGGCGGCAAACCAAGTCTTGGCAGCGTGAGTGCAAGCTCCAGTGAGAAGGGGAAACTTGGACTCCACAACTCTAAGCCACACATCAGCATCCAGAGGATCCTCGGCCCTGGGAAACAGTGGCAGCTGGGTGCTCTGGAACTCCTAGTAGGTAGTGGCTACATGTGGACGCTGTTGGGGTCCACCACCATAGTGCTATGGCTGGTGTTGGCACAGCACCAGCTACCGCAGAATTTCATTCTGATGAGCCATCAACTCATCCATCGTAGGAGCCTGCGGCGGCGGCGGGGAACTTGCTCATTTTGTCCACGACGCGCTCTTCCTTCCATCTGTAAGGTAGCAATTTTCCTGCTGTTATAATCAAAATCAATGTTTACAGAATGACTTAATCATTACAAGCTAAATGGAAATATCTAATTTATTTCGAATCTCGAGACTCAGTACTACACAAGGTAAAGATTGAACAAGTTTTTGAAACTTAACACCCTTGTCTTTTCATTAAGCATAAAGGTTTTTTAGGTTACATCATATTAGAAGACTTGACTCTCTAGCCTATTACATCATTTGGTGCCCAAAAGCTAAGCTATGCAGAGTACATCTTACTAACATGCTTCTTACTAACCTATCTAACCACGAGGAACAGAGGCAGCATTAGTCTCAGGTGAAGGGGGTCCTCCAGAGTGAGTAGTGTCCAGGCTAGATGCTGGCTTGATCTCCTTGGGGTCCTCCTCCTCGCTATCATCATCTGCCGCCATCTCTTGCTGCATTTCCTGGTGGTGCATTTCCAAGTGAGCATTGGTCTCATCTAGTTCCACCTATACGGAGTGGAGCTAGTTCTCTAGGACCTCAATGGTGTTGTCCCTAATCTCCACTTGATGTTCAAGCTCACGGGTGTGGTTACCCATCTGTTCCATTTGGAGATCCTTTCCCACCAATTCAGAGGACAAGTCAACTACAAAGAACACCCTGTCATCGAGGGTTGTCTTTGCAGTCTGAGCTAGCCCAGTCAAGTGTGCCATGGCATCGCTTTGCACAGCCTACAGGCGATACAGCACACTCATGCACTAGACAGTGATCCTCCCAACCTAGTTAGGGTGTGTAACACCCTGAATTTGGAGATATAAAATTTCTTTTCTAATGATCACCCAAATTCATGTGTTACTCTTCTCTCTCTCACTCTAGGTTTTATCTCTTTCTAGATTCTCTCTTCCTTTTTCCCTTTTAAGTAGAATTAGCTTAAAGTTAGGGGGATTTAATTATTTATTTTTTGCCAAAACATTATGGGTCATGACATGTTGCATCATGCGAGCTTAAAATATTCTTTGAAGTGTTGCACATGTTTGAATTTATTTGAATTTGAAACCTAATTTGAATTTGGAATTGAAAACCCTATAGAAAAGAAATAGAAAAGGAATTAGAAAATCCAGAGAAAAAGAAAAAGGAAAAGCAGCCCAGCAGCCTAGCTCGGCCCAGTTAGGTCGCGCACCCTCGCCGCCTAACAGGCGGGCCCCGCCTATCAGCGGCGGCTTTCTCTCCCATGCGATCTCTCTCTCTCTCGCTCTCTGCTCGCTGGGGGCGACCTATCGATGCTATTTGCTTCGCCCGGGCGTGTCCCTCTTCTCTCTGTCTCGCGGGCCCGTTCTGCTAGGCACTGAGCCATTGCCCGCTCGCCCCTTTTCTCTCTCTCTACACCATGGACCCTCCCTGTTAGTTCCGCCCTCCCAACGCTCGTCGTGGACCAACGCGTGCGCACTCGTGCACGTCGCCGGATTTCTCGGCCACGACGCCCGCCCACGCGCTCAGCTTGCTTCTTAGAGCCCCACCAGTGCCCGCACCCGCTCCCCCGCCTCATTTCACACAGCATCGCCCTCTGTCACGCTCTGCCCACGCCGCCAGACGCCGCTGGAGACCCACGCCCACTTTCCCGACCATCTAGCTCGCTGGAGACCGTGCCAAGCCTCCCCGAGCTCCACCTCGAGGTGACACACCTTTGCCCGTGCTTAATTTCCCTAGTTTCGCTCTGTGCGAGGCCAATTTTGGCATCGCCGGTGCTCGGCTGTGGTGGTCCGCCGGGCTCGCGCGGTGGCCGACCAATTGAGCACGGTCTAGTTCCCCGGTGTAGGTTCCTGTGTCACCCTTGCCTCTATTGAAGCTTTCCCAAGCCTTAGCAAGCCTCAAGCCCCCTCCCCGTGGCCGAAATCCCTCACCGAAGTTCCTTCGGTCTGCCCGAGGCTTTCTTCCCGCCGTTCTTCCACCTCTGTCCGCGGATTCATGGCCTTTTCCCCGCCATTGAGTTCGCCATGGCATTCTCTCCCTCTCTGCCCAATCCCGGTGACCCTGGAGCCACCCTAGCTCATGCCTGCCTCAACTCCGGCGACCTCACCGCCACGGAGAGGAGCCACGCCGCCCGCAGCCGTTCATCCCCCTGGTCTGATCTCCCCCGTTCGATCCTGATTGCACGGCCTAGATCGTGGATACTGCTTCGCGCACGCACGCCCAACGCCCCTGGCCCGCTTGTCAGCACTCGCTCGCCCTCGCTCGCGTGCCATCGGCCGCAGATCTAATCTCGACCGTCAGTTTCTGATCTAACATGTTTAATCTTGTGAGTTTAATAATGTGTATTACATGAAATCATCTCTGTTCTAATTTTTAGGTCACAATAAAATAAATTGAACTATGTTATGTATTTGTGAGTAACACTTAGAGAAATAATAGTCCATTTCCAAATGAAGTTAGTTTATGTTATAGTTTATGTTATACTTTGAACTCATTATCCCTTATGTAGTATTATGTCTTTTTAAGATGTACTCCTATGTTTGTACATGTTTGGTGTGCTGTTCATTTGTACTTTCTAAATGTATTGAGTGCATGTTCGCTTTATTTAGACAACGAGCAGTCTGAGTTTTCTGAGTGTGTTGTTGGAGACCATCCTGAGCAACAACCTGGTGAAGGCAAGTGTCCTCTGACCTATTATGTCCTACATACTCTATAATTCATGTCTCATATTACTTTATGTTGATGATCTTGTGATACTCAAGGGGGCTCAAGCGTTTTTCCTGAGTACCTCTCCGTAAGGACCTGTTCATGGAGTGACCACCCAGGGTAACAGTGCAACCATGAGGGTGGACTGGGACGCCCTTAGCTGATTAATTAGACGAATCTGGGGGTGTACTTAGCTTTGCCTGAGGGCCATCAATGGGGGCCGGGGCATAGTGCTCGCTCTGCCAAGGGGGGTGCAGAGGTTCATTCAATTTGGTTTTGTTAGTCACCCACCTTGCGGAGGTGTACTGCGTTTGTACGACAGGCGAAAGCTAACGAGCAGCTATGCACCAGTGGTGTCTTTGTAAAGCTACATAGTGTATCCCTGGCCATTCACCTTGGTAGTGAAGATCGAGTCTGTACAACCCAGGCTGGAAAGGGATCACAACTCATGGGTAAAGTGTGCAACCTCTGCAGAGTGTTAGAAACTGGTATATTAGCCGAGCTCACGGTTAAGAGCAGCCTTGGGATCCTCTCTGATTAGAAGAACTTTGGTTACTTTTATGACGATGGTTAATAATGCCGGTTATAATTCTGATCTCTGGTATTTCCCCTTGGAGGGAGTACTTTTGGGTAATAACTGGGTTTATTACTGAAACTTGGTTCTACTAATAGTTATAAATGTTTGACCAACTAAAAGCAACTGCTTACCCTCAACCCCACATACAGCTAGTCCACTTTAGCAAAACGGGACATTTGCTAAGTACGTTGATGTGTACTCACCCTTACTTTACAAACCACAACACCCCAGGTTGTCCCACTGTACTAAGTGCTCAGGAGGTGATGCTGGCAACATGGAGGACTTCGAGGAGTTCCAGGATTATGACGAGTTTTAGTTTATCTTAGTGGCAACCCCTAGTTAGCTGCCTATGTAGGCTTATCATCTACGTTTCGTTTTATCCGCACTTTGATGTTTATGTTAAAGACAATGGCTATGTATTAGACTCTGTGGATGTCTTAGACATCTTGATGCAATTAAGTACCTTTCCTCTATTTATTTCGAGCATTGTGTGATGATGTCCAATTATGTAATCGCTGTGTACGTGAGTTTCTGATCCTAGAACGTACATGGTTCGCATTCGGTTTACCTTCCAAAACCGGGTGTGACATAAGTGGTATCAAAGCCTTGCTGACTGTAGGACTGCTAACTTAGACTAGAATGGTCGACCTAAGGACTATAGACCTCTACTCTTACCTTGACCTTAGAGTCATTTCAAAAGTTGGTCATCTTGACCAACTCTATGTTATCTACTTATCTCAAAAAGTTTTGTCTCACATTTCTTTCTATTTACTTTCTGGTCTCATAGTTCTACTCTTACTCTTGTGCTTATGATGTCTTTTGTAGATGGCCCATATCAGGTGCACTGCATGTAAGTCTGTGATCCCCTTTTTGCCTTCTCGCTTGGCGGAGCATCCACTGCATCACACGGTGCCAGGTCAGTCCAGTCACCAAGAGAGACTGCATCGTCACCCACACGAGGAGCAGGAGCGCCGACGACAGGAGCAGGAGCAGGAGCAGCAGGACTCTTTCCCCTCGCCTCAGCGGGAGGTGGAATCTGAGAGGCCGCCTTCCCCTTCACCTCAGCTAGAGATGCCCCCTGCACCACCATAGGGCATCCCGGCTGCTGGAGGAGACCCTAACGGAGACGGAGATGACGACGATGCCGGTGGCAGTTCGAGCCACGACACGGAGCTCTCGGAGGAGCCGGAGCCGGAGGGATGGATCGCTAGACCCATCACTTGTGACGCTGCTCGTGGGTGTCACTTCCACGATGCTCTCGACAACCTGCTGCGTCGGGCCTTCGACCGAGACACTTGGTCCATCGAGTACCGTTGTGTAGTCTACCAGCATCGTTGCGGGTTATACCCGGACCAGTGGGAGGCTACTTGCTTGGTGCGCCGTCCGAACGATGATCTCTGGGATGTAGAGGCCTTCTCAGAGCACTATTCTATTACTGAGAGGGATACTGTAGATGCAGCCATGCAAGATGCAGCATGACGGGCACTTTCTCAGTATTGCTCGTTGTTCAGCGGGGTAGCTGATGGCCTCGACCTGAAGTAATACCATCGCCGTTCGACCGGCACTACTGGAGGTGTGATTGCCTCGCTAATTAGTGAGGGCAATCCCAGGTAGAATAGCATGGTCAATCTGGCTGCCGTGCTCAACACGGAGTTGGACCATGCCCTTGACGAGTTGGGCAAGGTTCGGGCGGAGGTTGCGGAATTGCGTGCTGAGTGCGCAGCACGCCACTATCTGGATGGTGGTTGTCCCGCCCCTGTCGGTATTCAGCACCCTTACCGTTCACTGCCCCATGGTCGCTTCGACTATGGTACCCCAGACTGCAGGACCCAGATAGATTTGGATCCCAAGATTGACAGAGTCGGAGTCTGTAATAATGCTTAGTTCAGTGTCTTAGTCTAGTCAGTCTTAGTTAGAATTAGTTTGCTTATCTTATGTTGGATGCTTGTTATGATGGACATGTACTGAAGTTGGATCTTTGTAATGATTGTCACCAAGGTGTGGGTATCCCTGCAACTTGGTGTAATTATTAATAAAGTTAGTTATTTAGTTGGCTAATCCATTTATTTCCACTTTCCTCTTTATCTGAGAAGTTGTCAGTGAAGATGGTCAGTTGTTCAGTGCTATGAGGATTTTCTATACATCTTTTCTTATGCTGAAAGACTGCAAAGTTATATTTGATGTGTGTGATTTCTACAGATGTCTGAGAACAGGAGCAGAGGTGCGAGGCATGCTTAGCCAGAACAGTAGGCACCCCAAGAGGAGGCAGCACTGCAACAGCATTTGCCACCTCCACCCCCGATGACCATTGAGCAAATGTTCCTGATGCACACTCAAGCAGTCCAGGCAATTGGTCAGACTCTAGCAGTGATGCAGCAAGTGTAGCAGCAGCCACCACCGCCTCAGCCTCAGGTGCAAGTCCAGATGCCTCAAGTGCCTAGAGACAAGCGGGCAGAATTCATGAGGGGCCATCCCCCAGTCTTTGCTCATTCTACCAATCCTATGGACGCTGAAGATTGGCTGCATACCATGGAACGTGAGTTGCACACTATCCAGTGCAACGATCGTGAGAAGGTGTTGTACGGTCCCCGACAGCTGAGGGGAGAAGCCCAGTCTTGGTGGGAGTCTTACCTCGCCACCCATGCCAACCCTGAAGCCATCACTTGGGAAGAATTCAGGGACAACTTCCATCGCTACCATGTGCCCAAGGGACTGATGATAGTGAGGAAGGAGGAGTTTCTCGCCTTGAAGCAAGGGCCCCTATCTGTAAGTGAGTATAGGGATAAGTTTCTGCAGCTGTCGCGTTATGCCCCAGAAGACGTCAACATGGATGCTAAGAGGCAGTACCACTTTCTGAGAGGATTGGTTGATCCCCTCCACTACCAGCTTATGAACCACACTTTCCCCACCTTCCAGCATTTGATCAACAGAGTAATTATGACAGAAAGGAAGCATTGGGAGATGGAGGATAGGAAACGAAAGATTGGTGGACCTCAGGTTGGGAGTAGCAGCCGTCCTCGCTACTCAGGCAACCCACCTTAGTCATTCAAGCAAGGTCACCAGCACCAGCACCAGCATCAGCGTCAGAATCAGCAGCAGTACCAGAGGCAGTTTCCTCAGCAGCAGCAGCAGTACCGTCAGAACAACCAGCAAGGAGGAAATCAATACCAGCATCAGAGCAACCAGGCAGCTCGTCTTCCTGCCCCAGCAACCAACCAGAACAACCAAGCAGCGCCAGTGCAAGGAGGAAGTCGTGCGTGTTTCCACTGTGGGGAACAAGGCCATTGGGCGAATCATTGCCCAAAGAAAGCATCTCAGCAGCAGCCAGCTCCCAAGAGTCAGACAGAACGCAATGCAGCAAGGAGGAAACAACCGTGGGCAGCTTCGTGCCTAGTATGGAAAGGTGAACCACTTGGAGGCTGACACAGTCCAGGAGACTCCAGGAGTGGCACTAGGTACGTTTTCAGTCGAGTACCGTTCTACAAATGTCTTATTTGATACTAGAGCAACTCATTCTTTTGTGACTGCATCATGGGTGGAATCACATAATATACAAGTAGCACCCATGTATCCACCTATGAGGGTTAGTTCAGTTGGTGGAAGAACCCAAACGGATAGATTTTGCCCTAGTGCAAGAGTTCAAATAAGGGGGATAGAGTTCCCCACTGATTTAATAGTCATGGGTAACCAAGATACGACTATAGATGTCATCCTAGGGATGAATTGGCTAACCAAGTATCAAGCCAGTCTCAGCTGACAAGAGAACGGTGAAGTTAGTGTCCTTATCAGGAGAAGAAGTGTTAGTGGAGTTGGTCTTCTCTGGACCAAGAAAAGGAAGTTGTCACCAAGTCACCGCCCGTATTGAGGAGATTAAACCATCAGAGGCTATCAATGTATTGTCAGAATTCCCAGATGTGTTTCCTGAGGAGTTACCAGGTATGCCACCTGAAAGGTAGGTTGAATTTGCCATAGAGCTTATTCTAGGCACCGCCCTTATTTCCAAGAGAGCTTATCGAGTGTCCGAACCAGAATTGGTGGAACTCAAGAAGCAGATTGATGAGTTGTCAGAGAAAGGCTACATCAGACCGAGTACCTTGCCTTGGGCAGCCCTAGTGCTGTTTGTGGAGAAGAAGGATGGCACGAAGAGGATGTGCATCGATTACCGAGCCTTGAATGAGGTTACTATCAAGAACAAGTATCCCCTGCCCAGAATTGAAGATTTATTCGATCAGTTGAGAGGAGCCAATGTGTTCTCAAAGATAGATCTAAGGTCAGGCTACCATCAGCTTAGAATCCGACCCTCAGATATACCGAAGACAGCATTCATCACCAAGTATGGACTGTATGAGTTCATGGTCATGTCATTCGGTTTGACGAATGTGCCAGCCTACTTCATGTACTTAATGAACAGCGTGTTCATGGACTACCTCGATAAGTTCGTGGTGGTGTTTATTGATGATATTCTTATATATTCCCAGAATGAGCAAGAGCATGAGGAGCATTTGAGGAAAGTACTTCAGAGGCTACGAGATTGTCAGCTGTATGCCAAGCTTAGCAAGTGCGAGTTCTGGATCAGTGAAGTCCTATTCTTGGGTCACATTATAAACCGAGAGGGATTGGCTGTAGATCTGAAGAAGGTAACATCTATCTTGGACTGGAAAGCACCAAAAGATGTCTAAGGAATCAAGAGTTTCATCGGAATGGCCGGTTATTATCAGCGTTTCATTGAAGGTTTCTCCAAGATTGCCAGGCCAATGACAGCCTTGTTGGCAAAGAAGGTTGAGTTCAAGTGGACCCCAGCATGCCAGAAGTCCTTTGAGACATTGAAGGAGAAGTTGACAACGACACGAGTACTAATTCTGCCAGATGTTCACAAGCCATTCTCAGTATATTGCGATGCTTCATATACTGGACTGGGATGTGTGTTAATGCAGGAAGGGAGAGTAGTGGCATACTCGTACCGATAGTTGAAGATTCATGAGAAGAATTATCCTACTCATGATCTAGAATTAGCAGCTGTGGTTCATGCATTGAAGACCTGGAGGCATTATCTTTATGGGCAGAAGTGTGATATCTACACGGACCACAAGAGCCTCAAGTACATATTCACTCAGTCAGAGTTAAACATGAGGCAGCGAAGATGGTTAGGATTGATCAAAGATTATGAGTTGGAGATTCATTACCACCTAGGCAAAGCAAATGTGGTTGCAGATGATCTGAGTAGAAAGAGTCAAATCAATATGTTGGCCGCTCACCTGATGCCGTATCAGCTAGCGAAGGAATTCGACAGATTGAGTCTCGGATTTCTGAACAACACTCTGTGACACCCCAGTGTCACCTAGGGTTCTTCCTAGAGTTGACTCAAAACCATTATCACATGTGAACCAAATAGAGGAATGAACATCATCAATTGATAACCAAGATTTAAGTAAGTCTTTTTTCATCTTAAGAAATTCTCCTTAATCATGCCATGCACCTCAAGGTGAGAAGAACTCACAAAACCTAATTAATCCTAATTGGACCATTTAAGCACATAAAGGGAAATTGAGGAAAGCCTTGGGAAAATCACAAAAAATTGCTATGGATCAAATAACAAAGTTTTAATGCACTAAAGAACCAACAAAATATAGTAAGAAAGATTGGCCATTTGGATTTTCCAAAATCCCCAAATCAGCCCTTGAACTAAGGCCCTATGGGCAAATTCAGAATTCAGAATTCTGAATTTCAGAACCCTTTTTCAAGTTCAAATGTATTCCATGTTTCCCAAAACTTGAAACCAAAAAGTCCAAATATCAAAGTGGCGTCAAATTTCCTTGAACATGCTCTCATAAAATTTGAACTCAAACAAAAACTGTTTGACATGATTTTGGCACAGTTTGTCCTCGGTACCCGACTGTCTGACACTGGCACCTTGGTGACGCTACAACTCTTTGTCCCTAGCCTAAAACCACGCAACATCCACACACAAACGACAAAGCACAGTCAGGGGAATAAATCCTTCACAGCGATCTTGCCCAAATTCGCGAAGATTTGCCCCCAATCGGCGTTAGAACTCGGGCAGAAGCAACGGTTCCACGTGTTCGACCGTGGCTGACACGCCCGGTTCACGCCACTTTGTGCACCCGCGACCAGCAGTGCAAGCCCGCGCGCGCTCATTGGTCCACGACTGTGGGGGACAGATATCCCCTGGGTCCACTGGAAGGCTAAAAGACCTTGTGAAAGGCCTTGGGCCTAATAGTTTACAAGGTCATTCCTTCGTGGGCCTAGGGAGGGATGTCCGGTGAAGTGGATTAACACAAGATTGGATCAACGTAAGCCCAGACGGCCCGATAAATTTGAGCAGCAACCATGGCGATGATCCGACCTTCCCGTACAGTGTCCTCATACATCGAAACTTAACAGAGATAGTTCGGCGGAATTATAGGAAGATAGGCTTAGTCGGTTCACTATTACTTAGGCTCATGTTGTTATCATATCCGCATGTAACGCCCAACAGTCAAGTATATAAGGCCTAGGGGGCATCCCCTCAAAACGAGATCTCACTACTTAGCCATTCACTCAGTTCTCTAACATCTTTGATACTAGAGAACCTCCTTGTAACCCACCACTCAAAGTATTCACGCCAGGACGTAGGGTATCACGCATCTCAAAGCGGCCCAAACCTATACAAAATTGTCCACTGTCTCTCGTGCATCTAGCGCGAACCATCGAGCTACAGTCGGTAACACCGTCCTACTCCAAAAAGCACCTCGAGGGGCAACCCTGGGTGCGCGGTCGGACCCAAAACACTGACAGCTGGCGCGCCAGGTAGGGGGTGTGTCACTGATCCAAGCTAGCTCAATGGCCATCACTTTCTAGCACAAGATCGTCCTCCGACCCGGGTCCACGTTCTGCTTTGGAACCATTTCATCCGTGGCAGATGAAGAGGGAACTCTACATCGCATCGCGGATCCGCCGAAGAGAAAGCCTTCCTCAACAAACTCCGAAAAAGCCGGAATGAAGCAAGAAAAAGCACGACCTCCAGTGCTCTGAACCGAGACTCCCTCCTGCAAACCAGGAACAGAGGGTCCATCTACCCGGAGAACTCCGCTGTCCACCTCTTCCACAGAGACATGGACACAGATCACTAGGAGAAAGGAGCCGAACAAGGTCAAGGAGCGTCAAGCTGCTCTTCTGGTACCTCCACCCTCAAAGGAGAATAGAAAGAAGCTCGTCACACGACAGTCCCATTCTACCCTGACGTCCTCTTCATCGGGGGAAGAGTGGAATCAACTCCCATCTCCGATGATGAACAAACCACGCCAGGAGAATAACCTCTTCAGCGAGAATCTCACCGACGAAGGAACCGACGCCGGAATATTCGGCGACATCACGAAGCTAGAGAGCGGGACCCGGCACAGCCCGTGTCACGAGATGAGGTCTCGGAGATGGGAGAGACTCTAGAAGAATGGGTCTTCAGGGAAAGGAGGAATTCCCGATGACGTGATCGTCGGCAAGCTCAAGAGCAGGCTGAGCAGGAAGCGAGACAACGCTGAGAGAATCCTCTTTCCGGACAAAACCTGAACCCCGACTTCGCCCGAGCTATGAACACACCAAGTGAGGTCGGTGGAGTATTGGCTCGGATAGCCGATGGCCTCCCCTGGACTCCGGACGCCGAGGGCTATCGGCGGCTGTTCACTCGGGCAGCTAATCACCTTCTACCTCTCGCTCATCCACTGAGTGATCTACGACACGCCATCAACAGTCAGCGAGACGCACGGAGCTCCATCAACGCCTCGCGCGAACGACGACACGAGAACGAGATCTAGCGCCGAGAAGAATATGACCGGGATCACGACATCCCTGCGCGGAGTTAGGCCACCAGAACTGAGTCGGCAACGGCTTCGACTGGTGGCACAACACGGGGACGGTTGAGGCACCACGACCCCGGGATAGACATCATCACCGACGACAGGAGGATACGTGTGGAGTATCGGTGCTCACTCCACGCCTCAGGGCCATCCAATGGCCCCCTAACTTCAAAGTCTCCAACGTCGACAAGTACGAGCCTAAGCAGGATTCGAGAGGCTGGTTGGCCATCTACACCACCACCGCCAGAGCTGCTGGGGCAACCAAAGATGTGATGGCTGCATACTTGCCTATCGTCCTCGGGCAAGACGCACTGCAATGGCTTCGACACTTACCCCGACACTGCATCGACAACTGGAGCGATTACAGTCGGCGTTTCACCGCCAACTTCCAATCTCTCTCTAACAAACCAGCGCATCCATGGGACCTCAAATCCATCAAGCGCTGAGGAGATGAGACTCTACGGTCACACCTAAAAAGATTTCAGACCATGAGAAATCGAATCCCTGAGGTCGCGGAAGCGGCAGTGATCGACGAATTCTACCGGGGATCTAATGACTCGGCCTTCGTCCGAGCCATACTGCAGAAGGCACCGACCACCTTCGAGCAGCTATTCCGGGAAGCCGACCTCTACATCACCACCGACGAACGAGCTCAGGACCTCATCGGAGGAGCAAAGCCTACACCGGTAGCACCGCGGCGCGACACGAACCAACAACCTGACAAATGTTGGGAGAAGAGGCCTCGTGAAGAAGTCCACGCCGTCGGACCACTCGCCGCTCGCACCTAAGGAGGACCTCGTGGAGGCGAACGAACACTGGATGACATCCTCGACGCTCAATGCGTGTACCACAAAGACATGTGGCACACCCTCCAGAACTGCAGAGACTTCAAGCACTCCGTGGGGAACGACCGACCCTTCCAACCTCTGCCACATCCCCCACCATGAGGAGGACCTGGAGAACCTCGACAACCTCAACAGCAGGAGGGGGGAGGAGGCGGAGTGTGACACCCCAGGTGTCTATTTCGTGTTATGTCGGGAGATTTATCCAAATCTCGGATGCTCAGTGAAAATCTCTATTTCTTGATTGTGTCTATCTCTGTTTATCAGGCTTTCTCATGGAAGTTCACCGAATTCGGAGTTATTCGATCGTGAGAAACAACCAATTTTGGAGCGTGTTAAAACTTTTATTCTCGATGCAAATGCAAACTAAAAAATCATTCTCGACTTATAAATCTCATCTGAAGCTCATTTAATCAAACTCTCGACGGCTGTTATTTGATCTGAGCCCGAGTCTAATTCCTTGAACCTCGATCGATGTCCGACTATTTTAATCTGAGTCAGTACTCTCAAACAAAATGCTCTGTTGTGTTGGTATCTAATTAATTATTATCCGACCTGGCCTAATATCTCCGTATCCGAACCAAACTCAAAACCCGCATTGACAATGATTTTTTTTAAAATGTCATGATTCGCCTTCTCCGCCTAAAAATCCAAAGCCGACCAAAATCTTAAGACAGAAATTTATTTCAAATATAGTGCGCGAGAGAATTTCAAGGTGACGCCAAACTCAAAATTCTCGATCCAAATTAAGTACTCAATCGTCTGTCATCTCGATGCTGGCTTTCCTCGTTT
Source organism: Zea luxurians (assembly GCA_029449295.1). Lineage (NCBI taxonomy): Eukaryota > Viridiplantae > Streptophyta > Magnoliopsida > Poales > Poaceae > Zea > Zea luxurians. Next base: position 7,739,561 of record JAOPSE010000056.1, read on the forward strand.
GTCGCATCAGTTTCAGTCTCGCGCAGATGAATCACCGCCAAAAATCCAGTAGTAATTTTTTTTGGGTTTCCTTCTACCCCAAGCAAACCAGCCCAACCCTAGCCATTCCTTGTCTATAAATATGAGGCCTCCCCTTGCAAGTTGGAGAAAATTACCACTCCCTACCCCCAGCCGCCACAACCCTTCTCCCTCTCTTCTACTTCAGCCGACGCACACATTTTCGTTGTCCCCTTCTCCCACACGACAGCAAGCAGGGAGCTCGGCTCCTCCTCCTCGCTATGGTGCTCGGCACCCCTCCCCACAACAGCAGATCGTCGATGCCCTCTCTCCCATGGCGGCCTCCCTTTTGACATCTCCCCCTGCAGGGCGTGGGGAGCCTCCCTGCTCGGCCACACCGTCGGCTGGCCATGGCGCCTCCTGCAAATCTTCCCCACGCTATCTTCCTCCTTCCCCATTGCTGTCTTCACCAACACTCGCCCTCCCATGGAAACCAGCAGCCATGGTGTCCCCCTTCCCGAGCTTCCTTGCTGGCAGCGCCGCCCTTCCGTGGATGAAGCCCGGTGCCCCTTCCAGCTTCTCCACTGCAGTAGGCACGCCGACGCCTCCCTCTGCTCCTACTCATCCATGGATGCCCCTCCTCTCTGGTTTTGCTTGAGCAGGGTGCTGCCACTCCATGGCATTTTTTTTCTTTCCTCCTCGCTGTCCAAATTTTAGAGCCACATCGGGATGCCGTGGTGCCTCTCTAGCTCCTCCTTAAGCGCCCAACAGCCCCCTCCATGCAATCCGTGGTCGAACCTTGCAGCAGCGTTTCCCTGCAGTCCTGCGCTGCGCATGCTCTGCAGGTGCTCGACAAAATGCCTGTGAGAGGCTTGGTGTCGTAGACAGCCTCGCCCATGACATCGTCGACCCTCGGTGAGAAACCAGCTGTCCTCGCTATTCTTTCGGTGTTTATGATGTTCGATGAACTGTCGTCAACAAATTTTTGTGTTATCACAGCTAGCCGTCAATGCCATCCGTCGCGCACGCGTGTTCGATACAAGACCGGTCGGGTGAACCACGTGCTTGCACAACTCAAATCTGATCCCGTTCAGGTTGATTGATTTATGGTTTACATTATGTATGATTTGGTTGAAGTCAGGCAGTGCATGTATATGTGTGGATGTGTGTAAAACGTTTTGGTTATACGCTTTGGTAGGATCGTGTTTGCGATTGGAGAACAAGAGGTTATTTGATGTGTGCGATTTGTAGTTAGTCTAATTATGTTTTGGTCGATGATGTGCATGTGTGATTATGTGTGTGTGAAAACACCTTTGTATGAATGGAAGTGTGTAGAGAAGAGAATGAAGTAGAAAAGGACTCCGATGTTTTTATATTTTGATAGGAAAATATGTGGTGTGTTGTTTGATGCGAAGACTAGGTTACAAAATGCGGATTATGTTTTAGGGATGCATCGATAGGCGTCTAGGTGAAAAGTGTACTTGTTTCATGCATGATATCGATGATTGGGATAATCGAGGCGAATGAGGAGTATGATTAATCCGTTAAAGTCACTTGTGCGGTTGATGTCTTGTGCGTAATATGGGGACACGTACGTGCGCGTGTGCCGTGGTGTATTATAGTGATGGTGGCATAAGATAATTAATTGAGGTGTGCAGGTATATGCCGTAATATGGTCATACTCGCAACGAAGAAAGATGTATGTCTTGTGTAACACAACGTTTAGGTTGTTGTCGTATAACTGTGTGAAGGATGCTCCCGATGGTCATGTGGCTAAAGGGTGTGGTAGTGGCAAAGCGAGAAGTAAGTTTAATATTTTTAAACGATTAGTTGATAGCACCTATTGGCATCATCATGGTTTTTGTTGTATGGCGGATCGATGCCTTGTTGTCATAGTCTCAGGAAATTTTTGAAAATGTGCTGGTGCTTTACTGATGGGGTTGAATGTACTTGTGACGTATTAGAATAATTGCGTGTCGTACGAGTATATGAAAATGGTGAAAGTTGGTGTATGTTGGTAATTAGAAAATAGTCACGACGTTAGCCAATAGCCAAGCTTATGCCGAAATTTAAGATATGGGCAATTTGAGTTGAAATTATGTTTATCTAGGCGTGTGGATTATTAATAATAATTGGGAGAACAGTCGTTCCAATTGGTCAGTCCAATTAAGAATGTTTTGCGTGTGAGGTGAGGTGGTGACATGACAAAGTAGTCATCGCTTCCCTATGTTTATAAGTCGAGTCAATACCCATTAGGCGTCAATTAAATTTCACGTCGCCCATAGTGTATGGTTGTATTCGTGACAAGGAGATGTAGGTTTTACTCAATTAGAAGTTTGGTTGAGGTGGCTAGGAAATTTGTTTCGGCTTGGGTAATGAAGTGGTGACGTGACCAAGTAGCCCCCCGGTTATGAGTCGGGTCTAGATGTGTTATGCCTTCGATGTGATACCCATCGCATATGCTAATTGGATGTATATGAAAAATGAAATAGACACATCATATGGTTTAGTCGTGCTGGGTTATGATCTAAGTACATTATATATGTGTGATGAATGTTGGGCTTGAGGATGGTAATTCGGGCGAAGAAGGTGTGATAGACTTATGTGCGTAGTATGGTTAAGCTTGTAATACAAAATGACTTGAATAAAATTTTGTAAGTCGACTTGTTGTTCCTAATTTAATTGTTTTAACTCTAGTAAATGGTAAAGTGTTAGAGTAATTCAAGTCCCTAGAACATGGTAATTCTTGAAGTAAATCGGAGCTAAAAAAATTATTAGTTGCTGTTTTGGACTGCACGCACTGATTTCCCGTACTGTATGTTTGATGAACTAAATTGTGTTTTCTGTTGATATGTGCTATAGAAGAGTTGTAGATAACATGATTATATTGCTTGTACTAAAATTTGACAGCCATAAATCTGATCGTTTAGGAGTTGTGCTTTTCACAAGCCCAGCACCTGAATCTGTCGAATTTCTGAACAGATTTCAGAAATTGCAATGGTTGCTTAAGTTAATGTTGAAATAAGTTATTGGTGGTCACAAGAAAGTTATAGATAACTCTATTATCTTACTTGTGTTAAAATTTGACAGCCATAGGTCTGACAGTTTAGGAGTTATGCTTTTTACAAATTCAGTAACTGAATCTGTCCAAATTCTGTACAGATTTCAGAAACTGCATTGTTTTCTCAATTTAATGTTGCAATCTGTTCATGGTCATTATAAGAAAGTTGTAGAGGCTTTTCTTATCTTGCTTGTGTTAAAATTTCATAACTGTAGGCCTGACCGTTTAAGAGTTATGAATTTTACAACTTGGTTGCTGTGTTCTGTCCACTGTCAGAACAGATTTCGAAAACTGTAACGTTTGGGTTGATTAAACCTGGAATCACTTCTTAGTGATTATAAAAGTTATGTAGTGCTTTTGCTAATCTTTCCAAAAAGTCTTGGATCACTCTAATTGGTGGTCTGAAGATTAAGTTCTGAATGTTTGAAGTATAAAATCTGAATCTGTCCAAATCTGGACAGCAACATGTTACATGTCTTTTATCCTTAATTGCATATTGAATCACCTTGAGATGTTTATAAATGATATGTAGACAATTTTTTTAACTTTCCAGAAAGTCTAGGATCACTTTGTTTGGATGTCTGAATCTTCAGTTATGAATTTTTAAAGTCACAAGTCTGAATCTGTCCAAATCTGGACAACGCTGTTGTATTAGCACGTTTTGACCTTGCTAAGTGCTGAATCTTGTTGATGTGAAAATACCAAAGTTGTAGTTCCCTTTGTAATCTTTCAGAAAGTCCTAGTTTGCTATTTTTGGGTTAATATTTGAAAAGTTATGATTAAAACAAGTAGCTGCTGTGTTGCTGTCCTGAAAATCTGCTAGTGCGCTTTTGATTGTTTAGTTCACCCTTCTCGCTAAAAATGTTTGGTTTGCTCTTAAATAATGTAGACTTGCCATGGTTAAGCTAGAGATGATATGTGTATCTTGTTTTATATGTCCCTTTCTCTAGTGATTGCGATATAGGAGTTCCATAGATATTGACGCTTATGTCCTCTATTGAATTTGTGTTATCAGTGATGCTTGTGTGTGATCAATAGGAGAACTAATAAAAAGTCGTATCCAAATAAATAAAATGTGCATGCTTGTGATGTTGTAATTGTGTTGCGTAAATAAATAATATGTTGTCGTCTTTTTAATGGTGTTAATGTTGAACGTCGATAATGTGTAGATAACTAATGCGAACATGTGGTTGTTACGGTGTCTTCCATTTTATTGTTTAGTTCACCACTGTGTTCTTGTATATCTTGTGCTACTTTCATTATATTCATACATATGCATCTTGCATCTCATTTAGGACCGAGAGAGGATGATCGTGCAAGTGCTGTGGTGCCGCCCACAAGGTGCAGTCGGTGGACGACACAAGGAAGGATGGACTTAACCAGTGGATGCTCGCCAAGCGAGTACCTCCCCCAGCAAACACTATCTAAGTGTTAAACTAAAGGCAAGCCCCGTTTTTATGCATAACCGTTTATATATACTATTTTACTAAACTTAATGTTTGTAGGCTTGTACTGTGCACTTAAGTGTAGGAGTTGACTGGAACCTTAGTTGCATGAACTCAGGATTCCTTTTGAGATGGATACTAGTATGCTAGGTCGAGTAGCTGCTTTACTAATTAGGGATCTCGGTAGAAGACGAGTGATTTTTCTAGCACTCGCGCGAGGTCAGGAATTGATTGTATCCATTTTTATATCGGAATGATGATGGTCTGTGGACAATGATCCATGGGGATGCGTTGTCTATGAGACGGAAATTGGAATAAGGATTAAGGTGTGGTACCGTGAATCAAGTGTTTGAACGTACTAAACATATGCCGAGAAATATGGTAAATCGGTAAGCCTAGTACCTGAGTGAACCTGGCAGTGGACATATCCCCTCATGCGACCTGAGATGTGGTCTCCCATTCCGGTTATGGTGGGTACAAGTGTGGTCACTGCACGACGGCAGTCGAGGTCAGTGAGGCATTGTACGC